>CP106725.1:7750526-8975058 GCA_025506655.1 Gossypium rotundifolium | reverse complement strand
TAGAATCGAGATTGAATTGACAAATTACCTAACTTTAAAAAATGAACTAATAACTGAATAATTATATCACACAAAATTTAAAATACTAATAATACGAGCTTCTTCAAGATGTTGAATTTAAACATGTAAGCTCTTAGAAGATAGAACTAATAATGAATATACTCCTTTTTTTTTTAAGAACAAGCCAAATATTTACATAATATAAGAAAGAACTTTATCAACTAAAATAAAGTAATTAGGCAACCGATCAAATCAATTTTTGATAGAAGGGTAGTCAAAGGAATGGTGATAACAAATACGGTGGGGTTTTGGGTTAATATTAGTGGGCAAATCAATAAAAAGGGTTGTTAGGATTAAAGAGGTTCACTAGGGGTTAATTATGAAGGTAGGCTTTTTAGTGAAGTGATTGGGTTAAAACCTAGGTGCCTTTATCATTTTAGTATATCAAATCAAAAATGTGGTCTCAACATGTATAACCGAGGCAAGTTCTAGAATAATAGTTCAATGTTGACACACCCATAATAAAAAAGTAAGCACGAAAAGAATGTATGCTCTGTAAGGCTCAAAATCTCACAAAAATTATAGGTGTTTTTTATGTAAACCTCGTAAATTTTAAACTTCAAAGTAATGTTCTGATTTAGGTCAACAACCTAGCAAAAATTTTAATTCTGAAAAATAGACTTATCATGCTTGATTCTCTAGTATCTTAAAATTTAAATCATCAATGCACAATTAACTATGACTTACTCAAAAACATATTAATAAGAATCATAAATCATGAGAAATTTCATCCTAATTAGTAATATGAGGAAATTACTTAAGAACTAGATATAATTCAGGGATTTGAGAATAATGCAAAAAGTTAGGCACTTTTACCCCTACACTTAAGATGTACATTGCCTTCAATGTACAAAGATAGATAATATTCATAAAATAAGAAAATCAAAAGAGAGGAAGAGAGGTGAAACTTCCTAAATTTTTGGATGGATTTCTTGAGTTGGATGATTAATGATGATGCCTTAAACATAAGTGAGTGTGGTGGTAAAGACTCCTAATGATGTTTTCCACTCTCAGGGTGGTCTATTGAACCTTTAAACTGCTTAGTCATCAATTGAATTTTTAGGGTATTAATTAATTTTTTGTTGTTAGGGATTTTCGATGCTTAGATAGCCAATTATAAAATGAATAAGACTGTAATAATAAGAGTAAAAAAATAATGAAAAGCTTAAATAGATGAATAAAGCGAAAAGGAACTAAAAATCAAAATCAAAATAAAAATAGAAATAAGATAATAAGAAGGGCCTCAAAAGTCCTTATCGTCGACTGGATCTGCAGGTGGAGGTGATGTTGATATGTAGAAGTGATGATAGATCTACTGGAGAGTCGCCTCAATGCCGTCGAATCTTTGAGTGGTGTTATTGAACTACTGAGTACAGTACTGCTCGAACTGGGTAAGGCGTGCAGAAATGTCTGAAAATGAAATTGCTGCATGGGAGGGGCGCTGGCTCTAGAATGGTTCCTCCTGTGGTGGTGGGACATCATCAGTAATGTCCTCAGGTCTCACCTTGTCAGTGTGGACAGCTAGTAAGTATTGAGGAGGATCGATCCCACGTCGATACTTGATCATTCTCATGTGCAGCATCGTCTGGATACCCTGGGGTACCATCTGCCCCATCAGTGTTAGGGAAGAGGTCTGCGGTCTCGGTGTTGAGGAGGCCAAAGTACTAAGCCAAATGTGTGATCTATGGGCCCATCAATAAGATCCCTTCCTATGTGGCTCCGTTTGGTGTTGGATGGCACGGGCTATGAAATAGGCTTGGTCGAAGACGTGCCCGTTTGACATGCACCACAGGTAGTAGGCGCCGTGAGTATTGACGACGCCAGGTGCTTTCTCACCGACCTGTAAGTGTATAGGCTAGAATAGCATATATGTACCTTAGGGACGGGGCAAGGGCTGTCGCTTTGGAGTGGCTGGGGTCATAATTTCTGTCGTCGGGGGCAATGTTATACCAAAAGCTTACGGGGGTGCGATGAAAATGATGATGTAGCTCGGAGAGATCATTCTCTGCTACAAAGTTGTCCGTATAAAGCCCGAGTGCGGCTAAGAACTGTGGTATGTTCATCTATCGTATTGTAACATCCTAAAAATTTGAGTATCAATATGTTGCTTGTCTTTGGTGTTAGCTCGGGTATGATTTTATTGTGTGCTTAATATAGTCTTGAGAAGGCTCGGGTTTACTTGAAATTAGAATAAATTTTAGTAAAGAGTACTTTACTGTAGAGGAATCAGGTGACCTTGAAGTTTAAGATAATTAAGTGATAAAAGATGGCATAAGATGAGTAATTGGCAAAGTGGTGATGGCGCCATAAGTTGGACTTGAGGGGAGAGGTTCGAATCTCCTAGCATGCAAAATTGGGAGCTTTTATTTTTGCTTTTTCCTAGCAAGTGTCGGCCAAGCATCATTCATGGATAAGATGGACTAAATTTTTATGGTAATGAGACTTAAGGTTATGGCAAGCATGAATTAGGGATAGAATTACTTAATTTTGGGGATAGGATTTCTTAAACTTTTGGAAAATGGAGGATTGCAAGGCTTGAATCAAGGTTGATGTTTTGGAAACTTTTTCATGGCCATTTTGACCATGAATATGGATGGCATTATGGACAAAAGGGGGGGAGCCAAAATTTGGTGGTTAGCTTGGGGTAGGATTGTAGCTTGTTAGAATTCTTTTGGTCATTTTTGTTTTGTTTGAAGACACTTTTTCTCGATTCATCTTTTCCTTCCCTTGGCCGAATGTATTGGTGTAGAAGAAAACAACATTTACTTTATTTCTTTTGGTCATATTTTTGACCATTTGGTCATTTTTACTAATCATTCTAGTGTCTTTCTCCTAGTTCCAAAACTACCAACACAAAAAGCCATTCTTTTTCCTTCTCCTTTCCCATTTCTGAATGCATTTTGCTCCTAAATTCATCTCTTTCCGCATTCTCTTTTCTTCTTCATTTTTTTTATTTATCATTCAAACACTTTCTTCATTATTTTTCTCACATGGCCGAATGGTATTAATACCATTTTCTCCAATTTTCCTTCAAAGCTGAATCTCCTATTCATCTATATTGTCTTGTTGGTTATTCTTTCAACCCTCGTTTAAGCAATAGTGTGATAGTGGAGGGCTGAACTCAAGTGTTCGTGAGCGTCGTGAATCGTTGGAATCGATTTAAGGTGTTAAGGTAAGGGTTTATTAAGGACTCTCATATTACTCGTCATATTGATATAGATGGATTATTAATCGATTTCATTTTAGGGGCGTTATCGCCGATTTTCATATTGTGGAACAAGGATATTTGTGCTCAATCTCACATTAAAATCGTTAGTCATAATTTCGATATATTATTTAGTCGGACTAATGATCTTTTGTCAATGCGCACAATCAAGATAGGATGAAAAGGGCGTAAATAGTGTTCGGAAGAGGGGTGGTTCTGTATTCCCCTTAAGTTTAAGCGAAGGGCTGTTTCGAGAATCTGAGATTTTCCACCGGGTTGTAGACCCTCATCCAAAGAGAACCAGTTGTTTGAAGTCATTCGTACTCCCGAACCTTTGTTTGTTCGTGGATTTTCATCGGGTAATGAACCAACAATCGGGGAGAAACCAAAAATAGAAGTGGTTCAAAATTTTGAGGGTAAAAGTCTAGATCGTTATTTCTAATATTCAATTTGTAAATAAATAATAGTGTTCTAATTTATCGTGATGCATTTAGGTATCGACGAGCGGGAAAAGTCTAGTTCTCACAGTAACCAGGTGTGTAACTTCACACTTATCTCGGGTTAGATACTATCCGTAAGTATTGGGATAAAATCGTAAAGATGGCAAAATCAAAAATGCGTAATAATTAACATTTTTGTGTAAATGCATGAAAATATTAAAGTCATGAAATTTACAAAAACTCCCTCAATGAGTTAATTGGTAAATAGTAAATTTTATGCCTCATGTGATAAATGGGCCGAAAAACTGCTAGATCGAAAATGGGCCGAAAAATTGTTAGATTGATAAATGGGCCAAAAAACTGCTAGATCGATATATGGGCCAAGGTTTGCTAGATCGTTAAATGGGCTAAAATGCTATTTTGTCTTATGGGCCAAAATGAAAATTTGAATTTTTGGACTCACATGTATTATGGGCTTTTGTTAAATTATCATATGGATATATATATTGTTATGCATACATGATTGCATGGGTTGGGATAATTGACAAAGAGAAGAAAGGCCTATTTCCAAACATCTAGTTCGGTGGCTCTGCCACAAATATATTTTAAATGGCTTAATGCCTCTAGTTCGGTGACTTTGTCACAATCTAGTTCAATGGTGCACCACAATATTATTTAAAATGGTTTTATGCCTACGATTGGTGTGTTGGCAGGGTGGGTTGACTTGATCCCCACAGGTGTGTTGGTTGGTACGGGTGGTGTGTTGCGGATGGAAATTAGGTTTGGTTGGGAATTTCATTTTACATGCATTTTATTTATTATATTGTTAAATCCGTAAATGGGCTCAAGCCCAAAATAATGTCTTGATGATCTGGCCCAATGAATGTGGTAAGTGAGTTATACACTGAGTTCTGAGTAACTCACTCTGTTTAATTATCCATCTCAGGTAATGGCAATTGACGGAGGCTTGGGCCGAGGATGACTTCGTGGAGGCCATACTTCGAACATGGGTTTTATAAACTATGAACTTTTATTAAGTATTTTTATTTAATTACTATTTTGGGTATGATGTAAAAAGGCCTTTATTAATATTTTATGGATTTTTATGTGTGGATGGATTTAATTTTGTTTTAGACACTTAATATGGGCTGATGTTAATTCAATAATGTTTCCTTAAATATTTTATTTTAAAACATATGAGATTCTTTAAATATTCTTATTTTTAAAATTCTTTTGAACTCTTTTAAAAAAACTACTTAAAGGTTTTTGACAATTAAATACTAAATGATAAGATTTCAAACTTGTATTTTTTTATTCATCGATTTTAAATCAAATTCTTGATTTTTACTAAACTTCACTTTCAAAAGGTTTTGTAGAACTGTTTTACCTAAATCATTAGAGAATTAAATGGATGTTTGATCTGTGTGACAAACCAAATCTCGTCTTAACGCATAGAACTGGTTTGGGGTGTTACATTTAATGGTATCAGAGCCAATTTCAAAACTCGACTGTGGTTGGGTTCAATAAATAACTTCCGTTTGAAATTATTTTTAGTTATGTTTTAAAGTTAGTATGGCACCACAAGCATCCGGCACCAAGTCGAGTAAGTATTCATTATTGAATGATTATTATGATGATATGATCATAGGAACACTCTAGAACTTCTAGTTTTAGATGTTGAAAATCATAGAGATCGAGACTATAGGATGTGTTTGTGAAAAATAACTTTATCTCTTGAATCTCATAAAATATCGTTAATAAACACTGAAATAGTTTTCTAATTCATAAAATTCGTAATCAGATTAAAACGAGTTAGTCAGTATGAGAGCCAGAGGATGCGGACATGGTAGACGTGGTCGTGGTAGAGGCCGAGATGCTAGCGCTGTGTCTGAGGAATCGGGACATATTTTGGAAATGGATGCAACGGCATCACCAGCGTCAGAAAATAATTCACAAGAGAATAGGAGAGAAAATAATGCTTTGACACGAGCAATGTTGCGAGTCCTTGAAAGGGTCGCTGGAACTAGAGCTCGGCTAGTAGCTCGTGGGTCGATATCGGAGTGATTGAAATCAAGTGGTGCTGAGGTTTTCAAAGGTGTCTCAAGTGTAGCTCCAAATGTTACTGAATATTGGCTTGAGCGGTGGAGCAAATTATGGACGACCTAGAGTGCAATCAGAATAGAAACTAAGGGGCGGTGTCTTTGTTAAGGGACGAGGCATATCAATGGTGGCTTCTCGTCTGAGAAGGCACCAAGTCGCATTAGTTACTTGGGATTTCTTCAAAGCTGCCTTTCAAGGGAAATATGTAGGAACAAGTTATGTGGATGCCCGGAGGAAGGAATTTCTAACCGTTCAAGGACATAAGACGGTGGCGTGATGAGGTCGAGTTTTTACGCTTGAGTCGCTATGCTCGGACAATAGTGCCAACGGATCATGAGCGTTGTGTACGCTTCGAGGATAGGCTGAATGATGAGTTGCGGGTACTGATCGCCCCACAACAAGTGAGAACTTTTGCCACGCTTGTGGAGAAAGCCAAGATAGCCGAAGAGGCTAAGAGCTTAGAACGTTAGAACCAGGAAAAAGTCAGAGGCAAGAGAGATATAAAGTATTTGGGTTCTTCAAAAAGGTTTAAGAAGAGGTGTCGGAGTGATGAGCCACCTCAAGGTAGAGCACTTGGGGCTATTAATCAGAGTCGAGACTGTGCTGAATGTGGGAAATGACATTTCGGAGAGTGCTAGAGGAAAATTGGTGCTTGTTATAAATGTGGTTCAATGGATCATCAATATAAGAATTGCCCTCGACGGATGGATACAACTCAGGAAGCTCATAATCTTGATGTATAGCCGGCCAGAGGTACTCAGCAGCCACCGAAAGGCCGTGGATCGGGTTGTGGTGGTAATGGGCTGGATGTGGTCAAGGTGCACCGAGTCGAGGCAATGGTTCTAGAGGTAACGCGGATGCAAGACAGCCAGGAATGGTCTATGCAGTTAGTCGTCGCGAGGATGGCAATGCACCTGATGTGGTAACTGGTACGTTCTTCATTTTTGATGTGCCTATTATTATTTTGATAGATATTGGTTCTACCCACTCATATGTTGCTAGTGCCATATCTGGAAACCTAAATCTAGAATCTAAAATTACCGATAGTGAGATGATGGCAATTAGTCCTTTAGGATAGCCAGTAATTGTAAATAAACTATTTAGAGACATGCCCTTAGAAACCCAAAGAGAAATATTTCTGGCAAATTTGATGGAATTGCCTTTCGGCGAGTTTGATCTCATTCTGGGCATGGATTGGTTGGTTAAACCTGGGGCATTTGGATTGTCTTTGAAAAGCGGATGTCAATAAGGACTTGGATGATAAGGAAGTAGTAATGATAGGCAAACGAAGGAATTATTTGGCAAATGTGGTATCTGCGCTAAAGGCAGAAAAGTTGGTGTGGAAAGGGTATGGAGCATTCCTAGCTTTTATTAGTGCTTTGGATGCCAAGGAGTTATCAATGGAAGAAGTGAGAATGGTGAAGGAATTTCGGATGTATTTCCCAATAACTTCTCGGTATACCTCCGGAAGTAAAATTGGTATTGAGCTTTTGCCTAATGGCTCCAAAGTCCATTGCTCCTAATAGAATGGCACCAAGGAGTTGGCGAGCTTAAAGCTCAAATTCAAGAATTGTTGGATCGAGGATTTTTCGATCGAGTGTGTCTCTGTGGGGAGCACCAGTTTTGTTCGTTAAGAAAAAGGATGGGTCGATGCGTATGTGCATTGATTACATGCAGTTGAATAAATTGACGATCAAGAATAGGTATCCTTTACCGAGAATTGATGACCTATTTGATCAATTGAAAGGAGCTTCGATTTTCTCCAAAATTAATTTGAGATCGGGTTATCACCAACTCAAGGTGAAAGAAGTAGATATTCATAAGACGGTATTTTGAACTCGTTATGGACATTATGAGTTTTTGGTGATGCCATTTGGGTTGACCAATGCACCAGCTGCATTTATGGACATGATGAACCGGGTCTTTCAACCATATTTAGACCGGTTTGTGGTAGTGTTCATAGATGACATTTTAGTATATTCGAGGAATGAAGAGGAACATGACTCACATTTGTGTATAGTATTGCAGTTACTTGAGATAAGCAACTTTATGCCAAATTCAGTAAATGTGAATTTTGGTTAAGGGAAGTGACTTTCTTGGGTCATGTGGTATCATCTGAAGGAATAAAGGTGGATCCTCGGAAGATTGAGGCTGTACTGGATTGGAAACCACCAAAGTCAGTAGCTGAATTTGAAATTTCTTGGGTTTGGCTGGTTATTATAGAAGCTTTGTTGAGGGGTTTTCGATGATTGTCGCACCCTTAACTAAGCTATTGCGAAAAGGAATACCGTATGTATGGACTGAAAAACAACAAGAGAGTTTTGAGAAATTGAAGAAGATTTTGATGAAAGCACCAATTTTGATTCAACCTGAGGCTAGAAAAGAATTTATCGTCTATTGTGATGCGTCACACACGGGTTTAGGTTGTGTGCTTATGTAAAATGGAAAAGTGGTGGCTTATACTTCTCGTCAGTTGAGACTGCACGAAGTAAACTACCCTACTCATGACTTGGAGTTAGCTGCGGTAGTGTTTGCTTTAAAGATTTGGAGGCACTATCTCTACGGTGAGAAGTCTATCATCTATACGGATCACAAGAGTCTTAAGTATCTTCTTACTCAGAAGGAGTTAAACTTGAGACAAAGAAGATGGGTGGAGCTGTTAAAGGATTATGATTTCTCAACCGAGTATCATCTTGGAAAGGCTAACGTGGTAGCAGATGCGTTAAGTCGTAAGGTGGTATCTGATTTGAAAGCAATGTTTGCTCATCTGAGTTTGTATGAGGATGGTAGTCTGTTAGCGGAACTTCAGGTGAAGCCTCTGTGGTTAGATCAAATCAAAGAAAAGCAGATATCAGATGAAAAGTTGGGACCCTTAATTCAGCAAGTTGAAAGTGGTGAAATAGGGGATTTTGGTATAAACATTGATGGAGTGCTTTGTTTTCGTGGAAGAATTTGTATGCCCAAGGACTCAGATTTGAGACAAATGCTTCTACGGGAGGCGCATAGTAGCCTTTATGCTATGCACCCGGAGGAAATAAAATGTATCGAGATCTTCGTGAACGGTATTGGTGGCCAGGGTTGAAGCGTAAGATTTCTGAGTTTGTAGGAAAATGTTTGACTTGTCAACAAGTGAAGGCGGAGCATCAATTGCCATCAGGTTTATTACAACATGTAAAGATTTCCCTTTGGAAATGGGAGCGGATAATAATGGATTTTGTTAGTGGGTTGCCTTTAACACCTACTAAGAAAAATTTTGTTTGGGTAGTAGTTGATCGATTGACGAAGACCGCTCATTTTCTACCGTTCATACGGATTACTCATTACGAAGTTGGCTCACCAGTATGTATCTAAAATCGTGAGGTTGCATGGGGTACCAAAGGTTCATTATATCGACGGGGATCCTAGGTTTACATCATGATTTTGGAAAGCTCGCATGAAGCTTTGGGAACAAAGTTAAACTTGAAGACGGCTTTTCATCCTCGGTCGGATGGTCGATCGGAAAAGAGTAATTCGGATATTGGAAGACATGTTAAGGGTTGTGTAATTGACTTGAGAGGTAGTTGGGAGGATTTTCTACTATTGGCGAGTTTATGATAACAATAGCTATCGGTCTAGCATTCGGATGGCACCTACGAGGCATTGTATGGTCGTGGGTGTCGACTCTACTTGTTGGACTGAATTGGGTGAACGGCGATGTTGGGTCCTGAATTGATATCTGAGACGGAAGAAAAGGTAAAACTTATTTGAGCATGGTTAAAGGAAGCTTCGGATAGACAAAAGTCGTATGCAGATCTGAAGTGTAAGGATATCGAGTTTGCTGTGGGGGATCAGGTCTTTCTGAAGGTCTCACCTTGGAAAAAGATTTTAGATTTGGAAGGAAGGGCAAGTTGAGGCCTAGGTTCATTGGACCATATCGTATGATGAAGCTTGTTGGTCCAATGGCCTATCAGATTGAATTACCTCTGGAGTTAAGTTAAATTCATAATGTTTTCCATGTTTTTATGCTGAGGCGCTATAGATCGGATCCACCTCACATAGCACCGGTAGAAGAAGTGGAGTTGAGATTAGACTTATCGTTTGAGGAGGAACCAGAGGAAATCTTAGACCGAGATGTTAAGGTGCTAAGAAAGAAGACTGTGCCATTGGTCAAGGTTTTATGGCGTAATCACGGAGTGGAGGAAGCTACGTGGGAGCCTGAGGATGCAATTCGGCAATAATATCCTCACCTCTTTAATCAGGTAAATTTTGAGGACAAAATTTTCTTTTAGGGGTAGAATTGTAACATCCTAAAAATTTGAGTATTAATATGTTGCTTGTCTTTGGTGTTAGCTCGGGTATGATTTTATTGTGTGCTTAATATAGTCTTGAGAAGGCTCGGGTTTACTTGTAATTAGAATAAATTTTAGTAAAGAGTACTTTACTATAGAGGAATCAGGTGACCTTGAAGTTTAAGCTAATTAAGTGGTAAAAGATGGCATAAGATGAGTAATTGGCAAAGTGGTGATGGCGCCATAAGTTGGACTTGAGGGGAGAGGTTCGAATCTCCTAGCATGCAAAATTGGGAGCTTTTATTTTTGCTTTTTCCTAGCAAGTGTCGGCCAAGCATCATTCATGGATAAGATGGACTAAATTTTTATGGTAATGAGACTTAAGGTTATGGCAAGCATGAATTAGGGATAGAATTGCTTAATTTTGGGGATAGGATTTCTCAAACTTTTTGAAAATGGAGGATTGCAAGGCTTGAATCAAGGTTGATGTTTTGGAAACTTTTTCATGGCCATTTTGACCATGAATATGGATGGCATTATGGAGAAAAGGGGGGGGCCAAAATTTGGTGGTTAACTTGGGGTAGGATGGTAACTTGTTAGAATTCTTTTGGTCATTTTTGTTTTGTTTGAAGACACTTTTTCTCGATTCATCTTTTCCTTCCCTTGGCCGAATGTATTGGTGTAGAAGAAAACAACATTTACTTTATTTCTTTTGGTCATCTTTTTGACCATTTGGTCATTTTTTCTAATCATTCTAGTGTCTTTCTCCTAGTGTTGAAACTACCAACACAAAAAGCCATTCTTTTTCCTTCTCCTTTCCCATTTTCGAATGCATTTTGCTACTAAATTCATCTCTTTCCTCATTCTCTTTTCTTCTCTTTGAAAACCGAATTATAACACCTTCTTCCCATTCTCTCTTCTTCTTCATTTTTTTATTTGTCATTCAAACACTTTCTTCATTATTTTTCTCTCATGGTCGAATGGTATTAATACCATTTTCTCCAATTTTCCTTCAAAGTTGAATCTCCTATTCATCTATATTGTCTTGTTGGTTATTCTTTCAACACTCGTTTAAGCAATAGTGTCATAGTGGAGGGCCGAAACTCAAGTGTTCGTGAGCGTTGTGAATCGTTGGAATCGATTTAAGGTGTTAAGGTAAGGGTTTATTAAGGACTCTCATATTACTCGTCATATTGATATAGATGGATTATTAATCGATTTCGTTTTAGGGGACGTTATCACTCGATTTTCATATTGTGGAACAAGGATATTTGTGGTAAGCCAATCTCACCCTTAAAACCGTTAGTCATAATTTTGATATATTATTTAGTCGGACTAATGATCTTTTGTCAATGGAGACAATCAAGATAGGGACAAAAGGGCGATAAATAGTGTTCGGAAGAGGGGTGGTTCCACTATTCCCCCTAAGTTTAAGTGAAGGGCTATTTTAGGAATCGAGATTTTCCACCAGGTTGTGGACCCTCATCCGAGGAGATCCAGTTGTTTGAAGTCGTTCGTACTCCCAAACCTTTGTTTGTTCGTGGATTTTCATCGGGTAACGAACCATCAATCGGGGAGAAACCACAAATAGAAGTGGTTCAAAATTCTGAGGGTAAAAGTCTAGATCGTTATTTCTAAGATTCGATTTGTAAATAAATAATAGTGTTCTAATTTATCGTGATGCGTTTAGGTATCGACGAGCGGGAAAAGTCTAGTTCTCACAGTAACCAGGTGTGTAACTTCACACTTATCTCGTGTTAGATACTATCCGTAAGTATTGGGATAAAATCGTAAAGATGGCAAAATCAAAAAATGCGTAATAATTAACATTTTTGTGTAAATGCATGAAAATAGTTAAAGTCGTGAAATTTACAAAAATGCCCTCAATGAGTTAATTGGTAAATAGTAAATTTTATGCCTCATGTGATAAATGGGTCAAAAAACTGCTAGATCGATAAATGGGCCGAAAAACTGCTAAATCGATAAATGGGCCGAAAAATTGCTAGATCGATAAATGGGCCAAAAAACAGTTAGATCGATATATGGGCCAAAGTTTGCTAGATCATTAAATGGGCTAAAATGCCATTTTATCATATGGGCCAAAATGAAAATTTGAATTTTTGGACTCACATGTATTATGGGCTTTTGTTAAATTATCATATGGATATATATATATATATATTGTTATGCATACATGATTGCATGGGTTGGGATAATTGACGAAGAGAAGAAAGGCCTATTGCCAAACATCTAGTTCGGTGGCTCTGCCACAATTATATTTTAAATGGCTTAATGCCTCTAGTTCGGTGACTTTGTCACAATCTAGTTCGGTGGTGCACCACAATATTATTTAAAATGGCTTTATGCCTACGATTGGTGTGTTGGCGGGGTGGGTTGACTTGATCTCCACAGGTGTGTTGGTTGGTACGGGTGGTGTGTAGCGGATGGAAATTAGGTTTGGTTGGGAATTTCATTTTACATGCATTTTATTTATTATATTGTTAAATCCGTAAATGGGCTCAAGCCCAAAATAATGTCTTGATGATCCGTCCAATGAATGTGGTAAGTGAGTTATACACCGAGTTCGAGTAACTCACTGCTTAATTATCCATCTCGGTAATGGCAATTGACGGAGGCTTGGGCCGAGGATGACTTCGTGGAGGCCATACTTCGAACATGGGTTGTATAAACTATGAACTTTTATTAAGTATTTTTATTTAATTACTATTTTGGGTATGATGTGAAAAGGCCTTTATTAATATTTTATGGATTTTATGTATGGATGGATTTAATTTTGTTTTAGACACTTAATATGGGCTGATATTAATTCAATAATGTTTCCTTAAATATTTTGTTTTAAAACATATGAGATTCTTTAAATATTCTTGTTTTCAAAATTCTTTTGAACTCTTTTAAAAAAACTACTTAAAGGTTTTTGACAATTAAATACTAAATGATAAGATTTCAAACTAGTATTTCTTTATTCATCGATTTTAAATCAAATTCTTGATTTTTACTAAACTTCACTTTCAAAAGGTTTTGTAGAACTGCTTTACCTAAATCATTAGAGAATTAAATGGATGTTCGATCTGTGTGACAAACCAAATCTCGTCTTAATGCAAAGACCTGGTTTGGGGTGTTACACGTATAGTGCTTCCGAGGTAGAATTGTATTGTACCTGGATCATCGTGTTTTGTCATCACCGTCTGAAGTTAGAACATCGAGCAGAACTCTAGAGTTATCTCCAAGTATGTGGGCTCGATGATGGTAAAAAATTGATCCCACGGATTAGTTGTAAGCAGCGCTCGAACATTGTTTGCAAGACGGACCTGCTCCCAATCAATGCATCTACCGGTGCCGAGAGGTCACACCCTTAGTGCCATGTAACGGTCCTCTTGGTAGGCTTGAGGGAATTGGAGGAACTAGTGGTGCACTTCAGTGGTTGCGCTAGCAGAGGATGAGTCAGGTCCTTTCCATTTCTTAGAAGTGGTGGTTGCGGTTCACTTTCCTCTTGATGATGACATTATACCTGAAAATAATTTTATTCAAGTAATTGTCTACCAAATAATATCAATTATTTTGATACCTAATATAGCAAAAATATTCAAAACTAACTTAAACGAAAATAAAACATGAGAAATTAAACTAACTTAAACTACTTAAGCATTTCAATCATGAGAAATATAGCAATCAAAAATATAGCAATCAAATTAGTTCTAAAATTCAAGAAATTAAATCTAGATAATACTAAAAGTAAAAAGAACTAACATGAAGTTTTAATCAAACAATAGTTAAAATAGATGAAAAAATGAAATAGTGAATAGTGGCCAGCAGTGTTTTAAGATGTGGGGCGACGTGAACGGGCGGAGCACGGTCGTGTGCTGTGAAATTTCTGGATACGCACGATGGTGGCAAAGGCGTGGGCTCCTATTTGACATGGGTGTGGCTACGTTTTTGTATGGATAGTTGAGAGGAGGAAGGTGGAGGATTTATAGAGGTCAAAATAGGGGTGATTTTAGAATAGTGGCCGGATTAAGGAAGGAGAGGGTTGAGAGAGTCGGTTGGGGTTGTGATTTTGAGGAAGATGAGAGTTTAAGTTCCTTAAATAGGGGTGAGAGCATGGCTGGGGGCCATGCCCGTGTTCGATTTTAATCAGCCCATGTTTTTCGTGATTTTTAATTTTGGGCGCGTTCAAAGTATTTAGCCACTGCCATAGTCAAGGTGCCACGCCCGAGTTTTTCTTCCCACGATTGTTTAGAATAGGCGTGTTTGGCCCGTGCTCGACAAGTTAGTATAGTCCACGGTTCTCAGGCACGGGCGTGTTTTGCCCGTGGTTGGCAAGTCAGTATCTTCACACAGTCGTAAGGCACGGCCGTGTCTTGCCCATGTTTAGGAAAAATTTACCTCTTATCGTGCACGGCTACAAATACGCCCGTGTTTTGTCCTATCGCTTCCACACGGCCACGAGCACGCCCGTGTGCTAGGCCGTGTGGTCTAAAAACCTTCGCTTAATTGGATTAGTATGAAGTTAGATGCTAACAATTAAAAGTATAATGTCAGCGAAGTTAGTGCTTGGGTTGCCTCCCAAGAAGCGCTCGTTTAAAGTCTTATGCTAGACTTAACCTGTTTTCATTTCTAAAAGAAGGTTCACAGAGTTGAATCTCCTCTCTTATATCCCTAAAATCTTCACCATTATAAATTTTGAGTCGGTGACCATTTACCTTGAATGTGCCTTTAGTGGGGTGAGTTATCTCGATTGTGCCATAGGAAAAAATTGTTTTGATCATGAATGGGACTGACCATCTTGATTTCAGCTTCCCAGGAAACAATTTAAGCCTTGAGTTTTATAGCAGGACCAAAGTCCCCTACTTCAAATTGTTTCGATTTCTTTAGACGAGCATCATGGCATCGCTTTGTTGCCTCCTTGTATAGTTTCGAGTTCTCGCAGGCCTCATCTCTCCATTTGTCTAATTTGTTCATCTGCATCATTCTTTTCTCTCCCGTAGTTTTAAGATCATAATTTAAATTTTTTATAGCCCAAAAGCTTTGTGTTCTAACTCGAATGGTAGATGAAAGCTTTTCCCGTATACAAGTTTGTATGGGGATGTTCCTAGGGGGTTTTAAATGCTGCTCTATAGGCCCATGGGGCATCATCTACTTTCAATGCCTAATCTTTTCTGTTTGATTCAACCTTTTTTCTAGGATGTGTTTAAGTTCTCGGTTTGCTACTTCAACTTGCCCACTAGTTTGAGGGTGATATGGGGTAGCTATCCTGTGGTGTACTCCATATTTCTTTAAGACTCTGTCAAATTGAGTATTACAGAAATGAGTGCCCCTATCACTAATGATAGCTCTAGGTGTTCCAAATCGAGAGAACAGTTTCTTGAGAAACTTAACTACTACTCTAGCATCATTGGTAGGTAGAGCTTCAGCTTCCACCCATTTTGACATGTAATCAACTGCCACTAGGATGTATTTATTTCCAAATGAACTAGGGAATGGACCCATAAAATCAATACCCCATATATCAAATATTTCATATGATAGCATATATGTTTGAGGCATTTCATCGCGTTTAGAAACATTACCTGTTCTTTGGCATTTATCACACAGAGCGACATACATGTTGGCATCTTTGAATAGAGTGGGCCAATAAAAACCTGATTCGAGTATTTTATGTGCTGTCTTAATACCACTGTAGTGCCCTCCTGAAGGTCCTGAATGGCAATGTTCTAGGATTTTGCTTGCTTCCGCCCTTGCAACGCATCTCCAAATTACTTGATCTGCACATATGCGAAAAGAAAAGGATCTTCCCAAAAATAGTTTTTCGCATCAGCAAAGAATCGTTTCTTTTGATGATGTGTTTATCTTTTTGGTAAGATGTTAGCAGCTAAATAATTCACAATATCTACAAACCATGGTACCTTGAAGTTGGTTATAGAAAAGAGTTGTTCTTCAGTGAACGAGTCGTTTATCTCACTTTCATCGAGCTCGTCGATATATGGGTTCTCAAGCCTGGAAAGGTGATCTGCTGCAAGGTTTTCAGCTCCCTTTTTATCCTGTATTTTCAAGTCAAATTCCTATAAGAGTAAAATCCATCTTATGAGTCGAGGTTTTGCATCGGGTTTAGTTAAAAGATAACGAAGAGCGGAGTGGTCAATATAAACGACAACTTTAGATAATACTAAATATTGTCTGAATCTATCAAATTCAAAGACCACAGCTAGTAATTCTTTTTCAGTAGTGGTATAATTTTCTTACGCGGCTGTTAATGTCTTGCTGGCGTAATAGATCGACTGGAAGTGCTTGTCTCTTCGCTATCTTAATACTACACCTACTACAAAATCACTTGCATCACACATTAGTTCAAAAAGAAGATTCCAATTGGGACAATTATAATTGGGGATTTTATTAATTTTTCTTTAAGGATATTAAATGCATCTAAACATTCCTGATCAAACTCAAAAGGTGTATATTTTTCTAACAATTTCATTAAAGGCTTAGCTATTTTAGAAAAATCTTTAATAAATCTTCTATAAAATCCTGCATGACCTAGAAGGCTTCTAATAGCCTTAACTGAGCTAGGAGGAGGTAATTTTTCTATGGTTTCGACCTTTGCTTTATCTACCTTGATTCCCTTACTAGAAATTTTATGTCCCAATACAATTCCCTCTTGTACCATAAAGTGGCATTTTTCCCAATTTAAAACAAGGTTTGTTTCATCACATCTCATTAAAACTCGTTTTAATTTTTTAAGGCAAAGGTGGAAAGAATTACCGAATACCGAGAAATCTTCCATAAATACCTCCATAATATCTTCCACAAGTTTGTCAAAGATTTCCAATATGTAATGCTGAAAAGTAGCAGGAGCATTACATAATCCAAAAGGCATTCTACGATAAGCAAGCGTACCGTATGGGCATGTGAATGTTGTCTTCTCTTGATCTTCAGCTGCTATGGGGATTTGGAAATAGCCGGAGAGACCATCTAGGAAGCAATAGTACATATGCCCAGATAACCTTTCTAGCATTTGATCAATGAAAAGTGATCTTTTCTAGTGGCATCGTTCAGCTTTCTATAATCAATGAAAACACTCCAACCTGTGACTGTTTTGGTGGGAATTAGTTCATTCTTTTCATTGGCTACCACCGTCATGCCTCCTTTCTTTGGAACAACCTACACAAGACTTACCCAATTGCTATCAGAAATAGGATAAATTATTCCAGCATCAAGAAGTTTAATTACCTCGGCTTTCACGACTTCTTTTAAGTTGGGATTTAATCATCTTTGAGGTTGCACACAAGGCTTGTTCTCATCTTCCATTAAAATTTTATGGGTACAAAATGTTGGGCTTATTCCCTTAATGTCAGAGATTTTCCAAGCTATGGCTTTTTTATGTTCTCTTAGTAACTGTAGTAACTCTTCTTTCTCCTTGGGTTCTAGTTCTGAAGAGATAATTACTGGTAGTGTAGAATTTTCCCCTAGAATGCATATTCTAAGTGTTTCGGCAATTGTTTTAATTTTAATTTGGGTGGCTCATCAATAGAAGGCTTTAGTTTTAGCTCGTCATTAATTTCAATGCTTTCTTTTTTCATATGTCTAGATGAAGATGTATTCAAATTCAGCTCGTCGACTTTACCTTTTTCCCCCTCTTCTTGAGTAAGGCACAGTTCCATCGTGTCATCATGTATGATTTCTTGTAATGAGTTTTGAATGATATGATCAGTAGTATCAACAAAATAACAGGCATCATCTTGTTCTCTAGAATATCGCATGGCATCATAAATTTGAAAAATAATTTCCTCATCGCCTATTTTTAATGCAAGCTTACCATCACCTACATCGATAACAGCCCTAGCAGTAGCTAAAAAAAGGTGCCCTAAAATTAAGGGAACCTCAATGTCCTCATCCATGTCAAGTACAACAAAATCAACAGGGAAAATAAATTTATAAATTTTAACCAAGATATCTTCGATAACTCCTCTAGGATATTTAATGGATCCGCTTTAATAATCAATACTCTTCCTAGTGGGTTTTGGTTCCCCAAGATCTAGTTGTTTGAACATTTTATAAGGCATTAAATTAATACTGGCACCTAGATTAGCTAATGCTTTCTTAATATTTAAGTTACCAATTAAACAGGGAATAGTAAAACTTCCTGGGTCTTTTAATTTGGTTGGTAACTTGTTTTGGAGGATGGCTGAACATTCTTCATTAAGCTCCATCATTGATATTTCTTCAAGCTTCCTCTTATTCTTCAGGAGCTCTTTTAAGAATTTTGTGTACGTAGGCATCTGTGAGTTGGCTTCAACAAAGGGTAAGTTAATATGTATTTGTTTAAAACGTTCAAGAAATTTACCATATTGGGCATCTAATCGGTCTTTCTTCAACTTTTCCGGATATGGGATTGGTGGTTTACTTTCTTTTCGGACATCCTCAAGTCCCTCATCCTTTGCTTTGTTATCTTCGCGTGGCATTTTTTTCTTTGGTTTGACTAACTCCTTTCCATTTCTTAGTGTAACTACCTTTACCTGTTTTGTTTCTTTAGAAAGAATCTTTGATCGAATTTCAGAAACCATCTTAGTAAGTTGTCCACCTGACTTAGTAAGTTCCCCACTTGACTTAGTAAGTTCCCCACTTGACTTAGTAAGTTCCCCGACTTGGTTCTTGATCCCTTCAATCGATGTTTGTTGGTTTTTAAGTGTTGTCTTAGTGTCTTGGAAATAATTTTCTGTGGCTAGCATGAATTTTGTCAGCATCTCTTCAAGGTTCGGCTTCTTTTCTTGTGGATATGGCTGGTTTTACAAATTTTGAGAAGGTTGTTGTCTTTGATTTCCTTGATTTCCTTGACCTCCCCACGAAAAATTTGGGTGGTTCCTCCAACCTGGATTATAAGTATTACTATAAGGGTTATTATTAGATCTAAAATTATTACCTATATAGTTCATCTGCTAAACTTTCGTGCTTGGGTTGGTAGGGTGGGTACTCAGGATTCGCCACAGTTCCACTTGCATCGCACTGCATTACTGGATGTACCTGTGAAGGACACAAACTATCAAGTTTTTTATTCATCATCTCTACCTGTGTTGATACCATGGTTACTACGTCAAGGTTGAAAACTTGGCTGATTTTGATGGTTTTGTCCTTGCAACTTGCCACTGATAGTTATTCAGTGACATCTCATCAATAAACTCATAGGCTGCTTCAAGAGTTCTATTGTTCAGGGTTCCACCAGTGGCTGAATCAATTAGTTTCCTTGTTGAGGGGTTTACACTGTTATAGAAAGTTTGGACCTATAACCACAAGGGTAAACTATGGTGCGGACACCTTCTCAAGAGATCCTTGTATCTCTCTCATGCATCGTATAATGTTTCTAAATCCATCTGTAAAAAAGAAGAGATATCATTCCGTAATTTGGCCGTTTTGGCCGGTGGGAAATATTTTAATAAAAATTTTGGTCATTTGATCCCATGTGGTGATTGACCCTCGTGGTAACGAATTTAACTACTATTTAGCTTTATTCCTTAATGAAAAGGGAAATAACCGAAGACGTATGGCATCATCAGAAATGCCATTTTTTTAAGGTATCACAGAACTCTAAAAAATTAGCTATATGGGTATTTGGGTCTTCGTCCTACAAACCATCAAATTGAACAAATTGTTGAATCATTTGTATAGTGTTAGGCTTTAATTCAAAATTATTAACAGTTCTAGCAGGCCTAACAATACTCGATTATGCTCTTGTTAAATGAGGTTTAGCATAATCATACATAGTACGTGAGCATTATTTTCTGCCACATCTTGTGGTGGTGGATTATTCTCGTCCATCCCTTCAATAGGATTGGATCTTCCTTGTTGTTCTTCTTCTCTGTAATTTAGAAGTTGCCTAATTTCTCTGTGATTCTTGCGAGCGGTAGCTTCAATATCACTGTCGTATACTAGTGCTCTTTTCAGGTTCCTTTTAGTCATAAACTAGAGGTACCTGTGTTGGAAAGAAAGAAAGAAAATTAGCAAGGTTAAAACTAAAATAAAAATAAAATAAATTGTGAAAAATAAAAATAATGGCTAAAGTAATAAAAATAGGGCTTTCTTAATATTTTAGTTCCCCGACAACGGCGCCAAAAACTTGATCGTTGTTTTGTCGAGTTTTAAAATTTATAAAGAGAGAATGATCGAACCTGAAAACTAACTTTGACAAGGACTTAAGGCAAGTGCACCTATCGAACAGTAGTATATCTTAGGCAAGACCGGATTGTTGAACCCAAAGGAACTACAAGTTCTAATACTAACCTTCTTTCTATTATTTAGCCTAAATATTAAGTGATTGGTTGTTTAATCTAAAACTAACTACTAAGCTAAAGATGCAAAGACAAAAAGAATGAATTGGGGAATAACTTTAGGAAAACTCAGTTGACTAACACGATACCCTTAGGAAGAATCCACCTAGACTTAACTTGTTATCTAACACTAAACCAGACAATTTATTCACTTGACTTGATTTGTAGGATTCCCTAATTTATATTAAACCCTCTCTCATGGCGAATAACGTCTAACCCTAGGTTGATTAATTGAAATCTCTTTCTAATTAAAACCCCTAGAATCGCATTAACTCGATCTATGGACTCCCATATTAGGTTTCACCCTAATCCGACAAAATCTCGTCACCTTATCTCTAGGCGCGCGATCAACTCCGCTTAATTATGCTAGATCTACTCTTAGACAGGGACTTTTGCTCCACCACCTAAGCACATTCAACTTGAATCAATATCTCGAAAATATTAACACAAGAATTAAGCACACATAATTAAGAACAAATCAAATATTTATCATATAACTCAGAAAATAATAACAAGATCCGTCTTAGGTTTCATCCCCCTCAGGTATCATAAGGGTTTAGTTCATAACAATAAAAGAAAACATCTCAGAAGAAAAGATAAAACAAAACATAAGAAATCCCTAAAACCCCCTGAAGGAATTGAAGGAGAGATCCACCATCTTGAGTAGAATTCTAGCTTCTTGAGATGGATCAACTGGCTATCTTCGAGTGATTCCCACAAATCTGACCTTTTTGGCTCGACTCCTTGGCCTAGCTGAACGCTAGCTAACCCCCTTTGAAAGTTATGCTTAGGGTGTTTATATAGGCTCTTGGAATGCTTTACTTGGCCCTAAGTATCCTAAAATGAATGGAATTCCTACTAGGTGTTTGAATAGGCTTTGGAATGTGTTCCTTTGCCTCTAAGTATCCAAATTCGAGTAAAACTCCTCTTGACCGCGGCAGGGACACGGTCATGGCACACGCCCATGTGATTCGATTTCAGGCCGTGGTCGAGTCTGCTGAAGAGACACGCCTGTGTGTTTCGTGGTCCAGGCCATGTTAGATTAAATTAGGGAGGCACGGCCATGTGGTCTTGGTCCCAGGTCATGTTGATTTCTTCTTGGCCCAATTTGGTTCGTTTTAGGCCCGTTTCTCATTCTTTTCATCCCTAGGTGCTTTCTTGAGTATAAAACATGAAAAAAAAGGATTAAGAGCACCTTTTTACACAATTCAGGGAATAAATCATCCAAAAGTATGCTAAATGTGGGATTAAAATATGCTACTTTTATGGTTTATCAAGTTCCTCTATCTTGAGTATGATTCCGGTTTCTTGAAATGAATCAACTGGCTTTCTTCAAGTAAATCCCTGAAATTAACTGCTCTGGCTCGGCTCTTTGGCCTAGCTGAACGCCCCTTTAAAGGTTGGCCTCTAGGGTATTTATATAGGCTTTTAGGATATGTTTCTTTGCCTTTGAGTACCCTAATCCGAATATAATTCTATTTTCCTACGGCAGGGACATGCCCATGGCACACGCCTGTGTATATCGTGGCCAGGCTGTGGTCGAACCTATTGATGAGGTATGGACGTGTTTTTTGGGGCCTAAGCCGTGGTCGACTCTTCTCATGGGGCACAGCCATGTGGTCTTGGGCCCAAGCCGTGTGGATTTCGTACTTTGGCCCATTTTCTCCATTTTCGGTCCGTTATTCATTCTTTTCATCCTTCAGTGCGTTCTTGGGTATAAAACATGAAAAAAAAATGATTAAGAGCACCTATCTCCATAATTAAAGGGAAAAATCATCCAAAAGTATGCTAAATGTGGGATTAAAATATGTTACTATTACGGTTTATCAAAAACCCCCACACTTAAGCTTTTGCTTGTCCTCAAGCAAAATTCTCAACTCACAATTAAAACGAACTTCCTCAATTCATAATATTCATCAATAATGTCTCAACACAATTCATAGATAATTTATACATGGATAATTCAACTCAAAGAGGCCTAAAGATTCAAACAATCAACGTCATGAGTTTGTAGCACGAAAAAGATAGGTGTTTCCCCTTACCTAAATAATCACCCTTAATTCAAAATCAACAAAAGTTGACATCCTCACTTAAGATTCACTCAAATCACTCAAGGTGTTTAAGGTTCCAAAATAAAGCTCTCAAAAGTCGAACATGAAAAGTTATTACCATAGGCTTGCTTGAAAATCAAATCTCCACCACTTTAAAATGAGATGATACACAAATCAAAAGGTCTTTAAAAAGGGTTGCAACGGGGCTTGGTTTAAAGGTGTGGATAAAGGCTGAATTAGAAGGGTTAGAATCGATATTGGATTGACAAATTACCTAACTAGAAAAAATGACTAAAAACTTGAATAATTACATCAATTGAAAACTTGTAATACTAATAATACGAGCTTCTTCTTCAAGATGTTGAAATTAAACGTATAAGCTCGCTTAATCACAGAACTAATAATGAATATACTTTGATAATAATGAATATACTTCGATTTTTTTAAGAACACAAATCAATATAAAATAAAACTTTAACAACTAAAATAATCTAATTAGGCAACTAATCAAAACAAATCTCGATAGAAGGGTAATTAAAAGGAATGGTGATAACAAATATGAGATGGGTTTCGGGTTAATATTAGTGGTTTGAGTCAATAAAAGGATTGTTAGGATCAAAGGGGTTCACTAGGGGTAAATTATGAGGGTAGGCTTTTAGTGGAATAAGTGGGTTAAATCCTAGGTGCCTTAATCATCTCCGTATATCAAATCAATAGTGTGTTCTCGAAATGTATAATCGAAGCAAGTTAGAATAACAAACCAATGTTGACACACTCATAATCAATAAAGTGAGCACGAAAAGAATGTATGCTCTAAAAGCTCAAAATCTCACAAAAATTATGGGTATTTTGATGTCAACCTAGTAAATTTTAAACTTCAAGGTAACAATTTAGATTCAGGTAGACAACCTAACAGAATTTTTTTGAAAATAGACTCATCATGCTTGATTATTGATAAACCGTAAAAGTAACATATTTTAATCCCACATTTAGTATGCTTTTGGATTTATCCCTGATTTATGTAAAAAGGTGCTCTTAATCCTTTCTTTTCATGTCTTATACTCAGGAAAGCACCTAAGGATAAAAAGAACATAAAATGGGCTTAAAACGGACCAAATTGGGCTAACCCAAGAAATCAACACGGCCTGGACTTCAAGCCACATGGTCGTGCCTTGCCATTTATTTAGAACACGATCTCACCACGATTTACACGGTCGTGCCTCGTCTACAAAAGTCCAACACGATCTGGCCACGACTTACACGGGCGTGTGCCATGGGCATGCCCCTGCCACGGGAATAAGTAATTTCACTCAGATTTGGATGCTTGAAGCCAAAGAAACATACTCTTAAGTCTACTTAAACACCTTAATAGTAATTCTAGTTGAAAGAGGTACTTAGGAGCCACGTAAAGCATCTAAGGAGCCTATATAAACAACCCAAGGCAGCCATTCTAGAGAATGAAGTTTTGGGTAGAGTTTTCTGCCAGAGCTTTTATTAGGGAATTACTCGAAGATAGCCAGTTGATCTATCTCAAGAAGTCGGAGTTCTACTCAAGGCAGAGGATCTCCTCTTCAATTCCTTTAAGGGTTTTAGGATTTCTTATGTTTTGTTTTATCTTTTCTCTTGAGATGTTTTCTTATCTTTTATGAACTAAACCCTTCGATACCAAGGGATGAAACCTATGATGGATTTTGTTATTTGATTTCTAAATTATATGATAAGTACTTAGTTTATTCTTAATTATGTTGCTTAATTTAATCTAATGTGCTTAGGTGGAGGAGGAATAGACCACGCCAAGAGTAGATCTAGCATAATTAAGCGGAGTTGATTGCACGCCTAGAGATAGGGTGACGAGATTTTACCGAATTAGGGTGAAACCTAATATAGGAGTCCATTGATTGATTTACTGCTTCCTTAAGGGGTTATTATAAGAGAATAAGAGTTCCACTAATTAACCTAAGGTTAGACGTTATTCGCCTCGAGAGAGGGTTTAATATAGGTTAGGGAGTCTCACGGACCAAGCTAAGTAAAGAAGTTATATGAATTAAAAGTTAGATAACAAGAGAAGTCATAGGTGGATTCTTCCTGAGGGTATCGTCGTAATCAACTGAGTTTTTCCACAGTCTTTTCCCAAAGTTTCATTCTTTTGTCTTTGCATCTAGTTTAGTTTTTTTATCATTAGTTTTAGATTAATAAACCAATCACTCCATATTTTAGGCTAAATAATAGAAAGAAAGTGAGTAGTAGTACTTTTAGGTTCCTTTGGGTTCGATAAAATAATCTTGCCTAAACTATACTATTGTTCTATAGGTGCACTTGCCTCAATCGTTGTCATAGTTAGTCTATAGGTTTGATCATTCTTTATAAATATTAAAACTCCACTGTTTGACACGATCAATTCTCTAGTATCTTAAAGTTTAAATCATCATTGTACAATTATCAATGACTTAATCTAAAACATATCAATAAAAATCATGACTCAACAAGAATTTCATTCTAATTAGTGATATGAGAAAATTACTTTAAGACAGAATATCATTCAAGGATTTGAGAATAATGCAAAAAGTTAGGCACTTTTTCTAATAAACTTTCACCCTCCCACACTTAAGATGTACATTGCCCTCAATGTACAAAGATATATAATAATCATAAAATAAGAAAATCAAAAGAGAGGGAGAGAGGTGAAACTTCCTGAATGTTTGGATGGATTCCTTGAGTTGGAAGTGTAGAAACTTGATTTGTAGATGAAAGATAAGTTGGAGGGAGCGCCTCTAATTCCTGTGCTAGATGAAGAAATTGGGAACCTCGTGAAGAGTTAGCCAGGAAATAATAATAATTTAAATTATACTAATTATATAATTAAGGTAAATAAAGATAACAAGAAAGAAAATAAGAAAATATGAATTAAAATAAAACTAAAAGAGAAGATGAATGGACTAGAAATTTCTTATTGGCAGATGGTTCGTGAGGTGGGTGTGATTTCTAAGGCCGTGGTTTTGTGATTCACTAGCAGCCTTTAGAACCTAAAACCAAGAAACTAAAACAAAATAAGCTAAATTTAATATATGAAAAACAAAGGAAAGGAAAATAAAGGAGAAGATAAAAGTAAAATAAGAGTTAAATGGTCTCAAAGATCCTTGGCTTGTCAAGTTAATGAAGTGGTCGGCATGAACTTATGTTGATTGGTCTCGCACAGGGAGACAAGACTCGAATCTTTCTGTTTCTTCGATATTGTTAAAGCGTAGACTGAGACTTTTATAGAATGAAGAAGGGGGAGAGTGAAGATGGAGGGGAATGGAGAGTAGATAGGGAATGGGTGACAAGGGAGAGGGGTGTTTTAAATAGAAAATTTTTAGCTCTGGTACGTCCCCACGCCCGTGTATCGTGGGCGTGTTGTGTTACACGGCCATATCGCACGGTCGTGTGGTGGTTCAATCACTTCTCACACGCCTTTTATTTAAGTTGCCATGCCCGTGTTGGTTCATCAGTGTCGGCCACGAATATATCACACGGACGTGGTGTTAGGTGAGTCCGTGATTCAAAGATATTTTTCTCGTCCTGTCTCGTACTATCTTTGCCATGTCAGTATAGAAATCCGTAGCATCCACACGGCCACAACCACGACCGTGTGTAAAGCCTTTGTTATGTGAAGATCTGCGCTTCATTAACTTTGTTATTTTGTAGTTAGGTATTAAAATAAAACGAAATGAAAATAAATGGGGTTAGAACTCGGGTTGCCTCCCGAGAAGCGCTTGTTCAAAGTCTTAAGCTAGACTTACATCTCATTCGTACCTTCACGGTGGTTTAAGGAGTGAAAAATCTTTTTCGTGCTATCATCATATAATTTAAGTCAAGTGGAGTTTACTTTAAAGTTACCGAAAGTAGAATTACTTACCTCGACTATTCCGTAAGGGAAAACATTAAGTACCATAAAGGGGATCTCTTCGTTTATCTTCAGGTTTGATTTGGCGATTTGCAGGTCTGTTCTATCTAATAATACCTGATCTCCTATTTTGAAGTGATTTGATGTTCCTTTAAGTTCTTCTGGGGGTTCCTTCGATTTCACTTCGTGTGGGTTTGATTCCTCCTTGAAATGTGTCTCCCACTCATTTAACTCATCAGTCTGAAGCCGTTGTTCCTCATGAGATATTTCCTGTTGGTACGAGCTATAGGATTTGGCTTTGTAGTGTAATTTTGTGGTGTTTCCTGAAAAGAAAGTTTAACTGAATACTTATCAAGGGAATTTACGTCCTCACATTTCTCACTCGATGTCCTAGCTGAGTCGAGAGCTTGAAGACAGATTGATTCGTCACCTACACGAAATATGAGTTCACCTATGCTGACATCAATTTTAGATCTGGCGGTTGCTAGAAAAGGTCTTCCTAAAATTAAGGGGATGTTATTGTCTTCATCCATATCTAAAACAACAAAGTTTACGGGGAATATGAATTTGTCAACTTTAACTAGTACATATTCAATTATACCCTTAGGGATATGAATAGTCTTCTCAGCTAATTGAATACTCATCCTAGTTTGCTTGGGTTTCCCTAGACCTAGCTGTTTAAACATTTTAGATGGCATAACATTGATGCTTGCCCCTAAATCAGCTAAAGCATTATCAATAGATAAACTACGAATTAAACATGGAATTGTAAAACTCTCTGGATCTTTTAATTTTCGTGTAGTCTGTTCTGTAACATTGCCGAACATTCTGCGTTTAATTCCACATACGACTCCTCGTCTAACTTTCACTTGTTTGTTAAGAGCTCTTTTAAAAATTTCCTTAAATCTAGCATCTATGAAAGAGCTTCAAGAAGCGGTAAGTTAATATGTAATTTCTTTAAGAGTTTAAGGAACTTACAGAACTGTTCTTCTGTATCGTCTTCCTTTATCACATTGGGGTATGGTATACGAGGTTTATATTCTTTAATTATCAGTTTTGGCTTTTCTTGGCTTACCTCAACCTTACCTTTATTTACCACAGGTTCTTGCATTGGCTCAAATTCAGATTCTACTATCCCTTCACTGTCATGAGCTGTTATGGCTTGAATTTGCTCCTTGGGATTAGTCTCAGTGTTACTTGGCAAGCTACCTAGTGGTCGTTCTGAGATCAGCTTTGTGAGTTGCCCTAACTGGTTCTCGATTCCTTTAATCGATGCTTGTTGATTTTTAAGTATAGTCTCGGTGTTTTGAAATCGAGTTTCAGACACCGCTATAAATTTTGTCAACATCTCTTCAAGGTTCAGCTTCTTTTCCTGTGGCTAGGGCTATTGTTGGATGTTTGGAGGGGTGGTTGTTGTCTCTGGTTTCCTTGACCACCCCACAAGAAATTGGGATGGTTCCTCCAACCTGGATTATAAGTATTAGTATAGGGGTTATTTTGAGGTCTAAAATTGTTACCCGTATAGTTTAATTGTTTGCTTTCCATGCCCGGATTGTAGGGTGGGTACTCAGAATTCGCCACACCTTTTAGATTTGAGTCACATTGCATAGCTGGGTGTACCTACAAATAACCACACAAACCATCAATCTTTTTATTCATCATCTCTACCTAATTTGATAGCATGGTGACTGCGTCGAGATTGAAAACTCAGGCTGCTTTAGTTGGTTTTGTCCTTGTAACTTGCCACTGATAATTATTCAATCTCCTCTATAAACTCGTAAGTTGCTTCAGGAGTTTTGTTATTTAAGGTTTCGCCGGCGGCTGAGTCAATTAACTGCCAGGTTGAGGGGTTCACACTGTTGTAAAAAGTTTGGACCTGCAACCACAAGGGTAAACCATGGTGTAGGCACCTCTCAACAAATCTTTGTATCTCCCATGCGTCGTATAATGTTTCTAAATCCATCTGCACAAAAAAAGAGATATCATTCCTTAATTTGGCTGTTCTGGCCGGTGGAAAATATTTCAGTAAAAAAATTTCGATCATTTGGTCCCATGTAGTGATTGATCCTCGTGGAAGAGAATGTAACCACTGTTTGGCTTTATTTCTCAAAGAAAATGGAAATAACCGAAGATGAATGGCATCATCAGAAATGCCATTTATTTTAAAGGTATTACAGAATTCTAGAAAATTAGCTAAATGAGTATTTAGGTCTTCGTCCTACAAACCATCAAATTGAACAAACTATTATATCATTTGTATAGTGTTAGGTTTTAATTCAAAATTAATAGCGGCTATAGTAGGCCTAACAATACTCTATTCAGCTCCTATTAAATTAGGTTTAGCATAATCATACATAGTTCGAGGAGCATGATGATTGGCCAGATCTTGATGTGGAAGATTATTCTCGGCCATCCCTTCGGTGGTATTGGTTTCGTCCTTTTGTTCTTCTTATATGTAATCTAAGCCTCACCTTACATCTCTACGATTTTTGCGTACGGTTCCTTCAATATCACTGTCGTAAAGTAGTGGTCCTGTTGGGTTCCTTCTAGTCATAAACTAGAGGTACCTGCTAGGAAAAGAGAAAAAGAAAGAAATTCAAAAAAGTAAAAATAAAATTTAATTGCAAATATAATATGGCTAAAGTAAAAAAATTGAGCGTTTTTAATATTTTAGTTCCTCGGCAATAGCGCCAAAACTTCATTGTGTCTGTCAAGTCTTAAAAATTTATAAAAAGAATGATCGAACCTGGAAACTAACTAAGACAACGATGGAGGCAAATGCACCTATCGAACAGTAGTATAGTTAGCGGCAAGACCGGATTGTTGAACCCAAAGGAACCAAAAGTACTAATATTAACTCTCTTTCTAATATTTAGCCTACGAATTAAGGGAATTATTTATCTAATCTAAAATTAACGAACTACTAAGCTAAAGATGCAGAGATAAAGAAAAGAAATTGAGGAAGGACTTGAGAGGAAAACTGATTGATTTAGACAATACCTGAGGAAGAATCCACCTAGACTTCACTTGTTATCTAACTCTAAACCGGATGATTTATTCACTTGACTTGATCCGTAGGATTCCCTAATTTATATTAATACCTCTCATCAAGGCTACTAACGTCTAACCCTAGGTTGATTAATTGAAATCTCTTTCTAATTAAAACCCCTAGAATTGCATTAACTCGATTTATGGACTCCCATATTAGGTTTGACCCTAATCCGGCAGATTTTCGTCACCTTATCTCTAGGCGCGCGAGCAACTCCGCTTAACTATGCTAGATCTACTCTTAGGCAAGGTCTCTTTCTCCTCTGTCTAAGCACATCACACTTGAATCAATATCCCAAAAATATCAAAACAAGAATTAAGAACACATAGTTAAGAACAAATCAAGTATTTATCATACAGCTTAGATAACAATAACAAGATTCGTCTTAGGTTTAATCCCCCTCAGTATCTGAGGGTTTAGTTCATACCGGGAAAAGGAAACATATCAGAAGAAAATATAAAACAAAACATAAGAAATCCCTAAAACCCCCAGAAAGAATTGAAGGAGAGTTCTTCCATCTTGAGTATGATTCTGACTTCTTGAGATGAATCAACTGGCTTTCTTCGAGTAAATCCCTGAAATTAACTGCTCTAGCTCAGCTCTTTGGCCTAGCTGAACGCCCCCTAAAGGTTGGCCTCTAGGGTCTTTATATAGGCTTTTGGAATATGTTTCTTTGCCTCTAAGTACCCTAATCCGAATAAAATTCTATTTTCTCTCTGTAGGGACACGCCCATGGCACACGCCCATATAAATCGTGGCTAGGCCGTGGTCGAACCTGTTGATGAGGCACGACCGTGTTTTTCGGGGTCCAGGCCGTGGTCAATTTTTCTCACGAGACACAGCTGTGTGATCTTGGGCCCAGGCCGTGTAGATTCATACTTTGACCCATTTTCTCTGTTTTTAGCCCGTTATTCATTCTTTTCATCCTCCGGTGCTTTCCTAGGTATAAAACATGAAAACAAATGATTAGGAGCACTTATTTCCATAATTAAAGGGAAAAATCATCCAAAAGTATGCTAAATGTGGGATTAAAATATGTTACTATTACGATTTATCAAAAAATTATTAGTTTTAATCCCAAAACATCTTTTCAGTTGCGGAAGCTGATTTTGAAAGTAATTGATTTACGAAACAGAATAAGTCGCAAAACCATTTCTTCTATGTTGAGAAAACGTAGTGTTGTTTTAAAAACAGTTGGCATTTTGGAAAATCGTGATTTACCTCTAACGGATATAATTCAAAGTAAAGAAATACCCATAGTTAAAATCTAGAAACTTAAGAGGCCTTATTATAACCCAAATCAAAATACTTGAATGTAAATAATCAAAATGAAAAACACTAGCAATGTGTGGCCTTCTCTGAGTCCCTCGCAGCACCTATCCGTCTAAAGCTGGGGATTACCTACACAGTTAAACACGGGTGAGTTTATGAAAACTCAGTGTGTAATCAACCCCCTTACTAGAGTACAGTATAAAAACAAAAATCGAAACAGTCTGGGCCAAAGCCCTTTAACGATAACGGTACAGTCCGGTTCAAAATTGCAAGTGGGCTAAGCCCACTTGCAATAGCATTTGGGTCACAGCCCATAACAGAATCAATTGGGCCTAGCCCAACCCAATACGGAATAAGTGGGCCTAAGCCTAGTACAGTGACAAATCTCATAACAGATATGCAATAGTATGAGGATGCGTCCCACCTAATCCAGCCAACACACCACCTATACCAACCAACACACCATGTGGGAATAAGTCGACCCACCTAGCCAACACACCAATATCGCAGCATAGCTGCTAATAGTAACACAGCAAAGCTACTAATAACAGTAAACGTAGCTAAGCCACTACAATCAAAATACGTGGCGGAGCCACTGAATAGTAAAAACATGGAAGAGCCACTAGTGTAGTACTTCCTCCAAATCAGAATCCCAACCCCAGTACAGAATGTCGTGTCAGTCATGCTCAATCATTACACGTGTATGCAAAATGGCCATGCTCAGTAACAGTCACTTAGACATATATTAAAAATGTATCAGTCACGCGACCACAGACAGGTCAATTAAAACACAGTCATACGATCATAGCCAAATCAATTAAAACACAGTCTAAGTCATTCATGTACCCACAAGGACAAAATAGTCATTTTACCATATAAGGGTATTTTGATAATTCTACCCTACAGGGGTATTTTGGTAATTTTACAAATCAAGATCATTTTAGTAATTTTACAAATCAAGGTCATTTCAGTAATTTTACAAATCAAGGGCATTTTAGTATTTTTACAAATTGATGGTATTTCAATAATTTTACAAATCGAGGGTATTTTAGTAATTTTACAAATCGAGGTCATTTCAATAATTTTACAAATCTAGGTCATTTTAGTAATTTTACAAATCGGGGTCATTTCAGTAATTTTACAAATCGGGGTCATTTCAGTAATTTTACAAATCGAGGGCCTTTTACTAATTTTAAAAATTGAGGTCATTTTAGTAATTTTACAAATCGAGGTCATTTTAGTAATTTTACAAATCGAGGTTATTTCAGTAATTTTACAAATCGAGATCATTTCAATAATTTTATAAATTGAGGGTATTTCAGTAATTTTACAAATCGAGCGTATTTCAGTAATTTTACAAATTGAAGGCATTTCAGTAATTTTACAAATCGAAGTCATTTCAATAATTTTACACATCAAGGGCATTTCAAAATTTTACAAATTGAGGTCATTTCAGTAATTTTACAAATCGAGGTCATTTCAGTAGTTGAGTGACCATCTCAAAGGTCTACAGTCGCCTCGAGTGACACAGATAACATATATGGTCATAACGGTGTAATTGGGCCTAAAGTCCAATATTCAGCCCAAGTGGGCCCACACATGTGTGGCCCATTTAGCCCAAAAATGCCTTTGGCCATGTGATCGTCATGGTTAGCTCATTATTTCCTATCCGTCCACAAAATTTACTCGTGTAGGGCCCACAGGCCCATTGGGCCCACTCGGCCCATTTTGATCCATTTGGCCCCAAAATCGACCTAAGCCCATGAGAAAGCTCACGGTGGCCTCAACCATCTTACGCCCATATTCGCGGGCTCGGTCCACCACACGTGTGATCGCACACTCGTGTGGCATCATTCGCCGGTAGTTCGGCTTTTCGACATTATGCCGATCTACAGTCATCGCAGTGAAACAACACATACTTTCAGCTTTTTAGCCGATTATCAGACATAGCACCGTTACACACCTGATCACGTAGAGTACTAAGAACTTACAATCGCCAGAACCTATATTCAAACATAACATTCAGTTAATCATTAAACAACTAATGTTAGGAAAACTCTTAATAACCACTTAACGAAGAGGTCGACTACCACTTGCCTTGAATAGAAAGGTCGACTGTGATCAGCCTGCTCGAACCAGAGTTTGGTGTAGCCACCTTTTCGCATCTTGGGGGAAAGACTCGAATAGCCGACACCACAAGCCTCTTAAACTTAGGAGCAGGGACTACAAGTCCATTTCCATTAGGCACTCTTCCTAATCCCCCCTCAGACTGGCTATCACTTGCCTCCATGAAAAACTCTTGATTGCCTAAACCTACGGTCACCACACCAAGAGGAAAGGATCACCATTTGGCCATCAAAGAATAAGAAGGAAAGGAGTAATCAGCTTTTAGAGAAAAAGAGAATAAGAGAGAACAGTTTTAATCAAAAAGGAAAGAATATAATCGCTTACCGATATCAGGAACACTTGCAAGACTGCAACAGAGAGGGGGAAAGAGAATGGAGAATTCGGTCACCCCAGAACTAACCAAGAAAAGATTCGGTTCACCCTAATAGGAAATCGAAACCAAAAGAAGATGGGTGATTTTTGGCCTAGGAGGAAAAGGGGAGAAGAGGGAACAAAAGAACTTAATTCGGTTACGCCCCAAAGAGAAGAAGAAGTGTGCCCAATCTGCAGAAAAATATGCAGAAGTAAAGAAGGGTTTCAAGGAAGAATTCGGCACTTGCATTTGTGTTTGGCCAAGGTGAATAACAGTTGACAGAAGAAGAAGTTGGAGAGTAAGGCCCGAATGGTCACAAAAGATGCGGGAGATGTTACAACAAGAGAAAAACCCGAAGTGAAATAAATGAAACCCCAATACAGCAGAGAGCAAATTCAACTTCTACACTTCCCAAATGCTGAAAAGCATTAAATGAAATCCCCTAGCTAAAATTCTTCTCTCTAGCCTCCCCATTCGGCTATAACTCCTCCTCCAATCCAACTCCTAGAAAGTCTCCAAGATGCTCTCCCCTTATCCCTCCTTAATTTCCTCCACAACCATCTCACAAGACCAATTCAAACTCTCCAATGCTAGAGTTCAAATCCAACACAAACTCTAGCCGTCCAATCTACAAAATAAACACTCCCTTGCTTGACATGGGATTCGAACCCTTGCCCTCTCCTATACTCCACACACTACATGCCACTAGGATACAAGATCTTTTTGTGTCACCCTTTTAATCCCAAAACTTATAAGGCTTCATACCAGGAGTCAGGGTCTCCTAAAGCTTAAAAATAAAAATTTCCCAAATGACATGGCTTAACCCCAGGACTTCTTAGAAGCCTCCTAACCTTTCAAAATCACTTACCTAATAGATCCAACTTGCATTTGTGCCGTTCTCTTGTTCACAAAAGTTTTAGACGCTCCTAGGCCCAAGGCCCAATAAGCCTAATTCTACTAGGCCCAAATTTGAGGCGTTACAAAATGGTACTATTTTTGCTGTTTAGGTGAGCATGAGTAAGGGTGGCAAATTGGCCTTACAAATGGCCTATTTTTGTCCACACGTACGAGACACGTGTGTCTCGACCATATGTGTATGACACTATACTGGGTCATACTATCTCATACTATACTGTGTGTCCCCTGGTGTTGAAAATAACATGAAGTCAGTATGCTCCACACGGTCTCACACATGGGCGTGTGACCGGCCGTGTGGCACAAGTCAGTATATCCCCTAAATGGCACATGGCTTAGCACACGAGCTTGTGACTTGGTCGTGTTGCATAAGTCAGTATACCCTACAGGTTTGGCATGGCCTAGCACAAGGGCTTGTGTGGCCACTTCGAAGGGTACATGGGCTAAACACACAGGTGTATGGTCGGCCATGTGACCCAAGTTAGTATGTATGCCCTGTTTCCACACGGCCTTTGACACGGGCGTGTCTGAAGCCATATGAGGCACACGGCCTACTCACACGGTGTGTGACTCCTGAATGATTGAAAACTTTCTAATTCAAGAATTTTTTTGTTATCGGTTTAGTCCTAAATCACTTCTAAAGTATGTTTAAGGCCTCGTAGGCCTTTATAAGGGACAATGTGATTGTATTAAACAACTTATGAGAATAAATGCTCTATGTTTGATAAATGTATGCTATATGTTATGAATTGATCGGAAATACCTCGTAACCCTATTCTAACGGTGAATACAGGTGAGGGGTGTTACATTTATTGGTATCAGAGCTACGGTTTAGTCGATTCTAGGACTAACGTAGTGTGTGTGTGTGAGTCTAGCTATACATGTCATATATACTCCGCAATAGTGTGATGATTCTTGACAGCTTAAATTGTGTTTTCAATAGTAATGGATCCCGAAAGAGCTGTAGCCGATGCTGTAGAGAGTAATGCACCCGCTTCCGCTCAAGGGACAATGCCTACTGAATCTAGACCCATGTCAAGTAGCCACGAGGGAGAAGCTAAGCAAGCATTTTTCCAAATGATGAACAAGTGGTTCACGGAGTTCGTTCGAATGAATCTAGCTTCTCAACAACCTCCACCCCCACCTATTCCTCAACAAATCCCTGTTGTTCCTCAAGTTGTAGATCCGATACTATTGAACAAGCCACCAGTGGATAAGATTCGTAAACATGGGGCTAAAGATTTTCGGGCTATTGTTGATGATGATGCTGAGAGAGCTGAGTTCTAGCTCGAAAATACGTTTCGGGTATTCGATAAATTATCTTGTACTCCTAATGAATGTATTAAATGTGTTGTATCTTTGCTGAGGGACACCGTGTATCAATGGTGGAACAAGCTGATATCTGTGGTTCCGAAAGAACAGGTTACCTGGAGTTCTGTCACACTTAATTCCAAAATAAATATATAAGCCAACGGTTTCTAGATCAAAAGCACAAAGAATTTTTAGAATTGAAACAATGTCGTACAACAATAACCGAGTACTAGAGAGAATTTGTGCAGTTAAGTAAACATGCTCGAGAATATGTTTCCACTAAAGAAATCATGTGTAAACGGTTCGTTGACGGGTTGAACGAAGATATAAAACTACTAGTCAAAATTCTAGAGTTGAAAGAATTTGTTATTTTGGTTGAAAGGGCTTGTAAAGTTGAAGATCTTAGCAAAGAAAAGAGAAAAGCATATTCAGAAACTAGAGACTCAAGAAAAAGATCAATGAGTAAGTCGTACCAATCTTCGTCAAAGAAATCTAGAGATTTGTATGCTCGTCGAAATAAGACAGCACATCTCTTCTGGTACTACTGCTTCTATAGTTTCCCACCAATTATACGCTTCTTCTTTTAACAATGAGACAGCACATCTCAAGTAATCATCCAGAGAACAAGCCATTTGTTTAAAAACCCTCACCAAATTCTGTAACTAGTATTTAGCTTTGACTAGATCATCATCTGATATTCCTCAAAATTTTTCGGCCCCTAACTTTCTAAGCTTTTCAATTGGAGTTTCCTTAATAGATTTAGTTGTCGTAGGAGGTAGAGGAGCAACTGGGGGTACAACTGATGGGGCAAGGGGGAAGAGGAGGTTGCTAAGCCTGACTTCTTCCTTGTATCATCTCACTATACCACTGATTCATAACTCCAAAAATCATGTCTTTAAGTTTTTGTTCTCGCATTAAAGAAATTGGAACATTACTACTTGTCCCTTGTTCAGAGGCCTATGCTTTACAATTAACTTATTCCTATTCAGCACGTTCAGGTCTATCTGACATCTTTACAATCTATAAGAATAGCAAAGATTAGATCGGATCATAAACATCACACCATCATAGAATTATATGGAATGTATTTATAGACACTTTATACATCACATTCGTTTTGAGAATCGCTAAACTGAGCTATGATACCAATAAATGCAACACCCTTAACCCGTATCCTTCTCTAAAATAGGGTTATAAGGTATTTCTAAGATTTACAGATAAATCAAGCTAAAATTACTATTCACATTCAATAATAATCATATAGTCCATTAAATGGACCCTCGAAGCCCAATATGAATAGTAAAAATGTTCGGGACTAAATCGAAAACCCTAAGAATTTTTCATGAATTTACAAAATTTTTCTTATATACAATGCCTACACGCCCTTGTGGTCTAGAGACACGCCCGTGTGATTAGGCTGTGTGGCTCACACGACCGTATTCCTAACCTGTAACTCTCTGACTTATAAGCCATGAAGAAATTTAGATCACATGGCCAAATCACAAGCCCGTGGCTAGGCTGTGTGGTTAATTTAATTTTCATAAATTAGGTGTAATTTTCACACGGCCAAGTAACACGCCTGTGTCTAAGGCCGTGTCACCCACACGGCTAAGACACACGGCCTTGCCTGTGCTTGTGTGCTCAATTCTGAGCATTTTGTTTCTTTTTTTTAAGGTGCAGGGGACACACGGACAAATCACATGCCCATATGCCAAGCCGTGTGTCTACTCGTGTGGACAAAAATAGGCCATTTTAGGACCAATTTTCTCACCCTTTACACTATAAACCTACATATGATACTTTCACATACCAAAATACACCAATCAAGCAGCCAACACAAGTTTTAATACAAGCTTTAGACTTACATTTTGTAACATAATTTATTTGCATAAACTTACCATATAATCTCATTTATTGTCTACTTTTAAATTCTATTTAACATATATATATACTAACAAATATGTGTATGAGCCTTTCAAAACCATATTACAATTTCATTTTCTTTACATTCAATCCTATACAAGCTATGTAATCCAAAAGTTGTACTATAAAATCTACCGTTAAATCTGGATAGTGTACTCTAATGTGTTGATCCGATACTCTAAACTCGTGTCAATCTACATAGAACATTAACACATAGAAGTAAGCTTATGAAAGCTTAGTAAGCTCATAGGCTTAACTTAAATCTTACCGAATTACAATAATAATTCAATAACAAGTTTTTCACTAAAGTTTCCTGTCATACACAATTTCAAATGATGAATTCACTGGATTGAGCTCAATATCAATAGCTAACTAAATCTCAACATTTGATTTCAAATAACACTTACCATCACTTGTCAAATTAGGGAACGTATTACGGAATTGAGTACATCGTTAGCTTGATGCCACATTTCGCTTTGGTCTTGCACACATTTTACCATCGCTTTGCCATGATCACACACTTTATCACATTGCCATAGTTTAGCTATGGTCTTACACTTGCACACATATATAACTGCCATGGTTCAATAATGGTTTGACGTTCACTTTCATAGTGCCATAGCCCAACTATGGTCTCACATTTCACACTTTTCCATGGTTTAACCATGGTTTTATCCTTCAATTCATCACTGATCACTGAATGAACGTACTCAATCCTGTGTTTCCCTTAATTTGAACTTTCTATTCGATTTTCATATCGTTACGATTATCATAATTCAATATAAAAAATACCAATTATAAATTTTTAAAATCTACAAAATTAACTATTGAACATAAAAATTCAGCCATACGAACTTGCTTGGGCTAATTTATGAAAGTTGTAGAAATTCAGGGATTAATTAGAAATTTTATCTTTTCCTCGTTTATCTTCAAATTCTTGGTCCAATCAACGTTCATCACCGAAAATATTTCCCTAGCAGGGTGAGTCCACAGACTCAATGTGCACACAATACTAACATTCAACAAATCGAGCATACATGTTCAAACATCACCCATATAAAATAAATTATGATGCAACCCAAACCCAAGCCTAATGGTCCATCCGCTACACACCACCCGTACACCCGCCAAATACCGTGGGACTACTAAGTCAACCTCCATCCGCTACACACCATCGAAGGCGATCATCGCAATGACGTGCTCATCGCCCATATAATTTGTGTCATTAGACACCATATTCAAATAGTGTAACCGAAGTTACCAAATTCGAGATAATGTAACCGAGTTACCATATTCAAAATGTTGTGACCAGTAGTCACCATATAACGTTAGTGAGACCAAGTCAACACCTTCTTCCCTTTCACATAAATCTCGAATGCCCCAAAATATATATCATGCATAACATACTTAATTTCATATTCATATACATATATTCACATGTTATAAAATAACATATTTCATAATCCTATCGAGTAGGAAACGTGCAGTACTTTTACCACATTTGTGGTATTTAGCCACATTCATATTCTTATGCATATTCACATATTAAAATAATTGCCATATGATAAATCGAAGGTTAGTGTGCGTACACACCTGATTTGCTTAAAAGGTTCCTTGAGATCTCGAAAATCCCGATCTATCTTTAGATCTGTTAACTCCTATATTCGGCCATCATATAAGACACATTAATAAACCTATTTGGCTAATATCAAAACCAAATCCTAGTAGGATTTGTAAAAAGACTCACCTTGAGGCCGATTTGGTGTTTATTCAAATCCCGAAAACTTGGTTTTTCCTTTACCTGATATTCGGCCAACCTTGAATCTCAATATGGGTTAGTTTTCGGCTTTTTAATAATTAAAGAACTGATCTAGATAATCACACAAGCCTTGGCCGAATACTTTTAGATGCTTACCTTATGGACTTTAAATCCCGAAAACTTCACCTTCCTCTTCCTTGGAATCGGCCAAATCCTAAATCCACAATCGGTTAGTTTTGATTAACTTGATCGAATACCTAAGATTTGGCCTTGGCGAATGTATAAATTCACTTACCTTGGATCCTTGATCCTTCTATTCGATAATGGTGGAAACCTGAGAGATCTTGTAGATTCGGCCATGAACAAGAATAAGGATTAGGCCATTCACTTTCGGCAAATAGAAAAGAAAGACAATGGAATAGCTTAACCTTACCTTGATTCGATTGTTTCCTTGCCTAGTGTCACAGAGATTCGGCTATGGTGATTTAACAGGGATCAAAAGAGTTTTGGCTTAACAATGACAGAGGAGAGGAGAAGAAAAGATGGAGTCTTTGCTTAGTAAAGATTTCGCGAGAGAGAAATAGGGGCTAGGAATTTAAGACACATAGAAAAGATGAGAGAAAATCCTTTAACTCTCCTTCTTTAGCCGAAATTATCAATAGGAGAGCCCTTTCTTGGCCACTACTCCATAATGATAATATTATCTCCTTTAATTATCAACTAATTAAATTAAAAGTATTTAATCCATCCTTTATCTCCTCATTTATCTTATTAAAAGAAAATCCTTTACTTAACACTTAATCTATCAAGTTTTAACCGAAATGAAACTCTTCCCTTTTCTAGAAGTAGGTGCCGTCCACCCCTAGTCTTGGAAGCAAAATAAAACCTTCAATATTTGCTTTCCAAGTGACTCGAACTCAAGCCCTTTTCTCTTACACATGGCGCCATTTCCATAAGCCTTAAGTGACACCTTCAGGCCACTTTTCCAAGCCCGATTGTGTGTCAAATCTCACCAACTTTTTCTTTTAAGGCCCTCTTGCCCTTATTTCCTATTTTGAATTTTAAAATTTGTCATTCCGCATTATTTCTAAGTTTCCTAAAATTTTCGATCGGCTCAGAACTTTCCATTTTCTTACATCTTCAAGTTTCCAAAATGTTCGGGTTTCCAAAATGTTCAAGTTTCCAAAATGTTCAGTTTCCAAAATCATTCCAAATTTATTCCAAAACACATACAAGATGTCTTTTGTACAATTAGGTGGCAATTACCTAATGTATAATTGCTCCCACTAATACATGACTAAAGCCTAGCTAGAATTACACACAAAATGTAGCGGAAATACCATTTATAACATCAAACATAAATCAACAACTACTCCTACTAACTTTAAGTATAAATTACATTAGAACTAAATCGAGTTACAAATGAACAAAATAAACAAAATGTCAGCTTCTCGGTTCGCTTGGATGTCGGTCTCGCATCTTTGGTTTCTGTTGCATTGCGGTGCCAAAGTTCAACAACATCCTGTACCTTGCTTACTAACAAAGTAGTGCATATTCCTTTTAGTGCATTAAGGGGAATTATGATTATGGTATGTTAGACATCAGAAGAACCTATATATTCTTAAAAAGTAAAGATATGAAAAAGCAGAGTGTTGAAATGACGATTCAATGACATTGAAAATAATATATGGGTGTCTGAAATTGATTCAAGGGCATAAGCAAAGCAAATAACAAAGACAATGTCACCACGTAAATTGTATAATCACACAAGCCTTGGCGAATACTTTTAGATGCTTACCTTATGGACTTTAAATCCAGAAAACTTCACCTTCCTCTTCCTTGGAATCGGCCAAATCCTAAATCCACGAATCGGTTAGTTTTTGATTAACTTGATCCAATACCTAAGATTTGGCCTTGGCGAATGTATAAATTCACTTACCTTGGATCCTTGATCCTTCTATTCGATAATGGTGGAAACCGAGAGATCTTGTAGATTCGCCATGAACAAGAATAAGGATTAGGCCATTCACTTTCGGCAAATAGAAAAGAAAGACAATGGAATAGCTTAACCTTACCTTGATTCGATTGTTTCCTTGCCTAGTGTCACGAGATTCGGCTATGGTGATTTAACAGGATCAAAAGAGTTTTGGCTTAACAATGACAGAGGAGAGGAGAAGAAAAGATGGAGTCTTTGCTTAGTAAAGATTTCTGCAGAGAGAAATAGGGCTAGGGAATTTCTACACATAGAAAAGATGAGAGAAAATCCTTTAACTCTCCTTCTTAGCCGAAATTATCAATAGGAGAGCCCTTTCTTGGCCACTACTCCATAATGATAATATTATCTCCTTTAATTATCAACTAATTAAATTAAAAGTATTTAATCCATCCTTTATCTCCTCATTTATCTTATTAAAAGAAAATCCTTTACTTAACACTTAATCTATCAAGTTTTAACCGAAATGAAACTCTTCCTTTTCTAGAAGTAGGTGCCGTCCACCCTAGTCTTGGAAGCAAAATAAAACCTTCAATATTTGCTTTCCAAGTGACTCGAACTCAAGCCCTTTTCTCTTACACATGGCGCCATTTCCATAAGCCTTAAGTGACACCTTCAGCCACTTTTCCAAGCCCGATTGTGTGTCAAATCTCACCAACTTTTTCTTTTAAGGCCCTCTTGCCCTTATTTCCTATTTTGAATTTTAAAATTTGTCATTCCTAAGATTATTTCTAAGTTTCCTAAAATTTTCGATCGGCTCAGAACTTTCCATTTTCTTACATCTTCAAGTTTCCAAAATGTTCGGGTTTCCAAAATGTTCAAGTTTCCAAAATGTTCAGGTTTCCAAAATCATTCCAAATTTATTCCAAAACACATACAAGATGTCTTTTTGTACAATTAGGCCAAAATGCATAGGCACTTTTCAGGATGTTACAGTTCTACCTCCTTAAAAATAATTTCGTCCTCGAAATTACTTACTATCATTCATCCGTGCAGATCTAACTCACCACACTACGCTATTGTCACAAGACTCGATCTTAAAGAACTATCATACTTTCTAGACACATTCTCTAAGTTCACAATCAAGGTTCCATACACTTCATTAGCAACGTAAGATCGAACTAATCTTATAGCGAGTAAAGTAATGAAGTATAATCCATAAATAAGAAACTTACTCGTTGTCTCGTGCAGTGCGTCACTATCCTCGCGACGGCCGATCGCATAAACTAACCTTGGCGCCTTGCTTTTGAACCTTCAACACCTCGACTTGGTGCTCCACGACCTTGGCGGAACCATTACCCCGTTATTCAACCTCGACCTCGTTGAGGTCATCCCTCCCTACTAGCCCGATTAACATTCCGAGTTCTTTGGTTTTTGTCATCCGATATTTTTAGACAGTCCTTGAGCATATGGTCCTTAGACCCACACTTAAGACATGCTCCGGTCTTTCTCCAACACTCACCAATGCTTCTTTCCACAATGCTCACAAGGACGACATCGCCTCCGGTACCAACTTATCGATCCTTCGCCCATCACGTTCTAGCCTCTTATTCCCGATGATCCGAATAATCCAAAACCTCTTTCCTACCTATTTCGATCGGTGTTCGCTTAATAGAATCCGTAATTCCCTCGGCCACTTTAGCCTTATCCACTAAAGCGAAAACTCCCGCCTCGATGCGGTGCTATCAACGATCTCGGGTCATTTCTCACCCGTCCTCAAACGGACACGCTGTTCATGCTCATCGCCACTACCCTCGAGCATAGCGGCTCAACCTCGTGAATTCGCCTCATATTCTCGCAATGACTTACTCCTTGTACCAACCCTAGAAAAGCCTTCCTTTGTTCATCTCAGATACCGGTTCCCACATACTTCTTCCGAAATGCCTCTTTAACATACTCCCGTGTCAAATTTTCACCGTGGCACCATCCCGAACAGTTAACCACCACTGATACGCTTCATCGCGTAACAATGCCACCATCCCTTTCAACTTTTCCTCTAGAGTCAGATCGAGCTCATCCATGATACGCTCCATTGCTTCCAACCAGTACTCAGCTGTACTGGGTGCCACATTAGATACTCCTCGGAACATTTTCGCTCCATTAGCGCGAGCCGTTCAGGTACAGACTTTTGATTTCCTGAATTTCCTCCTGCACCTGCCACCAATTCCAAAACTCGCAAAGACAAACTGCGACACAAGATCTTCTCCGTCTGAGCCTGTTTGCTCAACATTAACAATTAAAGTGGTGGTGGCGGTGGCATTTCATTGTCGGACCATTGACCCGACCTAACGGGTTCGACACGGTCATCCTTCCTTTACCTCGACCACGGCGACCACATCCTCTAGAGCTCATTTTCTAACGTCGAGATCCGATTAAGAAATTTTATGAATTAGTCATTGTTCCACTTATTTACCAAATAAGGAGTTTTATGAAAAGGGATTTAAGTGGTTCTTCAGTATTCGCACAAACACACGTCTTTTCCATTCATTCATTCATCCATCAAACAAATATGAACTTTCGTTCATTCGGAGAAACGCTGTAGTTTTTGTTGTTGTTGTTGTTGTTGTTTTCCACTACCGTGGGTATTTTCGTAATTTTGTCCTATGAGGCATTTTCGTAATTTTTCGTAAGAAAACGTTCCTTGGTGTTTTGTCAAAAATTATTTTGAAAATTTTGAAGTCTAGGGGTAATTTGGAAAAATTTTAAAATCGGGGTTATTTCGGTAATTTTTGACCTCAAGGGTATTTTGGTAATTTTTCACAAATCAGGGTAAATTTGTAAAATTTAATAAATCAGGGTATTTCAAAAGTTGTAAAACTCTGAGGGTTCTTTTCAAAATTGTTCCTTCAAAAATGGGAATGTTGCAAAAATTTTGAAATTGTGGTCATTTTGGTAATTTTATAAGTTAGGGGCAATTTTGTAATTTTTCTAAAATCAAGGTATTTTGATATTTTACAAATTAGGGTTTTGAATGTTTATGAAATATTGAAATTTTGGTAAAGTCATTGAGTAGTTGAACATTTTATAAACCAAGTATGCTTTTGGTAATTTCACCCTTAAGGTATTTTTGTAATTTTCGCAAATCGGAGTTTTTCGAAAATGTTGTAGAAATAATTTTCTTAGATTTAAAAGAAAGTTTTAAAAGTTTGAAGAAAAAACTAGGGTTTGTTGTTTTGTTCACTCTTTTTTTTTTTTTAAACATGGCTAGTTCCCTTTCGGGTTTTAGTCATTATGTTTAGCCTATGACCGAGCCCTCTTAGTCAGGGTGAACCAAAGCTACACACCAAGTAGGATTCTGCAAGAGGAGGTGAGTCACTAGGACTGCTTAAATACCAAGCTCTTCCTGGATCCAATCCTAGACATGCGTCAGTGGGGTTACCACACCACTAGCTCAAATGACTTAGCCATAGGTTGGTTCAAGGTGTATTAAATCTTATGTGGTTTTGTGTTTGAGTAGTCTAGTCCTAGGGTTCAAGTTCCTATCATTCTAGTCTCGCCCATGCCTTTTCTACCCTTATACAGCTCACGTAATCACACATAGAGTTAGGGGTACTTACCGGTGGATCATGGGTTGGAGACTTAGGGGCCATGCCAGAAGCTTGCTTATTTTCAAAGAAAATCATTTGGCTCGCTTTGAAAACGTTTTGGGCCTTAGCCCATAGGCCGAGAGTTTAAAACTGGCTCTGATACCAAATTGAAACACCCCACACCCGGCCCACGAGCCTGAACCGGATCTGTATGTTCCTAAAGTAAACCTTTCAAAGAATTTCGTTACTTTAGAGAAAATTCAGAAAATTTTTAGAAAATGTTGTTGTGGATTGGGCTTAGATTGGAAACCCATTTAATTAATCTTGTAAATCCAATTTTATTAAGGTGATAAAATATTTTTTTGGGGTTTTAAAGAAAATAACATTTAACTTTTAGTCATAATAGCTCAGATCATAACAATTTAAAGTAAAGCGTAATAATAAAATCCACGGGCCTTATGGCCTTATTACATCAAGTAAAACCCAAAACAAATAACAAAGTCCAAATCGAATAAAATCTTCAAATGGAACATGGCCACCTCGAGGCCTACCGTCCCATTCACAATCGTTCATCATCACTGAAAATATTTCCCACAACGGGTGAGTCCACAGACTCAATGTGCACACAATACTAACATTCAACAAATCGTGCATACATGTTCAAACATCGATCCATATAAAATAAATTATGATGCAACCCAATCCCAAGCCTAATGGTCCATCCGCTACACACCACCCGTGCTGCCAGCCACACCGTGGGACTACTAAGTCAACCCTCCATCCGCTACACACCATCGGCGTCATTGCGAATGACGTGCTCATCGCCCATATAATTTGTGTCATTAGACACCATATTCAAATAGTGTAATCGAAGTTACCAAATTCGAGATAATGTAACCGGAGTTACCATATTCAAAATGTTGTGACCGTAGTCACCATATAACGCTAGTGAGACCAAGTCAACACCTTCTTCCCCTTTCACATAAATCCGAATGCCCCAAAATATATATCATGCATAACATACCTAATTTCATATTCATATACATATATTCACATGTTATAAAATAACATATTTCATAATCCTATCGAAGTAGGAAACGTGCTGAGTACTTTTACCACATTTGTGGTATTTAGCCACATTCATATTCTTATGCATATTCACATATTAAAATAATTGCCATATGATAAATCGAAGGTTAGTGTGCGACACACCGATTTGCTTAAAAGGTTCCTTGAGATCTCAAAAATCCGATCTATCTTTAGATCATTAACTCCTATATTCGCCATCATATAAGACACATTAATAAACCTATTTGGCTAATATCAAAACCAAATCCTAGTAGGATTTGTAAAAGACTCACCTTGAGGCCGATTTGGTGTTTATTCAAATCCCAAAACTTGGTTTTTCCTTTACCGATATTCTACCAACCTTGAATCTCAATATGGGTTAGTTTTCGGCTTTTTAATAATTAAAGAACTGATCTAGATAATCACACAAGCCTTGGCGAATACTTTTAGATGCTTACCTTATGGACTTTAAATCCAAAACTTCACCTTCCTCTTCCTTGAATCGGCCAAATCCTAAATCCACTAATCGGTTAGTTTTTGATTAACTTGATCTGAATACCTAAGATTTGGCCTTGGCCGAATGTATAAACTCACTTACCTTGGATCCTTGATCCTTCTATTCGATAATGGTGGAAACCTGAGAGATCTTGTAGATTCGTCCATGAACAAGAATAAGGATTAGGCCATTCACTTTCGGCAAATAGAAAAGAAAGACAATGGGATAGCTTAACCTTACCTTGATTCGATTGTTTCCTTGCCTAGTGTCACAGGAGATTCGGCTATGGTGATTTAACAGGATCAAAAGAGTTTTGGCTTAACAATGACAGAGGAGAGAGAAGAAAAGATGGAGTCTTTGCTTAGTAAAGATTTCAGAGAGAAATAGGGCTAGGAATTTCGGCACACATAGAAAAGATGAGAGAAAATCCTTTAACTCTCCTTCTTTAGCCGAAATTATCAAGAGGAGAGCCCTTTCTTGGCCACTACTCCATAAATGATAATATTATCTCCTTTAATTATCACCTAATTAAATTAAAGGTATTTAATCCATCCTTTATCTCCTCATTTATCTTATTAAAAGAAAATCCTTTACTTAACACTTAATCTATCAAGTTTTAACCAAATGAAACTCTTCCTTTTCTAGAAGTAGGTTCCGTCCACCCCTAGTCTTGGAAGCAAAATAAAACCTTCAATATTTGCTTTCCAAGTGACTCAAACTCAAGCCCTTTTCTCTTACACATGGCGCCATTTCCATAAGCCTTAAGTGACACCTTCAGGCCACTTTTCCAAGCCCGATTGTGTGTCAAATCTCACCAACTTTTTCTTTTAAGGCCCTTGCCCTTATTTCCTATTTTGAATTTTAAAATTTGTCATTCAAGCATTATTTCTAAGTTTCCTAAAATTTTCGATCGGCTCTGTAACTTGCCATTTTTCTTACATCTTCAAGTTTCCAAAATGTTCAGGTTTCCAAAATGTTCAAGTTTCCAAAATGTTTAGGTTTCCAAAATGTTCAGGTTTCCAAAATGTTCAGGCTTCCAAAATCATTCCAAATTTATTCCAAAACACATAAAAGATGTCTTTTTGTACAATTAGGCCAAAATGCATAGGCCCTTTTCAGGATGTTACATCAACCATAGTAACTTTCAATTTCACCCATAGAATCAAAAACTAATGAATTCAATAAGTGGACCTAATTGTAAAAGTCAGAAAAATATAAAATTTCAAAGAAAAAGCAAGAATTCAACTCAAATGGTGCAAAAATATGAAAAAAAACCAGCTTGTTTCAGACCTCCTATGGCCTTTTGGCTGATGAATTATGAAGAAATCTCTAGATTTTTCAATTTAGTCACTTGTTTTATATTTAATTTTAACCAAATTACCATTTTGTCCTTAGTTCACATTGTTTTCTTATCCACTTCTATACCCATACCGTCCAGCCTAAGGCTCTGTTTGTTTGCCAGTAAAATATTTTCCAGAAAATGATTTCTGGAAAATGATTTACTTTTCTGGTGTTTGGATGAATCTGTATAAAATATTTTTTGTTGTTTGGCAAATTTCCTGAAAATATTTTTCAAAAAGTTGTTTTAACATATATTAATAAATTTATATATATAATTAATTTATGAATTCGACTAATAGATCCATAATTCCAAATACATGAAGAAAAAAAACCATGTATATATAAGTTTGACATAAGTACAGAACTATCCATTCTTCTTTCAAATCTCTTTAATGAAATATTTACAATACCTTTTTTCTCAACGTCTGCGCGTCTTAATGCATGTTTTTTCAAATGTTTGTCATCAGTAACTCAATGCAAGACATTTCTAGCACCAAATAACTTTAAAACTAAAACCAACTATTGGCTAGTAACTGAAACAGCCTATGGCCACCATGTAGAACGTGCAATGTCGAGCCTTGAGCTGCTCATCAATGCTAAAGGGAAGATCTGCAAATCACATCTATTGGGGTTTTGACAGCAGAGTAAGAAAATAGAAGTAAGTAACTCGGCTGATGAAAAGATTAACTTCATTACTTGAATAAGCAGTATGCCATATACATAAGTAGTCTGGATTACATGTGTTGGTTTTTTTAGCAGAAAACTAAGGAGAAAAAGAAAAACAAATGTAAAGAAGTTTGAAGAAGAATAAAACTGAATTTGATCTCCAAAAATCGATCTTTTCATTAACTTTTGAAGGGGAGCTCCAGTGTCCATTGCTCCTTATAGAATGGCACCGAAGGAGTTGGCTGAGCTTAAAGCTCAAATTCAAGAATTGTTGGATCGGGGATTCATTCGACCAAGTGTGTCTCCGTGGGGAGCACCAGTTTTGTTCGTCAAGAAGAAGGATGGATCGATGCGTATGTGCATCGACTACAGACAATTGAATAAATTGACGATCAAGAATCGGTATCCTCTGTCGAGAATTGACGACCTGTTTGATCAATTAAAAGGAGCTTCAGTTTTCTCCAAAATTGATTTAAGGTCGGGTTATCACCAGCTCAAGGTGAAAGAAGCGGACATTTATAAGACGGCATTTTGGACACGTTACGGACACTATGAGTTTGTAGTGATGCCGTTTGGACTAACCAATGCACCAGCTGCATTTATGGACATGATGAACCGAGTCTTTCAACCATATTTAGACCGGTTTGTGGTAGTGTTCATAGATGACATGTTGGTTTATTAGAAATGAGGAGGAACATGACCGAAGCATTTGCGGATAGTATTACTACTTTCGTGATAAGCAATTGTATGCCAAATTTAGTAAATGCGAATTTTGGCTAAAGGAAGTGACTTTCCTTGGTCATGTAGTATCAACCAAAGGAATAAGGGTGGATCCTCGAAAAATTGAGGCTATTCGATTGGAAACCACCGGCATCGATGGTGAAATTCGGAGTTTCTTGGTTTGGTGGATACTATGAGCGTTTTGTAGAGGGTTTTCATTGATTCTTTGCACCTAACTAAACTGCTGCGAAAGGGAGCTCCGTACATCTGGTGAAAGCGAAGAGAGTTTCAAGAAATTGAAGAAGATCTGACGAAGCTCTAGTTTTGATTGAATGGGAGGCTGAAAAGAATCACTTATTTATTGTGATCGTCTCCACAGTGCAGGTTGTGTGTTGATGCAAAATGGAAAGGTGGTGGCCTATGCTTCTCGTCAATTGAGACCACACGAAGTAAACTACCCTACCCATGATTTGGAGTTAGCTACTGTTGTCTTTGCTCTAAAGATTTGGAGGCACTATCTCTATGGTGAGAAATCTATAATCTACACGGATCACAAAGTCTTAAATACCTCCTTACCGGAAGGAGTTAAATTTGAGACAAAGAAGATGGGTAGAATTGTTAAAGGATTACGATTTCTCAATCGAATACCATCTGGAAGGCTAACGTGGTAGTGACGTGTTAAGTCGTAAGGGCCGTATATCTGAATTAAGAGCTTTGTTTGCCCATTTGAGTGCAGTATGAGGATGGCGGTTTGTTAGCGAACTTGGTGAAACCTCATGGTTTGGAACAAATCAAGGAAAAAGCAGACATCGAGATGAGAGTTGGGACTTTTACTTGACAAGTTGAAAATGGTGAAATTGAAGATTTTGGAACAAACATGGAGGGATGTTGTGCTTTCGAGGAAGAGTATGCATGCCTAAGGACTCGGATCTAAGGCAAGCGATTCTCTGGAGGCGCATAGTAGCCACTTATGCTATACATCCGGAGGAAATAAGATGTATCGAGATCTCCGTGAAACGATATTGGTGGCGGGGTTGAAGCGTGAGATTTGAAATTTGTGGGCAAATGTTTGACTTGTCGACAAGTGAAGCGAACATCAATTACTGTCTGAGGTTGTTACAACCGATAAAGATTCCTCTTTGGAAATGGGAGAGGATAACTATGGATTTTGTTAGTGGGTTCCGTTAACCCTACTAAGAAAAATTCCGTTTGGGTAATTGTTGATCGGTTGGCGAAGATTGCTCATTTTCTGCCGATTAAATGCGGATTATTCATTCTGAAGTTGGCGAAACTATCGTATCCAAATTGTGAAATTGCATATGGGTACTGTATCTATTATATCGGATAGAGACCCTAGGTTTACATCACGATTCTGAAAGCTCGCATGAAGCCTTGGGGACAAAGTTGAATTTGATCGGCTTTTCATCCTCGGTCGATGGTCGATCGGAGAGTAATTCGGATATTGGAAGATATGTTAAGAGGATGTGTAATCGACTTGAGGGTAGTTGGGAAGATTATCTACCATTGGCGAAATCGCGTATAACAACATTATCGATCTAGCATTCGATGGCACCTTACGAGGCATTGTATGGTCGTAAGTATCGTTCTCCTATTTGTTGGACCGAGTTGGGCGAAAGGCAGATGTTAGGTCTGAGATGATATCCGAGACGAGAGGATAAGGTAAAAGTTATTCGAGCACGGTTGAAAGAAGCCTCGAGATGAGCGAAGTCGCACGCAGATCTGAAGCGAAGGGACATCGAGTATAGTGTGGGGATCGGGTTTTCTTGAGGTCTCTCCTTGGAAAAAGATCTTCGGGTTTGGAAGGAAGGGCAAGTGAGTCCTAGATACATTGGACCTTATCGTGTCTTTGAAGCGTGTTGGTCGATGGCATATCGATTGAGTTACCTCCGGAGTTGGATCAAATTCATAATGTTTTCATGTTTCCATGTTGAGGCGTTATAGATCGGATCCTTCGCACATTATCTGGGTAGAAGAATTGGAGCTGAATTGATTTGTCTTTTGAAGAAGAACCGGTGGAAATCCTGACCGAGATGTCAAGGTACTAAGGAAGAAAACCGTGCCGTTGGTCAAAGTTCAATGGCGTAACCACGGAGTGGAAGAAGCTACGTGGGAGCGGAGAGGATGCAATTAAACAACAATACCCTCACCTTTTTCAACTAGGTAAATTTAGAGGACGAAATTTTCTTTAAGGAGGGTAGAGTTGTAACACCCTAAAAATTGAGTATTTAAATTGCATAAATTGGTGTTTAGATTTTAAAGAAAAATTTTTTTATTTTATTTTAGTGCTTATTGAAGTCCTAGAGAGGGTAAAGCATGATTTGGAGAAGGAATAAAATTTATTAATTGAGAATTTATTGAAGTGAAACAAAGGTCATTAAGACTTAAGTTAAATTAAGTGTTAAAGAGTGTCATAAGATGAGCAAATGGTAAGGTGGAGTTGGCGCATGGGTTATAGTAAGAGGAAGAGGTTCGAATCCTTGTATAGCACCTAGATGAATTTTTGTTTTAATTTTACGCACTTGGATAGAAAGTGTCGGCCAAGAACATATATGGAAGGTGTTGACCATGTTATTTTTGGTTAGTGTATCAATGGATTAAGGAAACAACTAACTTATGGCATGGAATCAAAAACTTAAGGAAGGATAGGGGGACATAAGGCACAAATCAAGGAAGAATTTTGGAAGCAATATCTTGGCCAATGGACCATGCATATGGATGACAATATGGCTGGGGGGAGCGAATTTTGGTGATAGTTTGGCTAGGAATTTTAGTCTTTTGTTTTGGTCATTTTTTAGTTTTGTGCATAATTTTGCAAATTCTCTCAACCTATCTCTCCCTTGGCGAATTGTGCATTGGTAAGCCTTGATTATTTTGACCATTTGGTCATTTTTGTTTATTGCTTTAGTACTTGTTTGTGCTTTTCCTTTGAGTGCGAAAATCACCTATACCAAAAGCCAATCTTTTCTTTTCTTTTGCCATTGCAGAATATACACCTCTCTTAAAGCTCGTCTTTTCTTTTCTTTTCTTCTATTCTCTTTGAAATCAAAGCAACATCATCACCATCTTTTCTTTTATTTTATTTCATTCAATCGAAATTCTCTCCATCTACACTCTCATGGCCGAATGCTAATGTGCCTATAAGCCAAATTTATTTTCTTTTCCTTGATCATACATAGCGAATCTTTCATCAATTAAACAACATTCTCAATCCTTTCCTTTAACAAAATAGGTAAGGGTTCTTTTCCATTTTTATTATTAGTGTCATGGCGAATATCATTGGTTTTATGAGGGCCTTTTGGATCGATATAACGTTCATTCTAATAACATTTCTTTCATTATTATTTAGTGCAATAACGGAGATCGAAACTCAAGTGATCGGGAGAATTGTAGAAGCGTTGGAAGCGTTTTATTGTGGTAAGGAAATCACATCTTTTAAAGCCCTTAATCTTGTTTGATATTATTTAGATCTAACTAATATCCCTTTGGATTTGAAGACTTTCAAAATAGGGAAGAAAAGAGGCGGTGGTTAGTCACGTTAAGAGGCGGATCCGTAAATCCCCATTCAAGCGAAGAGCGTTTGGCGATCAGGATTTTCCACCGGGTTACGGGCCATCTTCGAAGGAAGTCCATTATTCAAGTGGTACGAACTCCAGAGCCATTATCGTTGGTGGATTCTCGGCGGCTAACGAACGATGGCGAGGAGAAGCCGAAAATCGAAGTGATTCAAAATCAAGAGGTAAGATTTTGGATCTAGTATCGATTAAGAATATTTTACAAAATAGTTGTCTAACGGATCAAAATATGTTTTAGGTGCCGAGGGGCGAGAAGGATTAGTACTATCGGTAGCGAGGTGTGTAACTTCACACTCATTATTTTCTCGGTTGGATGTCAATTCCGGTATGGAAGTAAATCGTAAAAGCGATTAGATCGGTAAAAGCGTAAAAATTGATATTTTGGCGAAAAGTAAAAAATGAAAACTAAATCGTGAAAATTGAAATGCCTCGAGAAATTATTCGTTATTATGTAAATTGGATGTTTAGTGAAATTGGGCCAAAATACTCTAGTTCGATAAATTGGGCCAAAATACTCTAGTTCGATAAATTGGGCCAAAATACTCTAGTTCGATAAAATGGGCCAAAAGACTCTAGTTCGGTAAATGGGCCAAAGCCTTTGAATCGCTAAGTGAACAAATTGCTATATTATGTTTATGGGCCAAATGAAATGTTTATCGTTAAACCCACCATGTTTGCATTATTAAGAAATTTTATATTTTATACACGCATAATGGCATGGGGTGGGTTATATGAAGAGAAGAATGGCGATTGCCAAAAATCTAGTTCGGTGGCTCGCCACAATAATGGCTTATTGCCTCTAGTTCGGTGGCTCTGCCGAAATAATGGCTTATTGCCTCTAGTTCGGTGGCTCGCCACAATAATGGCTTATTGCCTCTAGTTGGTGGCTTTGCCACAATTATAAAAAGGCTTGATGCCTCGATTGGTGTGTTGGCGGGTGGGTTGACTTGATCCCACGGTGTGATGGTTGAATGCAGGGGTGTTAGCGGATGGATATTAGGTTTGGGATGGGAAATACATTTTACATGCATTATTAATTATTTTAATTTATGATATAATGTTGAATTACGTAATTGGGCTCAAGCCCAAAGACAATATCTTGATGATCCGCCCAATAATGGTGGTAAGTGAGTTACACTTGAGTTCTAAGTAACTCACCCTTTAATTTTTCCATCTCGGGTAATGGAAATTGATGTGGACTTGGGCGAGGATGACTTTGTGGAGGCCATCTTGCAAAAGAGGGTTATTTAAACTCGAACTTTTAATAAGTATTTTTACTATTATGGATTATTGTAATAAGGGCCTCTATAAATAACTTGTGAATTTTATGTGTGTTTGGGATTTAAACTATACTTTGGACTTTTTAATTATGGGCTATGATTTTATGATGTTTTTATTAAAATAAATTTGAGTTTTCAAATATATGGAATTCTTTTATAAATATTTTATTATAGTTAACTCTTTAACAAACTACCTAAAGGTTTTTGATAATACAATGATTTTCAACTAATGTTTTCAAATATTTATCAAATTCAAATACTCTTCAAATTTTAAACCACAGTAAATAATATTGTAGTTTTCAACTCATTAAAGATTTAATAATAGCTCGATTCATGTAACAAACCAAATCTAGTCTCAATGCATAGACGGGTTTGGGGTGTTACAAATATCGTGCAAGGCTGATCTAGAGATAAGAAATAAAATCTTTATTTGAAGTTCAAGGTCTTTGAAATGAACATACCCAAGCAAGCAACAAGGTATCTTCTAAAGCAATACATTGCAAATGATTCATAGCAATCATGTAGTACCGAACAATCAACACTAACTGATGGATGCACCAATGATACAAACTGTTAAAATAATCCAGGTTAGTAAGACTGAAAATAACATATAATTACACGAGATGCATGGTGTAAAATTAACATGTTGCATGCTGTGCCAAAACTTTACTCAAAACTTAAATAGTAACCTAAGTTTAATATAGGTCATTTTTTTATGAACAAACATATCCAACTAACAACCACACCTTTCAATGTAGATTAACTTCATAGCTTCAAATAAGCATGTTAGCAATATCAAATCAAACTGTTGAAGAGTCATAAAAGAAGTCACAGGAGTTTAACAACAAAAATTCCCACTGCAAGCATCTTTAGAAGCAAAAGTTTGCAGCATTAATCATAAAACATTTAGCTAGTGAATTCACTCAACGTGCATTTCATTATATCGCCAAAGGACCAACTATCACCAAACAATCCATAAAAAATTACACACTAAAAAATTAGAACCTTGCCCATCCATGAACAGTTAGGATTTGGCATTATATACAATCAGTTACAAGAGATGACTTTACCATAGAAATAAAAAATTATACAAATTTCACGAAGAGAGAGAGATGCAGAGAATGCACAATGAAGATTGATATTCCATTTACATTTCCCCAACTAGGAAAAAACATCCTCAACTACACAGAGTAAAACAGTCATAAAGAGGGGGATAAACTCTAGTAAACATGCTAAAGTACCAATACCATGCTTGACATATTATTAATAACACAATGATTAAGGACCAAAAAAATTTGAGGAGCACCTGGATAGCCTCTAGACTAACATAGGTTCGTGGAAACTTCCAGCGGTCTGATCCAATAAGACAAAGTCTAGCACTACCTGAATATGACTCAAAGTTTGCTTCCACAACTAAATAACAGATGTGTAATGCCGTTATCTAGATTAGAACTTTCGAGCAAGAGGCATTTTATAAACATTAAGGATAAAAAAATATGTAAGTGTGCTATCCAAAAGTGAGAAAATGAGGCTAGAATGGACAATAATGTACCTCACTCCTTTCCTTCCACAGGCAATCTCCAAGATGGATAATTACAAGCTCATCATATTTGGTTCTATTAGCAGTTATTACGGCCAAATTCTCTTCCTAATCATCAAGCACTAAATTAGTCCTTACCGCCCATAAAAAGGAGAAGCAAGGAACTCAATTTGCTTACAGTTCTGACAAAAGTAGTCCTATTAATTTGACTTCAAACATATGGACGTCACATGAGAAAAAAACATGTGGTAAAATGAAATTTTAGATGAAACAAAAGTAACAATGTAGAACTACAATGACCCAAAGTAACTGCCAAGAACCAATGGTAAAAAAGAGAGATTGCAGCTTTAGTCAAACCTTCCTCAACATGAAAATAAGAATATGTCACGAAAATTTAATTAACAAAAAACAAACTGTTCACCAAGTTGCGGCGCAAGAACAAATGTAGGTCCCCACAACCGACCCTCTTGTGCATCTTTGTAGAGCCTCTTTCTTTCTACCGAAACCAAAAGATTTTGCACCTCAATTGCGGTTGCCTATAATATATATTAAAATAATCGAGAAAATAAGACAAAGCAGTCTGTAATGATAAAAATAGTGAAGTATAGTTGATGGCATACCCGAATATGTCCTTCAGAAGACAATAGCTGCAAGTAGTGGATAAGAGCACCATAAGATGCGTCCTTCCTCTTTGCAGATGCAAAGAGTTTAGCAACTGCTAATTCTGGAGTATCAGTCTCCTATAAATGGGTGCATGCCAATAAGAATGAAATACAATATAACACACAAAAGAAAGTAGAGAAGAACAAAAACAGTCTCACTTCATTGTATATGAAAAAACCTCCATTGAATAGTTATTTCTTGAGTTGTAAGCGAGAAAGCTTAAGACCATTAGATTGAATGAAAAGAAAAAATACAAGCATCTTTACAAGATACAATTAAAGCGAAAATGAAAACTTTTAAGGAAAGTAAAACCTCATTGTTAATAAAAAAAAAAGAAGGTTAAAATTACAATAGATGTATTTACCGAAGTTTTCCATAATTCTGACAAGCTATTTTAAGCAATGAGAGAAGCATTCTCATATCTTCATCGGCTACTACACTTTCTCTCAATTTGATGACAAACAGCATAATTCATTAAAATAAAAATGTTAGAAATCAAAGAACGATCATCGCAAGACCCAGCGAATAATTCATGGTAGATTTGCCTAAGAAAGAGAGGAAATGAAACAGAATATGCTATGAAGAAAAGATATGCAACCGAATTTTACCTGGAAGAGAAGATGAAGAATAGAAGAAGGAAAAAGAATGAAGAACGGAAGAAGAAGGAGCCTTACCTGGATGAAGGAGGAACCGGAAAAGGTCCTTGACCAAACTGATTTGCAACCCAAGGGGAAGGAGAAGGGAAAGGGAAAGAGGAGAAGAAGGTGACATTTTCCGGAAAATGTCTTACCAAATTCAAAAGGGTAAGACATTTTCCTAAAAAAAGACTCTCATTTTCCCGTGTTTTGTAAAATATTTTTCCCTGGAAAATCATTTACAGCCTACCAAACACCAGAAAAGCTTGAAAAGCTTTTATGGAAAAGCTTTTACAAGTTACCAAACTGAGCCTAAATGATTTAGGTCTAATTGTCTTTTAAATCCTTCCTCATTAGACACTTAAGCTATTTAATCACTTTTGCAAGCTTTGAACCTTTTACAATTTTGTCCTTTTTAATTAATTAACTATCAAAACGTTAAAATTTTCTAACGAAACTTTAATACTAACTCAATAACAATCCATAAATATTTTTAGAAATATTTATGGATCGATTTATGAATTTGAGGTCTCGATACCTCATTTTTGACCCATTTGACCTAATAATTTATTTTAATTCACAAAATTCACTAATTCAAGAATATTTCTAATGTCACACTTGAATTATAAATATTAATTTACTAAATTTTCAAACTTACTAGTCGAATGTAGTGATCTCGAATCACTGTTTTCGACACCAGTGAAAATTAGGATGACCAAAGCTCATTTAGTGCTAATCTTCTCCCTTTTGGGAAAAAAATGCCGAAGAGTTTCCTCCTCTAAAATTGACTTCAAAAATAAAGAAATCCCCTTAGAAGAATGCATCACAAAATATCATGCTTAAAAACTCCCCCTATCACCTTGGATTATAAACAAGTATGCTTATTCATCAATTAGTCAACCAAACATCTCCAATCACAAAGGATACATAAAGGATGATAAATCAAAGTGCACAACCGAGGAATAAGATATCAAGTTTGAAATAAATTCCATCCATATAGCACCGTTGTAAAAATAACAAACTAAACCAGCACCATGATCACCAAAACGAAGCAACAGGAGAAAATATGCAATCTTTGAAAACCAAATCAGCAATGTAAAATCCATAGCCATCAGTCATCATCTCAACTCAAATTTGAACATTTTTTGCTAGTTATCGTCCCCCTTACCAAGTTGTCTTCTCCAAGTTGCAAATCAACTCAACAAACTTTACCTTTTTTACAACCAAATCAGCATTGATTGAATTTGATGCGTCGTGAGCTAGCTAAAAATTTGACTAAGGCAAGTGCACCTATCAATTAATAGATACCGTTCCTACGAAAACTAAAAGTACTAGTAATTTATCGTCTTTATATTATTTAAATGAATAATTCAAATGATTGATTAAAGGCTAAAATTAACTAAAATAATTAACTAACAAGCTCGACAAAGAACAATTCACGAAAATAATCGATTAACAACCAAGAAGCAAAACAATACCTAGGAAAGAATCCACCTAGACTTCATATGTCATTATCAATTTAAATTTAGCAATTTCTTTATTTAGTAACTTGATCCGTAGAAATTTGTAAATTATGCTAATATCTCTTTCGAGATTAAGAGCAATTAACTATAGGTTGATTAATTAAAATTTTGTCTAATTAAATCCCCGATGATCGCATTAACTTGACTTTAATCCGGTAATTTATGTCTTCCTATTTTTAGGATTGCATGCAACTCCACTTAATTACACAAGATCTCCTCTTAAACATGGTCTATTCCTCTTTAGATTTAAACACATCAAACATGGATCAATAGTCTAGAAATATTAAACTAAGAAAATAAGCACACATAATTGAGAACAAGATCTAAGTATTTATTGCGTAAAATAAAAATCGAAAGACAAAATTCATCATAGGGTTCATCTCCCTAGGTATTTATAAAATTAGTTCATGCTTGCAAATAAAAACAACCAAAATATAGTATAACCATAAGAAAAAAAATAAAATCATGATGGCTTCCTAAGAAATCAAATGCAAATCTTCAATCTTGACGAAAATCTGCTTCAGAATCGATTTCAATGGTGTTTTTTTGAGTTGTTTTCTCGAATATTTTATGATAGCTCCCTCATATCTTCTTATTTTTATCATATATACGTCTTTGAATGCCCAAAAAACCTAAAAATCATGTTTTTTTTGGTTGTTCATAGTGCAAATTCGTGCAATCGAAACAGTCTACCACATAGTCATATGGTAGCCCGGGTGGAATGGGTTAGCCCGTGTAGCTCTTGTAGGTTCCTCTGATTTTTCAATTTTCACTCATTTTTCACTCTTTTTGATCCCAAATGCTTTATAAAGCATCAAAACATGAATTTAAAGGATTAGGGGCATAAAATTCACAATTAACATCGAATAATCACCCAAAATGCATTAAGAATGAGGCTAAAACATGTAACTTTTAGCACTTATCAAAATTTAATTTTATCCTTAAGAGATCTAAAAATCTATACCTTTTTATGTAGCTACAACACAGTGATTCAAGATTGTCCTATCTAATGTTATAACAAGGCTTCGATCATCCTTTTTTTCCCTCAAAGTAAAGAAAATATTTATGGTTTTGTGTTTGATTTGAATTCATTTGAGCCCACGCTCAAAGAAGTTCGTGGTACAAGAATAGCAAATAAGGTCGTTCAGTTGAAATCCGGGAACGACAAGGATTCATCTAGCCAAAAACACAGGTGAGATTTCGGTAAAAGGTTTATTGTTATAAATATCACAAACCAGCTCGATTTTAAAAATTTTAATTTTCCACTATGCAAAAAAACTATTTTCAAACCGTATTTTTTCCAACACGAGTCCACCCTTCTCCAACTACTTCCCAAGAAATTTCATCTATTGAAAAAATCAAATCCCTCATACAAGACTATCAATGTGTATAGCTTGACAAACCAAGTAGCAACGAGACTCAAGTTATTGAACTACCATCTTTCATAGATTCCATCGTTGAAAACCGAGCACATGATCACCTTCACATATGTCGGAAGCTTGCACTTACACCAATTAAAAAAGCCTTCAATTTTTTTAATGTTCCAAATAGTTATTCTAACTGATGTTGCAACACAACACAGGTTGACAAGATAGTATAACTAACAAACTTGAAAAGAGAGTAAGGCAAGGAAAAAATCATCACACGATATTGTTTAACACAATTTAAATTTTTCAATCCTACTCTATGAAGCCTCACTCATTGAATGATCTTATTTAATAAATGATTCAAATCACCTACCTAAAGTTCAATCTACCCTTACTGTAACAGCTCGTTTTCCGTGGTGTCGAAAATAATGGTTTCGGGACCATGGTTTTGATGAGTGATTTAATAATTTAATGTTTATTTAATGTCTATATGATTATTTAGGGTTGTAATTAATTTTTATTATTAAATTTTAATGTTTAGCTAGTTAATTTAGTAAAAAGGGCTAAATTGTAAATGATACAAAAGTTGAATTTTATTAGCTAAAATAGTTAAATAGCTATGAAATTTTAATCCAATGGACTTAGATGATAATTAAAACATATATTAAGATAGTGGATTGTGATGGAAAGATTCTTTTGTGATTTTAATAGATTTTAAAGGTTAGTTTAGTAATTAAATAAATTAAGTTCAAATTAATAAAACAAAGATGAAACAAATGTCATCTTCATCATTTTTCTTTTCTTTCTTGGCCGAACAACATTTTTAAGAATAAGGAAGCTTTCAGTTGTGGTTTTGCTCATGCATGGTAAGATTTTGAGTCTCGTTTTTAACAGTTTTTTTATATTTTTGAACTCGTTTTAGCTTAACCTACTTAGCTCGGAGGTTAATTTGAAAAATTATAAAAGTTTGAGGGACTTTCAATGATACATTTTAAGTTGATTTTGGTGTTTATTGATAGATTATTAATTTTGTTTGTTATATGGACAAGTTTTGTTAAGTGAATATTAGTGAATTTAGGGCTTAGGGATTAATTTGATTAAATGGTAAATTGCATATAAATTGTGTGAATTGAGGAAAAATATGAGTTGATATAGGTAAAATAAAAAAAAATCAGTTGGCATATGTTTGATGAGAAAATGGTGAATTTGCAAGTTATGGTTTTAAGGATTAAATTGTATAAAAGTTAAAATGTTAGGGGTAAATTGGAAATTAATAGAAAATGGGGTTATAAGTTGGAATTGGTGGTTTTAAGCTATTTGAAATACTTAATTGAATGAAATTCATATTTAGATCAAGGTACTAATCAACCGAACTTAGACCGAGGAAAAGCTAAAGTGGTGGATTAGTCATCGACCTCGTTTTTGCAATTGTTTTATCGAGGTAAGTTCGTATATTCTTTTTAAAATGTTTCAATTGAATTGGTAAAATTAGTGATAGTTTTCTTGTATATGTAATTGTGTTTGATGTGCAAATATGCTTTAAATTGTGAAAAGGAAATAAGTGGGATTGAAATACATTTGGTATTACTGAATTCTTAAAAAGGTTATATCCGAAATGGATATCAAATGAAAAGGTTGTAATTATGTTTGATGTGTAAATATGCTTTAAATTGTGAAAAGGAAATAAGTGGGATTGAAATACATTTGGTATTACCGAATTCTTAAAAAGGTTATATCCGAAATGGATATCAAATGAAAAGGTTGTTACCCTAAAAGGGTTAACATATGAAAAGGCTTATTGAAAAGGATTTATGGTGAGAACCAATTAGTTAAGGTTTGTATGAAATTTTAATTTGATTATGTATTTAGTTACTAACTCGAGATGTGGTGTGTATAGGAAGAATTTTACATATTATGATTGAAATGCTTGAATGGTTAATCATGAAATCATGTTTTCATTAAGTTAACTTCTTTTAAACGAACTTACTAAGAATCATTGTTTATGTTTTGTCTTGTTTTGTAGATCATTGGAGACTTGATCGGTTGGAACTTTGCTGAAGACCTATCACACTATCCAACAATCATTTTGGTAGATTTTGAGTTATTTTGGTTAGAATAAAATGGCATGTATAGGGCTCTTGTGTATGTTATTCGGTTACCATGTTATGATCATATCTTTTGTGTAAATAGGTGATGAAACTTTTAATGTTTAGTAAGTATGGATCATTTTGGTTACTTTTATGTGTAAATTAAGTCTATGTTTTGAACTATATTTATATGAGGCTATTATGGATGAATCTTAGATATTTGATGTTAATAGAAGTTATAAACCATGTTGTATAGTTGAATTATTTGAATGTGTATATTGTGGTACCAATGAGGGTACATTGGTTGATTAAAGAAGTTGTATTGAATATGTGTGATTTTGGCATGTTTTGGGTCTTATTTAGGTGTATATTGAATAGGTTTTAAGGTGGACAATTGGTATACTTGTGTCTCAAGAAAACATTTTAGGTAAACTTGTGTTTTAAGGTACATTTTGGTACACACGGCTTGGAACACGGGCTTCCACACAGTCGTGTTTTACATATGGTCTGATCGCACAACCATGTGATTTTATTGTCAATAGGTGCAGGTTTCACACGGTCTGAGACACATTCTACCGCACGGTCGTGTCTCCCAAAATAGTTTCGAGCACTGTCTAGCACACGGCCTACGACATGGCCATGTAACCTAACATCAAATACTCACACGGTCTAGCACACGACCTGCGACACGATTGTGTGGCCTTATTTTGAATATACACATGAGTGGACACATGGGCTGGGACACGGTTGTGTGATCCTACTTCGATTTTCCATACGTCTGGGCTGTGTCACACTACTGTGTGACCCCTGTTTGCAAATTTTTAAACTTTTTCCAAATCTTCTAATTTATTTTAAATTAATCCTCAACCATTCTCAAATTGTTTTGAGGGCCCCGAATGCTCGATTTAAGGCCCAAATGTGTAATATTTCCATGATTAGATTGAGAGTTAGAAATTAATTTGTAAGTTGAATTATTATTCTGTTTTGAAGTTAAATGTTCTATTTTTTCATTAACACTTTGTAACCCTAATCTGGCGACGGAGACGAGTAGGGGTGTTACACTTATAACAATGGTAATTACAGCCCTAACAATAAACCCTAATTGTTATAATCACTCACCCCAAACACCTCACTTACAATCAATTATTACTTTCCAAAAATACCTAAATACAAGAGTGCCACAATACACATCAAGTAAGATGGAAATAAGGAAAGCTCTCACACAAGCACTCAAAATCATGCTCTCCAAGGAACATCGAATTAACATATTTTGTACCAACTTAAATTCCAGTAATGTCAAAAAAATGGTTTTGGAACCCCATTTTTGTAAACTCAGTCTGTAAATATTGAATAGGGATATTTTCAGAGTTACTATATAGATGAATTGAAATTTGGATATGTAATTTAGACGAAATTGCGATTAATTAAGGCTTAGGGACTAAATTGTAAAAGTCCAATCACTATAGATTTTTATTTAGGAAATGACTTTGGGACTTAGATAGCAATTATCCAAAGGGTCAAAATGATTATTAATCCATTTTTTTAATGCAATTAGTGGATGGTAGTAATGTTTTTTTGTTAAGTATGATTAATAATTAAATTATTATAATTAAACCTAATAAACTAATATTAATTACATACTTAGTATAAATAGCCCAGTGGAAAGAAAGATCAAAAATAATTCATCTTCTTTCACTTCCTTAAAGCTTTCAGCCACAAATTGGTAAGTGCAATCAAGTCATTTTCTTATAATTTTTATAGATTTTAGGTCATAAGAGCTTGATTTAGCTAACCCATGTACTAATTTGTAAACTTTTTAAATTTTTTAAACTTACCATTATTGAGAATTTGATGAAATTAGTGTGAAATTGCTAGAAATTAAGCTTAGATTAAGAAAAGGACTAAATTGTGAAGCTTAATTATTAGTTTCGTACATTAGGGACCAAATTGAGTAACATGAAAAAAATTTATGAATTTTTTATAGGAAGGGAAAATAGAAGGTCCCTAATGAATTTTGGTAAAATTAGATTGTAACCTGAAGCTCTAAATTAAAAGTTATGTTTGTTTTGGTTTTAAGGACTAAATTGAATAAATTGCAAAATATGATTGGCTTATTATTTTAATATGATTTGGATGGAAATTGATACTATGTTATTATTGAATTATTATCTGTAGCTAATGTCGACGCTAGATGATATCACTAGAAAGATCATAGGTTTTCCCCCTTACTTATTAGTTAAATTATTCCCATTTAGTTATCATTAGCATATATTTTAGCATTTCCAGTTTAGTAAATTGCATTATATAACTCAGTGAATCCTAGCCTATTTTATCCTTAATTTTTCTATCTTTTTTCAATAATGTCGTTGTATGAGTTAATTCCAGACTGTGTCCAGAACTATCACCGCACCTAATAGCTATCCGGATAAGAACTAAAAATGCGTGAGTTGTCCAGTCTGGTATAACCAACCTCTATGTACAATGACAGAATAATTCTGAGCAAAAGACACATGTGTCGAAACCATTTTTTAATTTTTGTTATAAAAACGGGATCTACTTTAAAAACGAAAATGGAGTCACCACCAATCTTTTTTCGAGGTGTGATCGGGTCACCTTGAGATTAATCATTTTAATAAAATATTTTTATTGATTAAAATAATGATTTTGGTCTACAAAATTTGAGAAAACGGGCTCGAGAGTTAGTTACGCACGAGGAAGGATTAGCACCTTCGTATCGCCCAAAAATTGGTACCTAATTGATTAATTAATGTCCTAATGTCAAAATTTTGAAAAGATTTTAAAACACGATCCTTTTGATTTTTAAAACTTATGTCCTTTAATTTTAAATAGACATTCAATTATTTGGATTTTAAAAGAAAAATCAAAACTCAGTAAGTTAGAGCACGATCTTTTGAATTTTCCAAATACCGAATATCCTTTGCTTTTTAGAAATCCTTGCCTCGAGATGACAAAACGTCGCATCCAGTGAGTTAGGACACCACGTCTTAAATTCCTGAGATAGGTTTTTTTAATTTGAAAATCATATATTTTAATTCCAAAAAAGGTATTTGATCATTTAGACTTAATGAGAAAAATCGAAGCCCAGTAAGTTAGGGCACGATTCCATCAAAACTCCAAATGTCAAATATTGCCTTATTTTAAGAAATAAAGTTTTGGATAAAAAGTGACAATTAAAATAAATTTAAAATAATTAAAATAAATGAATAAATAATGATTAAGCCATTAAATGGATAAATAAAAAAAAGTTAAAAAAATGCATAAGTCAACCTAACTCCCGCAATATGAGGATTCGACGAAATTCCTCCACCAAAAACTAACTCGAACGGAAGCAACTCAAAAAGAAACGAAGATGAGCGAAAAACAAAATAAGAACAAGCCACAGAAAATAAGAACACAAAAGAGAGAGAAATTTGAGTGAATGCTCTCAAGAATTTTTATTACTCAAAACTCAAGTGTGTTTTACAATGAAGGGAGAGGCCTCTATTTATAGTTGAGCCTCCCCAAATCCAATGATACAGATCAATTACATCAAAGGCTAAGATTAAAAGGTATCTAAAAATTAAATCTCTAAGATTACAAAATCATATCTTCTACGATTGCATACCATATCTTCTAAGATTGCATATCATATCTAAGATTGCATATCATATCTTCTAAGATTGCATACCATATCTTCTAGGATTGCATATCATATCTAAGATTTGCATATCATATCTAAGATTGCTTATCCTTGAAGATTGTGGTCCCATATACGTCAAGCTTGTAGATGGACCTTCAATCTTTTCAAGTAATGGGCCATTCCGATCGAGCCAAATGATATATTTTGGACTGGACTTGGACTTTGTCTTATTATTTTGGGTTTATTATTTTTTGTATGGGCCCGGGCTAAATTGGCCTATTACAACATGTACTGTTGGAGGAGGACATAAAAGGTTGACGTGAGAAGAAAAGAGAGACTTTTTTTTATTGATCATCATCTTTTTCATCCGACCTTGAAGCTTGCGGCTATGGCAACTTAAGCCTCTCCCGGGTGAGCCAATGTGAAATTTTATGCAAACTAGCTTCTGACGAGGAGACCTAAGTGCAAGACAAGAGGGAATAGAGAGATTCAGTCGAGATGTCTAGGACTAGTATTCTCCACTCGATTCTTTCTTATTTCTTTCTAAATGATGGTGATTATTCTCTATTTTCTATTTGTATGGAAGTACACATGAATTATTGGTTAAATGTTATCTTATTCAATCTTGCTTTCATTGTTTAATCTTAGGGTTTGAATGTTTCTTAACACGGAAGTGTTATTGCAGTCACTAACACTGGAGAGTGCATTGACAGTTCGAGACAATAAGCATTACAACGGAAGTTGAGTGAGGATTAGAGGAATTTAGTCCACTTGTTCTTAATAGTGCCATGGTGCCATCATCGGAAGGTGGGGTTAATGTGCATATTTAAGTCTCAGATTAAATAGAGGAGTGACACTGGGTAAGATATACATTGAATTTTATTGCCTCGACAATCACCTATCCTTTTATACCTTGTGAGCACTTAGTATTCTGCTGAAGATTCATGTTGGGGATCCCAGTTTATCATTATCATATTTTATCTTATTGTTTTCAAGTTAATGCATCGACAACTATCCTCACAATTTATCTCGTTTATATCTAGTTATTGCACCAATATTAATAGACAAAAGACAACCATCCTTATGGAATCGAAATCTGACAGAATCACATCTGTCTACTATACTTGCATCGAAAGTGTACGCTTACATATTATTGTTGTGACGTTAAACAGTCGTCCACTAGGTCATCGAGAGGGAAAGAAAAAGTGAAAGTTGTCAACGAGTGACGCGAGACCCTGTTTGTATTTCTATGATTCAGAACCAAATTAATAACTACATATTCATGTCATTTTTCATTATATAATATTGAGGTGAGTTATTAATGGTTAATTGAACTAAATTGCTATGCTTATGATTGAATATCGAGACATGGATTAAATTGAATAAAATGAGAAATTATATGAATTATCTTGAAATGTGATATGTATTATGAAATTTGAGTAGAATATGTGTAGGATATGAACATATGTGTTTGGAAAATGAATTGGATTGTGATTGTGAATGTGAATGTGATTGAGAGTTGTATTGAATTGAATTGTATGACAGTATTGAACACTGAAACTGTGAACTGGTTAAATATAGGAAAAATGAATACGATACGGAATGTTGAATAGTATGCAATGTATGAAATGTATTGATGATAAGATTAAAAGGTGATATATGGTTTCAATGTATATTAATTTGATGTAACCCTAATAATGGTCTCGGGTACCATCAAATCACTTGGCATGCCTTAGGTTGAAAACCATTGTTGTCGGGTTATTCAGGATGGTAGAATGTTTAGATATTGAATGAGACCATTGTCAAGCCATCTGGGATGGTAGGATAATTAACTTGTGAAAACCACCGTTCTCGAGCCACTCGAGATGGTAGAATATTGGATTAGAGAACCATCGTTGTCGGGTCATCCGGAATGATAATGTATTAAATAGTGCAAACCATCATTGCTGAGCCACCCAGGATGGTAATGAATTTGGTTGACAAAATTTATTGTTGTTGAGCCACCTGGGATGACAAGAAAAGTATAAGAAGAAATGGAATGTTGATGAATTGGTATATTGTGCTTATATGTGTGTTATGATAGTTGGGGTGTGTAAACTACTATGTGAATCAAATGAAAATGAGACTTGGGGGGCGAGCGAATACGAATGAGTTGATAGACTCCAGATATCGATTGAATGGTGGGCCAAATGATATATATAGATGTTAAATGAAAAATATAATTGAATGTATTGAAATTTGAAATGGTTTAAAGATAGGTAGTTGATAAATGACGAATTGATTTTACCATTGATATTGTATACCTTGTGCCAATTTAATAATGCATGTCATTTTATCTTAATTCACGGAATTACCACTAAGCGCTTTCGCTCAGCGTACGATTTGTTTTCTCCGTGCGCAAATTTAGTAGATTCTTGATAGTGTGACCATTACCAGACGTGTAAACGTCTGAGATGGAAATATTGCAACAAAAATATATAAAATTAAGCAGCGGTGTCTACAAGTATATGGTTCAAATTGTAATATAGTAAAGTGTTATAACAAAACACTCTGAGAAGTATCCTGAGTATCGTACACAAAGGAGACTGAATTAAACTAAAATTTATTTCCTACATTAACATGGCTAAACAATAATAATCTAAAACTATAGTACAAAAAACTAAATTAAAATTGAATAACAAAGATAGAATAAATGAGTTAAAACTAAAGGAAAAAAATTGACAATTGAAATTACTTAGATAAACAAGCAGAAAATTAACTCATGTCAGTGGTAATAATTAAATTTAGAACTCAGGTTTTAATGAATTAATTAATAATTAACCAGTGCCTCTAACGAATTAATTAATCATGAAAACAACTTATCTCTTGACATCACCGTTTAAACTTGGTTAATTTACAAAGTGCTCGTTAAACTATTCTCTCAACCTCATTTACCTAGATTACTTCCTAGGGTTATCAATTATATATAGGGTTTAAGCATACATAATTTAATCTAATTAATTCTAAAGCAAACCCTAATTTTTCAATTAATTAATCCCACCTTTGATCTTTAATCTCCTTAAGGAATTGAAATACTCATGAATCTAGATGCAAAATTTCTTAACCTCATTTTAAACATATAGAGCAAGATTAAACTAAAGAAAAGGGAATAAATAAATTGATTTGTTTCGGTATTTGAATGCACTCCAGAGCTGAAATCCCTTTAACAGTTATCGAGATAACGCCGATTGCAATTGAAAATAAAAAAGAAACTATGAATTACTGAAGGAATAAAAGCTTGGGGAAAAAAATCAAATCCAAGTCTAGACAATAAAGAAATTAGTTTTATTTTAGAAAATAAGACTAAATTGAAATAAACTTAAAACTGAAATAAAATCCTAAAATCTACTCTAAAACGGCTCTCCAAAAAGAAAACTCTTTTAACCTAGGTATTACATATATAGGTGATGGTTTCTACCCTAATTAGGTCAAATACAAGTCATTAAGCTGAATAAGATGCGTTATGCAGACAAAAACACCCTTAGCTTTAATTTGTTTTCCATGACGTCGGTGTCATGACACTGAACTTCGCAAGGAATTTCTTTAGCTTCATAATGCGGTGTTGCAGTTTGTTATTATGCCTATTTAAAATAATGGCATACGTTTAATTACTGTCATCAATTTTGTTGTGCAAAAAAATAATTGTTGCTAGTGTTATCAATTACACAGTTAGTTGAAACTCACTTTGCAACTAGATGTAGTAGTGCCACTAATCTATTTTGTTGGCATATTTTGACTCGATTATCTTAACTATCTTCATGCATCTTTCTAAAGATATTAAGCATAATTTTTTGAGATTATGATTGACGAAGAGAATTGGTAATGTCAGGTTATTTCAAAGGAGTCTTAAAATCTATTTACCTTTTTCAAAAAAATACCACATCAAAGAAGTTAAAGGGAAGAAGATATCTTTTAATTTATTTCATGCCGGAAGTTTAATTGGGGTGCAATTTCAATCTTTTAAGGCAATCATACTAACTCAATTATAAAAGTCGAATAATGTATTTATTTTATAACTTTTTATAATTTATCTATTTTTAAATGTATAAGTTTCAAATTTTTAAAATTTTATATAATATGTTTCTAGAATTTCAATATTTTTATAACTTTTTATTGTTTTTATATCTTAATTTTTTAAAATATTTTTTACAATTTTATAAATTTTAACATTTTTATATTTTATAATTTTAAATAAAACTAGGGTCAAATTTTCAAAAGTATAAATGTTATGGATAAAAATTATCATTATATTAAAAACTGTCATTATTAGCCATTTAAGTGTGACCTAAAAATTAAACAAATTCAAAAACATTTGTGAAACAATTGAAACAATTGATAGATGACATGTAATAATTAGAACAATTGGGGTCCCTTAAATATAGAATATTTGATTTTGCAATATAACTAAGTCACCCCTTAAAATTATAAAATATTAAAAATAGACATTGGGGTTCTCGTAAATATGTATGTGCCTTGTTTACATCGTTCATATGGAGTAGCATGTATATATATAGACATTGGGGTTTGCCACTCAAAGTGTTTGTTTATATTGTTCATAGTACATTCACGTAGAGTAGCTTGTATAAAATTCATAATATAAGAATATATAGAAAAGGCAACTATGGCTTAAGTTATGTTTATGCAGTAGGGTAGGATGCTTGCATTGCAATGCCACAAAGGCCTTCCTTTGCATCCACATCTCTTTGCATCCTAATGTAGCCTTCTTCACCCCAGCTACTGCCCCAAGAGTTCTTCACCAACCAATACTTAGTCTCACCATCTTCTCCACATCCAACAGTCGTCGCTTCGTGGTCCAGATCGATGCCACAACTTCCCGTAAACACACCACCCGAGTAGAATTGGAAGTCGAACCCCCGGCACTACACCAAAATAGACTTTTAGTGGCGTTTTTTATGGCTTTTAGCGGTGTTTTTAAGCGCCACTAATATAATTTGTAGCGCTTTCAAAAACGCCGCTAAAACACGCGCCGCATAAGTTAGCGGTGTTTATTACGAAAAATGCCACTATAAGTCGTAACCTTTAGCGACGCTTTTCTCAAAAACGCCGCTAAAAGATCAGACCTTTAGCGCCGCTTTTCTAAGAAACGATGCTAAAAGACAAGACCTTTAGCGGCGCTTTTCTAAGAAATGCCGCTAAAGACCAGATAGCGGCGCTTTTATAAGAAACGCCGCTAAAGACCGAACCTTTAGCGGCGCTTTTCTAAAAAACGCCGCTAAAAGACCAGACCTTTAGGGCGTTTTATAAGAAACGCCGCCAAAGTGTGGTCTTTTAGCGGCGTTCTTATAAAACGCCGCTAAAGTTCAGTCTTTAGCGGCGTTCTTAAAGCGCCGCTAAATCTCTGATCTTTTAGCTACGTTTTTTGGCAATAAACGCTAATTTGCACAAATTTGCGATGCTATTTTTCGCAATATCCTACCCTTCCCGCATTAAAACCAACCAAAAACAAAGACAATTGCATATAATTCCAACCCAAGGCAAAGAAATAAAACATTTAAATCTCACCAAAAGCTTTAAATCTAAACGATACTTCAAATTTAATAAAAGATATATGATATTTATTAATAAATGAATAATAATTCAAACAATTTTACAATAATGTTAATCGTAACAATGTTAAAAAATCTTACAACAATAAAACAAATGTCTAAGAGGGCGCCTCTGCATCTTCTTTGAACAATCGCATCATAGTCTGCAATTGTAGTTGGAGTTCTTCATACTTTTGTTCGCTTTGCCTCCTGTATTTCCGCCTCCGCTCTAAGTTGAGCAATATGCTTCGCCTCCCTCATTGCTTGCCTCCGCTCTAAGCTAAGAAATTTGCTCATTATGCTCGCTTCCATCGAGAGATATCGGTCTTTCGGTCTCGAACTTGAAAGACGAGATTGACTCGGAAGGCATGTATTGCCGGAGCCGGATCAAAATATTGAGTCGGGTAACACCGATCCTTGACATTGAACCCGACCATACCTTGTAAGACCCAAAACATTAGTGATAATTTTGTTATAAATATACTCAAGATTAACAAAACTATCAATCGAAGCGATCGTACCTTTCGGGACCCAAAACATCGCAATAATTACATTATCAATCTCCTCGAGATTAACAGAATCTGTCGAACAAACAACCGCTTCATACTCCGCCTTCTTCTCCTTTAGTTTATCCTAATAAATCAATAAAAAGTTAGAAATGAAATATATAATAAAAGGAATGGAACATAACTTAAAATTATAAATTTACAACTACAAACGATGAATTAAACAATTGTAATTAAACATTATAAATATTTATAATAAATCAAATTTTATTAAGTAAATATACCAAAATTTCTGCACCTCGAGATGTCATCGGAGATCCATCCTTCTTCCTATATGTAATGTCAAAAAGTCAAGGCGTCCAACTTTTGACTGATTTAAACTTCCTACATTATAGCGAAAAAATATAATTTAATAGTATAAAGTAATTAATATTTGAAAGAAGTAATAAATTATAATACCTCGGCCTCATTTACACGAGCAAAACTTCGGAACTCGTCGGTAATGCGTGAATTGTTGTTTCTGTCTGCTATTTGTTCCAACTCGCTCACGATCCTACATAATGGAATTTGAATTATGTATATAGTAAATACGATAAACCGAAAAATTTATAAGACTTTGAAAATCGTAATACCTCTCCTTTCTTTGAATTCGAATCTAACTTGATCTTTCCATTGGTACCTCAACATTCCGGTGGGACATTTCGTAATTTTTCTTGAGGCTTATGTCTTTCTTAAAATATTATTTTTAGGGTGCTTTTATTGTCTCTCCATTTTTACCCAACGTCTTCTTAACATAGTCATCGGAGACCTCTAAAGCAAATTTACCCTAGAAAAAAATTTTAAAAAGTTAATATAAATGAAGGTTAAATTAAAGTATTATAAATTACATTCACCTTTTATTACCTTAATATTATCGAGAGCTCGATTTTTGTTGGCATCGAGCACGTGATGCCATGATTCGTAGTTAATGGGCAACATATTCACATTTCGTGCTATAATGCCCAAATAGCACATAACAATCGAGCTTCAGATCCGATAGGTGGCCATGATTGTTTCTCCTTACTTGAACACGGTCGGTAGGCTCTAAGTTGTATAAATCAGTAAGTAATGTACGTCCCCAAGCTCTGCTCGTCCCACCACCCTCAGTTGAAAAATGATATATTATTATATTAAAATTGAAAAATGAATCAATAATAAAATTCAACATGCATGTAAAATAAACTTAACATTACTTTGGATTTGTCCATGCTCGTCATCTATGGCTAGCGAGTAGAAGATCCAACAACGTATCCTCCACTATTTACTTCTTACGGATTTGGAGTACTCGGACAATATTTAAACCTTGTAATCGTCTTCTAGGCATTTTCCCGCAATACACGTAAAATAGTTCAAAATTTTAGTAACAAATAACAACAATAATAGGACATTTAAAATGCAGTTAAATTATGTAACATGACCAACATGAAAATTATCATATAACATATAAATAATAAATCGTTAAATCTTACTACATCATATTTAAGTAAATATCTTCGTCCACATCCCGACGAACCCATTGAAATTGTTGACTAGTACTAGGGATATTTTCGTTAAGTCTTGTTCGGAAAAGGCAAAGTTTCGATCTTTCGACTATGTCATCTCTACTTCCACCGCCAATGTCGAACAAGTCTCGAGGGTGTTTTGAAGTACAATGTACCAACCTTCATCAGTTGGATCTTGAGTAAAAACTTGTTTAACTTGAGAAGAAAACACATATGGCTCATCCATCGCTTGTTCTTGGTGTGAATCAATCGAGAGAAATTCACCATTGTAAAGCCATATTGATCATTTTTAATTCATGAGCCGTATTCACATCAGCCCAATCACATCGAAATAAGACAACTTTGCAATTACCGTAATAATCCAACTCAATGATGTCGATAATAAGTCCGTAATATTCCAAATTCCCTCGATCGAATTCATCATCCCTAGCACTAGCATAACTTGTAATCAAGAATTAACAACAATTCCGCAATTTTGGGTTCTCCTTAATCTCTCGCGATACCTTGTATGAAATCAGATCCGTTGATGAGGAAGCCACTATATGTTTTAACTATTCTGTTTGGACCTTGTGAAAGCCATTTAACGTCGTCATTTACTTCATTCCGACTCCAAACCTATTGAGTCGAAAGTAAATCGAGTAATTATGAATGTTATGAGAAAACATTATTACTTGTCAATGAAAATTTAAATTGCATACCATTTGGCTTAACCATTCATGGAATGATTCTGCGAACAACTTATTAATTTCTCGTCGATTTAATCTTCGGGATCATGAACGAGCTCTCAATATATTTGTACTCACTACGGTAAAAAAAGGTTTTACTTTGTTAGAAGACAAATAAATTATAATTGATGAGTATTTATCAAATTCTAGAACTTACTTCCGAAATGGTTCCATTGAATCGTGATGAAAAAAAACGTATCGATGTGCTTGGACCCACGATCTATCGTCTAATTCAGCAATTTTGACTTTGCCGATCGGTTCCCTGAAACTTTGAAATAAATAAGTCTCGGCCAAATTATGATCTTTGAGCCCAGCATTTCTATTTGGTCTGTTCATTCTTGTTTCAACATCTTCCAAATACCTCGAACAGAAAGTCATACATTCCTCTGCCAAGTAGCCCTCGGCAATTGATCCTTCTGGATAACGCTTATTGCGGCATTATGACTTCAATTTGGAAAGGAACTTAAACACGGTATACAACATTATCAAAAGTTGCAACTAAAGGCATTGAGCTGAATGAAGGAATATTTTGCAAATAAAGTAAGACCTTTCAATGGGATACATCCATCGATAGAAAACGGGTCCACCAAGAAGTGCTTCACGCGGGAGATGAATTAACAAGTGCACCATAATAGTGAAGAAGGAAGGTGGGAATATCTTCTCCAGATTGCATAAAGTCAATGTGGCTCGATCTTGTAGTCTCTCTAATTCTTGAACATTCAAAACTTTACCACAAATGCCTTTCATTATATTCGACGGTTCAATCACAAGAGCCGTCACCTTTTTGACATACAACACCGCATAGCAATCGGCGATTAGTCTTGCATCGAGATGTGATAGTCATGCGATTTTAAGCTATATAGTCTTGATCCTTAAGACTCACACATCGCGATATATTTGATGCATACGCATCCGGACCTTTATATCCTTCAACACCGTCATGAACACTTCTTTCTCCATCTTGACATTGAAAAAATAGCAAGCGGCAATCGATATTTCATATTCGAAGTGCTCGGGATGAAGCTCACTGCAATTCCCATGTGGACTAAATCAAGTCGACTCAAGAAGATTATCTTTTGATTTTCCATCAACATTCAAAATAGTCCCAATGATGTTCTCGCAGATATTTTTCTCTATGTGCATGACATCAAGATTATGACGTAAAATTTGATGCTCCCAATAAGGCAACTCGAAAAAAATACTTCTTTTTTTCCACAAGTCCGCCTCATTAGGATCGTCTTCTTCATCAGATTCATCATCAGATTCATCCCTAGATCTTCTATTTATTTGCGGGTTGGCCGGTTGATTCATCTTTCCATAAATGAAATTCATATCTTTCAACATTAAGAATATTTTGGATCCACCAGTCTGCGAAAGAGTGGTGCGAACTCTTCATACCATCAAACTGAGCACTCTGAAATCTAAATGTATGATTTTTTGGTAACCACCGATGATGCCCCATGTAAGAGAACTTCTTCCCATTATATAACCATTGCGAAGATGTCTGCGCAGCACAACACGGACAAGCATAACGTCCCCTGGTACTCCAACCAGATAAATTAGCATAAGCTCGGAAGTCGTTAATAGTCCACATTAAAGTCGCACGTAAATTAAAGTTCTTTTTCTCATTGCATCGTATGTCGAACACTAGCCCATAGTTGTTTTAACTCGTCAACAAGTGGTCGCAAATATACGTCAATATCATTCCCCGGTCCTTTGTCTCTAGGTATAATCATAGACAAGATAAAAGAAGATTGTTTCATACAAACTCATGGAGGCAAATTGTAGGAACAAGCACCACGAGCCAAATCATCAGACGTTGTGCTCATGAGTTTGTAAGGTTAAATCCATCGGATGCTAGCCCAAGCCTCACACTCAGGATCGCTTGCAAAGCTTGGAAATTTGGAGTCAAAAGATTTCCAAGCTAAAGAATCTGCAGGATGCCTTAACAACCCATTATTTGTTCGGCCATCACGGTGCCACGTCATTGATTCTGCTGTCTTCGATGACATGAAAAGCCATTGAAGCCTTGGTATTAGCAAAAAATACCGTAAAATCTTCACTGGCTGCTTCCTTGACTGTGTATCGTGTTCATCCTCGTTACCATCCTCTATATTTCTATTAATCCAACGAGATTGGCCGCATACATGATAGCACTGTTGATTTATCCGGTCGCCCCAATACAATATGTAGTCATTTGGGCAACTGTGAATTTTGTTGTAGCCAAGGCCCAAATCTTTATCAATTTCTTCATGTCTTTGGAAGATTGAGGATTTTTGCAAGCGAGAACATTTCTTGCGAAACTCTAACAAAGATTGTCAATGATTTTTGGTCCACCCCAAACATTTCAAGTGAAAAAGACGAATCTGTAATGACAGGTTTGGAAAATTTTGATCCATTATACGGTTCTTCATTCATTTCACTAAGTAACGTGTAGAACCTCGCCGCTTCTTCATTTGGTTGTTCATCCGGTACACTTCTTCTTATTTCTGTGAAAGTATTTCCACCAAAATTATGATCATCGGTTGCACCCAAGTGAGGTGGAAATGACCCGAAACCATCACTGCAAATATTAAAAGCATCCCGCAACATGCCTTCCATGTTATCGTCTCTAACATTCTGATTGAAAGCACTATGAGGATACCCTAGATTCATCGATGAAGATGCTCCACTAGATGTACACTCTCCATGAAAAAACCATTTTTTGTACCCCCGGACAAAGCCATTAACAACTAGATGTTCGTAGACCACTTCACGATAATGCCAGTTAATATTGCAACACGTCTTACACGGGTAAAGAATCATATTCTCTTGGCTTGCATTTTGGAATGCGAAATTCAGAAAAGTTTCTACTCCATTTTGATAGCCGTTGCTTACCCTTGACAATTTCATCCAACTCCTATCCATTTCGTAGTTGTTGAAGTCTAAAGTTGACAATAAATTACACGGCTAAATTGTTAATTAATAATTAATGTAAGTAATGATATGATCATATATATAATTGAGTACTATGTAAGTTATGAAATTTGATCTTAAACTTATGTAAGTTATGTATTCTCTAAGATTCATCGTCGTGGCATTGTTACACCTAGGAGGATCCATTATATCTAATCTGTGAGATATAAGGTAACCCGTCGGGTTTCCAACCTATATACTTTGAATCTTTTTTTTCTATACAAGTGTTATGTAAGTTATGAAGTTTGATCTTAACTTAAAATTATGTAAGTTATGAAATTTGATCTTAAACTTATGTAAGTTATGTATTCTTTAAGATTCATCGTAACGTGGCATTGTTACACCTAGGAGGATCCATTATATCTAACTATGAGATATAAGGCAACCCGTCAAGTTTCCAGCCTATACACTTTGAATCTTTTTTTTTTTCTATACAAGTGTTATGTAAGTTATGAAGTTTGATCTTAACTAAAATTATGTAAGTTATGAAATTTGATCTTAAACTTATGTAAGTTATGTATTCTTTAAGATTAATCGTACGTGGCATTGTTACACCTAGGAGGATCCACTATATCTAATCAGTGAGATATAAGGCAACCCGTCGGGTTTCAACCTATATACTTTGAATCTTTTTTTCTATACAAGCTGTTATGTAAGTTATGAAGTTTGATCTTAACTTAAAATTATGTAAGTTATGAAATTTGATCTTAAACTTAGGTAAGTTATGTATTCTTTAAGATTCATCGTACGTGGCATTGTTACACCTAGGAGGATCCATTATATCTAACTGTGAGATATAAGGCAACTCGTCAGGTTTCCAGCCTATATACTTTGAATCTTTTTTTTTCTATACAAGTGTTATGTAAGTTATGAAGTTTGATCTTAACTTAAAATTATGTAAGTTATGAAATTTGATCTTAAACTTATGTAAGTTATGTATTCTCTAAGATTCATCGTACGTGGCATTGTTATACCTAGGGAGGATCCATTATATCTAACTGTGAGATATAAGGCAACCCGTCGGAGTTTAAGCCTATATACTTTGAATCTTTTTTTCTATACAAGTGTAAGTTATGAAGTTTGATCTTAACTTAAAATTATGTAAGTTAGGAAATTTGATCTTAAACTTATGTAAGTTATGTATTCTCTAAGATTCATCGTACGTGGCATTGTTACACCTAGGGAGGATCCATTATATCTAACTGTGAGATATAAGGCAACCCGTCAGGTTTCCGGCCTATATACTTTGAATCTTTTTTTTTTCTATACAAGTGTTATGTAAGTTATGAAGTTTGATCTTAACTTAAAATTATGTAAGTTATGAAATTTGATCTTAAACTTATGTAAGTTATGCATTCTCTAAGATTCATCGTACGTGGCATTGTTACACCTAGGGAGGATCCATTATATCTAATGTGAGATATAAGGCAACTGTCAAGTTTTCGCCTATATACTTTGAATCTTTTTTTCTATACAAGTGTTATGTAAGTTATGAAGTTTGATCTTAACTTAAAATTATGTAAGTTATGAAATTTGATCTTAAACTTATGTAAGTTATGTATTCTTTAAGATTCATCGTACGTGGCATTGTTACACCTAAGGAAGATCCATTATATCTAACTGTGAGATATAAGACAACCCGTCAAGTTTCCAAACTATATACTTTGAATCTTTTTTTTTTTTCTATACAAGTGTTATGTAAGTTATGAAGTTTGATCTTAACTTAAAATTATGTAAGTTATGAAATTTGATCTTAAACTTATGTAAGTTATGTATTCTTTAAGATTCATCGACGTGGCATTGTTACACCTAAGGAGGATCCATTATATCTAAACTGTGAGATATAAGGCAACCCGTCAGGTTTCTAGCCTATATACTTTGAATCTTTTTTTTCTATACAAGTGTTATGTAAGTTATGAAGTTTGATCTTAACTTAAAATTATGTAAGTTATGAAATTTGATCTTAAACTTATGTAAGTTTAACACAAAAAAAGGGGGCTATTTTCACTTGATTGGAGCTCAACAAATGTTAATCCGGTGTTTTTAAAGTTAATAATTTTAGTTCTATTATTCTATTATTATATTTAAGGTTCATCACGAAACTCAAAAAAAATTTAAAATATTAAATGTCTATTTGGACAATGTAAAGCAATTGAATGAAAATACAATTATTAGGGTAGTAATTTCACCTCTTCTAATTACAAAAATTGTAATTCTCTATACATGTTTGGTTGAAAAAGTATATGTCATGTTTGGTAGTACAAATTGTAATTATAAAGATGCATAATTTATATTTTAAAAATATTAACTATTATAAAATTATTAGTGTGATAAAAATAATTTCTAAACAAGTAACAAAAATTAAAATCAAATCATTATATATATTATGCTAGTCTAAAAAGTAATTGATAATATGATTACCGATAAAAATACAAGAAAAATAAGCATTATATGCAATTTTATTTAATTTTTTTTTACAACTTTGTAAAGCACACAAATTAATTTTATAATTATTTTTTAGGATTTATAAAATAAGATTTTTTACCATAATTATCATAAAGACTCATACATGTTTATGTGTATAATCTAATTTCTAGAGCTTGTATTTTTAAAATTAAATTTGGGTGTAATTACCGTTGAATTACTCTAATTTTCAGCCTCTCTTAAGAAATAAAAAGTGTAATTGAGGTAATGCAATTACACTCAATTTGATGAGATTCACTAATTACAGTGATTACCCAAACACGCAATAATTAAGTAATTATAAATAATTACATATAAATCTAATTATTAGGTTGCTTTTCAAACATAACCTAAACACATGACCACATTCAAGTTAACTGAAAAGTGTGGAAAGGATCCAAATTACATCTTCCATAAATGAATTCAACTTTTCCATACTCGTTAATTCTAATTCATCCAACCTTTTAAAATACCTTGGTTATCGATTTGTCATGTCAATGTCGTGCTTGTTAGTTTGCGAGTCCGGAAGAAGCAATAAAAGCGAAGAATCCGTATAGATCTAGCTTTAGACACAAGTGATATTATACCAAAGAAAATGAAGAAAACAAAAGCGATACATTCGCGACGTTGCAACAAGGTAATTTTCATCCAACTTCATTCCTAGTAATTATGGAAATGAAACTACCCTTCGGCTCAAGTGATGAATTTAGGCCCATGACTTGGCTTTGTGTGAGTTATATGTTAATGTAACATCCTAAATTAGGGGTTGTTTGTAATTTAATTATTTTCCCATGTGTGTGCTTGAAGAAATGAATTCTATGTTTGCTAGACATGTTTTAGGGTCTAGTCATAACCCCGAACTAGGTCGGATTTAGAACTAAAATTTCTTTTTAAGTGCTTAAAGAAGGGAGCTAGGTGAGATGGGGTTAAGAAAAATTTTGGAAGGAACATGACACAAGGATGTAATTGGCATGATTGGCTTGGTGCGTCAAAGGAGTTTCAAGGGGAGAGGTTCGAGTCGTGGGAGTTACAAGGGGAAGTGTTTTGTTTTGGGCTTTTTGGGCGGTTAAAGTAGGAAGGCTTTAAAAATTAAAAGGTGAGGTTTAAGAGCATGAAAGTCAAAATGGTGGAGTGGCATGGGGCGTTGTAAGGGGCTGCGTCAGTTGCTCCTTTAGGTCCCAAGTTCGAACCAGCTGCAGGTTGGTTTTTATTTTTATTTTTTGGCGTGAAGAGGGTGAGGTGATGGCCCGATTATGGACTCTTAAAGTGATGAGGATAGGCTTAAATTTTTGCACATATTCGGCTGGAGGAGTAGTGTTAGTATTGTATTTTCATTTTATTTGTTGAAGAGGTGGATAGGAGATAAATGGAAGATAAATCTTGCTTTATCTTTTGATAATTAAAAGCCAAAATTATCACAAAAGAAAGGTGATGGCCGGTTATGGGACTCCTTGGGGGCCATCTACAATCGGTTTTATCATTAGGAGGTGCCAAAATTAATCAAACTTTATTTTTCTTTTCTTTTCCTTGATTGTTCTTTGTCAGAATCTCCTACACCTCCTCTCCTCTTTTCTATTTTGTTTTGAAAGCCGAAAGCCATTGTTTCTCTCGGTTTCAACGAGAGCTTTAACCAATATCTCTTCCACAAAGGACTTAGGTCGAATCCTCCCTAACTAAGGTCTTTGATTTCTATAGTGTGGTAAGGACTCTCTTTGTGTTAAATCTTTTATTCTTGTTATGGCTAGCCGAAACCATGAGGCTTAATCATGTATTTTTGTGTATGGCCGAACCTATTCAGGGTCTTGGATTTGTAACCCTTTTTAGAGGCCAGCATTAAGGAGAATTGAGAGGTCTTTCGGGATTTAAGGTAAGCATGGTATGTAGGCTATGACATTCGGCCAAAGGCTATGTTATGTATTATAAGTGGTGACTGATCTTTTTATGGGTTGTTTAAGGAATTTCGGCAGAGTCTTAATCAAGTGACGTTTTCGGGATTTATTTGGAAACCAAATCCATTTAAGGTAAGAGCCTCTGGTATTAAGTTGTTATGGCCGAATAGGCCTATGGCACTAACATTAATGATTGGCCGAATTTAGGGTCAAGGATCTAGCATCGTAGATCGGATCTTCGGGATCTAGGATTCGTGGTAGTAACAGGTGTGTAAAATTCACTACACACTTTATTAGTAACATGACTATATTGTTGCCTTTTTTAATCATTGTGGTAGATTTGCTTGTGGGTTTAAGCATGGATTTCGGGTAAGTCCCCTATTACATGACCTATGATGTATGTGTATGCCATCATATGCTGTTAAATGCATGATATATGATAATTGTGATGTAAGCATGATGGTGGTGGGATTGACGAGAGGAGGGGATGATTTTATGGATGTCACCGGTGGTTTTGACCACAAGATGGGTTGGCCCCATCAGTTCTTGTGACTTCGGTCACCAAAGGTTTTGACCACCTTTGTTGTTAAATTGTGACTAAGTCCCAGTGGTTTGGTACCACCAATGGTTTTGACCACATTATGATATTTTGTGACCTATGGTCATCAGTGGTTTTGACCACACGATGGGTTGGCCCCATCATTTGATTTGTGACTTTAGTCACCAGTGGTTTTGACCACCAGTGGTTTTGACCACACGGGGTAGTTAAGGAGTATTGATGGTTAGGTTGGGTTGCATATTTGCATGTTTATTAATAAATTGTGTATGAGTTACATTTTTCGGGTGGGGGATTTACACACTGAGTCTTGGTGACTCATCCCTTCCCATACTATTTTGCAGATGAGTAGATCGCGGAGATGAAGTCGGAGAGGACTCAAGGTGGCCATGCTTGTTTCTCAGATTTGGAACCCTATTTAAATCAGTTTTAGTTCATTTATTTTCTAAGTATTTTTATTTTGGGTTGTAATAAGGCCGCTAATTATTATTTGGATGTTTATTTTATTGTTTTATTTTACTTACGTTATATTACAAATGAAGTTTATAAATGTTAAGTGAACTGGTTAAAAGTAACTTTTCAAACTTAATAACTTCTACGGGTTTTCAAAGATGTTACCATCGGGTAACAAAATACACCAAGTCAACTATAACCTTGACAAATTTTAGAATTTTACATAATCAAACGTTTTCAAAGGGTTTATCAACCCAAACATGTTTACGAAAATTAACCCAACTGAGTTTTATCAAACCCTGTTTTAATACCTTAGCCATATTTTAACAAGTTTTCACCAGACACTCAAAATATATTAAATCATTTTACTCCGTGACATACCGGATCCGGTCGGGACTAATGGGCCGGGTTTGGGGTGTTACGATTAACGATCATCACTGTCTGAATTTTCTATCCACATAATGGGTCAATATTTCCATGCATGCAAAATCGATGTCAAGTTTATGCTCCCTTGCCGCTTTACCATACCACTAAACAACATAAAACCAAAGACTCGATATTGAAACTATGGGTGTCTTTACTCTCACCTCCCGAGTAAATACAAACGCTTAAAGCATTGTTGATGATTTGATGTTAATTGACATGTTGATTATGGCTCTGCTGTTTTTCGGGGCCATTGGAATAATCCATGATATCTACAAATAAGGTACATCGCTCGGTTTTGTACTCCAAGTATCCTATTGAATCTTTGGGATTTTGCATTTTAGTCCTTCCAGAATTCAGAGATCTCTAGATTGTTTTTTTTTTTTTTTTGCTTGAGAGGATGCATTTGAGGTGTGTTAGTTTATCAATGAGCTAAATGTCACACAGGGTGCACTTCAACCGGTTAAGTGTGAAACTACCTCTAAACAAGTTCCCCACTAAACCAGGGAACTAAACAATGAATCTTAAGAGGTAATGTGGCCTAATCCTATTGGTGTGTGGGCAATTTTTATTTTTTATCAAAATATCGAGCACAACTAAGGATCAACTTTGTTATAAAAGGAAAAGGCCAAGATATATATATATATATATATATATATATATATTTGATTTGATTTTACATGTTGCTATTTCGATGGCAACTAGATTCCAATCGGTTTCATATGTCTTTGTTCCAAATAGTATAATAATAAACAATAATATATAATGTACTACTATTATATATAACTATTATTATATTATAGACTATAGTGAAAAGTATAGTATTATATGATATTATAATGTTTAATCATTGATGCATATATATAAACTATTAATATTTTATATATACTATATGATATGATATAGCATTATATAATATAATAGGAGGGCTTCATCTTCTTTCCCTTTTAATCATCTCCTTGAATGTTGGTTTTTATTTTCTCAAAAACCATTTCCCAAATTTCCCATTTTCCCCCATCCTCTGCTTCCTTTGTTCTCGCTGTTTAAACCCTCTTAGGTCTTCAAAATTAATGGCGAGAAAAAGCTTATGATTTTATGTACTTTTCAGCCATGTTTATCTTCCTTATAGCTTTTGGGACAATAATTTAAACTGGGTTCCTTCTTGTTTCGATTTTCGTTGTGTTATATCCAATCGATACTAACTGTTTGTTTCTTAACGTGGTTCATTTGTAAGCTTTTTTCTTTGCAGCAAATGAAAATGCATTGTGATGATGATGATTATGTCAATGGTGAAACTAAACCGGTTCCGACCCTTCTCCCTAAGGTAGATTTTTCTCATTTCCCAATGCCTTACTATCATTTTACTTTATTTTCTTCTTGTCATGATCCTTAATTAATTTACAAATAAATTTGCATTTTATTTTTGCCTTGCATTTTCTTTAAACTTTAGCTAAATTTCTTCTATATTTGCTTCATTTCTTGGTTATGTACCATTTCATGCATTTCGGTGTTTTTCAAAGTGTTATATATATAGTTACGTTTTGTTCTTATGTGTTTGATTGATTTTAGATTGTTGTTAGCAATTAGTACTTTCTTTATATGTAATAATTTATGTTGAACTAAAAGCGCAAGGTTTTATACATGTTAAAGCATTTACTAGTACGAAAGTGTAAAAATTTCCTAGAAAACGGCCAAGGAACAAGAAACTAGGCAATAGAAAATCAAGGAAAAGTACTTAATTATAAAGTTCCGAAGAAGCTAAAATTTCTAAAAGGCGCTTGCACAAACAAAATTACATTATTTTAACACAAAACCAAGCCTAAGATTAACAAGTGGAAAGTAAAACTAAGATATGAAAGAACTTACTTTTCAAGTGATAACGCAGAACCAAAGATAACTAAATCGGTAAGCCACTTATCTTTTAGAATTAATGAATTCACCGCACATGCATACGTGAATTTGGTTGTATGTAGTGGTAAAAATAAAAAATTGTCATTCAAAATTCCAACACGAAACAAGATCATGCAGACCAAACTTCTAACAAATCGATGGTCCAATCGACTTGACAATCAAATCATACCTAATAAGTTCTAACAATACCTCACTCAATGGCTAGCAAAAACAGATCCAAAAATATAGATATATATATATATATAATAACATAAAAAGAGTGATGAAATTAACAAATAACAAAATTTATTATATTAAGAAAACATTATATTAGCAAGATTCTTAACAACTTTTAGAGGGGGAGAATTAAATCTATGATCTTTCGAAGAAGGGCACTATAGGTCTTAGTATTGATGAAGGAAGTTATGCACTTCTATCAATGTTCTCATTGGGATGCAACTAAATCATATTAGAACCAGTTTCCATGTAGCACAACTTTCTGTTTACACTTAGCATTGGGATGCAACTTGTTCATTCAGGTTCCTATTCTTAGCATTAACAAGCTATTTACATTGAATTCAAGACATACTACAAGATTTAACACAAAAAAGGGGGGCTATTTTCACTTGATTGGAGCTCAACAAATGTTAATCCAAAGTTTTTAAAGTTAATAATTTTAGGCATATATTAATAATTTTAAGTTATATATTTTATATGTATATATTTTAAGTTATATATTTTATATGTATATATTCTTTGACCGATAGAAATTGGATACATATATTAATAATTTTAATAACTTAATAATATCAAATTTCAACTAAGTTATATACATACAACTAAGTTATGCCTAAAAGTAACTTAGGTTTCCAACTTTCAAACTTAATAAGAAGAAATGTATGCCAAAGATGCAATATCAAATAAAATGAACATCTAATGATATCGCAACTAGGAATAAATAGATTTCTTCACTTCATGGCCTGTCAACTAGGAATAAATACAGACCAGAAGAACATCTAATGATATCTGCATGCCAAAGTGATTTTGATAAACCATAGAATCAATACATGTTTTAGACTATAGATAATGATATTCAAATACCTGGGGTTTGATTTCGGTTCTTGTGGAATTCTCAAAGTATTTCCAGCCGTCAAACCTTTACATCGAAGAAAAATTAAGAAGGTAAACAAAATAAAAAACAGAATGATATAAATAAACAAAAAACCCTAAATCAAAAAAGTATCTGTTTACAAATTTCATACCGTCGTTCTTTGTTGAATGTTGGGATACTGGGAAATTTTTAATTCGTGAAATGTTGGGGACTTAGCTCTTAGGGATTTAGGGAAAATTTAGGGATTTACCAGAAAATAAAAGCTTAGGGATTTTGGGATTTAGGGAAAAGTTTTAGGAGAAAATACTTAGTGATTTCGGGGATGGAGGAAGATAAAACCGAGCACAGCAAAATGACGACGTTTTGCCCAAACTCAATTTATGTTTTGCGGCTTTTTTAAAAAAGCGCCGCTAATTGTTGATAAGGCGACGTCGTCCACCTTACTACACATTATGTTGTCGATAAAACGACGACGTGAAGCTTAATGTCCATACATATTTGCGGCGTTTTTCTGGAAAACGCCACTAAATATAGACTTTTAGCGGCGTTTTTGAAATAGCGCCACTAATACTTGGCGATTCGTATGGCGTTTACCAACGGCGCCACTAACAAAAAGCTTTAAACGCGGCGTCTTGCATCGTATTGATATATTTTGTGGCGTTTTACACATAAACGCCACTAATTCATACAACAATGTTTCAAACGACGCGCCTTAAAATAAATTGATGTGTTTTGTGGCATTTTTGTATTAAACGCCGATAATTTTTAATGTCATTTAATTTATATATTTTATACTATTATTAATTAATCCATTTACTTAATATTATTAACACTAAATAATCTTTAATATATATATATAAATTATATATCAGTCTTATATCCAATAACTTTAAAATTATTTTAAATATATATAAATTTAAAATATATCACTATATACCCATAAATATTTAAAATTATTTTAAATAATAGTATTTTAATTTTTTCATTTTTAACATATATTTTTCTATGTTATAATTTGTTTCAAAATTTTCTATGTGTTATTAATTTTTCTAAATAATTTAAATATAAAATTAAAAAATTACATTTTAGTTAATACAAAGTTAAATAAGAAGAGGATAAAAGAGTGATTGACTTTTATTACAATTATATTTAATTATTGCATAATTCATAGCAATTTCAAATAAATAATTTTGAAACTTGTAATATTTAAAAGAATAAGATACATGACATAATGTTTATATAAATTTTAATGTAAGAAAATAAAAGCAAAATTTCAAAATATGAAATAAAAAGTTTAAAAACTATAATGATAATTTTTATATAAAAAATAAATTATTTAATATATAAATTTAAAAATTTAACCCCAAACCGCAGTACATAACCCCAACTCCAAACTTCAAACCTTAAGATCTCTAACACTTAACCCCAAGTTGATTTTGGGGTTATAGGATTCTATTGATTTTGGGGGTTCGAATTAGGGGAAACTGATTTGAGGGATTTTGGTTTTCGGATTTTGGGTCATATATCTTAAACCCTAAACCCTAAACATTAAACCCTAATTTGACCTATACCTTAAACCTTAAACTCTAAATCTTAAACCTTAACCCCTAACCCACAAGCACTGAACCCTTAACCCTTAAACCAATGAACCCTTAACCTAAACCTTAATTAACCCCTAACCACTACCACTTAAATTATCCTCAATATCGTTAAACACTAAGATCTTAAACCCTAAACAATAAACCCCAAATAATAAACTTTAAACCATAAAATTAACATTCTAAATATTAAATCCATAAAGCCCTAAAATAAATTAATCCTAAAACTATAAACCATAAACCCTAAACTTAAAACCCTAACCCATTAACTATTTTCCCTTAAACCCCTAACCCTAAACATTAACCCCTGACCACTAACACTTAAATCTTAATACCAATAAACACTAAGATATTAAACACTATACAACAAACCCAAACAACAAATTTAAAACACTAAACCCATACACCAAAATAACAAACCTTAAACCATGAAATTAACATACTAAATAATAAACCCTAAATCAATTTTAATAGCTTAATTTGTAACTTAAATGAAAATTTCTAAATTGTTTAGTTAGCAATTTGTAACTTTTCATAATTAAGTAACTAAAATGAAACTTTCTCATTGCTTATAACTGAATTTATCAAAATAAAATTTAATTCAAAGCAAGAATAAGGAAAAAATATGAAAAATTCTTAGCGGCGTTTTTCCAAAAGCGCCGCTAATGCTCAGACCTTTAGTGGCGTTTTTCCAAAAGCGCCGCTAATGCTCATACCTTAGCGGCATTTTCCAAAAGCGCCGCTAATGACCTTTAGTGGCGTTTTTTCTAAAACGCATTATAATCGACCTTTAGCGGCGTTTTTACAAAAGCGCCGCTAATGCTTAGACCTTTAGCGTCATTTTTCCAAAAGCGACGCTAATGCTCAGACCTTTAGCGGCGTTTTTACAAAAGCGCCGCTAATGCTCAGACCTTTAGCGGCGTTTTTGGAAAAACGACGCTAAAGGTCTAATTTATAGCGGCGTTTGAAGGAAAAATGCCGCTATTTATCATTTTTAGCGGCGTTTTGCAAATAAATGCCGCTACTGTTCAATTTTTTGCAGCGTTTTCCTTAAAACACTGCTATTGTGTAATTTTTGCGGCGTTTTTATTTAAAATGCCACTAAAAACGCCGCTAAAAGTCTGTTTTGATGTAGTGCGGCATCGATGGCAACAGAAACGGGTTGGTTGGCAACAGCCTTCTGCAATGCATCTTCACTATTGGCAGGCACATCTTCAAACCCATTTATCTTAGTCGCATGGTTGGCTTCTTCATTGGTATTGCATTTGCCATCAACTCCCTTGTAGGGGTAAATGGATTCGGTTGTTAGGCCTTTGTTCTTTTCGATTAATTGGAATGCATCGTCCATTAAACCACCTTCGCACCTTGATCCTCACCCTTGGTGCCACGATCCACCGTTCGCCTTCGGACAAGGAAATTAATTAACTTTCCGTTGTTAGCTTAGTAACCCTTTCCATGGTCGCCACTACGAGAACGCCCAACAAACATCCTATATTTCGGCATCCCAAGATCGAGACACACACATAGTTAGAACACAACACGCATAAAAAACAAAGCATAGTAATATTTTAGTGATGTTTCGAGAACAAGAAATTAGAGCGCACCGCATTGGCCTTGGTCCTTGATAGGTGTACCACTCCTTCCTTTCTCCAATCCACGATGAAAGGCAATGCGGTGGCGTTCTCGTATTTGAAAGTGGTAGCCGTGTTGGAATACATATGGCCCTTGAACCCATTTCCGAAGCGGTGAACTCTTGGTTGGTTAGATCGCAAATTGATTCACACCGAGCTTTTACGACTTGTTGTTGGCGATTGAAAGAGTCGATCGTGCCACATTTTGTTTGAAAATCTGGAAACGCTTTTGCCTCTCGTTGGTGTCCTCGTAAACTCGTCCGCATTGGACCATCCATTGTTGATGCCTCTCGTACATGGATGCATCTTCAAGAGCAGTGCGGGATGTGGCTTCACATACACCCAATATGAAGAACAGTAAGGCCAAATAAAGGAATTGATAATGAAGCTGGTTTTTGGAAGCCATGGTGGAAGACGAGTTTGCGATGAAATAGAAAAATGAAGAGGCACACCAAATGTGATGAATTCCTAGACGTATATATAGTCCAATTCTTTCCCCATCTTGGCTTTCTGCTGCGTGCCCTGCAAAGTCTTGTTTATGACAATTGTTTGGATAAATAATTAGAAAAATGATAAGGCACACCGAATGTGATGTATTCTTAATTTGGAAACTATATAGTCCAAAGTCCAAATTGTTGCGATGCATATTTGAGGTGTTTTCAGGACACATATCTTGTCTATATGCTTGCCCTTCAACATCCTATGATAAAGACCCATTGTCAGCATTGTTTGATAAATCGTATTAATGCAATTGGGAAGTCGGAGGAGTCTGATTTTGTATTCAAAAGCCCTGGCATGGATGAAACTAAACAAAATTGCTATAAAAAAATATCAATGTTATCAAAAGCAAACCAGACCAGACCGACGGTTGAATTGAAAACTCAATAGTTGGACATTGAGTATTTCTGGATTGGGTTGTATTATTTTTAGATTATTGGGTTTGAGTTTGGATATTGGATTGGCATAGATCCATTTAAGTTTATTTGTTACCAAAAAACTAATTGATTATTCAATAATATGAGAGATTGTTTTCTTAAGAGGAGACGCAAATTCGAACGTTGGAGATAATAGTATTAGAAAGAACACCCATGTACCCTGAACATGTTCCATAAAACCAACATGGAGTATAAGTCCTGGTGAGGTAGAATGTATTGACTGAAACATTAACACAAAATACACGCAGCTGGAGTCGCTTAAGCAAAATTGTATGGGTACCAATAAACTGTTTTCATACAACCAAGACAGCAATGATATCATATATGCATGCTCTAGGAGCTCATACAAAACATAGAAGATCATTCAAGCAACATACTTGAGAGCTTTGAAATGTTTCACGTCTATCGTCATAAATATGAGCTCATTAATAATAATACACAATAAATCATGACATACCATTTATTCAAAACAACACTAAATAATTAAAGGAATCTCCCACCATCAAATAGGCACCAGATAGAAACCCAGAACTCCTAGGAAAGAACATAACTAACCTCTTCATTAGAAAATAATATCTTCATCCTTCTCAAGGAAGGATGAATTTAAAGAGACCCCTTTTCTCAAGGAAACCTTCTCTGCAACCTGTTCCTCAGCAAACAGCTTGGCCTCTGCAAGCTTTCTCTCTATCTCCCTCTTCTTATAACCTTGTATCTTCTTTAACCTGAAGAAATCCTCCCTTTCAAGCTCATCCAACTCTCCCTTGATGTAACTTATGGTATTCTCCAACCTTGGCTTCACAACATTCTCCAAAGCATTAACCCTGCGATTTGTAGTCTTGATTGCCTCGTCAAGGGTCAAGAATGATGTCTGAAGAGAAGCAAGCTCAACTAGAACCTCAATTGCTTTCACATAAGCAGCACGACACTGTTGGACCTGTTGCCCACCTCTGGCCAAACCAGTCAGATCATTCTTGGTCTCACCTTCGGTGAAATACTCAAACTTGGGAAGTTTCACTCCAGCAACATTCTCCTGTCGGGATCGAACTTTAAGAGAAGCATTTTGAACATTCTCAAGGACAACATGCTTGATGTTCTCACCAGCAACATACTTGGCCTCAGTTAGGGAAAATGAAGAGGTTTTCATAATCTCTCCCATTGATTCTTTTGTAGATACTATCTTCTTAAGAATCTGACGAAATTGTACAGTAAGGGCATCACTCTTTTTCTTGAGAAGTGCATGACCTCTTGTAGCACCCACAAGCCGAGCTTTCATGATTCCAAGCATTGTAACAGTTGGAACCACATTCAAGCGCTGGGATTGACCAGACATCTTTCAGATATCTAAATTAAGAGAAAATAGAGGTAGGATTAATTAATATATACAAGAAACAGAAAGAAATATCGATTAGCCTACCACCAAACAGAAGGAAATAAGTTTTCAATCTTAAAGGCATATCCCCAACTTTAGCTTAATTCATCAAGCCTTTAACTTTAGTTAACAGTTCAATCAGAGCAATTAAATTGTAGAAGCAATAAGATCCAAGGACAGCAGAGAACCATGAAGCACAAAATAATAATTCAGATTCTATGAATTAGTTGTCGAATGCATGCATCTTGTCAGCAAGAGTAGCAATTTTTTTTTCCCATGAAAATAAACATGAGATGGCAAGTTCACACTGTAATAAGATCAAACAAGTTTGCCCATTAGACAAAAATTTTAGGGAATCCTATGTAAAAAGGAGCCAAAAAGGCACATTTAGAACAACATTCATATCCAGGATAGTTAATTTATCCTTATGTTATTGCAGTATTTTCTTACATAGCAGTAAACAGTTCACCAACAATAGCTAATTTAGCTGGAAAATAACCCTTTCACATTTCGGTCACATACTGTCTGTTCTTTTTCTGTATATTTTCTTAAATTTAAAGTATATAAATGTCATTTTATATTTTTATTTCCAATACATACATGATAGTTTGGGGAAGTAATTAAAAGATATATGTCTGTCTATATGATAACCCGCTCAGCAAAAATTCCATTGAAAATTCAGCATCACATTGAAAATCTGAAGCAAATCAGAAGAAGAAAGGAAACGAGGCTAATCCAAATGGTAAGCACAACCAGAAAGCCAAGTGATTCGTGATCCAAACTCTGACTCAAAAGTATTTAAGATCCATGATCAGATAGTAGCACCCAAAGGATCCCAAATCTCAAAGAAGTAAACTAAAAGATAGAATCATTTGCCCTATAATGTTTCTTTTGGGTTATGCCCGTACAATGAGATTTATGCTTGGCGCAATTGCGACTGGAAGCGTACAGACAGAGAAAGCTCTCAAGTGAGGAGTTGAACTGATGAAATTCAGTTCCGGTCAGGCTTCAATTAAGCTAATTCTTTCAAAATACTTTTTTTTTAACTTGAATGATCAAATCTTCTTGCTTTAAATATGCTTTGAATTTAATTTGATTACAAAAACGCGAGCCTTGGTAATGAAACTGCAACCAGATTCGAGAATTTTCTAAACCAAAAACGAAATGATCCACTTAATTTCCTAATCAAACACTTAAATAACAACCCAAATCAAATCATCAATTACGTAAAAACGACATAGAGATCCAAAGAGGGATCGAATGAAATTAAAGGAGAAATTAGAAATCGAGGAAGAAAGAGAACCTGAAGAAAACGACGTCACCGGTAAACAGAGCGGTGTTTCGCCGCCGGCGTTCGAAGATCGAAGAATGAATTTTGCTGTGCGTATCTCGAGTTTTATTGTAATTTTGATTTTGATATCTCCGTTTAAAGGATAAAGAGGAAAACAGGATTGGGAATAAATAGTTAGGCCTTTTGTCCGAAAACCACTGATTAAAAAATATGCTTTATTCATGATTACATCCTTAATTATATATATATATATTAGTATCTAAATTCTTTTGCTTTATTTTGGTATTTTATTTTATTTTTCTTCAAAATTATCGATATTTAATAAATATAATCACTTTGTCACTAAAAACTTTTTAAAGTATGAAAAAAATTTAGCACCAAAATAAATATATAAAATTTGAAGGTTAAATCATGAATTACGCCTAAAAGTATAAAGTAACTGATAAATTTTATTTAGGTTAATATAATATTTGATATTTAAATTTTATATTTTTTAATTTAATTTTTTTGTTCTAATATGAATCCTGAACACGACATATAATACACATATCACCCTAAAATACTAAAGTTCTTAATTTATAATGAAATAAAATTTCAACAACCAAAGAAATTGTGACACATGGCAAAAATACCATGCGAACATTTGATCAATCAATGTCACATTAGCAAATCTTATATATACACTATAACAATATCAGGTTACAAAAAAAATTAGTCATGTTGATACTAGAGTCTCTCCTTTTAGGTAAATATCCCATATATACCAAAAAATAAGAAAAATTACGAAATGTACCAGTTTGAAGAATATTTACGGAAAGTACCGTTTCCCTCAAAACTCGTCCACATCAGTGCGTTTTTGAGGGATGCAGAGCTAAAGCGTGTCCTCGGTAGCTTTTTAGCCTCCAACAATCAAATCACATGACCATTTTTTTTTTGACCGTTAGGGCCCTAACAGTCAAAAAAAAAGTATAAAACCCCTTTATTTTTTTTTTCACACTTCAATCTTTTCTCAATATTCTCTCAATTTTATCTCAATCTTCTCTCAAAGTCCTTGAAATTTACGCTCAAATTTCTAAATAGTCCTTTACTATTTACGAAAAAGCCCTTTATAATTTTTTTAATATATTTTTTGGAAAACTTTAAAATTTTTATCGGATTACAATAGCAGGGAATTACGTCACCTAGACAACAAGCACATCTCCGTCGAGCAAATGCAAATGGTAAGTTTTAATTTTAATTTTCAATATTATTTAATTTGTTTTTCAATTATGTAATTTTAATTAATTTTAATTATATAAATTTTTAAACATCATAGATCGGTGTTGGAATGCTATATTCGCAACATGCATGGTCCCCATCGCCGTTGATTGAGACTTACTGCGGAAGCGAGTTTTTGGCACATGGCCACGATAGGCCTCGGGTTCAAGTTGGAGCCGCCTTTGATCAGCGCGTTGGTAGAAAGGTGGAGACCCGAGACGCACACTTTCCATCTGCCATGTGGAGAGTGTACCATCACTCTAGAAGATGTGCAGTTGCAGAGTCACCGGGTCCGCAACATCTACCGATTGGATGGTCGTATGCTACGAGCTGCTGGGTGCCATTCCGGATAGAATTCAAGGAGCTCGGATCGATATGGCCTGGTTACGAGACGTATTCCCGGAGCCAAATGAGGGCTCGACCGAAGTAGAAAGAATACGCTATGCTCGGGCATACATTCTTCAGATAATTGGAGGCTATCTGATGCCGGATCTCTCTAGAAACCTCGTCCACCTGAGATGGCTCCTGAAACTTGTTGATTTCGAGCGGTAGGTGAATTGAGTTGAAGTCCGCCATGCTATCGAGGTTGTACCGGGAGATGTCCGGAGCGACGAGGCCGAGTAAAGCCAAAATCGGAGGTTGCCTATCACTACTGCAGTCATGGGCATGGTTTCGATTTCCATTTTTACGTCCTCGACTCGACCAGCCATATTTATTCCCACTAATAACGAGGTAAATTTAATATTATATTTTACAATTATTTCGTAGATTTATAGTATAATTGCATGCTAAAAGTTTATTTAATTACGTGGAACCATTCATGAGTCATGTTGAAATACCTAACTCGCTTGAGGATATACGACTCCTATTGGACCAACGGTCGGAATCACAAGTAAGTTTCGAATTTCATTATTATAATTTAGTATTTCGTATGTAGTCTCTAATATTATGTATATAACTAATATTTTGGTAATGTTAATATAGTTTCAATGGACACCGTACGAGGATCCAGAAATTTGGGCAGTAATTCCGGAGGAGTTCTTCTAAAATCCAAACAGTTGGCACGTTAAGGTCCCATTGATCACCTACGCGACCGTGGAGATGCACCAATCAGATCGGGTTCTGCGGCAATTTAGATTCCGGCAACCGATCCCCGTGCCACCGGAGGTGCTCGATGATGAGCACAAAGTGGACTTATGGCAGCCGCACACGGATTGGCCAAGATTTTGGTCAGGTCATATCGAGACGTGGGAGAACCGGTATGACTTTTTACCTATCCGAGAACCGATCATCGTTCTGAGTTAGCGTCGTCTTGTGAGTACATGCCATGGTTTAGGATCCATGGCAAGCCGTATCTGTTGTTGGAAGAAGAGAGGCGACGGCAAATTCATGAGCGAAGGGAACGTCGGGCCCCTTTAAATCCAAGGAGAATGGGTGATGAGACGGGGCCATCAACAGTGCCTACACATCACGGCCCACAACGGCCATCACCAGGGCTCAATGACAACACTGACATCATAGCGTCCACCATTTTATGCCAGGTGCGTACCCTACCCCTTATATGTATCCTCCTAACCCGTATATGTTTCCTTTTCCCAATCCCACCTCAGGTTGGAATGCATGGCCGGGTTCGAGTCCGTTCCCGACTACTCCCGCTAGCCATCCAACGTCGCATGTGGGATTAGAGGAGGCGCCGTCGGGGAGCAGTTCTTTCTACCAGGCTCCTTCACAAATGCGGATGCGATCACCCCCGCCGTGGTTTATGCAAACACCTCCTGGGTCATTATTTTATCAAGATGGGTCATCATCGCAACACCGAACGGATCCACCGCCGGAGAACCCAATTCCGCCTGGGGTTCCACGACCCCACGGAAGCTAGAAGGAGGAATCCACAGTGACCATCAGCCGACCCCTGTGACACTGGGTTCCCACCCCAAGATCGACCCTAAACCCTAATTTAGTTTTGTAATTTTATTTTTTGTAATTTAGTTTTAATATATTTAATAAAATTTGAGTTTAATTTTTTATTTTTGTAATTTAATTTTTTAATTTAATTTTAATATCTTTGATAAGATAGAAATGGTTTAATTTTTTTGTAATTTAATTTTTTTATATTTAATAAAATTTAAGTTTAATTTTATTTCTTTTGTAATTTAATTTTTTAATTTAATTTTAATATCTTTGATAAGATAGAAATGGTTTAATTATTTTTTTGTAATTTAGTTTTAATATATTTAATAAAATTTGAGTTTAATTTTTTATTTTTGTAATTTAATTTTTTAATTTAATTTTAATATATTTGATAAGATAGAAATGGTTTAATTATTTTTTGTAATTTAGTTTTAATATATTTAATAAAATTTGAGTTTAATTTTTTATTTTTGTAATTTAATTTTTTAATTTAATTTTAATATCTTTGATAAGATAGAAATGGTTTAATTTTTTTTGTAATTTAATTTTTTATATTTAATAAAATTTGAGTTTAATTTTATTTCTTTTGTAATTTAATTTTTAATTTAATTTTAATATATTTGATAAGATAGAAATGGTTTAATTGTTTTTTTGTAATTTAATTTTTTATATTTAATAAAATTTGAGTTTAATTTTATTTATTTTGTAATTTAAATTTTTAATTTAATTTTAATATATTTGATAAAATAGAAATGATTTAATTTTTTTGTAATTTTGTAATTTAATTTTAATAACTTGAATAAAATAAAAGTTCTTGTACAAAAGTTCACCGCTTTTCCTCCAAACAAATAGAAATTACATAGCCACCAGGAGATAAAAAAGCTAAGAACACGGTCAACTATTTCGATTTGGACACGAGTGAGATGTATGGCCCGGGTTCTTACACCATCCGAACAGCCGACTTTGGTTGCTCATTTTTCGGATATCCATATTGTTGCGTATTCTAGTCAAGCAAGGTTGACCTTTTGGTTTACGCCTCAATTGTCTATCTGGCAACAGCTTATACGGTGCAAGCGATACCGACGGCCACTTACGTTCATCTGGGACTGGTGGGAATACGTGTCTCCACACGTTGTACATGTTTTCTAATTTGTGCGTTTCTTGACATAGCTCATGGGATCAAGACGGAGATTCGACAAGCCACAAGTACATGAGCACATGGGTAACGGTGCATCAAATATCCCACGATCGCGAGTCCTATTTGTCAAGTGTACACGATAATGCCCGCCAACAATACCTTGGTTCGGTCTATCAAACTCCGTGACACGAAACCATAGGTCGTCATGATCGTGACACCTTGTGTGCATGGTGTTCGCCGTACCTTCCACGGTTTATTTCGGAAAGACCTTGGGCTCCATACATGGCCTCCTTGCATCTGTCCTCTATAACTCACTGCTCTCTTTAGAAATAGTACCACTAAACGAAAATATGTCTCCCGCACAACTGATGTAATCGGTAGATGACGGGTTTCTTTTAGAACAGAATTTATGCATTCGGCCGGGTTTGTGGTCATATGACCATATCGTAGGCCACCGTCATATGCTTGTGTCCACTGTTCGAAAGGAATATTGCACAGGTAGTTTGCGCCTTCGTCGTTATCTAAGCGGCGCCAAGATCTCTCGAAAATGGTCTTTATTGATCTCGTACCCTGCCAACATACGTTGATAGCGAATATTACATACCACTCTTTAATTGAGAATAAATTGAATATTACAAACGAAATTATATTAATAGATATTTCATACCCATATCGGTCACTTGTTGTTTCTGTCTTTTAGATCGATGTTGCCCATAGTAGTTGGATGAAACATGCCTCAGGCAATATCGATGGTGTGTGCGATGTCACATGCTTCCCTGGCGTTCTATTGTCGCAAGTATTCCAGAGCCTCGATCCGATATAACGCATATGTCAGGTTGGAGACAGACATGCCTCCTTATCCTAGATAGGAAGAAGTCCCAGTCATCAGCTGACTCCCCCAGTGTTATTGCGAACGCAATCGAAAGGATTCTCCCACAACCGTCTTGTGCCACAGCTAGTAATAGCCGATGCGTATATCTACCATACATAAAGGTACCGTCAATTTGTACCAATGGCTTGCAGTATGTAAAAGCATCTCGGCATTGCTTAAATGTCCAGAATAGACGCTTGAACACTGCGCATCCATGGAGCAGACGATCGTTGTAGTACGCCAGTTCCGTTTCAAGGTCTGTCGTGCTACCTAGGACATATCTCTACAACACCTAACACCACTGCCACACTTCATTATATGAAGTGTCCCACCGACCGTGCAACTTTTCTAACGCCTTCTGCTTGGCTATCAAGCCTTTCTGTAAGAGGGCGTGTACCCCAATTAGCTACGAATATTGCCAATTATGGCCGGCACCGTATTCTTGGGATCGACCTTCACCATCGAGATTATTAAATCAGCCAACATGTCTGAATCCATCCTCGGATGATCTTGTGTTACACCTGTCATTGAAGTACGTTAAATAATACAACATTACATAATATTAGTGTTATTCGAAATCATTGAACACATAGTGGTACTGTACCGGTAAGACATGTATGTGGACCTTTGTACTTTTTGACCTCCCACAACCCTGTCCTTTTCCTCAATGATGCCATAATTTTCCATGAACATGTGCCGTCTTGCACTGTACACTTTGTCTCGTACTTATCGAGCCTGGATTTAACCACATTGTAGTTAACTCCGTTCCTGATACTGTATTGTTTTAATGCGAAGAAGAAAAGTATTCTTGTTGGAAAGCGGTTACCAACTTCTAATTGGTCCGAATCCAATGAAGAATTTGTACGGTCATGCGTCCGGTGTGGTAGTTCAGAAACTCCAATGCATCATCTTGAGATAGATCGGCATTATGCATGTGGGCTTGGAGGTGAGTACATACGAATAGCGGATCTTCTTCTTCTTCGTCGAACCACCCTCAATGTCTTGGTACAATTAGAACGGGCTCCGGTTCAGAAAATAATCCAACTTCTACACTGTCGGGCATTGGCTCCTGAGGTGGATCCACATCGGATTCATCGTCTGACCCTCCATAACCTGTAACAAACGAGGGCCCCTCGCTGGTGGATGTCGTCGGGAATACATCATCCTTCCTTAAACATCTTTCGTAAAGATTCCAATCATATGTGGATTACCAACCACTAGAAGTTGATGACGTCCCCCAATACGTATTTCTATCATCGGACGTCGAAGGACAGATATGCATGTCCCATCCACCAACTGAGTGTCGTGCGGGGTTATATTTTCATACTACCACCGCACACGGGCATTCGTGTTTTGCCTCCCACTTACAGTGTCGGCTTGGGGTCGTGTATTCCCTCGAGCGGCGAGAGATGTTGAGGTCGCGAAAAGATCACTTGGAGATGAAAATTCTACATATAACTCGAGATAGGGCAATCCATCGGCAAGATGAGTCTCCACCATTGCCTCAAGGCTTCGAGGACCTTTGATGTCGAATGAGTCATATCTCACCAGATCAACCGAAGCGCAAAATCTATACTTAATTGACTGAACTTTCATTGGCGTTGTTTCGAATATTTTACGCCTAATTTTTTTGCGAAGTTCTACCAAATCGATGTTCCGATTAAAACTCAGTCGCGCTGTGTTCTCCGATAAGAAAACAACACCATTTTCGGTGTCACGAACTTCACCATCGTAGTAAATAACAGCGTTAATACATTCACTCATTTTCGTTTTTTTTTCTTTTGCCTGAATTTGCCTTCGCCATCCGAGAATGAAATTTGGTGATTTATAGCCTAAGTTTGCGGAGACCATCAGTAGCAAAAGCGTCCACGTAGGAGCTCTTTTCTTACTCTTCTTGACAGTGCACCTACTTTGGAAGCATTTTCGACCACCGTTTGTTCGAAATGTTCCTCAAATTAATTTTATCGGAGACCATCAGAGCAAAAGAAGCGTCCACGGGAGCTCTTTTGGTACTCCTGCCGACAATGCACCTGCTGGAAGCGTTTTTGGCCATTGTTTGTTGAAACGTCTCTCAAATTAATTTTGTCGGAGACCATCAGTAGCAAAAGATCGCCCACGTGGGAGCTTTTTTGGTACTCCTGGCGACAATGCACCTGTTGGAGCGTTTTTGCCCTTGTTTGTTGAAACGTCTCCTCAAAATTATTTTGCGGAGACTCTTGCCCAAAAATTCAATTAATTTTTCATACTGCAAGTGGACGGGAAGGGAGGGCAAAAACGCGTCCACGTCAGCGTGTTTTTGGAGGATGCAGAGCTAAAGCGCGCCCCTGAGGACGCGCTTTTATCCACCTCAGCAAAAGCACGCTTACGTGGCTCTGCATCCCCAAAAACGCACTGACGTGGACGTGTTTTTGGGGGAAATGGTATTTTCCCGTAAATATTCTTCAAACTGGCACATTTCCGTATTTTTTCTTTATTTTTGGTATATATGAGATATTTACCCCTCTCCTTTTAATTTTTTTTAAGTTATTCCATGCTTTTTGTTTAAATTTTTTTTATATTTTTGTGTATGTTAAATAAATTATCTTTTTATATTTTTATATTTTTTATATTTTTTAAGTTCATTTTAAATAAATTATCTTTTTATTTTAAGATTTTATTTAATTAAATTAACTTTTAATGTTATAATATTAAAATTAATGAATATTAAATTGTTAAGTTTAAAATATAGTTTTAAAAACACATTAATAATTTATATGTTTCAAATATAATAAGAGTTAGTTACATTCATTGATTAAAGTAGAGTAAAGATAAATATAAAATTATAAAAATTAAATTTTAACAATTTTAACATTAAAACAAATTAATTTAACAATATATATAAAATAAATAATTTATATGTTTCAAATATAATAAGAGTTAATTACATTCATTGGCTAAAATAGAGTAAAGAAATTATTAACAATATATATAAAATATAATAAGAGTTAATTACATTCTTTAATGAATTTTTTTTTCTAATACAAGGGTCAACAAGGGAGGAGATAGAGTGAAGTAAGAAGTGTTTCTACAGAAGTCAATCCTTTCTCCATCACTAGAAGGGCATTTATAAGAGAGGCCTTCTTGTCCACTACCATGACGTGGTAGGATAAATACTCTGTCTCGCCAAACTCGTAGAGGATATTCACAAACATGGAGGATATTCATGGTGGGCCCTATTTTTTTATTCACTCGATCAGTACAAGTTTATTGATACATACACAGATGTTGTGAAATTTATTAAATTCCATACACCGAATGTGTCAATTATTAAGTTTGGAAAATTAGTCAACTTATGACAATTTTTTTGGATGGGATCCAGAAATTTTTGGGTTGAGATGCCTTCATGGTGTTCAAAAATCTATCTCTTAGATCCTAAACGCACTTTGAATCACTCAATTTCAAGTTTGGGAAATCAAGTTATAACCGTTTTAGTGAAAACTAGGCGAGTAGATTTTCTGGATCGATTTATTATGAAAATTACGAGTTTCATGCTTTTAATTCGAGTTTAAATCAGATTGAATTTGATTTTTAGGCTTAATTTTATTATTATATGAGCACAATATTGTATTTATTAGGTATTATTATTTTATTATTTATTTATTCTAAATTTTGGATACATTTTAAATATTTTAAGTTATTTAGGAGTTTTATGTTTCTTAGTCAACAAAATTTTTAATTTAAAACTACTCTTATTTAGATTAATTAGAATTTCAATATAAAGAATATTGTGATTAAACGCATAATTGCCTTACTGGACAATGTAGTATCGTTCATTCCTTTTGATTTTGGTCAATTGGTTTTTAACAAAATAGTCAAGTATGCATAGACTAAGAACACAATGTTTGCTTTGCCTTTTACATCCTTCATCTTCTAAATTCTCTTGAAGTAAAAGCTAGACATAGTGGAGAAGGATGAAGTTCATGAAGTTGAGTAGGAGTTGAAAATTCCTCAAAACGAAAAAAGGGAAAGCATGCTACAAATGGCACTAAAGTGGATGCTTCGGCTAATGATACTAATAAAGATGATGAGCCTACACTAGTTTTTGCCCTAGTTGAAACTAGTTCAACATCTTCCAGAGTTCTATGTGTCGCATGGGTTAGACTTATAGAGCATTTGGATGAAGAAGTTACATGTCTCGGGAAGAATATCTAGTATCATGAGCAACAATTAAAGCTTCTCCAATTTAAATGACACGTAAGGGCGAAGTTAAAAATTTTTTTCGAATTGTAATTTTTACAATAGTAAATATGTAATTTCACTATTTTTATAGTCTCTATCTTTATAAATTTTAAAATATTAAATAATTTTTTTTATTTTTAAGTGGGTCAAAGTAAAATTTGATATTTATTAACTTAAAATTTTAAAAATTTCAAAGAACTTAAATGAAATTTTTTTATTTTAAGGGAGCCGGACCCTTGCCAGCCTCCCCTAATTTTACCCCTGATGACACAGAATCTCTATTACAAGATGATTTACTTGTTTATGGCATCTAGTACCTTTACATTTGTGAACAAAAGGTAGGGAAGTGAGTTTTGTTGGATAGTCTCTTTAATGGTTGTTGTTTATGTTCTATTGAAGTTTTTTTTCTTGGCTGATGATACCTTATGTAACACCCCAAACCCGGCCCATGAGTCCTGACCGGATCTGGTATGTCACGGAGTAAAATAATTTGAAGTAATTTGGGTGTCTGGTGAAAACTTAATAAAATTTGGCTAAGGTATGGAAACGGTGTTTGAAAACTCAGTTGGGCTTTTTATAAATACAGTTGGGTTGGTAACTCCTTTGAAAACGTTTGATCATGTAAAAATTTAAAATCGTTAAAGTTACAATTGGCTTGGTTTATTTTTGTTACCTGATAGTAACATCCTTGAAAAATCCGTAGAGTTATTAAGTTGGAAAAAAAGTTACTTTTAACCAGTTTACTCATCATTTGTAAATTCATTTGTATCATAACATAAGTAATATAAAATAGCAAAATAAACATCCAAAATAATAATAGCGGCCTTATTACATCCCAAATTTAAAATACTTAGGAAATAAAATAATTAATCTTAACGAAAATATATTTAACTCCAACAATAAGCATGGCCGCCTCGAGTCCTCTCCAGCTCCACCTCCGCTATCTACTCATCTGCAAAATGTTAAGGGAAAGGGGTGAGTCACCAAGACTCAGTGTGTAAATCCCCCTCCCGGAAAATACAACTCATACACAATTCATTAATAAACATGCATATGCAACCCAACTAGCCATCTATACTCCTTTTCTACCCTGTGTGGTCAAAACCACTGATGTCTTAAAGACACAATTTAGATGATGGGGCCAACCCATCGTGTGGTCAAAACCACTGATGACCATAGGTCACAAAATATCAAGTGTAGTCAAAACCACTGGTGGTACCAAACCACTGGGACTTAGTCACAAATAAATCAATCGGTGTGGTCAAAACCACTGATGACCATAGGTCACAAATAATCTGATGGGGCCAACCCATCTTGTGGTCAAAACCACTGGCAACAGTCCAAAAATCTTCCCCGTCCTCTCATCAATCCCACCATCACATGCTTATACATCAATTATGATATATCATGTCATAGCATTTAACATCATGTGATGGCATGCAAATCGTATATCAAAAATCACAAGTTAAGGGACTTACCCGGAAACCATGATTATGCCACAAGCTAATCATAACTAAAAGATTAAAGGCAAACAATTAAGTCATGTAATTTAATAAAGTGTGTATTGAGATCTTACACACCTGTTACTATCGAAATTCCTAGATCTCAAAACTCCGATCTACAACGCTAGATCTTGACCCTACATTTGGCCAATCATCTTTGTTAGTATCAAAAGCCTATTCGGCCAAACCAAGATTGTACCAAAGGGTTTCACACGAACCCGAAACCTTACCTACACGTCCTTTGAACACTAACCACCTTACGATATATAAATCCGTTTCACTTCCCTACAATTGCTTTAATCGTATTAGTAAGAATTATAGGCCATAACTTTAATTCCAAAAGAGATGATTACCCCTTACCACACTTAATGAAAATTGGCAGCACCTTGTTGGAGATGTAAGATTCGGCCTAAGCACAAGATGGAGGGCTGGAATTTTGAGAAGAAGAGAAGGGGTATTCGGCTAAGAGTAAACAACAATGCTGGAAATTTCTGAGCAAATTTTGGCTAAGATTTTAAGGAAGAATTTGGCAGCACAATGAAGAGAGAAAGAAGAAAAGAATTTGCTGGAAATTTTCTCTTAAAGAGGGGGTATATTCGGCTAAAAAGGAACAAGAAAAACTGGAAATTTTTGAACAATTTTGGCTATGGTTTAAGGGAGAATTCGGCAGCAACAAGAAGAAAAGAAAAATTGATGAGTTTGGCACACCCTTGCTATACAAATCAGATATGGACAACCCCCCCAAGGAGTCCAAATGCTGGCCAATTCCTCCTATTTTGTGATAATTTCCAGCCTCTAATTATCACAAATAAAACAAGATTTATCTTACTTTCTATCCCTTAATCTCCTCTAAACAATTTAAATAAATAAAAAAACTACTAACACCTATACTTCCAGCCAATTTTGGAGCAAAAATTTAGCTCATTCTTATCAATTTTAAGAGTCCAACATGCAGCCAACTACTTACCCATTCACGCCACCTCAAAGTAAAAAAAAATAAAATGCCATTTAAATTGCTGGGTTCAACCAATACTGGTGAAGGCACAGCAATGACCCATAAAGCGCCCTGCACCAACTCTCCCAACCCAACTTCATGTCAACTTACCCCACCATTTATTTATAAAGCCTTATACCAGAGCCCTTTTCTCTTTTAAGCGCAAAGCCTAAAATAACACACCTTGCGTTTGAACCCGAGACCTTCATGCCAACACCCTTAAGTGGCGCCCCAAGCCACTCCGCCCATTGTCTTTCATGTCAATACGCTCGATTTAATTATAAGGCCTTCCTAGGCTTAACTGCCTAAAAAAGCCCACAAGGGAAAAAACATTTTCCCTTGTTCCTGCCGAGGCTCGAACCTCCCCTTAGCAACTCTCTTAGGCGCACCAAGCCACTTGTACCAAGCCCATTCTTATGTCATGTTCCTCCTAAATTTTATTTAAGCCCTAACTTCTCTAGCTCCTTTCTTTTAAGTACCTTAAAAGAGTTTTTTTTTTTTTAATTCCAACTTGACCTAATTCGGATTGTTTCTAGACCCTAAATCATGCCTAATAATATCATATTTATTTATTTCTTGAAGCCCACATGGAATTTATTTAAATTACAAATAACCCCTAAATCAGGGTGTTACACCTTAAATCTTATTACTTTTTCTATTTTGGGACATGTGCTTGATGAATTGTGCTTGTTGTATATCTGCTATGATATTAGATTACTATGCATATTGATTGTTTATGCTTTTGTTATTCTGCATTGATAGTTAATTTCATTATTTTAAATCATAGTTGATTGGATGGATTAACGGGGAGGGGGAGTATTGACATGATATGGGTTGAATTACCTTGCTTGATGTATTGCTATGTTTTTTATTCAAAAGTTTCAAATTGGGAGGTTGTTATTGTTAGTTACAATGGTTAAATGTTAAGTTAGTTGCAATTTAAGGAACATCTGACACGTTATAGCAACTTGCATTATTTGCTTGACATATTTTGAGTAAAATTGATTAGAGTTTTTAAATATTTATCTTTGAGAACTTTTAGTAGCCAAAGATTGCATCAAGACTTTCAATGTAATCAAAGTTCCCATAAATAAGAGATCTGATTTTAAAGAGTTTGATGTCGAGAAGATCTCTTTCAATATACTCTTTATTGAAGAATTATTCGAAATGACTTGCTTAAGTTTAATGTATTTGAGAGAAAGCACTTAACTTGTTCATTGAGGAATTAATTGTCAGGACATATTTGTATAAGTAAACTGTTTTAATTTTTCTTTTGTTACTAAGTCACAAGAAAATTGAACTCTATATATGTTGAAATTGGATCTTCCTTGCACCAATTAAGATTTAGAATTCGGAATAAGAATTAGTAGGATAAAAATGAGATTATAATTTTATAAGTAAATTAAACTTAAATAATATTTTATAGTTATCGAGAGAAAATATCCATGAAAACTAATTATTTTAAATTTTGTAATTATCTGTTCTAATAATAATATTTTTAGGTCCGAAAATTACAATATATTTTATCATTTAATTATAAGATTTAGGGTGCCTTTGGTTCACCGTTTAGCATCGATGAGATGCAGATTGGTTACCAATCTCACCGTCTTCTTTGTTTGGTTTAGCATTTCGGTCAAAGATGGAAAACGGTTTCAATCTCATTCTTTGTCTAAAACGTGATCGAGATGAGAGCAGCTTAGAGGCAATTGGGGCGAGGTATTTTTATCGACAAAATACCCATTTTCAAACATCTCCTAAAACGCAGATCATCCCGACGTTCCTTTTGTTCACCGCCTCTCTTGTCGCAAAGAAGAGCGCCGCAAGAAAACTTCGGGCGATGCTTGAGTGGAGATTCCGAGTTTCACTCCATCATCTAGTCACCGTAATTTCTATAACCTCGTAGTCTCTTACCCTCTTTCATTCAATTTTCATTTCTCTTTGGCGCTTCCCTCTATACCTAAAACCACTAAACCGACACACTCTGAAATTTTCCCTGAGTTACTGGCCCTTGTTTTAGCAAGGAAAATAGTGCTTCCTCTTACTTGGCAAGTTTCTCGGTTTATTTGTTACTATTTCGTTTGTTTAATATTTTTTATAGTGCCTTAGCAATTTAGCCGTTTCAATGCCATAAATTTCTTTGTGTTATGGTATAAATTGACTGAACTCTTGTGAAAAGGAGTTAAAATATTTCTCACTTAAGTTTCAAAATTGTTTGTTTCGAGGCATCTCTACTAATCTGATTCTTGATTAATTAGTAGTTTTTTTTCTTGTTTTGACAAAAAAAATCATTTCTTGAGTAATTTATTTCTTGCGGGAGTTTGGATATCCTAGACTTTTAGATTAACATTGGGTGAGGAACTATTACATTTTCTATATTATCGCAGGAAGGCATACTGTTAGGCATCTAGCTTGGTTTCTTGCTAGAGGATGAGAAAGGTTATTGTTAGTATGAGAAAAGTCGTAGTTTCATGTTGCGCTTGTTTACTGAAGCAAAGACAATGAGCAATTACAATTGGATGGAAATTTATTTAGGGCGTATGTTGCGATTCCTGAGGCGTCATTTAAATTGATACTTGGTCTACTCTCTTCAACCATCAAGTTCCTCATTTTTATTTTTCAACAAGCTTCCATTTCAATATTAGGAGCAGAAAAAATCGATGCGCTTCGATTGAAATCTTGCAATCAAACATTATGAGCTTGATATACCTAAACCGGAATTTGTAGATTCTGTTTGTACATATTATATATGAGATTATCTTACTTAAGAGTGGTTGCAGCATCCAACCAAAAGGGTTTGAAAGGTTAAAGTGGTCGGTGCATACTTGAACAGCGATGATGATTTTATGAATTAGGCTTACCGGTGGAAAGGGTTGGAGGTGTAATCGCAAACCGAGGACGAAAAGGCCTCAACATTTTGTGGTAAGCATTCTTGATATTTCTTATCCTCTCTTTCCTCTCTCTATTGCCAAGCTTGTCGTGCGTTTCTCATTGCATGTTTGCAATCATTCATGCATGTTTGTTGTATATTTTCCTTTGATATCTCTCTGCTAGTGCATGTATAACAAATACATTTTTACCGCTATTATTGGTTTCTATGTTGTCAAATGTGCTCGACTTGATTACCATCTAAATTCTCCATTGCATGTAGAAAATCAATGGTACTAAAAAGAAGTTAAATGGGTTACCTTTTAAGGAAGGCAATTTGCCTTAACATCAAGGATGTATCACTTAAAGTTGGAAACTCTTTTGTTCCTTCTCAGATCTTGAGAACAATAATAGTGGAAGATCTACTTTCGAACTTCAAGTTCATTACGATTAAGAATGCACCTTCTATAATTGACTTTCTTGAGTTAAATGAGGCAATTTAGGTTTTGGCAAGGTCATAAAGGTTTCAGGGAGGCTGGTCCATATGGGCTTGATAATTGGGACATTGAATTTAAGGTATTTTTCCATCTTGGCTATATAGACTTTCCTTCCTCCTTTGTTATCTCCTTTTTGTGTATGGTCACCTATTCTTTTGGCGAACATGATAAGTGTTAATGTATGCTTTTCCGAGATTGAGTCAAGCAAGAAAGCATTATCGATTGACTATATAACAAGAAAGAAAATGCATCTCCGAATTTGGCCACTGCAGAATTAGAAACTATAGTTAGAATTAGCAACATCGACTTAGAGACCGCAGATTCAACAATACACTCGCATGCATATTATGTGGTTCTTTGAAGGGTCTTGTGAGGATGAAAGAGGATGTTGTGGATGCCTTACTAAAGAAGTAAGTTGGTCTCCTACCCCATTGTTTAGTGGTAACAAGTGCAAGGCATAAGCTCCTTTAGAGAGCTAGGGGTGAGTTGTAAGTTGGTCGAGGTTACTTGAATATAAATGGAAATTTTCTAAGCAGATTTGAATCTCACACTTGAGAGGCAACTTTTAAATTAGTTGAAACCATAACATAGGATGCCTTCAGTTTGTCAGTAGTTAATCTTGTTTTTTATTTACTCAACATTATTGTCATTTTCTTATCAAATATGTAAGCTCTTCTAAATTCAATCATTCACTGCTAGCAAGAAATGGTTTGCTTTTGATAGGTGTTACCAATATTATGGTTTGAGTAACTATTATCCCTATCCACAGATATAGTAGAACCTTTTTCTTCCTTTTTAGTACTCATTATATGTGAAATATTTAGGTTTAATTATGGTCCCCATCTTTGTACTTTTTACACATTCTTGACTGGAAAAATGTGTATATATATATATTTGAAGTATGGGAATTTTGAGTTTAGAGATTTGATATGCCGATCTATGTTTTTTTTTTTTTGAGCTCCCATGGTTCATGGGGTTGTTTTGAAAGTCTCGATGGTTGTGCTTCTTTGTGATTAGTGGTTGAGTATTAGTGTATTGGGGTTAGTACCGAGCTTGATTTAATGTTGTGATGCTAAAGTTCATTCTTTTAAATATGAAGTATGGGGCTTTAGAGTTTAGATATGCCGCTATGCCAATTTTGAGTAACCTATGGTTTAAGATTTTTATCTAGCTCCCTTTGGTTCATGGGATTGTCTCGAAAATGCAGTATTTGTTTGCTTTGCTGCGATTTGTGAGAAAGACGGTGGTGGTATTTTCAAATACTGAGTGAGAAAGAATTGGTAGTTATTAACTTTACGGTTTGAGAAGAAAATTTTGGATCATATTGAATGCTTATCTTTGTTACGCTTCATAATTGTTTTGTTGACCTTTTGATTGCATCAAATTTTACTTTTAATGGAGCTTAATGCTTTTTTTTCTTTATAGGGTTCATCGTGAAGGAAAAGAATCTCATTTTGTGAATCTCATTTTGTGTTGCAGAATCTCAGGGTTGGGCTATTGCTAGTATCCAAAAACTTGTCTTTGTTTTTACATCATGATTTAGTTCCAATTGTCTTTGTTACATCATGATTTAGTTCCAATGTAATTTATACTTAAAGTTAGTAGGAGTAGTTATTGATTTATATTTGATGATATAGCTGGCATGTTCGCTACATTTTGTGTGTAATTCTAGCTTGGCTTTAGTCATGTATTAGTGGGAGCAATTATACATTAGGTAACTGCCATATTTCATTGTAACATAAATGATTCTCAAGTCAATGAAAAAGATCTGATTTTTTTTTATCAATATTTGTAAAAATAATTCTGTATCATAACCTAATTTCTAGTAATAATGAAGTTTGTTATGTCTTATGTTACTATTTTTTATTAAAAATCATTCGTTTAGATACTTCAAAATTTTATTCAAGTATAATGTTACTATTTACGAAAATAATATTTATCATTGTTATAAAAGAATATTTAACTATAAAAATTAAAAATAATAATTATTTTATCTAATAAATAATTTAAATTAATTATATAATTTATTAAAATATTTATAATAAAACATTTTAATATTTTATTAAATTAATTTATAAATTTATATACTTTAATAATTTTATATAAGTAAAATAATTTAAAAACTTCTATTATATATCAATTCTAATCGATGTCTTAATAATCGTTTTTATTTTCACTCATCACTCACAATTTGCGTTTGAATCCAAACACACACTCTATCATTGCTTTCTAATCTCAACGCTACAAAGGTCTAATCTCACCGCCACAAGAATTAATCTCACCGCCACCGTTATTTTTAACATCACCGGAGGTAAACACACCGCCCATCCAAACTAAGCCTTAGACAATTTTACCATTGTAACTAACGGTAACTTTTAATCGGCAGAAAAGTGATGAATTTAAGTGAAGCCCAACAACCAAAATAAACGGTGAATCCAATACCACGTCATCGGAGATCAATGATGCCTAGCGGTAGCGGTGTGTTAGCATCTCCTAACGTCATTGTCCTTGAAAGCTGCTGCCTGCTTTATTTCTTATCTACATTCATATTCTTCCATTGCAAATTATCCTGCACATTTCTCCTTTAAAATATTTATATTTTTTTTTTTGCAAAAAAAAATCGAAAGAGTTACAAAACATGATTGATAAATAAGAATATTTTATAATTATAGTAAATAATCATTAATAAATAAGATTTTCCCAACAATGTAATATTATTTAAATTTAATTTTTATTTGTGATGAAAGGTTTAAAAAATATAGTAATTTTAATATATATTAAAAATTTAAATAAAATAAAAGAAATTTTAGTTAATATTCGACACATTTATAATATTTATCTCTAATTTTTTTGATGATGTAGTAAATTTAATTTTATTATGGTGGATCACAAGATAAAGGCAAAGTCTAACAATAATGCTACTCGAACCAAAGCTATATCTGAAGTGATGAACACCTTAAAATCATGGAAACAAATTATTGCATAAAATTATTTTTAATTTTTAGGTATGTTTTAACTTATTTTCTGTAAAAATATAATTATTTTAAAAATATGGAAAAACTCTTGTATAACTTATTTATACTTATAAAATCTTTAATTAAATTATGGAGGATATTTTTATTATTTTATATAAAAATAAAATTTCAAAATTTAAACCCATGTTTTCTACCTTTATAATTTTAACCACAAAACTTTTCTAAAATATGAAGCTTTTGTATTTTTACGTAGTTAGTAAATAATATTTGTTAAATAAAACAAGGTAAAATAGAGAACAAAACAATTTAATTAATTAATTAATTAAAATATAAATTCTGGCTTTGCTAAATGCACTCACCTATCGAGTAACCAAATAACCACCAGAAAGGAACGAACGACTAAACTTCTATTGCACTCAATGGACTCCACCACCGGCTGCAAGTCGCCAGCTCGATTTACCCTGGGCAAGCAATCGTCGCTGGCGCCCGACCGGGAAGGTTCGTCTCGTGGAGCCATCGAGGCGGCGATAGACCCGAGGGTGAGGCTAATGTACATGGCTAACGAGGGGGATCTGGAAGGGATTAAGGAGCTCTTGGACTCTGGCACCAATGTTAACTTCAAAGATATTGACGGTCGGACCGCCCTCCATGTCGCCGCCTGCCAGGGCCTTACTGATGTCGTCCGGTTGCTCCTTGATCGCGGCGCCGATGTCGATTCTAAAGATCGCTGGGGCAGCACTGTAACTCTCTCTCTCTATTTCTTTTTCTTTTTATAAATTCAGTTTCTTTATGTATTTTGCTAGTTGCAAAAGAATTTCGATAAATAATAACCAATAGGAAGTAGAATTACTATTAATGAAAAGAAAGAAATGGCTGGAGTGGAAAACTACTTCTAGTTCTAGTAGAATTATTGTTCTGTACACAGTGAAATGCTGCATTTTATACTTTCTTTAAAAAAAAATCCCTCACACATACACATTATTTTCTTTTCTTTTTGGCATCCAAAAGAAAAGTAGTAAAAGCAATAATCAAAAGATAACCGAAATTGTTGGTTTTCTTTCTTTGGGGACAATCGTTGAAATATGAACTACTTGGATGATGTTGTCCTTTGTTAAATAGAACTATTGAATGGATGATTTTGTCTAAACAGCCACTTGCAGATGCGGTTTACTATAAGAATCAAGATGTGATCAAGCTTTTGGAGAAGCATGGTGCAAAGCCTCCGGTATTTAATCGACCTTGTTCCTGCAGCTATTGATATTCTCTTAAATTTGTCTAGTTTCTTTTTAAATTATCAAGTGTAGCTTCATATTTAAAAGTCTCTAGTCTCTTTGATTTTAGATAGCCCCGATGCATGTTCAAAATTCTCGGGAAGTGCCAGAGTATGAGATTGATCCTAGTGAACTCGACTTTTCTAACAGTGTCAATATCACAAAGGTAACCTATGAACCTTGTTGTTTTGTCTGTCAATTGCTGTAATTTATGCTTTTGATGCATTCTGATATTACTTTCTCTACCTTGGTTTACATTATCATTGAACTTGAGACGAGAAGTACATATGTTTGTGTGCTAGAGTTAGGTATTAGGTTATATCATTCTTCAGAAACCTATGGTGCCTTTTCTGTTTAACTAAAATATTCTTCATCTAATGCATTAAGACATGTATCCTTTTCAATTCTAATAAGAACTTCCATAGTTTTAATCAAAATTGAGTGTAATTCTTCTTGTATAAGTGAGCTATTTGAGAGACTTAAAGTTGTTGTAATGCTGTCTTGAAGTTGTACACAAACTTCCCCATCTTTATGTATACAGTGCACTTTGGTAAAATCTTTTTGTATAGGATACTGTATTGATCATGAACAAGAATGATATATCACTAAATATTAATTGTTGAATGTTAACACAGGGAACATTTCGTGTAGCTTCTTGGCGAGGCATTAAAGTTGCTGTTAAAACACTGGGAGAGGAAGTTTTTACTGATGAGGAAAAAGTGTGGGTTTGTTTAACATTATTTGTGATTTTTGTATATGTGTGTATGTTTAAGTGTTGGTCCTCTATCTCCAATTTCTTTGTATCAAATCTAATTTGTGATTTCATTTCATTTGTTTCTGGAGTTTTGATGTCTTGTTGGAATTTCAGAAAGGCATTCAGAGATGAGCTCGCATTGCTTCAGAAGATACGACATCCAAATGTTGTCCAATTTCTGGGTGCTGTAACTCAAAGCAGTCCAATGATAATTGTTACAGAATACTTACCTAAGGTTTGATTGTGTTCTGCACCACTAGAATAGCAGTTTGTTGTTCACTATGTATTTTTTAACAGTTGTGTGTTTGATCATATAATGGTAACAAGTTGCACTTTTAGTTCATAAATCTTGAAATGCAATTTTGTCAATTTCCATTTGTCTCTTTGCTCTGTACCTTTTATGGCACACTGCTAGCTTTATAATACTAAAAAATTGCTTTTAGATATTTTTGGATTTTTCAGAATTTTCTTAATATAGATAAAAGGAAAAAAATAGTGTTCTTATTTTGTTTTTGTTAATATGCGGAACTTAGTATGTAATTTCCATATTAATGAAATATAACATTATTAAGGAAACTGTGAGCTGTATTTCTTAATTGCTATTTTATCAAGTTTATTAATTATAAAGTAAATGTTAGTTATCTTCTTTGTATCATTGTGACTTTATGAATAATTAACTTCAAAAGTGAAGTAGAATTTGAACTTACACCTAAAATTTTGAAGTAGTTTGGTAATTTTGGCATGGCCTTTTGGGCATTTCATTCAACCAACAAGCTACTGTTTTGATCCTTGACACTTTTTTTTACCGGAAACAATGTTAAGCCCATTTGAAATATACCTATACCCAGGCTGAGATTACATGAAAATGAGGGTATTTTAGCCTCACATATATCTGTACCAACTTGGAATGTTAAATTCCTACCTCTTTGGGAGATGTGAGATTTCTCAATTCTGGGCAGTAAATTAGATTACCAGAATGTCCAATTACTTCATATTGAGATTACTAGTTTGAACAAATTACTAGTTTGAACAAAATAGGGAGAAGATCCCCTCATTTAATTTACATGTAATCTCTCGTGGCACTATCCTTTCTTCTCTTTTAGCCCCTCATGGTGCACTGTAGGATTTGGGAGAACTAGGATAGGAATAACTAGAAAAGGAGTTTTTCTTGGTTCTTGGACAGTTGGACTAATGTAATGTCCTTTACTTTGGGCAGAAGAATAATAACTACCATCTTTTTGTTGTTTTATTTTTACACAGCAATTTAATATTCATTGGTTTTTTTTTTTTTTACCACATCATGTATCATAAAAGTTAATTTTTGTAATTCTTTTTACAGGGAGATCTTCGAGCATATTTGAAGCTAAAAGGCGCATTGAAGCTAAAACTTGCTGTTAAGTTTGCACTTGATATTGCTAGGTTAGTTAGGTGGTTGAAAATACATCTATGGATTTCATATTGATGAGCAATTTTTAAAATTTTGGGAGTAAACTACATGGATGCCTGTTGTGGTTAGGCATACAAATCGCAATTTCTTGTGAGCATTTAAATTGAGTCTTTGATTGAAATTTCAGTTAGCTTCTACCTTTTAAAAAATATTAGTTTACATGAACCATGCATTATTAGGTAGAAAGGATTGTGCTACGATGGTTTCGGTGCATCCATGAGTTCTGTTAGAATTTGTTAGTTGTAACAAAGTTGTTTGTAATTTAATGAACATGATGCTTATGATAGAGATTATTAACATCGATTACTTTAGTGTTGGTGGTAGAAAGAAACAATTATCTGAGAGGGTAGTAAAGTCATTCTTTTGCTGCATAGTATGCGTTTGCAAAATGATTGTTAATGCTCTATGTAATTAATTAATGGCTCAACAGGATACATGTGTTAGTTAAAGGCAACAAAAATGGGGAAGAACAGGTAAAATTAATGTATCAGCCATCATGTATGGATATGTTTTATAAGGTTGGCAGTTTCATTACAAATGCAAATCTAGTAAGACCTTTAGGCTGTTGCTATGTTATTGTAGAAATAGAAAATGGTGGTGGGTTGCTGCAATGTTTACTGTGGAGAAATCTATTCTCCACATTTTGGCTGTTTTTCTACAAGGATTCTAAGGAATGTGGAATCAGCAAAAGAAGTTGTATTGCCACTGAGCAAGGGGAAGGCAGCAAGCTCTTTACTGGATTTTTGTTTATTATTGCCTGCTTCATTTTGATGATTTTCTGGTACCTTAATTGAATGTTGTTACCTTTTGCAGGGGAATGAATTATTTGCATGAGCATAAACCTGAAGCAATAATTCACCGAGATCTTGAGCCTTCGTAGGTCTTCCTTCTTAAATTTATATGCTGGTTACCTTAAGTTCCTATAACTTTTTGGGCATGGACATCCATTTTTTTATTATCCAAATGGGCAAGATTTCTTAAAGCTTGTTCATTTTTATGAGTAAGATAACAGAAATATACTGCGGGATGATTCTGGGCATCTGAAAGTTGCTGACTTTGGAGTCAGCAAGCTGCTCAAGGTTGCAAACAGAGTTAAAGAAGACAAACCTGTGACATCTCAAGAGACTTCTTGTAAGTTTTCTACAATGGGCAAAACTCTTTATCCTCCATCGTTATCTATTTATACTTGGGGTTTTGCTTGTGAATTATTGGACGAGCCAACTAATTTGGCCTTTGTTGAGAAAATCAGAGGCAGGTAACAGGATTTGTTGTTTTGATTCCTAATTAACTGTTTGATTAAATTGTTTACAGGAGAAGTGTGTTAAAATGATGAACTAAAGATGTTTGTTTCATGTCATCTTTCAAATTTTGCATTTTAATTTGAATCAAATAATTGAAAGCTAAGTATCTTTTCTTTTTTAATGGTAAATACATCATGATGTATCAATGTATCAATCCTTCCTGAGCAGGGAGATATGTGGCACCTGAAGTTTATAGGAATGAAGAGTATGATACTAAAGTTGATGTGTTTTCGTTTGCTTTGATATTACAAGAGGTTAGAGTTCTTCTCCCCCAACTCAAAAGCTTATATTGCAAGTTGCAGTGTTGCTAATACTTGTGTAACTAGTAACTTAAACTCAAGGAGCAAGTGGCAGTCTTAGAAACTTGTCCCAACTCTGGGCAAAGAAGAATTATGCAATCTTTTTTCCGTTTTTTAGGCCTCTAATAGTTGATTTTATAAGAAGATTTCACGTGAGCCTGCTCATTTCATTGTCCCCAAAATTTGAAGCCTTCTACAATAGATGACAATTGCATAAGACTTAAGCTAGAACTACTGTATATCTATTCTAACTGAAACTCATTTATGATGTCAAAGGTTGAAGGGATATCAGAACTCAATATGTGCGATTTATAGATATATTTTTGTTTGTTTTGTTTAAAAACATTGGTAATAGTTTCTAACCGATCTTTCTTTATTTTTTGAACTTTTTCTCTTGTTTATCCATATTCAACAGTTGCTTTATTTTTGATGTGTCGGAGTAATATCTGATCTCTATTTAAGGTTTTTATCCAACAGTGTAGTTTAGCATTTGGGGTTAAAGAGAAAATCTTGTCAAGTCTAGAAGAATTTCTAACATCAAGAAACCCTCATCTCATCTCCCTTTTTCTTTTTGTTTCTTTTGGGTGTTTAGGGGCAGGGAGGATATTTCGATAAAAGTTGCATGCATGAGATCTATAGGGTTTCTTTCTGCTTATTATAATTCCAAATCTATCTGATACATGTAGAAGTTGCAATAACATATCATCTATCATTGCTCTAGATGATTGAAGGTTTTCCACCATTTCATGCAAAGCAAGAATATGAAGTTCCTAAAGCATATGTTGCGAATGAGCGCCCACCTTTTCGAGCTCCTGCAAAGTGCTATGCTTATGGATTAAGAGAGTAAGTCCTTCTCTGGACCTTGTTTTATCTATGCTTGTACATCCTTTCAGAATGCATCAATGATTTTAGAAAAGTCTTGTTGCCACTTGGAAAGCATAATGTCAACTACATGTATGGTTAACCCATTTATCTGAGCCAAAATAAAGAAGGAAATTTATTTTTATTCTTGTCTGCTTTAAAATTTCTATTTCTGTTTGTGGGGTTGCTGCAAACGTTATTTGTAATGCATATTTGAAGTTTATTGCTTTTTCATGCATAGTATCTCTTGTTAATATTGAACAAATAAGGATCATAGATAGATATTCATTGGTGAGAGCAAACTGCAGTAAAGTAACCATACCTTTGACACCATTTGGGTTTGAACTGCTCATACTTTGAAATGCTGGAGACTTGAAGAAGGTGGTGAGAGGGGAGGAAGGGAGGGGGGTGGATGAGGAAAATCAAGTGTTGCTTGATAGCCTTATGGGTAATTGTTCAGCCTTAAATTTACTAATGTAGTACCTGTAGCGCAGAAAAAGTAGTAACAGGGGATTCAGAGATGGCTGTTTTCTTCCTCACCCTTGTTTTTAACATAAGTTTGACAAGTTTTGAAAGGAAAGTCAATCCATCTTCTTGCCAAGGTTTACAGAACCGGTTTGGTGGTCGAACCGGTCAGGCCACCAGTTTGCCGGTTCGTACGGTTCAATTAAATAAATCATTAAAAATTTCACAAACTAGTTTGTGCCAGTTCACAGGTTAACCGGTCTGATATCTCTCTCTGGACTGGTACCCCAGTTGGTTCCCGGTCTGACTCGCTGGTCCAGTCTGGTTCAAACAACCAAGCTTCTTGCCATCCTTATTAGATTTTTCTTCTCTTCTTACTAAAATACACCAGTTTACGTTTTCTGCAGGTTAATTGAGGAATGCTGGAGTGAGGAGCCATTCAGGAGACCAACATTCAGGCAGATAATAACAAGGCTAGATGACATAAATAACCAACTTGCACATAAGGGGAATTGGAAGGTTTTTCCCTCTCTTTTTTCTCTGTTTTAGATTCTGGCATACACAGTTTGTAAATAGGTTTGTGCCTGCAGTTTTGTTCATAAACCAACTTGTCGTCTTTTTGTGTCATATCTTCACCTTTCCTAATCCTGCATAGAAAGGTAGCCTGACTCCTCAGAGATAAAAGATGGCTTTCATGGTCTAAGCTGGTTTTGGCTTTGAGTCTTATGGAACCTTTAGGTGGCTTGACACGTTTCTTACATTCCTATTATCGGTAAAAACATTTAGATAGCTTGACGGTGAATGTTACAGTAGGTTACTGTGTTCTATCATCGTACAGGTTGGACCGCTCAAATGTCTAAAGAATTTCGAGAATATGCTGAAGAGAGATCGTCTAAATCCTAGTAGTCGTACATCTCGCTCCACAACCAGATGATGAATTTGTAAAAGCTTCTTTATCTTTTAGTGGCTTTGGTTTCATACTAGTTCTCATATTGCAATTAAACTAACTGAATTGGTGGGAGACTTTTGGATTGGGAAAGAGAAGCCCAAAATAAAAAAAAAAGACAACGAAGAAGAAATATGGCATGAGAGAATGAAATCTGAGTGTGTGAGTGAAGACATTAGACTGTTTACGTACACTACAATTTGCATTTTTTAGTAGTGTAATTTTGCAAAAGTTTTTTGGTCCTTTGAAATTGACTTGTTTGAGTGATAAAGTTGAATCAAATTAAAAAGTAGCCCTGGATCTCAAAAGTTGAATTTCAGTTTGATTTGGTGCAATAGTTTATATAGAAATTTATTTTGTTTTCACTTATCACTAACATCTAACACTGATTAATATTTAGTTATTGCATACAAAAGCTTCTATGTTTATTTACTTGTTTTATTAAAATGTCCATAATTAAACTAAAGCTTCTTTTAATTGGTTGACGATGAGATTGGTTTTTAAAGCCGTGTTTGAATTTAAACATTTATTGAAGATATTTGACTATATATATATATATATATAAAGAGTTTTAGATCATTTGATATTCATAAAATTAAGAAAAAATTTTAAAAATTATATTCTAACAATAGTCTTATTAATAAAATGGTAATAATATGTATATATATAATATATCATAATATTATCTGTTTGTTTATTTCTTATTTTTGGTACAATTTATTTATTATTGATATTAATCTCATAGTGTAGTGGATATTAAACATTTAAATTTTTGTAAAGTTTATATAAATATTGTAATTAACTAATTGGTTGTTTTATATCTAAATGACTTGTTTTGAGTAATGATTATTCTTTAAGAAAAAGAAAGAAAGTGTAAGGGCATAAAAGTTGAAGAGAGTTATCTCTTGGGTCACTGGAACTCGTATCTCCACCTTACTTTTGTTTTGGTGCATCAGTTCTTCAATCTCTCTGTAATGGTGTTAACCAAACACCAATATAATTACACTTAATAAATAAAAATCAATTGCAATCAAAATTAAAGTTTAAAGTGTATATTTGAATTAAAATAAATTTTTCATGTACCGATTTAATATTTTATTTATTTATTTCTCCATTAAATCAAACTTGATATGTATTGATAAATTACAATGTGGTAAATTTGGAGAAAATGTTGATTTTAAAAATATTTAGGAAAATGTATTTTTTTTATTTAAGAAAATAGGTTAATTTTAGAGAAAGCGGAAAAAATTTCGTCTTCTCTCTTTAAAATTTCTCTAATTATCATATAAATTGACCCATTTCCATAATTTTGTTTCTTCAAATAAATTTGAATTGTTTCATTGTGTTAGCTTGGTTTTTGTACTCATGGTTAATATATAAAATATAACTATAACTTGAGAAATTTAGAATTAGAATTAAATTATTAATTATTATAATTTTGTAAATATACAATTTAAAATTAATTATTATAACTAACAATTTTTGGAAATCACTTTCAAAATAAAAGGTAGGTATAAAATAATATAAACACAACAAAAATATACAAATCTACTTTATTATTAAATTTTTAATATATAATAAGAATATAACTTTTTTAGTTCAAAGTATATTAAAAAATGTGACAATTTTGTATTTTTATTTCTAATAATAATAATAATTCATATATATTTAAAAAATCAAACATGAAGCCAAAAATAATTAATTATATGTGGGGTAAATTGTTGACAAGTTCATACTTAGACTTAGTAAATCAATTAATTTATCTTAAATTCGTAGCCGTCAGATGAATAAAAGAGAATATTGGGCGTTGGATTGAAAGTGGTATAGAAGTAGTGTTAGATAAATAAAAGCAGTGTTGTCTGCACGGCCGCTAATTCTATTTCTCTCTGTTTCCCTCACTCCGTTCCCTCTTCACCCCCAGAACCCGCTTCTCGACCCGATCCGACACCCGCAAATAAAACCCATTAGAATCCACTGTTCCCTATCGGTACTACCTTCTTCCCCCTTCTTATTCATATATAATTTTGGTTTTGGTTGTGTTATTAACGAAATGTGCTTGCTTGCTTTGTGATTTTTATTTATTTATTCTATTAATTTTACTTTCTCTCATGCATGCTATCATGGTGAAATGAATGGTAATTTTGCGGTGTTTCCTTTTTCTTTTCGTTTTATCTTTTAAATGGAAATATAATTGGCTGTGATTCTTGCGTTCTTGCTCTAACTTGGAAAAAAAGAAATTCATTTGATTTTTTTTTCTACTCAAGATGTGTTTTTCTTTTTTCTTTTTTACGTTACTTTTAGAAGCAGAAATTAAGGAGCAAAGGCAACGAATTGAACTGCATAATAGTTGTATTTTTTGTTGAATATATGATCCTTATAGAATGGGATTTCTTTTAAAAACTTACAAGGGAATAGAGAAAAAAATTATGGAAAGAAAAAGTTATTAAATCTTTCATAGGTGCTGTTTTTCTGATTGTTCCTTTAAACTGCTGTTTTATGATAAAATTATCATTGGTGATACTAATAACTTGTTATGTTGTATATTTAAGAGATGTCTGAGACTTGGGTAATTTACATTCTGGTTCATTCAACTTAGTATTAGTTTTCATGAATTCCACAAACCTTAAATTTTATCAAATTATACAACTTTTATTATTAATAAATTAAGTCACTTGTGCTAACTTCTGTAAGTAAATTTAATGGAAAAGTTGATTCAGCTTGCATTCGTGACTTATTTTTTATGCCTCATCAAGATAATACATTAAAAGTTTATTCAACTTGCATACATGGCTTTCTTTTTTTTTTTTTTTTTTTGTTTAAATTTTAAAGAATGTTTTCGGTTTTCCTTTCTTAAGTGGACCCTAATGCCATCATGGAAGATATTTTACGTAAAATGCTAGCAAGGAATTATCTTGATGACATGTAAAAAAATAAACCATATGCATGTGCATGCTAATTTAACTTTTCTATAAGAATTACTTAACAAAGTTAGCATAAATCACCTATATGAAAGTTGATGTCAAGTTTAATGACTCAGAATGTAAATTGCGCTTGAAGTTTTGTTCTTTTCAGTTTATATGGTATCAAATATATTATGCATGTAGGCGAATTCCAAGGCCTTTGGCTACTTGTAATTGACAACTATGCAACCAAAACCAGCTTGTCTTTGATCTGATTTCCAAGGTTTGTTTGCAATGGACAATCATGTAAGCTTCAAGAAAATGTTAATTAGTTTTGTTCTTCACTGATGTTTGGAGAATACTTTTTGCTAATTTTTTCTTGGACTAAATCAGTACATTGAGTTGCTTATGTTCTATGCAAGTTCAGACCATTTAATTTTTTTCTGCTTTTTCCAAAATAATTATATGCATTAACAAAACCTGGAAATGGAAGGGACAATTATTATATCCATACTTCATTATGCTTTGTGTAATAACTAGAGGCAAAGCTAGGAATTCGGTGTTGGGGGGCCAAAGTAAAATATTAAAAGTTTGGGGTCAAAGGTAAAAAAATTGCTTAAAAAGGACTTAAATTTGAATACTTTATAACTGAAAAAGACTAAAATCGATATTTTACCACTTAGCTAGGGGGGACCAAGGCCATTGCCTGCCCCCTCTAGCTATCCCCTGGTAATAACCAAATACACTTGTCTTCTATGAAAGTTTTCTTGCAAATACTGTGCAAGTTTAAACATCTTTTCCTATTGCAACCACTTATAAACTCAGTTGTTCTTGCTTTTCAGGTCTTAAGTCATTTTGTCTTCCCTATTACCTTAGAATATAGATTATAAGCACTTATTGATGATTTACTTTGTTTTAGTAGCATGTAAAAGAAAAATGGCCCTGGGAATTGTCATTGCCTCTGCCCTCTAGTGTCAAGACTTTGTCATTAATTCTATGGGACCTATGAAAATGTTAACACACAATTATAGTTATGGTTCTGTTATAGATGTATCAATGTTTTGCTGACCCATCCTCTGTAAAGGCGATGAGCGTTTCAACTGTTTTGAATAATTTTGGATATTGAGTTATTGTGACATCCTCTCTATATATTCTATTATTTCTTTCTATAAAAAATGTGGCTTTTTTCTTAGGGCTTCATGGCTGCAACCTTTTTCTCCTTTGTTGGAAGTTGTATTAGTTATAGAAGGTACTAAGTTTGTTTTGAATATGCAGATATTTGCCAAACATTAGGTTCATGTGATGGATATGTCTGATGCAGTCATAGTAAATTCGAGCAGATTGAAATCTATTGTCTGGAATGACTTCGATAGGGTTAAAAAGGGTGACACATTTGTGGCCATTTGTAGGCATTGTAAGAAGAAGCTTAGTGGATCAAGTACTAGTGGAACCTCACATCTGAGGAACCATTTAATTAGGTGTCAAAGAAGATCCAATCATGGTGTAGCTCAATACTTTTCTGCTAAAGATAAGAAAAAGGAAGGTTCTCTTGCCCTTGTAACTATTGATCAAGAGCAGAAGAACGATGAAGTGCTTAGCATTGTGAATCTTAGATATGAACAGGAGCAGATTAAAAGTGAGCATGTTGGCATTGGTAGTAATAGCTTGGATCAAAGGCGGAGCCAGTTTGATCTTGCCCGCATGATCATATTGCATAACTATCCTTTGGCTATGGTGGAGCATGTTGGGTTCAAGATTTTTGTCAGGAATCTACAGCCCTTGTTTGAACTTGTGACACGTAATAAGGTTGAAGCTGATTGCATGGAAATCTATGCAAAAGAGAAGCAAAAGGTGTATGAAATTTTTGATAAGTTGCCTGGAAAAATCAGTGTATCTGCTGATGTGTGGACTGCTTCTGAAGATGATGCTGCATACCTAAGTTTGGCAGCACACTATATCGATGAGAATTGGCAGTTAAAAAAGAAGAATTTGAATTTGGTTACTATTGATCCTTCTTATACAGAAGACATGCATTCAGAAGTTATAATGAATTGTCTGATGGATTGGGATATAGATCGTAAGTTGTTCTCTGTGATATTTGATAGTTTTACCAGTGATAACATTGTTGAGAGAATCAGAGATCGGCTGTCCCAAAATAGGTTCCTTTATTGTAATGGTCAACTATTTGATGTTCGATGTGCTGTAGATCTTCTCAATCGTATGGCTTATGATGCCTTGGAAGCTCTCCGTGAGATTACCCAGAAAATACGGGAAAGCATTCACTATGTTAAAAGTTCAGAAGCAACACAAGCTACTTTCAATGAGCTGGCTGATGAAGTTCAGGTTGAAACCAAAAAATGCCTATGTATTGATAATCCATTGAAATGGAACTCGACATATTTTATGCTAGAAGCTGCCTTAGAATACAGGAAAGTTTTCTCTTGTCTACGAGATCGTGACCCTGTCAACATGAAGTTTCTACTATCTGATCCTGAATGGGATAGACTGGTTACCGTTACTAGCTTCTTAAAGCTGTTTGTTGAAGTTACTAATGTTTTTACAAGAAGCAAGTATCCAACTGCAAATATATTTTTCCCCGAGATATGTGATATTCACTTGCAGTTGATTGAATGGTGCAAGAAACCTGATGAATATATTAGTTTGTTGGCTCTAAAGATGAGAAAGAAGTTTGAAGAGTACTGGTATAAGTGCAGTTCGGGTTTGGCAGTTGCAGCTATGTTAGATCCTCGATTCAAAATGAAGCTCTTGGAGTATTACTACCCACAACTATATGGTGATAGTGCCACAGAGCTTATTGATGATGTTTTTGAGTGTATTAAATCACTTTACAATGAACATTCTATCGTCTCCCCATTAGCATCTTCTATCGATCAGGGACTGGATTGGCAAGCAAGTGGTATTCCCGGTTCTGGAAAAGATTCTAGGGATAGGTTGATGGGGTTTGACAAGTTCCTTCACGAAACTTCTCAAGCTGAGGGCTCTAGTTCTGATTTAGACAAGTACCTGGAGGAACCACTGTTTCCTCGAAACGTTGATTTCAACGTATTGAATTGGTGGAAGGTTCACACTCCACGGTATCCTATTCTATCTATGATGGCACGCAATATTCTAGGAATTCCCATATCCAAAGTTGCAGCAGAATCAAGATTCGACACCGGAGGAAGGGTGCTTGATCATAACTGGAGCTCATTGCCTCCAACTACAATTCAAGCTCTCATGTGTTCGCAAGATTGGATACAGAGTGAACTCGAGAGCTAGTTTCAGAGGAAGAAGATGAGGTGGGAGGTTAGCACCAATTTTTGTGTCGCTGCTATTTTTTTGGTTCTTGCTGGGTTTGATTTTAAGAAATTTTAGGGGTTATTATTATCAAACACCATATTTATGCTGCTCTCAGAATATGTTGAGTGAGTTAGTTGTACAGTGTATTAACTATTAAAGCCTTACTTTACTCCTGTGTCTGTCTTGATGCTTGTTTCTACATCACAGTGATGCGAAGTTAAGGTATAAATAAACAAGATGCTAAGGGTCAGTTTGGCAATGCTTTTGAGAAATGCTTTTGAGAAGTGCTTTTCAGAAGTGATTTTGAGAAGTGTTTTTGAGAAGTTCTTTTGAAAAATTTAAGTGTTTGGCATTCTTTGTCAAAAGTCTTTTGAGAAATAAAATGTCTATTTTAGGCATGATATTATAAAATAACAAATATGTATTTAAATAATGTTTAAATTAATTAATATTACGATATTTTAGTAAAAATATAAAAATAATTTATTATAATTTATTGTTAATATTTTAATAAATAATATTAATTTTAAATATTCTTAAGTAATTAATATTAATTATTTATTAAATTTAATTAGAATATATAAACTATATTTAAATATTTAAATATAATAATTAAATATTTGTAATTAAATATTGATACAATTGTATTATTTTAAAATTATTTTTTAATTTTTAATGCTTTGAATTTAATAAACAAACATCTTATTTCTACCCTAATTTCTTCTTTTCTTACTTGCTCATCTGTTTTACCCACCCACCATTTTACTAAACAATCAAATTCTATTTTCAACTCTACCAAATTAGTAATAAAAGAAAAAAATGTATCACCTTAGCGATTTTCATAAATATCAATTTATAGATATTTATAATTCCAATTTATAAATACTAAAAATATCAATTTATAATTCCAATTTCAGATTAAATATCATAAATACTAAAAAGTAAAACCTATAGATAGAGAGAAGTCCAAAATCCCAATTGGTATCATTTCATAAGCACTTCATAATAATTCCAGTTGAAACAACGTAACAAGTTATGTACATATGTGTTACAGGAAAGCACAATACCAAATTATTTGCGTTATATATATATATATATATATATATATTCTCAAGTTAGTAAGGTCATGAAAATAATAATAAAGTACAATTATGTCTTCAAACTGATCTTAAGTCACAACTTCAAATAAAAAAAAACATTTCACTGGTATCCTATCAATGCGAGGATATCACAATGTCCATCTAACAGTTCCATAAGCTCCAACCCAGAACTGAAAAATATCTGTAATGCAGAATAGGAAGCTTGATATTACACAATACTCGCATAGTAAATACATACTATAGCAGAGGATATACCATGCCTTTCAGTAGAGTACAGGACCCTGAATCTACTGCCTCCAAATGGGCTGTGACAGTAGGGTGTTCTCAGCCTAAAACTCGGTTAGAGGTTTTAAACGTACTAATCTCCTGATCCTGTCTTTATCCGTGTTCTCCAGATATCCCTTGAGAATATTTAAGAAAAGGGGTGGGGCAAAACGTTAGCAGCAGTATCCATTGAAGAAAATGCAAAAGGATGCTCATTGACAATCACACAAAAAGTCACAGTTTCCTGGCACAGAGATATTAGATGTGCTTAAGCAGCACAATAAAGTGAGTTGCCACATGCTACATTAATTCTAGTGTTTTGATAATCATGGCCAGATGAAAGATCATAATTAGTTTTCTTAAGCCTCATTGAAGTGGTGCAAGTCAATTTAAAACAAATAGCACCAACAGCTTCTTATCAAAAGGAAGAATGCCAAAACTATAGTTAGAATACGAATTTGTGACCTAAACATAGATACATAGATACATACATTGCAAAAACACAAATTTAAACAAGAAGAAAAATTTGGGGACCAATATTTGATGTCAAAGAGCAAGAAGGGGGTAATTTCAAGATCACAATTTGTAGCAGAGTACATTTTACAGTAGGCAATGGAACCTCTTGAATTTGGTTTTGGTTTGAACTGGTAAAAAAGAATGGTAATGTAAAAAAACATATTGGCAACCACCAGGAACAACTACTGCCATAACTCACAAAATCACCGGTAACATGATATAAACAAGATGGCTAACATCAAACATTGACAACAACAACATCAATGCAATCATCTAACAGAAAAAAGAAAAAGTTCCAAGCAACCATTTCCTGAAGATAGTAAAGCGCATAGAAAATTACTTGCAAGTTTGTAAAACAGTCTCTTATGGCGATTCACCAGTCAGGATTAAAGACTCCTTTAACTGAGACATGAAATACCTTAAAAGTTAGTGAATTTGTACTATATAGGTAATCAAAATAATGCAGTTTGAACCATACCAAATAATCTATTTCACAGTGATTTTTACATAACATAAATGAAATGCCTAAATGCTAAAATGGAGAGTAAAACTAACATTAAAATGGCTGTCTAAAGGTTTCAAACGGAACCACCCATCTGTTCTTTGGTGAGATGCCTTATGACAGTACCAATAGGTAATGACAGAATGTTGAACATAAAATCGACAAATTCTTTCCCAGATTTTGCAAATAAAACTCTTTGGCTAGTTGAGTCAACAGGAAGTTTTAAGCTAATAGTGTTGGCAGCCATGCCTTGATAGATATCGTGTTTAGCCTCTTTACAATGACTAATGGGAACGGATGGCCTAAGCAAATATATAACTACTTCACTAATGATATACTAAAAGACCAAGTCTTTAATTGAAAGAAGAAGGCTCAGAAAAAGAAAAGAGACTTCAACCCTTAGTTTCACTTCAGGGGTTTCCCAGTCTCAAGGCAAAGGAAATGCCGTAAGCAAGAAAGACGATTGGGAAGGATTACAAACCTGAAAGAACGTACCCACGATCTACGAAAACAACCTGAAAGAAGTCTGCCCGGAAGGTAAGCAACTACTGGAACTCAAAGCACCTTCACACCTGACTTTGATTCAACAACAAAAGGTAAGTAGAAAAAATACAAAAGCGAAAAGGGAAATTTATGTAGCAGCAAAACAAATTCAGAGAGAAAGGCAAGGAATCGAATGGGAGAAGGCAAAGAATCAGTTGGAATAAAGAGAATTGAAGGAAAATTAGAATATGAAAAAGCACCCACCACCGAAAGTTCGAAGATAAGTGAAAAATCACCAGAGGAACAGAGGAAAAATCAGACAAAAAAAAGGAGAAAAAAAGAGGACTGTAACGTCTATTGGGAAGAAGAAATAAAAGAAGGATAAAAAAGTAAAACACCAGGTAAAAGTCCTTCTGCTATGAAAAAAGTTAAAATTTTTGGCTTCTCCATCCGTAAAAAAAGGACTTCTCAAAAGTTAAAAATTTTTTTTCCATTGCCCTTGTTCTTTATTCCTTTTTGCTAAAAAGTGCTTTTTGGTCAAAAAAGTTCATCCCTGATGGAGCGTCGAACGAAGCCTTAAAATTTTTGGCTTCTCCATCCGTAAAAAAGGACTTCTCAAAAGTTGAAAATTTTTTTTCCATTGCCCTTGTTCTTTATTCCTTTTTGCTAAAAAGTGTTTTTGGTCAAAAAAGTTCATCCCTGATGGAGCGCCGAACAAGCCTAAGTTTCTCAAACTTGAATTTGGCTCAACAATTCCATATTGAATCCATCTAAATGAATTACCTGTATTAGAAAGGTTGGATTACTAGATTTGTAAATTTTGTGTAATTGGGTAACGGTTTAATTATTACAATTGTTATAATTACAGTTGATTTAAAGCTTACTTTAGAAATTTTCATCCTACACAAAGCCAAGTAATTCATTTCCTAATAGGAAACCTCAAACCCTCAACTAGATTAGATTACAATGTAGGTAAAATTATTTATAAAAATTTGATTCTGACTTTACTTTAAATAATAAATTTTAAAACCATTACTTTGGCAGTGACATATTGCACTCTCAAAGAAAATGCAAATTTAAACCTTAGAGGCAATGTTATCAATATAAACAATTACGAACTTTGAAACATGAAAATATCAAAAAATAATTTCTTATGTATATGTTTTATCTAAATTTATCAAAATATAAAAATACATAAATACCATTAAAATAATATTTATTGTTTTATAAAAAAATAGATAACTCAATTTAATCAAAGTTTTAATATATAATATAAATACCAGTAATCGGAACATATGAACCTATATGATAAATGCATATTATAAATAATGAAATATATGATTAATAATTAAAATGTTAAAATTTGTAGTGTAAAATAGTATAATAATTTTATTATGAACATAAATATATATTCTTGAAGAAATAACATAAATATTAAATAAAAAGATAATGCTCGTTAATAACTCTTTGATTTAATGGCAATAGCATTTTGTTGTAGGCATGAGAGTTTTAGTTTAATCTCGAGCAAACCTCATTCCCCTCCCTCAATGTCTTTATGAGGGTTAAGGAGAGATTATTGTTTGGCATACAATAAATAAATGTATAATCTGAAACTAAAACTAATAACATATATACAACTAGTTTGTATTCCCGTGCGATGCACAAGTTACTTGTGTCTATTAATAACATTATAATATTTTTTATAATTTTGATTTTTATTTAAATTAATAAATTATTTTCAAAATAATAATACTTGAAAAATATATATGTAGTTACTTTAATCAATATTATTTCAGTTCTAGTATGAATATGAAGTTTCAATTGATTCATAAGGTCTTAACAAGAGAATTCCTGCAAAAAAGAAAGAAAACAAAAATAAAGCCACATTTCATACAAAGAACAAATCAAAGCAAAGAAAAAGAAATAAGTAGGTAAATAGAAGATTCAAGAGGCCTATAACGACCAACATAAAGACGACTGCGCCGACTTGATTTTTTGGCATTACAATTACAATTACAAAAAAGAGCTTTCGGATTTTCAATCTTTTGTGTCTTCAAATAAAATTGAACGATATGAAGAGCAGATCTAATTGTATTAGTGTCTATAATTGATTTCTTCTGTGTAATACTAATCGATAGGGCCTCATTGGTAAGTGCTACAAGATCTCATGCATTGGAACCTACGGTTATGGACCTGAATCCATTAGTATGGAACATTTTCTTTTCCAAGTGAAATCCCCTAGTATATGAAAGAGTGAAAAAATGCTTTCGTTGTTGTGGAATAAGAAGCCTTCGTACCTTAATAAATGTATTTAATTTATTCAGGGCTATTAGAGTGGGATCCACTTTTTTGGGAATATGAGTCGAAGCAATAACAAGAATATTTCTAGTAGAACATCTTTCACAATCCTTGGAGAGATAGTTCACTAATAGATCGAGGGATAAGTAATTTGCCTCATTCACATCCAGATCATGAATGTTTGGAATCATATTATGCAAGAAGACATTGCTTTTGCTAGTTCAAATTGAAGGGTGATATAAAATCGGTCTATTTTCGCACTTGAAAGGGGTGGATAATTAGCTAGAAGCGTGGTCTTTATTCTGGCCCGATTGCAAAGGAGGAAAATCGCCACATTAAAATTACCTTTTGGGAGGTCCGCTTGATATCCAAAAGCGCTCGACAGCAGTTGGACAGTGGGGAATGTTGGGGTGAACGAGAAAAGTTTAGGTAGAGCGGATCTAAATGTTGGCTAAGTAAGCATCCTGTAGTAAGAGGAGTAGTTATGAACCACAGAGACCATCCTCATGGGGTGGTGAAGGAGGCTCAATTGGTAGAAAAAACCCGCAACCCTTGGGGTTATCCTACACTTGGAAGAAAAAGCGAAAAAGGAATAAATATAATGATAATTTGATTCTTCGTCGACGGAGTAAATAGGAGATATTATTTCTTTTTTTGTCTTTACAAAAACAAAAAAATATATTTTTAAAGTAAAAATATGGGCAAACGATGGGAATTGAACCCGCGCATTGTTGATTCACAATCCACTGCCTTGATCCACTTGGCTACTTCCGCCCCCTTATAATTACTATACTCTATAGTTTTTTTTTTACTTGTTTAAATATTTCAAATACAAATTGCAACGATTTCTATCTGTCATCATTCTTTTTTTTTATATTTTATTTCTTAGATCCAATATATAGAAAATTCCAATCTCTATCGTCTAGAACGTTTCATTTGTTTGCTATGTTTCCATGTTGCGTTTTAAGATTTATTGATTGGAATTAATCCTATTTTATTTACATTCCAGTTATTTCGATTTCATTTCGATATAATACTAATTTGTATAGTACTAGTATAAATATATATTTATACTATATATAGTATAATACTATACAAATCCAAAACAAATAATACTTTTTGTGTGAACCAAAAACCTATTAATAGATAAGAACACATTCCAACTAATTCCCAAAAATATAAATTTGTATCAAATTAGAACTAGTAACTAATCCCAACATTGAAGTATTGAACAAACTCATATAAGCAAAAATCTCAAATATATATCCTTCATCATGAGACAAATAATTGTCACTATAAATAAGAACAAAAAATTCCAATAGTAGTGATTAATATTGACATAATAGAGGTAAGTGAATCAATAAAGTAGCCAAACTCGAAAGAAAAATCATTATTGATGGTCCAAGACTATACATATTGATAGATAGAACTTCCATTTATTTGCTGAATAGACAGATCGAGCGAAAAAATTATAACTATAGTTAACAATAAAATATTGAGAAAAGCCATAAAAACTTTTTTGTTATTCTTTATTAATTAATCGTTTCTGATTCACCGAAACGGAAAGAGAGGGATTCAAACCCTCGGTACGAATAACTCGCACTGAATTAGCAATCTGACATTTTAGTCCACTCAGCCATCTCTCCTAATTGAGAAAAGATAATTGCTATGTTACAGCACGCAAAAAGAAAGGCTTGAAAAAAAGCCCTTTTTTACTTTGTTATATAGATTATTATTTATCTATATAGAGTATTATCAATCCATAGATATATAGATTCTAAATTTTATTATTATTAGCGACACGTTCCAATCAACAAAGAATACAATAATTAGGAAAAAAACTATACAACTTTTTATTTTTAGTTGTATTTGGATATTCTTTATTGTTTTAGTTTGCTTTAGTTTTAAGAATATTATTTTCATTTCATTTTTCTTAATTTAATAAATTTAATGAATATTTAAAATTTATAAAATAGAAAATTCGAAAATATAGGGCTATACGGACTTGAACCGGAGACCTTCTCGGTAAAACAGATCGAACTGATTATTATCAAAATGGTTCGGCCTATTTCAAAGACCCAATATGTATTTATTTTTTTTTGCATTGGGCTCTTTCATTAACTGATAGAAATATCAGTTAGTCTACTATATATATATTTCTAACAGAAAAAAAAGAAGACGGTTTCGTGTACTCTGATTCATTGTGCTCTGATTCATTACTGATATAGGAGCATATCGGCGATTACTAGTTCCTATGACCCGAATATACATCAATTCTCGGGCCCCGCTATTATCTGTTACATTCAAATGGGTCTAAGGTTGAATAATTTTTTAAATATCTTTTTCAATGTAACAAAGGACGAAGAAAAAAAGAAATATTGTTTGTCAAAAAAAGAAAGTAAGGAAACTCGCAATTGTTTTTTTTATTCCCAAGACAAGACTTCTTTCTTTTGGTTCTATATTCCTATCTTGAAATAATGAATTGAATTTTTATAGGCATTTTTGACTCCGCTATTGAAATAGCCTTCCTGTCTATATTTTCGGCTACTCTGCTCATTTCATAAAGTATTACACTTTGGTTTAACGACAGCTACCCAATACTGGAGATCCTTTCTCGAACCCATACGTGTTTCAGAGGTCTTACCGTAGCAGGTTTGTCTGAAATATCGTACCCATATTTTTCCACCACAGCGTACATTTTTACATTATTTAAATCAAAGAATTTCATTATATCCGTTCTCCAATCGTTCTATTTCATTTGATATTTCGTAAGGATAAGTAATACGGATATAGCAATATAAAATAAAATACGTCTTTACTTAAAAATATATTTTAAGTTTAACAATTTACTTGTAAAATAATTTTAATATTATCGACATTAAAATTTATTTGTTTTAAATATATTTTAATTTTAAAATTTATTCAATATACATGTGTATATTTATGTCAATTTTTCTTTATAAAAGTTGAAATAAAACTAATCAAATAACAATTAAAAGATAAAAATAAAAGGAGAAAAAAGAAACCTGCATTTTATCATATAAATAATATTTTTTAACAAACTTATAATTTGATTATTTTCTAATATCTTAAAAATATAAATAAAGAATTAATTGTATAAGAAAATAAATCTAAAACCAAAAACTTAAAAGAATAATTATATTGAGATGTGTTATGAAATAAATAATAAAGAGAGTAAAGAATAAGAAACGATAAGAGTAAAAGAGAATAAAAAATAGGAGAGCAAAAGAGAAAAATTTTTATTGATCGATAGGAATGTTTATAATACTTCTCTAAAATCTATAGTTATATATATAAGAAGTATAAATAAAATAAAATTCTACTTCTAAGAACTATTAGTGTTCTAATGTACATCAAACTTATCTTGATGAAAATCCACTTAATATTTAGTGAAGGAAAATAAGTACTCATATATCTATAATATGCATAACATGTTACCTCATTAAAAATCTTACCAGGAAAATCTAGTGAGACAAAACATTGGTTAAGAGAAAAGAGTAATGTGCGTATATACTCTCCCTCATAACAACATCACATGATATATAATATTCTAGGCATTCCAATATTTAATACTGACTTTTCAAATGATTACTTGAACGTATTTGCTAAACATTTAATCATCGTTCTTTTGAAAGTCATGAGTGAGGAAAAATTTGGGGGAAATATATTTTGATCTCTTCAAGAGTTTCAACAATAATCATAACAAAATTTTGAGCGTGATCATTCTAAAAATACATATGTTCAAATCAAATCAATCCATATATTAAACAATTTTCAAGGAATTTCTTTATGCTTCCAGTATTCTAAATCTCTCAAGGATTTTAATATAAACTTCCACTATATAGTAATTCATATAAGAGGTTGTAACAACAACCATTAGACGCATGTCAAATCTTTTATGGACTACTAGACTAATAAAATATATCAATGTTATTTCATCCACTACATAAGAATATCTTTTCATAATCAATGCCAGGACTTAGCGAAAAATTTAATATTTCATTAAAACTACTTCATTTGTACTCTCATTGGCTTTATACCTTTAGATATTTGGATGATTGGTCCAGATATTTCCCGAATTTAATTCTAATCGAATTGCATCTTTCAATTTTGACCAATCTATTTCATTTTTATCTTTCTTAACAAATTTATTTAAGATCCTCATTATTTCAACAGTACAATTGCATGCAAAACTATTGTCGACAACTTCTATTTCCCACGGTCCATATTTTCTCATATTTATATAACTTACTAAGATCTCTTTATTTTCACTATTTTCATCTTCAATTTCAGGTACCTAAATTTCTTTTGGAGTTTTAATAATTAGTTATGTCTTGAGTCTTTTTAGGAGCAACTGCCTCTATTATTTGACCATCTTGATTTATTATTTTCTTATACGTGAATTTTTATCTTTGGAGCCAATCAATCTACCATGCTTCAGGCATGCATTACCTTCAATTTATTTTAACAAGTTGTCCTATTGGGACTTCAATTCAAATAAAAACATTAGTTGATATATAATACTTGGTTATTCTAATCAGGTCGATAAATACATCTAGCAATTAAATTTGTAATAAAGTGAGTTATCCTTTTTGTACTGTTGGTTCAAATTACTTTCTATGAGGATGTAAATAATAATTTATTTCACGTAATTTATTCTATCCAATTATTATTTCTCTTCCCTTAATATTAGGAAAATTATCAAATCCATATACAAATCATGTCTTATTGAATCTCCAATTCATTCAAAATATCTAATAATAAGGAGATTCATAATTAATACATATTCTCAATATTCTTTGAACACTCATTTTGTATGCACTTTGGTGGAGCAATTCAAATATATACCACATATTCTAAAATTCTAAAATGGCTTGTATTTGGCTCGTGACCAAAAGTTAATTGTAATGGAGAGTACTTATCACAATTTATTGACATGATGCGTGCAAGTATTTATTCACATAAAACATCATATTCTTATATACAAAAAGTTTTGTTCTCAAAAATAATGATTTAGACATTAACTAGAGGCATTTAATCATCAATTCTGCTAAATCAATTTATACGTATAAACAATAGGCTTTTGTGATAGTTTCTCGCGCTGACAATCTAACATACAATAACCATTGAAAACTTGAGTAATAAAGTAACCAACATTAGCAAGAATTGTCTCGATTGCATAATTTGAAAGTTTTGTTCATAAACAAATCATTAAACAAGTAATCTTGCAAACTACAGGTTGTGAGTTGATAACTCAAATGTGATTAACTTTTAGATGCATCTACCAAAATCATATTAAAACATCCACTTGTTAGATAAACAGACCCATATTTCTTCTAGAAATGCTAGAGATTCAACCTCAATTTTTGTTACTGAGGTTCTAATAATTCATATTTTTTGAGAAGAAGCATCACTTAAAAAATCTTTAAAATAAAGAATCTTCAGGTTCTTTAATAAACTTTCATGTAAATTCTCATTTTGCATCATTATTATTGATCGGGATGGTATAACCGATCATGCCAACTAATTAATATATTTAGACTAGTAAACTTCTGGTTTACGATGCATGTGATTCAACAATACTAATGTAGACTTCTAGTTTACTGTTCCATGTGATTTAACCATACAAATAGCTATACTAGCATTGTATTGAAGAAAACACCATATTAACTAGTTTAGAAGTAGTTAGAGATGTCATCTTTGAAGCATCCAAATATGAAACAACAAACTTAATAAATAAAATCATAGCCTAAACTATCTGCATTTGATACAAATAAAATCTATCAATTTTAAAATGTGCACAAACAAATATTTCATTTGTATAGACATAAGTGCAGAATTAAGCGAATCATATAAACATACCATAAATGCGCAACAGTTAAAAGTTGGAACATAATATGAAACTATTCATTTAAAATTCAATATCAATCATATTACTTGGCTCCACACTATCTTTATTTTCCACTTTTGGTGGTAAAAAGAATTATTATGACCATCCATTTTACAATTATTATGTCCACGTCAAAAATTACATTTTTATATATTATTGCATTCACTTCAAGGAATGGGGTAGATCTAATATGATGAACTTTATGGTTTTTCATTTAATAGCTCGTTATTTAATTCAATCATGCGTAAACATGATATTAACTCAAAATATTTCTTAAAACCTGTTCTTTTCATGATACTACTATTGCAAGGGCACATGTATAAAAAGTTAAAATATTTTCTCCAACAAGTTCTCTCCCCACATAATGTTAATTGAGAACTTATTGTAAATACTGAAGAGTTATATTCACTCCTAGTTATAAAATTTCAAAACTTCAAGTGCATCCAGTCATAACGAGTTTTAGATAAAATTACCATATTTTGATGGTCATATCTTTCTCTTAAATTAACCAATAGTTCAAGTGAATCTTTCATAATCAAATATTTTCTTTCAACTCTTCATGGGAATGATGACGAAGGAAGATGATGGAGATAATCATAGTCATTTTAACAATCAATCAAGTCTTTAAGCATAAGTATCATGCATTAAATGACTGAATCTTTCTTTATCATTTTCAAAACCAAAACAAGTAGATATTCATAGTAATAGTGATTCTTTTTCTCATTCACAATCTCAAATGAGATCCACTAAAGTAAATATCTTTTAAAAAAAATAATTTCTTTGAGATTGACCAGAACATGGTATATTAATTATCATTTTGCTTCTTAGGATAATAGTGTATTAGCTCTTCTGGAGCTTTAAATTAATTTTGTAATACGAAATATTAACGTGTTTTATTGCCACATTGAACATAGGGTAACATTATATTAACTTTTTGGAGCCTTAAATCAATTTTGTACTACTAAAGTTTAGCTTGTTTCATTACCAAACAAGAAAAATGTTTTGTTATTCTTAAGGATAGAATGCATTGTTGTATTGTCTATGAGACATATCTTTCCTTCCTTTTAAGGAATATTAATAGAGTGATAAAATATTCAGATGTACATGTCATACAATGAAAACATAACTTATTTCTTCTCCATTTCTAGTTGTGAACCTCTTATCATATTCATAATTATGCCTTGCATTCACTTCAAGGAATGTGATTCAATATAATGTGCTTCTATACATGTAAAATAACAATAGAATAGTATAGAATAATGTAACACCCCTTAACTCTAAACTGTCGTTGAAACAGGATTATGAGGCATTACCAAGACATATCGGACAATTTATAAATAATTTTTAAATAAATAACAATCATACCATAAATTTATATAAATTTTTGCTAATTGACTTCATTCATTTTTTTTTAAAAAAAAAATTCAATATAACCCTTTTATAAATATTTAACCTTCCCTTCAAATTTCAAATCGCAACCAAACCAATTCCAGTTGTAGATGGCCCAAAATTTCCGGCCCAATTACAAAATAAATACAAGCCCAAAAAAACCAACCCAATTAGAAAACAAAAAAAACAAAACAAACAAACAAAAACAAGCCCGAATGGCCCAAAACCATTTTCACCAAAAAGCAGAAGAGATGAAAACCCTAGCCGAGCCTACCCACGACCTCGACTTGACCCCCACCTACCCTCTGGCTCTCAGGTCAATCGGCGTTCCCATGGCACGCAAAACACGCGAAAAGGATAGGGACAACAATATCGGCAGAGAAGAAATTTTTCTTTTGTTTTTTCTTCTTCCTTCGACTATAAAACCAAGAAAATAATGTAAAAGGGTTCCTTTCGAAAAAAAAAGCAGTATTAAAGAAAAAGGGGCTTTTTCAAAAAAGCAGAAAGATAGCGAAAGGCCCTTTTCTTTTTGAACATCAATAGAAAGCAAATTTTTAGCGCAAAACATCAAATCCAAACACGAAAGAAAAGAAAAGGCAAAAGATTCAAAAAACCGAAAGAACGAGAGGCAAAAAAGGTTTATTTTTTTCCCTTTTTATTTTCCGAAAGTCGTTTCTTTTTTTTCAGCAAACTCGCATAATATAAAAAAAATATATAGTTTTAAAAAATAAAAAATAATAAAATTTACCTTTCCTACCACTGTAGGCGGTGGCAAACTCAAGGATGTGCCGAGCAATGGCGGCCCTCATGGAAATCGCGCCACCCTCTCCCTGCAGAGAAAACAAAAAGGAGTGAAAAGTTTTTTTTTTGAAGCTGCTAAAAATGAAAAAAAGAGGGCAAAAGTTTGAATTTATATAGGTTTTAAAACGACATCGTTTAGGGCACGTCTGATGGCCCCAAACGCGCCGTTCGTCGTGACCAGGAGCGACCCGACTGCTCCAGGAGGATCCGCGTGTTTTTAGAAAAAATGGAAAATTTATGCGCACGATCCTTCCGCATTTTTTATTTTTACAATCAAGTTTTCTATATTGCTATTTGGCCCGAAGCTTCATGCGATTACAATTTAGTCCCTATAAAACGCTGCGTTTAGATGTTTCGGGTAAATTTGCGCTTCTCATCCTCCATATTTTCGCGCGCACCACAATAGGGTCCTCTCCCCTTTTCTTTTATTATAAATCTTCCCCAGAACTTTATTTTCAATTCGATTTGGCCCTCCCCCTTCAATTATCATTATTATTATTATTTTATGTTTTATTGGCTATTTATTATTACTATTGTTTTATTATTATTATTACTATAATATTACATATTACTATGCTATATATTTATTATTATTATTATTATTATTATTATTATTATTATTTTCATTTTATTCTTATTTATTTATTTATTATTTTTATTTATTTATTTTTATTATTCGTTCATTAATGCATCATTCTTTTATTAATATATCATTATTATTATTATTATTATTATTATTACTATACTCATATTATTACATTGTATGTATTTTGTATCATTATATTATTTTATTATTATTACTATGCTACTACTACTATTATTATCATTATTATTATTATTATTATTATTATTATTATTATTATTATTTTCATTTTTATTCTTATTTATTTATTTATTATTTTTATTTATTTATTTTTTATTATTCGTTCATTAATGTATCATTCTTTTATTAATATATCATTATTTTCTATTATCATAATTATTTAATTTAAATTTGATCTTCACTCTTTAAATTTTCACCATTTATGATTTTTATTATTTTATTCATTATTTATTTATTATTTCATTTATTTATCATTTCATTTACTTATTATTTATTCGTTTATTGTCCTTTACTCTTTTAACACTTTAAGGCAATTTATTTATTTATCATATTCTTTATTTCATTATTGTCGTTATTATTATTATTATATTTGTTTCTATAGCTTTATTATCGTCATTCTTATTTCATTATTTATTTGCTCATTCATTTATTTGTAAAAATTAGATTTATTCGCATGTTCGCTAAATTCGTTAGTATCATTACTTTGTCTAATATTAATCAATTGAATTTTCAAAATAAAGATGATGTTCGGTATTTGAAAATTCGGGAAGATCGAGCCCTAACTTACTGGGCTCCGGTTTTACTCGTTTATGTTAAACAACGGGATATCTCTTTTGAAGTTGCAATTTTAAAACAAAATCTCGGAAATTCGAAATGTCGTGCCCTAACTTACTGGACTCGACACTTAGATACTTCGGGATAAGTTTTTTCTAAAATAGAGGCAATCTTAGTATTTGAAATCTCGGAAATCGAGCCTAACTTCTCGGGTTCCGATTTCTCATTTGACGAATAACGGAAGATCCTCTTCAAATAAAACCAAGTTTCAAAAGCGAGCTTAGTTTGGGAGTTTAAAGTATCGTGCCTAACTTCTTTGGGCGTGATGCTTTACCTCTTCAAAAATAAGAAAGCCTTAACGTCCCTTCTAATTTTGAAAATAAAAAAACATTGTATTTTGAATCCTTTTAAGTTTTCAACAAATAGGACATCAATCAATCGGTTTGGTACCGGTTTTGGGCGTGTCGAGGTGCTAATCCTTCCTCGCACGTAATCGACCTCCGAACCCGCTTTTCTCAAAGTTCGTGGACCAAAAAGCACTGCTTTTAGTAAATTAAATGTTTTATTAAAACGAAGGTGATCCGATCACACCAAATAAAGATCGGTGGCGACTCCTTTCTTTCTTTTTTTTTAAAATCGAATTAATCAGCGTGCGTTCTGCTTCCCCAAAAAAATGGTTACGACAGCTTGGCGACTCCACTGGGGACGCGAGGGTCAAGCCAAAGATTGATTGATTTTTGTCCTTTTAATTAAAATGGTTTTGAAAAATCATGCTTCTTTTGACGCATCTTCAATATTAGCCTTGTAAATACTTTGGCATTGCATTGCATGACCGTTGTGGTCACACCCTTAAGTGGGAGCGAGAAGCTATGCCTTCGTGAGGTTTTCACCTCCGCATGGGCTAGTGGATCGCTTTGAATACATCCGTACCTATGTATCCGTGAAGTTTTCACTTCCGCATGGCCATAGGGAATGTATTCCCACAGAACCGAACTTCGGTCCGTATGAGCCTATAATGGGTGAGGATCGAGGAATCTGCTGGTTCAGGTACCTCGAACTTTAGAACTAAGCCGCATATAGCAAACCCTAAGAGCCCACCTTAGGTAGAGCCATGGCAAACCTTAGTGGTCACCCAGATAGGCGTTTGCTTATTTTACTTGCTTTATATTCCATGGTACTAACTTTTGCGTTTCTTTCTTTTTTGTGCATACCATTTCATATTTTAAAGAGACATCGATTCACGGTCCGTTTCTGAGTTGGGAAGCTGGTTATGGAAAGCAAATTCCTTGATAAAGTAGAAGACAATGCGGCAGTCCGCATATGGTCAGAGCAATGCCAAATAGAAAAAGGAGATAGCTTGGTCGAAGGGCATGTGTCGGAGCTACGGACCTTCACCAATATCAATGTCACGCAGAACGAGCTCCAGGAGTTGAGAGAAATTTGGACTCAGTGGGATGATGAAGCGAAGCAACTATTCTATGGTACTTACGGCGACCTGCCTTACTTGCTTGAGGTCAAAATAGACAAGCACCTGTTCTGAGCAATGACCCAGTTCTGGAATGCCGCTTATAGCTATTTTTCCTTCGGAAAAGTGGATCTGGTTCCCACAGTAGAAGAGTATACGAACTTGCTACGCTACCCAAGAATTCAAGTTGATAAAGCTTATTCCAAGGCGGTTAATGGCCCAACCTTCACGAAGAAGTTGATGAATATCACCGGAATGAGCGAACAGTGGGTCTCAGCTAGAATGCAAAAGAAGGGCGTAATGCATACCCTGGATATGTTTGAGAGACCTGATTCTGGTGCATCCTGATACGAAGAAGAAGATAGACATCTTGGCCTTGTGTATTTACGGCCTGGTAATCTTCTCCAAAGCTTTAAGGCACATTGATGAAGCGGTTATCGATCTATTCAGTCGGTTGGACAAAGGGGTCACACCCGTTCCTGCCATCTTAGCCGAAACATTCAGATCCTTGACCGCATGTCAGAGAAGAGGTGAAGGCAGGTTTATTGGGTGTGCGCAGCTGTTATTGGCTTGGTTCCATAGTCACTTTTGGAAAATAGAGAAAGTGTCTTGTCGGTTTATGTCAGAAAAGTACTCCCCACTAGAAGAGATAGCAACTACGCCTAGAAGAGAGGATGTGTCCGAAGAAAATTGGATCGCGCTCTTCCAAAACCTTCAAGAGGACGACATCGAGTGGAAGGCTCCCTGGATGATTCCCGACAGGATCCTTTATCGTTGCGGAAGCTTTGACTGGGTTCCCCTATTGGGAATTTGGGGTGCCACCGCCTACGCCCCTTTGCTGGTCCTAAGACAGTATGGTTCAAGGCAGTTTGTACCAACGACATACGGGCTAGCTCAATGCGAGTTTTCATATGAAGGGGGAAGCTATAAGAAAAGGGTTAAAGAGATTTCTAGTGCCTGGAATCAGATTCACAGAATGAGAAGATTGTCTACAGGCCCGAGGACGACCCCGGAATACCTTGAATGGAGGGCTAGGAGAGTCAATGATAACATTCCTGAGCCAAACCCAGAAGGCGCCCGATCAAGAGAAGAATGCATGCGAGTAGTCCCATCAGAATTAGAGATTGTGAAGCAAGATTTTGAACGGATGAGCTCGAAACTCGGGAAAAGGATAGAAATGTTGGAGGAAGAAAAGATTCTCCTCCAGTTAGAAGTGGACGGTCAAAAATCAGAAGCTGAAAAACTCAGAAAGGAAAAGCGAAAAGTAGAGGAAGACCGAGATAACTTGAAGACGAGTACAAGAGGATGCGCTTAACGATAAAAAGCGCGGATTAGGAAAACTTGAGCGAAGGCAACAAGAGGTCGAGAGGAAAGAGCCAAAGTTAGCAATTGGGAGAAAAAGTTTCATGAAATCTGACTTGAAGGAAGACTTAGAAGGGCGGAGACGAGAAGACCAAAAAGAAAAAGGGACTAGAAGCTAGAATAGCTGAGCTTGGGCGATCTCTGCACCACTACCGGAGTCGAGACTCGGAAAGCCAACTAAAGTCAAGCCTAAACAGAATAGAGGAACTGAAAGGTAGGGTTGAAGAGTTAGAATCGGTATTACATAGTAGCGAGCTCCGGATTGAGCTTCTGGAAACAAGAGAAAGACGCTGGGAGGAAGAGCTTCACCATTCTTGCGAGCAAGTCCGAAGCCGAGACTACCTCATGGGAGAAGCAATAATCCAGATTCGAGAAGTAGCTAATCACTTACAGACTTTGGCTGAGGAGGCTGACTTATTGGGCATGAGATATGGGCTACCACCGGGTCGTGATGAAGAGCTAGTCTCTCTGCTTGGAAAAATCAAAACCTTAGGTCTTAGGGCTAGAACGTATTTGTAATCTACTTTATGTAAAGGGTTTTGCCTTCTAATAAAGTTTTCTAAAATAAAGTTGATCGAATCGATGTCTTCTTCCTCGCATTCATGCATTTGCATTACATCATATTACATGCATTAAAGTTTATAAAAGAAGCCTAATTGGTTAAGATTAACGAAAAAACAAAAGAGAAACAAGAGAGAAGAAAAAGAAATCTGGGAACTGGACATCACTACGGGACTCGTGCTAAGACAAAGAAAATGGATCAAAGATTTGAACAATTTCAGAAGGAGATGCAAGAACAGATGCAGGAGCAAATAATGAAACTCCAGCAAGATATGATAGAATGGATGCAAGAGTCCCAAAACAACATGATGAGCCAGCTGGCGCAACTATTAGCCAATGAACGAGGAAAAGGCGCCGCTACTAGTTCAGGGAATAATGATGACCCTGCTTACCCTCCAGGATTTACCCCGCTAAATACCCAAGCACCACCAGAAATAGGTCCCCAAAGGACGCCTTTTGTTATCAGGCCACAGTGCCAGGTTGAGACCGCAATGCCAGCGCACTTTCCGACTGGTTCAGGCAGTAATCCCGGAGAAGGTCCGGCTAACCCTATAGTCCCCGACTTTGATGAAATGGCTGAAATGGATAAGGCAAAATGAACCTTCCCAAACAACTCGAGGATCGTTGCAAATGGTTAGAAGAAAAATTTAAGGAAATAGAGACTGCTGACCATCGCTACGGAGTGGACGCTAAAGACTTGAGCCTAGTCCCAGACCTCATACTTCCGCCAAAGTTCAAGACCCCGGATTTTGAAAAATACAATGGGACCAGTTGCCCTGAAGCGCACATCACGATGTTCTGTCGGCGGATGGCGGGATATGTTAACAACAATCAACTGCTTATTCATTGTTTCCGAGATAGTTTGGTAGGGCCATGACCAAATGGTACAATCACTCGGTAGTACACAGATCAAGTCATGGAAGGATCTAGCACAGCCTTCCGAAACAATCTGAGCACGTGGCGATATAGCTCTGATCGAATCACGCTCCAAAATATGGAGAAAAGCCAAACGAAAGTTTGAGCGGTATGCCCAATGTGGAGGAAGTAGCCACGCAAGTTCAGCCACCGCTCTTAGAAAAGAGATAACCATCTTTGTTTGTCAATCTGTTGAAAGCTCCTTCATTAATCACATGCTTGGAAGTGCCACAAAAGTTTTTCGATATTGTCTTTGTCGGGAAATGATCGAGAATGCAATCGAAGCGGTAAAATAGAATTTGGAGAAAGTACTAGAAAGAGCGGTCCAGAAGAAGAGGAGAGTGATATAAACAACATAGGTAAAAGTTATTCAAAACCTATTACTGTGAGCCAACCAAGGACCGTGACCTCCGATCATCAGAGCCCCTTTAGACAGGAGTCCAACGCAAGGCAAAATACGGAGAAAATCCAATTCACGCCTATCTCGGTCCCATACAAGGAAATGTACCAGAAATTATTCGACGCACACGTGGTCTCCCCCCATTACTTAAAACCCCTGCAACCCCCGTACCCTAAGTGGTATGATGCAAACGCACAGTGCGAATACCATGCAGGAATCGTGGGGCATTCTATAAACATCATCTCGCTTTTAAGAAACTAGTGGAAAGACTGATCCAGATGAGAGTTATAGAAGTCGATGACACCTCTTGCAAGGGGCACCCGCTACCTAACCACGGGGTCAACATGATAGGCGAAGATGCGAGGAGAAGAGTTAAAAGGGATATTTCCGATGTGAAAACCCCAATGAAACAGGTCTGGAAGGAAATGATAAAAAGGGGATTGGTTGTGACATGTCCAAGGGAAGAGCATGAAGAAACACGAAAGGGCTGTGAATTTCATGACTCAGAAGGGCACGAAATCCAAAGTTACACTGAGTTCAGAATGCTGGTACAAGCGCTGATGGACAATAAAGAGCTAGAATTCTTTGAAAGCAATGAAGGCCGGAAAGAGGGTAACATCTGCGCGTTGGAGGATGAGTCAGCAGCAAAAGCCTTGGAGGTGAGCCATCCTTTAGTCACCATCTCCGATCAAAAGGCGATGGAGTAAAATTATGATTCAAAGCCTACTACTTTTTCATCGAAGACAACCAAAAGACTCTCGGGGTTATAATTGCAACGTGATGACTCACGAAAAGGGGTCCGTCCACAAAGAGGGCAGGAATATCCTAAGATCGTGATCCGAAAACCTGCAGCCTTTCCATATAAAGATGGCAAGAAGGTCCCCTGGAACTATAACTGCAATGTGACGATTCCTGAGAATGGAGGTTCGCCCAACACTACAGAAGAAAACCAAGAGGAAGGTTCCTACACACGCAGTGGGAAGCGCTATGACCATCAAACGCAAGAACGGAGCACTCAAAAAGGAAAAACTTGATAGGCGAACAAAAGAAAGAAAAAGGGACCAAGTAAGAGGCACATATAAGCGAGCCGTGAAAGAGGAAGAAGCTAGGAATTCTTAAAGTTTCAAGCATAGTGAATACTGATGTCGTAGAAAGCGACTACATAAGCAAATGGCTCGTATATCGATGCTAGATTTACTATTAAGTTAAAGTACACCGTAACGCTACCGATGAATGTATTGAATGAAACTTATGTTGCAAATGATATAACAGTTAACAATTTGGATCGCTGGTTAGCAACATAAGTCTTGATAACTTTATTTTCTTTAACGATGATGAGATTCCTCCGGAGGTACGGGTTCCATCAAGGCTCTTCACATTACCACGCGATGCAAAGGATACACATTACCGGGGTACTAGTCGACAATGGATCAGCACTCAATGTTCTACCACTATCGACCTTGAATCGATTACCGTTGATAGTTCTCATATGAAGACACGCCACAACATAGTAAGGGCATTCGATGGAGCAAGAGAGGAAAGTCATGGGAAGGATCAAAGTACCTCTTTTAATCGGACCGAGCACATATGAGGTGGACTTTATTGTGATGGATATCCGGTAGTCTTATAAGCGCTTCTTGGGAGACCTTGGATACACTCGGCGGGGCGATGCCCTCATCATTGCACCAAAAGTTGAAATTAATCTCGGAGGGCATCTAGTAACCATAAATCTTTGAAGAGGACATCATCATAATCAGTAACAAGCAATGCACCCTATTTAGAAGCCAACGATGAAGCGGTGAGTGTTCCTTCCGTTCTTTGGAATTTGTCAACGCAACATTCGTCATTGAGGGAATAATGTCCCGATACCTCAATTATCCAAAACCACGAGAATGGGTCTACAAGCGATGGTCGGGAATGGGTATGCGGAGAAAGGACTTAGAAGGTACCTCAAGGAGAAATCGAGGTCCCAAGACTAATAGAAAAGTGAGACTTCTTGATCTAGGATTCAAGCCAAACGCATAAAGCAAAAAAGAGAAGAGTCGGAAAAGAAACAAGAAAGAAGGAAGGCACGTCGAGGAGATGAGATGAAATGGCAACCGATGATAATTCCTCATATTCGAGAGACCTTTATATCAGGAGGGGTTATCTACCCGGACGAAAAACACAAAATGAAGAAATCGTGCATGTCAACGCTATATCCGAGGGGAAATTGAGGAAGATCGAATGGCATCCGCCTTATGAGCCGTAGCGTTCTAAACAATTGGATCATGGAGGAGATTCCTATAGCCTTTAGAACTTATTCAGAGTAATACTGGAACACACTTATTGCTTTAAGTCTAGAAGCAATAAGAACCCTTTTAATGAAACATGAATTTGTATAAGCCATCGTTATTTTCAATGAAATACATCTCCGCTATCTTTTGAGCAAATTTTCTTTTATGTTCATTTCATTCATTCATTATTCTTTCTTTAAATATTCTTCTAAACATTTCTATTCTTCATTTATCATACCAATAAACGTGCCAAGATTCTATGATTCTATGAGCCTTTATTCATTTCCATAACAGTCTCAGGATATCAATGATTTGAGTAACGCTACCAATGACTCAGAATGTCCTTTTGAGCAAGATATGGGTACGGAAGATTTTTAGGATTTTGGAGATGACCAAGGCTATGATTTAGCTCCTGAACTGTTAAGGATGGTAGAACAAGAGGAGAAACAAATCATACCTCACAAAGAATTAGTGGAAATAGTGAATCTAGGAAATGAACAAGAAAAGAAAGAAGTGAAGATTGAAGTCAGTATCACCGCAGAGACAAAGCAAGACCTCATTGAGTTACTCCAAGAATTCAAGGATGTCTTCGCATGGTCATATCAAGACATGCCCAGGCTAAACACTGATATCGTGGTACACCGTTTGCCCATAAAAGAAGAATACAAGTCGGTCCAACAAAAACTTCGGAGGATGAGGCGGACGTTTTACTAAAAATAAAAGAAGAGGTCAAGAAGCAGTTTGACGCAGGGTTCTTGCAAGTGGTTAAGTACTCGAATGGGTAGCCAATATCGTCCCGTCCACAAGAAAGATGGGAAAGTACGAATGTGTGGATTACGAGATCTAAACAAGGCTAGCAGAAGGACAACTTTTCGTTACCTCATATCGACACCTTGGTGGACAATACGGCGGAGTTATTCATTGTTCTCATTCATGGATGGCTTCTCGGGATACAACGGATAAAGATGCTTCACGAAGACATGAATAAAACCACATTTATAACCATGTGGGAACCTTTTGCTATAAGGTAATGCCATTTGGGTTGAAGAATGCGGGAGCAACATATCAGAGAGCCATGGTGACCCTATTCCATGACATGATGCACAAGGAAATTGAGGTTTACGTCGACGATATGATTGCCAAGTCTCGGACCGAAAAGGAGCATATCAAGTCTTAAGGAAATTATTTTTGAGGTTGAGAAAAGTCAAATCAAGCTTAACCCGTGAAGTGTACCTTTGGAGCCGGTCGGGAAATTGCTAGAATTTATAGTCAGTGAAAAGGGGATTGAGGTTGACCGGACAAAGTCAAGGCTATACAAGAATTGCCTCCACCTCGTGCAAAAAAGAAGTTTGAGTTTTCTTAGGAAGATTAAATTACATTGCTCGGTTCATTTCTGGCCCGGTAGAAAATGTGATCCCATATTTCGCCTTCTTAAAAAATACAACCCGGTGTGTGGGATGAGGAATGTCAGAAAACCTTCGACAAAGTAAAGCGATACCTGTCCAATCCTCCAGTATTGACACCGCCTAATCCAGAGAAGCCTTTAATCCTCTATTTGACGGTGCTTGATAATTCAATGGGATGTGTGCTAGGCCAAAGATGATGAATCGGGAAAGAAAGAAAAAGTAATATACTACCTTAGCAAAAAGTTCACTGAGTGTGAAACAAGGTACTCACCGATTGAGAAAATATATTGTACCTTGGTCTGGACAACTCGGAGACTGAGGCAGTACATGTTGTATCATACGACTGCTCATCTCAAGCTAGACCCGCTGAAATATCTAATGGAGTCAACTACTCTGAATGGACGGATGGCCCGATGGCAAATTTTACTTTCTGAGTTTGACATAGTTTATGTAAACCAGAAAGCGATAAAAGGGAGTGCAATAGCGGATTTTCTGGCTAGTAGAGCTCTGGCAGATTATGAGCCTCTGGACTTTGATTTCCCTAATGAAGACCTAATGTACGTAGCAACCACTGAAGAAGATACCACGGAAAGTCGTCCTTGGAAACTAAACTTCGACGGGGCATCGAACGCTATGGGCAATGGAATTGGGGCAGTTCTGGTGTCCCCAAACGGAGATCATTACCCATTTACCTGTAAATTGGATTTTGATTGTACAAACAATATGGCAGAGTATGAAGCTTGTATCATGGGCATCCGTGCTGCTATTGAACGCAAAATTAAGGTGCTGGAAGTATTCGGAGACTCCGTGTTGGTAATTTATCAACTTAAAGGAGAATGGGAGACGAGAGATCCCAAATTGGTCGAATACAAAAGATTGGTCCAAGAACTAATCAAAGGGTTCGATGACATCACTTTCAGTTATTTACCAAGGGACGAAAATCAGATGGCTGATGCTCTAGCCACATTGGCTTCTATGGTACAAGCAAACAACAAGGAGGATATGAGACCTATACGAATGAGCATTTATGAGGCCCCAGCCCATTGCTACAATGTCGAGGAAGAAGGAAAAATTGGCCCTCCATGGTACCACGACATATTGCGGTATGTGAAGAATCGTGAGTACCCTGATCAAGCCACAGAGAATGAAAAAAAGGCGCTGAGGAGATTAGCGTGTGATTACGTCTTGGATGGAGAAGTCTTATACAAGAAAAGGAAAGATCAAGTCTTTAAGGTGTGTGGGCGCCGGCCGAAGCTAAGTTAATCCTAGAAGAAGTCCACGAAGGTGTCTGTGGAACTCACGCTAATGGTTTCACAATGGCCAGACAAATAATGAGGTTCGGATATTATTGGTCCACCATGGAGGGAGACTGTATCAACTATGCCAAAAAATGTCATAAATGCCAGATTTATGGAGACAAGATTCATGTACCTCCGTCACCTTTGCATGTTATGACTTCTCCATGGCCATTTTTCATGTGGGGCATGGACGTCATTGGGCCAATATCTCCGAAAGCATCGAACGGGCATCGATTCATCTTTGTGGTCATCGACTACTTCACGAAATGGGTAGAGGCTGCCTCATATGCCAACGTCACTAAATCAGCGGTTAGCCGATTTTTGAAGAAGGAAATCATTTGTCGATATGGAATGCCCGAGAGGATCATATCAGACAACGCACTGAATTTAAACAATAGCACGATAGCAGGGGTTTGTAGCCAATTCAACATCAAACACCACAATTCATCACCGTATCGCCCAAAAATGAATGGGGCAGTGGAAGCAGCCAACAAAAATATCAAAAAGATAGTGGGAAGATGACTGAGACTTACAAGGATTGGCATGAAAAATTACCGTTCGCACTCTATGCTTATCGAACGTCCGTCCGAACCTCTACTGGGGCAACACCTTTCTCATTGGTCTATGGGATGGAGGCAGTTCTACCTATCGAAGTGGAAATACCTTCTCTTCGAGTATTGTCAGAAGTGAAGCTGGATGAAGCTGAATGGATCCAGGCTCGATATGATCAGTTGAACTTAATCGAAGAAAAGAGATTGAGGGCTATCCGTCATGGCCAGATGTACCAAAAGCGAATGATGCGAGCTTACAACAAAAAAGTTCGCCAAGGAATTCCACGAAGGGATCTCGTCTTGAAAAAGATCCTTCCCATACAAAAGGATTTGAGAGGAAATGGATGCGAATTGGGAAGGACCATATGTGGTGAAAAGGCTTTCTCGGAGGGCACTAATCTTGGTGAGATGGATGGGAAAAATCTACCCAATCCCATAAATTGATTCGAGTTAAAAGTATTACGCTTGAAGAAGGAAAGGCTAAAGTGAAAACCCGCAAAAGGCGCTTTCTGACCAAAAAAAAGAAAAAAAAAGAGAGGCGAGTGAAAACCCGTAAAGGCGCTTTGAGACCAAAGGGCTTTGAGTCGAAAACCCGATAAGGGCGGCTCAAATTAAAAAGAGGTATATGACAATCTTTTTCCCTCCGAATTGGCAAAGGAGGAATGTTACACTTGAACATCTACAGAGCCTTTGCAGATCTCCCAACGTCTTTTCAATTTGAAATGATTTTTGAAAGGATTCGATTGGCGAAGCCCAGTGCGATATCTGGGGCACCTACTTTTCTTTTACCCATTTTTGTACTCCAATAATGTTTACTTTTGTTGAATTAATCCAATTCCATTCTTTATAAATTCCATTGTTATTTTAAATCTTTGAGTTGTTTGCAATTGAAATGACGACCCATTGACCCATAATGCTTCCATGAAACGAGTCCCGCCTATTACTCTGGAAGCTTCTAAATAGCGTAGGAACCTAAAACAAGACTGTTGTTTAGGAACCACCGCACTTAGGGGTTGGAAACATTCGAAGAAGAGAAGTCCAAAATTATGACCATTTCTTCAGATTCGCAGGCATAGACATCAGACAAGATGTTACCTCTGTGCCATGACCTCGACGAGCGAGCGAGCAATTACAGCCCTAAGATTTTTTTTAAAAGAAAAATAAGTCGTTCTCATGACATCCTGCATTCATGCAAATGCCCTCCGTAATATCATCATTGCATCTTAACGAAAGATCATCATTCTCATGACATTCTGCATTCATGCAAGTATCATCCATTAGTTAGGAGCATTCGAGTCATTCTGACCATAGCATCCTCATCATTTGGCATAAACACAAACATATAAAATCAAGTCTACAGGATATGTCCCTAAAGGACGGTGTAGCAACACTATTGAAGATTGTCCTATTACCATCAACCAGTGATGGAATGGGTTGAAGATTGCCCTATTGCCATCAACCAGTGGTGGAATAGGTTGAAGATTGTCCTATTACCATCAACCAGTGATGGAATAGGTTGAAGATTGTCCTATTACCATCAACCAGTGATGGAATAGGTTGAAGATTGTCCTATTACCATCAACCAGTGATGGAATAGGTTGAAGATTGTCCTATTGCCATCAACCAGCGATGGAATAGGTTGAAGATTATCCTATTGCCACTGACCAGCAGTGGAATAGGCCAAAAATTGTAGATCTTGTCACCATGACCAGTAGTGGGGCAAGATCGAAGGCAAATCATGGCTCCCTAACCAATAGGGAACATGATTTAGGCCACCCTCCTATTGCCACTGACCAGCATTGGAATAGGCCAAAAATTGTAGATCTTGTTGCCCTAACCAGTAGTGGAGCAAGATCGAAGGCGAATCTTGGCTCTCTAACCAGTAGAGAACATGATTTAGGCCATCATCCTATGTCCCCGACCAAGCAATGGAATAGGTCAAAATTTGTAATTCCTGTCCCTAACGAGTAGGGAGCATGGTTAAGCTTTAGTCCTATTGCCTTAACTAGAGGTGGGATAGGCTGAAGACCAAAGACCTCATCTCTCTGGAGATGCAGCGGAGCAATCTAAAATAAAACAAGCCACATCCTATTGGAGTCGCAGCAAGAACAAATTGAGGCCACATAGCGGTGGAGTGGATTGGAGTAACAAGATGCGGTAGACTGGAATGGGGCTACATGAAGAAGAAAAGCACCAAAGAAGACAGACTCAGCAGAACCGGGCAAGTTTGGTCCCTCTTTATGTCTTTGCTCTATTCAGATTACATACGACAATGAGCAAGAGAGGGCATTGTAGATGGCCCAAAATTGCCCGGGCCCAATTACAAAATAAATATAAGCCCAAAAAAAAACCAACCCAATCGAAATACAGAAAAAAAAAAACAAAACAAACAAACAAAAACAAGCCCGAATGGCCCAAAACCATTTTCAGCCAAAAATAGAAGAGGATAGAAAACCCTAGCCGAGCCTCCCCACGACCTCGACTTGACCCCCACCTACCCTCTGCGCCCGCTCAGGCCGTCGGCGCTCCCATGGCCACGCAAAACACTCGAAAAGGATAGGGACAACAATATCAAAAATGAGAGAAGGACTTTCTTTTGTTTTTTTTCTTCTTCCTTCGGTTATAAAAACCGGAGAAAATAATGTAAAAAGGGGTTCCTTTCGGGAAAAAAACAGAGAGTATTAAAGAAAAAAGGGGGGCTTTTTCAAAAAAACAGAGAAAGATAGCAGAAAGGCCCCTTTTCTTTTTTGAACATCAATAGAAAGAAAATTTTTTAGCGCAAAACATCAAATCCAAACACGAAAGAAAAGAAAAGGCAAAAGATTCAAAAAACCGAAAGAACAGAGGCAAAAAAGGTTTATTTTTTTTCCTTTTTATTTTCCGAAAGTCGTTTCTTTTTTTTCAGGAAACTCGCATAATGAACTAGGGGTGACGGCGAACGGCGACGGCCCTCGCCGGAAATCGCGCCACCCTCTCCCTACAGAGAAAACAAAAAAGGAGTGAAGAGTTTTTTTTTTTAAGCTGCTAAAAATGAAAAAAAGAGGGCAAAAGTTTGAATTTATATAGGTTTTAAAACGACGTCGTTTAGGGCCTGATACAGTGGCCCCAAAACGACGCCGTTTCGTCGTGACCATGAGCGACCGACCCGCTCGGAGGATCCGCGTGTTTTGCCGAAAAAATGGAAAATTTATGCGCACAGTCCTTCCGCATTTTTTATTTTTTACAATCAAGTTTTTCTATATTGCTATTTGGCCCATAAGCTTCATGCGATTACAATTTAGTCCCTATAAAACGCTGCATTTAGATGTTTCGGGTAAATTTGCGCTTCTCATCCTCCATATTTTCGCGCGCACCACAATAGGGTCCTCTCCCCTTTTCTTTTATTATAAATCTTCCCCAAAACTTTATTTTCAATTCGATTTGGCCTCCCCTTCAATTATCATTATTATTATTTAATGTTTTATTGGCTATTTATTATTACTATTGTTTTATTATTATTACTATAATATTACATATTACTATGCTATATTATTATTATTAGCATTATTATTATTATTATTATTATTATTATTATTATTATTATTATTATTATTTTCATTTTATTCTTATTTATTTATTTATTATTTTATTTATTTATTTGTTATTATTCGTTCATTAATGCATCATTCTTTTATTAATATATCATTATTATTATTATTATTATTATTACTATACTCATATTATTATATTGTAATTATTTTGTATCATTATATTATTTTATTATTATTACTATGCTACTACTACTATTATTATCATTATTATTATTATTATTATTATTATTATTATTATTTTCATTTTATTCTTATTTATTTATTTATTATTTTTATTTATTTATTTTTTATTATTCGTTCATTAATGTATCATTCTTTTATTAATATATCATTATTTTCTATTATCATAATTATTTAATTTAAATTTGATCTTCACTCTTTAAATTTTCACCATTTATGATTTTTATTATTTTATTCATTATTTATTTATTATTTCATTTATTTATCATTTCATTTACTTATTATTTATTCGCTTTATTGTCCTTTACTCTTTTAACACTTTAAGGCAATTTATTTATTTATCATATTCTTTATTTCATTATTGTCGTTATTATTATTATTATTATATTTGTTTCTATAGCTTTATTATCGTCATTCTTATTTCATTATTTATTTGCTCATTCATTTATTTGTAAAAATTAGATTTATTCGCATGTTCGCTAAATTCGTTAGTATCATTACTTTGTCTAATATTAATCAATTGAATTTTCAAAATAAAGATGATGTTCGGTATTTGAAAATTCGGGAAGATCGAGCCCTAACTTACTGGGCTCCGGTTTTACTCGTTTATGTTAAACAACGGGATATCTCTTTTGAAACAAAATCTCAGAAATTCAAAATGTCGTGCCCTAACTTACTGGACTCGACACTTAGATACTTCGGGATAAGTTTTTTTCTAAAATAGAGGCAATCTTCCGTATTTGAAATCTCGGGAAATCGAGCCCTAACTTACTGGGTTCCGATTTCTCATTTGACGAATAACGGAAGATCCTCTTCAAATAAAAACCAAGTTTCAAAAGGCGAGCTTAGTTTCGGGAGTTTAAAGTATCGTGCCCTAACTTACTGGACGTGATGCTTTACCTCTTCAAAAATAAGAAAGCCTTAACGCCCCTTCTAATTTTGAAAATAAAAAAAAACATTGTATTTTCGAATCCCTTTTAAGTTTTCAACAAATAGGACATCAATCAATCAGTTTGGTACCAATTTTGGGCGTGTCGAGGGTGCTAATCCTTCCTCGCACGTAATCGACCTCCGAACCCGTTTTCTCAAAGTTCGTGGACCAAAAAGCACTGTTTTAGTAAATTAAATGTTTTATTAAAACGAAGGTGATCCGATCACACCAAATAAAGATCGGTGGCGACTCCTTTCATTCTTTTTTTTTAAAATCGAATTAAATGCGTCGTTCTGCTTCCTCAAAAAAATGGTTACGACACCGATATTTCAACCAATGCATTTATATACTTGTAAGGCCCAATTTTAGAGCTCGGGGCCCAATCCAAAAAAATAAAAGTCCCAATTACAAAAACAGTCCAAAAATCAAAGCCCGAAAGGCCCAAAATCAAAAAAATACAAATCAAAACCCTAAATCAGGGGCTAAAAGTCCTCGCGCCGCACGTCGTTCTCCAGCAAACTCCAGCGCCGCATCGTGCTCCACCAGGTCGCCAAGCCACCACGCCACGTCTGCATCATACTCTAGCACGTCTCTATAAAATAGAAAAGCAGTTGTAGATTATAAAAGGCTATAAAAGCCACGAAAATCCTTGTAAACGAGACTTTTTTTTTTGTTTTTTGGGTACACAAGTTACACAAAGAAATACAAAGGCAAAATACACAAAAGCGGAGAGTCAAAGCAAATAGAAAGGTTTATTTTTGTTATTTTCTTTTCTTTTTCTTTTTGTGTTTTCGAAACTGTGTTCCTATCGTTTTTTTTCCGCCAATACAGCAAAACAGACTTTTAGCGGCGTTTTTTTAGGTTTTTAGCGGCGTTTTTAAGCGCCACTAATAGATCTTCTTGGCGCTTTGAAAACGCCACAAAAATGCCGCTAAATGTGGCGCCATAAAATTTAGCGGCGTTTTGTAAAAAACGCCGCTAGAAACCATGACTTTTAGTGGCGTTTTTAGAAAAACGTCATTAAAACATAACTTTTAATGGCGCTCTCTCACAAACGCCGCTAAAGGTGGCTACTTTTAGCGGTAACTTATTTCTAAAACGCCGCTAAAAACATGACTTTTAGCGGTAGCTTATTTCTAAAACGCCGCTAAAGGTGGCGACTTTTAGCGGCTTTTTTCCAAAACGCCGCTAAAAACATGATTTTAATGCTTTTTGCTAACATGCCGCTAAAAACATTACTTTTAGCGGTAGCTTTTTCTAAAAGCGCGCCAAAGGTGGCGACTTTTAGTGGCTTTTTCCAAAACGCTAAAAATATGACTTTAATGACACTTTTTTTTAAAACGCTAAAAACATGACTTTAGCGCTTTTTCTAAAACGCCGCTAAAGAAAGGTTTGACTTTTAGCGCTTTTTTTTCCTCAAACGCCGCTAACTTGTACATATTTAAAATATTTAATTTATCCAATATCATACGCCTCACACTAAAACCAACCAATGACAACAAATATAATATATAATTTCAACCCAAATAACAAATGTAGCATAAAATATTACACCAACTACATTAATTCTAAATGTTATTTTAAAAATAAATAAAAATATATGATATCGTAGAAAATATCCTTACAAAATGTTAAATGTAACAATGTTAAAATCATCTTACAATAAGAACATAAATGTCTAAGATGGCGTCTGCATTGTTGCAACATCTTCATCATAACTTTAAGTCATAGTTGAAGTTCTTCATACTTCTGTTTTGCTCGCCTCCCTTCTTCTTTGCTTCGCTTTAAGTAGAGAATTTGCTCTGCCTCCTCATTGCTTGTCTCGGCCTCCCTCATTGCTACATCGGCTCTAAGTTGAGAAATTTGCTCAACCGTGCTAGATTGCATTTGAGCTATCTCGGTCTTTTAGCCTCGAACTTGAAAGACGAGATTGACTCCGGAAGGCATATATTGTTGGGAGTCGGATCCAAAATATTGGGTCGAGTAACACGGATCCTTGAAGTCGAACCCGACTGCACCTTTCAACACCCAAAACATTAGTGATAATTTGTTATAAATATACTCAAGAATAACAGAACTATCGGTTGAAGCGATCATACCTTTCGGGACCCAAAACATCGGTAATAATTACATATCGACATCCTCAAGATGAACAGAACTATCACTCGAAGCAGCCGCTTCATAAAGTGTCTTCTTCTCCTTTAGTTTCTCTTAATAAATTAATCAAAAAGTTAGAAACGAAATATACAATAAGAAGGAATGCATCATAACTTAACATTATTAATTTAAAAGCGCTAACGAAGAATTAAACTATTATAAGTAAACATTATAAATCCATTTTAATAAATCAAATTTTATTAAGTAAATATACCATAATCTCTCCACTTGGTGTCATGGAGACCCATCCTTCTTCTCATGCGTAATGTCAAAAAGTGAACGCGTCCAACTTTTTGACCGGTGGAGAGTTCCTACGGTGTTGTATTACAAATATAATTTAATAGTATAAAGTCATTAATATTTGATGAATTAATAAATTATAATACCTCGGCCTCAATAGCGAGCAAAACTTCTCGATCTGCGGTAATGCGTGAATTTTGTTTACACTGCTTTGTTCCGACACGCTCACGATCCTACATAATGATATTATTATTACGTATATAGTAAATACTATACACCAAAAACTTATAAGAGTTTAGAAGTAGGTAATACCTCTCCTTTCTTTGAGTTCTAGAATCTAACCGCATCTTCCCATTGATGCCTCAACATTCCGGTGGGACATTCTGCGATTTATCCTCGAGGCTTATTTCTTTCTTAAAATATTCTTTTTCAATATGCTTTTGTTGTCTCTCCATTTTTTCCCAATGTCTTTTTATATAGTCATCGGAGACCTCCAAATTAAACCTCTCCTAAAAAACATAAATTTAAAAAGTAAATATAAATGAAACTTCAACCAAAGTATTATAAATTACATTCATGTTTTGTTACCTTAATGTTCTCGAGCTTGATTTTTGTTTATGTTAGGCATGTGATGCCATGACTCGTAATTGATGGGCAACATATTTGCATTTAGTGCAATAATGCCCAAATAGCCTCCTAGAACTCGAGCTTGAGGCCAATAGGCTGGCCATAACTGCTTCTCCTTACTTTCACACGGTAGCGAAATTTAATTCAGATAAACCTTTAAGCGTGACGTCCGCGACCTTTATGCGTCCCACCATTCTCAATGACCAATGATAAATTATTGTTATATTAAAATTGAAAAATAAATCAATAAAAAAGTCAACATCCATGTAAAATAATTTAATTTTACTTTGTAATTCTGTAAGCTCATCATCTATGTCAGGCACATTAGAGGATCCAACTACTGTTCGCTGTTCACTATTGCCCTCTCCTGAATTTATAGTATCATGTACAATATTTAAATCTCGCATTCTTCTTCTACTCATTTTCATTTGCAATACACATAAAATAGTTGAAATATTAGTAACAAATAACAACAATAATGGTACATATAAAATATTTAAATTACATAAAATGACCATGATTAAAATTATAATATTACATATAAATAAAAAAATAGTAAAATCTTACTACATCATAATTCGTAAATATCTTCGTCCACATCCTGACAAACCTATTGAAATTGTGCACTAGTACTAGGGATATTTTCATTTAAGTTTTGTTCTGGAAAAGGTAGAGTTTCTGATATTTCGACGATGTCATCTCTACTTCCACTGCCCATGTCGAACAAGTCTCTAGGAGTATTTCGAAGTGCAATATACCAACCCTCATCGCTTGGATCTTCCGAGTAAAAACTTGTTTCACTTGAGAAGAAAACACATACTGGCTCGTCTATCGGTTGTTCTCCGTGTGAATCAATCGAGAGAAATTCACCATTGTAAAACCATATTGATCTTTTTAATTCCACGAGCCGTATTCACATCAGCCCATTCACCTCGAAACAAGACAACTTTCCATTTGCCGTAATAATCCAACTCAATGATGTCGATAATAAGTCCGTAATACTCCAAATTCCCTCGACAAGATTATCATCCCTAGCACTAGAATAACTCGTAATTGAAGAATTAACAACAATTCCACAATTTTGGGTTCTCTCAACCTCTCGCGATACTTTGTATGAAATCAGATCCGTTGATGAGGAATGCACTATATCTTTTCACTATTCGGTTTGGACCTTGTGAAAGCCATTTAACTTCATTAACTTCATTCCGACTCCAAACCTATTGAATCGAAAGTAAATCGAGTAATTATAAATGTTATGAGAAAACATTATTACTTGTCAATGAAAACTTAAATTGCATACCATTTGGCTTAACCATTCATGGAATGATTCTGAACATCTTATTAATTTCGTCGATGTAACCTTCGGGACCGTGAGCGAGCTCTCAATACTTGTTTGTACTCACTATGTTAAAAATGGTTACTTTGTTAAAAGACAAACAAATTATAATTGATGAGTATTTATCAAATTCTAGAACTTACTTAGAAATGGTTCCATTGAATCGTGATGAAAAGAACGTGTCGATGTGCTTGGACCCATGATCGTCGTCTAATTCGCAATTTCGACTTTGCCGATCGGTTCTCAAAACTTTGAAATAAATAAGTTCCGGCCAAGTTATGATCTGTGAGCCCAAAGATTTCTACTTGGTCTGCATTCATTCTTGTTTCAACATCTTTCAAGTACCTTGAGCAGAAAGTCATACATTCTTCGCCAAGTAGCCTTCGGCAATTGATCCTTTCGGATAACGTTTATTGCGGCAATAAGACTTCAATTTGGAGAGGAACCTAAACACGAAATAGAACATTATCAAAAGTTGGAACTAAAGGCATTTAGGTGAATGAAGGAATAATTTACAAATAAATTAATACCTTTCAATGGGATACATCCATCGATAGAACACAGGTCCACCAAGTATCGCTTCACGCGGGAGATGAATTAACAAGTGCACCATAATTGTGAAGAAGGAAGGCGGGAAGATCTTCTCCAGATTGCATAAAGTCAGTGCGGCTCGATCTTGTAGTGTCTCAAGTTCTTGAACGTCCAAAACTTTGCCACAAATGCCTTTCATTATGTTGGATAGTTCAATTACACAAGACGTCACCTTTTTTGACATACAACACCGCATAGCAACTGGCAGTAAGGCTTGCATCAAGATGTGATAGTCATGCGATTTTAAGCCATATAGTCTTCGATCTTTAAGACTAACACATCGAGCTATATTTGATGCATATGCATCCGGACCTTTATATCCTTCAACACCGTCAGAACACTTCTTTTTCGTCTTGACATTGAATAAATAGCGGTGATGGCGATATTTCATATTCGGAAGTGCTTGAGGATGAAGCTCACGCCGAATTCCTATGTGAACTAAATCAAGTCGACTTTGAAGATTGTCTTTTGATTTTCCATCGACATTCAAAATAGTCCCAATAATGTTCTCGCAGACATTTTCTCAATGTGCATGACATCAAGATTATGGCGTAATATCGATGCTCCCAATAAGGCAACTCAAAAAAAATACTTCTTTTTTTCCACAACTCCGCCTCATTAGGATCATCCTCTTCGTCAGATTCATCATCAGATTCATCCCTTTCTCTGTAGTTTCTTTTCGACTTGGCCGGTTGATTCATCTTCCCATAAATAAAATTTATATCTTTCAACATGAATAATATTTCGGATCCATTGGTCTGCGATGGAGCTTCTTTGAACTCTTGATCACAAACCGAGCACTCGATATCTAAATCTATGATTTTACGGTAACCACCGACGATGCCCCATATAAGAGAACTTCTTCCCATTATATAACCATTTCGAACATGTGCAAGACAGACAATAAGGACAAGCATAACGTCCCTAGTACTCCAACCGGATAAATTAGCATAAGCGGAAGTCATTAATAGTCCACATCAAAGGCGCACGTAAGTTAAAGTTCTCTTTTCTCATTGCATCGTATGTCTCAACACCAACCCATAGTTGTTTTAACTCTTCAATAAGTGGCTGCAAATATATGTCAATATCATTCCGGGCCCTTTCTCTCGTGTATAATCATAGATAAGATAAAAGATGACTGTTTCATGCAAACCCATGGAGGTAAATTGTAAGGAACAAGCACCACCGGCCAAGTACTATCTGTTGTGTTCATGAGTTTGTAAGGGTTAAATCCATCGATGCTAGCCCAAGCCTAACACTCAGGGATCGCGTGCAAAGCTTGGAAATTTTGAGTCAAATGATTTCCAAGCTAAAGAATCATGGTGCCTTAACAATCCATCATCGGTTCGTCCATCATGGTGCCACGTCATTGACTCATTGTCTTGACGACATGAAAAACCTTTGAAGCCTTGGTATTAGCGGGAAATACCGCAAAATCTTAACCGGCTGCTTACTTGAATGTGTATCCTGTTCGTCATCGTTACCATCCTCTGCATTTCTTTTAATCCAACGAGATTCACCGCAGACATGACAGCACTGTTGGTTTATCCGGTCGCCCCAATACAACATGCAATCATTTCGACAACTATGAATTTTGTTGTAGCCAAGACCCAAATCCTTTATTAGTTTCTTCATGTCTTTGGACGATTTAGGGATTTTCGTAAACGGGAACATTTCTTGCAAAAACTCTAACAGCATTGTCAACGAGTTTCCGGTCCATCCTCCCAAACATTTCAAGTGAAAAAGACGAATACAGAAAGACAGTTTGGAAAATTTTGATCCCTCATACAGTTCTTCATTCATTTCGCCAAGTAACGTGTAGAACCTTGTCGCTTCTTCATTTGGTTGTTCATCATGTACAGTTCTTCCACCTTCGGTGAAAGTATTTCCACCAAAACTATAATCATCGGTTGCACCCATGTCAGGTGGAAATGACCCGAAACCATCACTGTGCATATTAAAAGCATCCCGCAACATGCCTTCCATGTTATAATCTCTAACATTCTGATTGTAAGCACTATGAGGATAAACTAGATTCATCGATGATGATGCTCCACTAGATGTACACTCTCCATGAAAAATCCATTTTTTGTACCCCCGAACAAAGCCATCAACAACTAGATGTTCATAGACAACTTCACGGTAATGCCAATTGGTATTGCAACACTTCTCACACGGGCAAAGAATCATATTCTCTTGGCTTGCATTTTGAAATGCGAAATTCGGAAAAGTTTCTACTCCATTTCGATAATCGTTGCTTACCCTTGACAAATTCATCCAAGTCCTATCCATTTCGTAGTTGTTGAAGTCTAATGTTGACAATAAATTACACTACTAAATTGTTAATTTATAATTTACGTAAGTAATGATAATTTCATATATATAATCGAGTACTATGTAAGTATTATGTAAGTTATGTATTATGTAAGTTATATATTATGTAAGTTATGTATTTTTAAGATTCAACATACGTGGCATTGTTACACCTAGGGAGGATCATTATATCTAACGATGAGATATCTGACAACCCGTCGGGTTTCAAACCTATATACTTTGAATCTCTTTTTTTCGATACAAGTATTATGTAAGTTATGTATTATATAGGTTATATATTATGTAAGTTATGTATTCTTTAAGATTCAACATACGTGGCATTGTTACACCTAGGAGGATCCATTATATCTAATGATGAGATATCTGCAACCCGTCAGTTTCAACTATATACTTTGAATCTCTTTTTTTTTCGATACAAGTATTATGTAAGTTATGTATTATGTAGGTTATATATTATATAAGTTATGTATTCTTTAAGATTCAACATACGTGGCATTGTTACACCTAGGGAGGATCCGTTATATCTAACGATGAGATATCGGCAACCCGTCAAGTTTCAACCTATATACTTTGAATCTCTTTTTTTTCGATACAAGTATTATGTAAGTTATGTATTATGTAGGTTATATATTATGTAAGTTATGTATTCTTTAAGATTCAACATACGTGGCATTGTTACACCTAGGAGGATCCGTTATATCTAACGATGAGATATCTGGCAACCCGTCGAGTTTCAACCTATATACTTTGAATCTCTTTTTTTCGATACAAGTATTATGTAAGTTATGTATTATGTAGGTTATATATTATGTAAGTTATGTATTCTTTAAGATTCAACATACGTGGCATTGTTACACCTAGGGAGGATCCGTTATATCTAACGATGAGATATCACGGTAACCCGTCAGTTTCCAACCTATATACTTTGAATCTGTTTTTTTTTTTTCGATACAAGTATTATGTAAGTTATGTATTATGTAGGTTATATATTACGTAAGTTATGTATTCTTTAAGATTCAACATACATGGCATTGTTACACCTAGGGAGGATCCGTTATATCTAATGATGAGATATACTGACAACCCGTCGAGTTTCCACCTATATACTTTGAATCTCTTTTATTTCTATACAAGTATTATGTAAGTTAAATAATGTGATAAAAGCTATGTAAGTTATGTAAGTTATGTACATGTAAGTTATGTAATTTTATGTTAGTTATGTATTATGAATTATGTAAGTTAAATTAAAATTTCAAATCGAGAATAAGATAAAATTTGGAAAATGTTATTATATGGTTTTTATAATTGAAATTTCTTGTGATGTTATTAAGTTTACAAAGTTTTTAACTTACTTCTTTTAAAAAAAATTATTTTCTATATTAAAACATATTTCAATAATGATCTATATTATTATATTGATAACAATATTAAATTTAAAAGTTTTAAATTACTTCTTATAAAAATTAATTTACTTTTTGTAATTAAAACATATTTAAGTAATGATCAATATTATTATTATATCGATAACAAAATATTATTACCATTTTGGAAAATATTGAAAATATTAAATATTAAAAGCAAACATTAATAATATAAATAATTAGTAATTAGTAATAAGCCTAAAAGCCATATAAATGTAAGTATTCTTAAAAAAATATTGTTTACTTGCAAATATGTTTACTTGCAAATATTTATTAAAAATGAATTTATGTTAAAAAATTATAACATACTTTAACAATTTACTTTTATATTTTGTTAATGTTATTTTTATATCGCATCGTACCTAAATTTTAAAAATAATACACGGAAGCTTGTAAAAATCTAATCGGCATGAGTAGATAGCAAATTGGAGGTTGTTCAAACATTATTAATAATAAACAAGAATAATAAAAATGCAGCTTAGGCATAAATTAATAATAAATGAAGAATAATAAATAGCAATAATAATAAATGACAATAATAAATAAATGAGTTTAGGCATAAATTAATAATAAATGACAATAATAAATAGCAATAATAATAAGCAACAATAATAATCAGCAGTTTAGGCATAAATTAATAATAAACAGACAATAATAAATAGCAATAATAATAAACAACAATAATAATCAATAATAATAATAAACAAAGAATAATAATCCGCAATTTTGGACAAAGACAATTTAGCAAGTTACATATCGACCTATATACTTCAAGTCCAAACGAAAGCTTGTCTAATAAACGCATATACATGCTTGAAGTCCAAAAGAAAGCTTGTCTAGAAGAAACCTTGTCTACTAACTTTATTGAAACTAAGGAGGAAGATAGACAATTATGATCAAGTCGAAAGTACTAAATATCGGTTCATAAGGTGAAACATGATAGTAAGCAATGGAATTTTCGCATATACCTTGATAAATTAAGCCTTTTTCGTGAAGTCTAATAAGCGCAGTATAATGACTCCGCAATGATGTATACAAGGTTCGAACACAAACTTACTTCATAATACAAACACCTAAAACACTAATCAACTATATTAGCAATAGATAAAATGTCAAGTTCCAACAAAACAATCACATAAAACTAGTTGGCAAAATCTACAAAAATATTTTGTAAAATCGGCTAGTTTAGATAAAATTTTATTTTTCTAAAATTATTTATCTCAAATATTTTCTTTAAATAATTTATTATTCGTAATCTATTGAGAAGTCCCAATGATAATTATTAAAACAAATTCTAATCATGATCTTTTTATAAAAGGACATATGCATGTTAGACTCTTTCAACTAATATTCAATTAGTCTATACTTTACCATATACATGTATAAATCATATAAATATTTATGCCAATGTATTTAATAATTTTTGGAAAAATTTATATGCTTCTAGCATTCTATGTCCTTTAGAAATTTTAAAAATATCGACACATGTCAAACATGAACTGCTATATTAATAAATACTTAAAATTATTGCATCAACCACAACAAAACATTATACCTTTTATAATCAATTTCAAGATTTGGAAAATCCTTATAGTATAAGTTGTACAAAAATATGCTCGCTATGCGATTTCACAAAATTCTATAAGAAGGAATGCAACAAAATATCGGTTCAATTCAAGTTCGATCCCAACTCCAATTATTTTATTTCTACCATTCATCTCCATAAGAATAAAATGCTAGTAGCTTGTTCTATAGAACAGAGAACATAGGCATGGTTGTGGCTTTAACATATACAACCACAAGTTCACAGTGTTTGACAAATAGACCTTGTAATACAATAACTATAACTATCACAGATGAGAACTATAATATAAAATAACTATAGAAACGGAAAATAAAAGATTAACAAAAAAAAAGAGGAAGTGAGAAACTATACAAAGAATATTCTTGTTCGCCAAAGTGAGGAAAAAGCGGCATTGATCAAACTAGCGAGACCGAATAGAGTTTGAGCAATAGTCTTCTTATGTATCTCTACGTGCTTTGGCTTTCTCAATTGATTCCATGGCTTCTTCATATGATTTACGAGTAAAAAATGGAATCGAGAATGTTCAAGCAAGTCTTAATTGAGTAAATATCCTATTTACTCTTGACATGGCTTCGAAATTTATGTTAATGAACTCGAGGACGTAAGGTTTTACCATAAACTTGTCCAACCTAAACAAAATGGCAACTTGACATCATACGAAAAATGAGAAACTACTTTCTAGTCACAAATTTCCATCACCATTTCCAGTTCAAACAGATTGACATTGTAAGTCGCTTGGTTTCGAAATTCTATTTAATTGAATGAAAGCTAGAGTTGACCAAATCTTATCCAACCTTAATGTTCAAAATGGCAAATTGTTGTCAATGAAATCAAAAAAAACTTTCGGTTTCATCATGCAACTTGCGACTCAAGCAGAATGGCATCTCTTGGACCATTGAGATTATCTTGAATGCTCATACAAGGAAACAATAGAAGCCTAACTTTTTTTTAATTCCTATATTTGTAACCATTCCAAATATCACAAGTCTTGTCGCAGTGATATAATGGTTAGCTACCAAATTAATAAAATAAATAAACAAACAAATCTTGAACACTCCAATGCTTCTTAATTCATGAGAGAAACTCAAGTTAAAATAAAAAGAAAATATGGAATGCTATGAACCCCAAGTCGCCAAGGTTCTTCTCAAGACGTACTTTCTTAATATTAATTAATCAATATAAAAATTAATATAAAATTTATTTGCAAACAGGCGCCATTAGCGAGAAACAAAAAAAATATATGTATACAAAAAACTATATTTCGATTCGGCATAAAACTGAATACAGAGCAAGAGAAACCAGAAAAGAGATTCAAAAGGTTCATTTTTCGATCTTTTTCTCCTTGATTTTTCTTTGGAATCCAATTTGTAGCATCGATTTCTTTCTCTTTTTTTCCTACGCGTGAAAAATAAAAAAAAAGGGAAGGGAAAAGGGATACCTGATTTCGGGCAGCGTCGTCTAGGCTTTCACTCTTTCGTCGAAAGCGTGCCCAAAGGAAATCGATAGGAAATGGTGGATCGTTGAAATGGTGGATCGTCGATGGGAAATCGATTTGGGGCTTCGGTTGAAAGGGGAAAATGAAAAGGGGCTAGAATTTCATCAAAGGGGATTTTACCAGAGAAAGGGTTGGTGGCCAAGAAAACGAATTTGTTTAGGCTCAGTTTAATAGCCTTGAAACGACGCCGTGCTGAGAAATGATGGAATATTTGCGCGTGTAGGCCGACTTTTAACGGCGTTTTGGAAAAGCCGCTAAAGGCCATACTTTTAGCGGCGTTTTGTAAAAGCGCCACACAGCCGAACTTTTAGCGGCGTTTTGGAAAAGCGCTAAAAGCTAAACTTTAGCGGCGTTTTGGAAAAGCGCCGCTAAAGGTTAACTTTTAGCGGCGTTTTGAAAAGCGCGCTAAAGATATACTTTTAGCGGCGTTTTGTTAATAAACGCCACGATTGTTTTTTTATGGCGTTTTCGTTCAAACGCCGCTAATGTATAAATTTTTCTTTATTTTTCTTTATTTTTTTACATACTATTATATCTATTTATATCTTATGGTTTACTTTAATTATTTTATTGTATATTATCATTTTATATCTACTATTTTTATTATTATCAAGATACTTTTATTTCTTTTACTACCATTTTAATATTATCACCATTATTTACTTGTTAATATTTTTTTGTTATTTTGCTTATTATTATTATATCTATTGCTATTATTTTTATTATTAATACTATCGTTTATTTCCTTTTCTTTTACCACATCTTTCCAAACTCGTGATTCTTTTTAAACAAAGGCAATGTTTGGTGGTTGGAAATTCGAGGAATCGTGCCCTAATGTGCTGGGTTGTGGTTTCTGTTTGGCCAAATCATTAAATATCCTTTAAAGTTGTGTCTGTTTTTTTAAACAAGGCAATGTTTCATGTTTTGGAAATTCAAGGAATCATGCCCTAACATGCTGGGTTGTGGTTTCTGTTTCGCCAAATCATTAAATATCCTTTAAAATTGTGTCTGTTTTTAGAATTAAAAGCAAGACAATATTTCATGTTTGGAAATTTGAAGGATCGTGCCCTAACGTGCTGGATGTCGATTCTTTCATTTGGCCAAGTGATGAAATACCCTTTTTAAAATGACAATGCATGAATCTTGGAAATCATGAAATGATCCTAGTTTCGAAGGTCTGAAACATCGTATCCTAACGTGCTGGACGTGATATTTCATTCTTCCGGAACATGAGAATTTCGATATCCAAATTCGAATTACCCAAACATGTTCCAAATGACTCATATTTTAAAGTCTTTTTCAATTCTCAATATTAAGGACATTAATCAATCAATACGGTACCAATTTTAGGCGTTGCGATGGTGCTAATCCTTCCTCGTGCGTAACTGACTCCCGAACACGTTTTCTTAAAATTCGTAGACCCAAACGTTTTCAAAAGTGGCCCAATCGCACGTCAAAAAAAGATTGGTGGCGACTCCGTTTTCTTTTTCAAAGTCGGCCTGTTTTCCAAACAAAAAAATAGTTTCAACAATACTCAAACATACTTAAATCATACTTGACATATTGACTTAACAACTTAATTAATGAAAACCTTATTATCATTTCTAATTAGCTCATTAAACTATTCAAACCATTTCAATTCAATACCAGTGCCATAAACAATTTCTACCATTTCACTAATTTAATCATCAAAATACCAAATACCTTTCTTTACAACAAAGTTATATAACATACCAAAATAACCATTATAATCTCTATGTACATGCCACTTTCACTTGGAAGAAAACATCACCAAAATCTTTATGCTGGAGTCGGGATCGTTCGGATGCTGGACCGAGACATTAGACTCCTATCAACTTGCGCACGGAAACAACCGTACGTTGAGTATTCCATACTCAGTGGTATTACCATAATTCAAATTATAATACAATAACCAAGTAAATTAAATCATATAACTTTAAGATTTACCAAACTAGTTCATGTATATAACTTTTCATTTTCTCAATATTTACAATTCAATTTAGCTTTTTATTAGTTAACATCATATACTTTCACATTGAGCCATTATTTATCTCATGAACATTTAGTTCATGCTTTCCCTTCACATTTTCATATTCAATTCACATTTTCAAATCGTATTCCACAATCACATTTCTTTCCAATAACTCAACTGATTCATTTCGTTCGATTTAACCTTTCATTTAATTACCCCTATTAACGGACTCGGACTTTGGTGGATACTCGGATCCAACCATACACACCAAATTGGCACCAAGTACGTCATCGGATAGTTCGAAGCAATATTTGACACCCAGTGTCTCATTGGCCAAGCCGAAGAATGTTGGTACCCAGTACCTCATCAAATCTATCCGAAATAATATAATGACACCCAGTGTCTCATCGACTCGAGGTCAAAGTATCCCTGAACTCTTCCAATCCTATGGCATGCCAACTATATCCGACTCAGCCCTACTAATTAATAGGGTTTCCAATTCTCAATTCAAATTCAATTTCATTTCAAAATTCACTTTCAATATCAAATTCACTATTCCATTCACTAATCAAAGTACAATTCAATACTAACACATATTTCTCATTCAATTTAATTTTCTAAATTCAATATAATAAACTCACTTACCTCAATATTTACTTACCATAAAATAAATAAATTTAAAATTAATATTTAATAATAAATAACTTGAATTATAGTAATATAAATCCGAATTTGCTCGATTATTCATCGATAACCTTCTCCTTTCCTTTGTGTGCCAATGCCTCGAGTTCCTTGTTAGCTACGAAAATAATAATAATTTACACTATTAATTATAGCATTAATTTATAATAATAATTGAATTCTATTCAATTTATACCCTAATTCAATTTAATCCTAACTAGATTTATCTACTTTTCTAATTTAATTCACACTCTATTTCTATTCAAATTTCATCCAAACTCAAATTTAACTACTAAATTTTCAGCATATTTCACTAATTTTGAATTTTTCTCAATTTAGTCCCTACAACATAAAACTTATAGCTTACTTTACAATTTAATCCCTTTAAGTATTCTAACTTGAATTTCATTCATTTAAATCCCTAATTCATCTTTTTGTTCAACATACACTATACTTGAAAACCTATGAACTTACAAAATATCAACTTAATTACATCAAAACCTTGTTTTAAAACTTCTAAAACATCAAATTTAAGAGAAAAGGACTTAATTTAACTTACCAATTAAACTTCAAGCTTCAAATCCCTAGTTTTCCCTTTTATTTTTCTTTCCTATTCTTTCGAATGGCTTCTGCTGTTCTTTTTGTTTCTTTTACTTCTTTTCTTTCTTTTATTTCTTTAGTTTCTTTTATTTACTTTATTGTTTTAATTACTTAATGATTAATATAATATCAATATAAAATATATTATGCTTAAATTTTAAGTAAATCAATTATTTAATTACATTTGTACATATTTATATTGTTACACTTGTATAAATTTTGTACCATATTTGTCAATTATCTTATTTATTTAATAAATATCTATTAAACAAAAATAATAATATTACAATATATATTTTATTCATAAATGTACAATATCATCTATACCATAGACTTGTAAAAATCTTATAATTCAATTAATTATCTAATAATTATCTTTTACTTAATAAAATAAATAATAAATATATTATACTTGAATAATACATGTATTACAATTGTATGTATTTTAATAAATACACTTGTATTAAATCATTACCATACATTTGTCTTTATTTAACTTATTTATTCATAATATAATAATAATTATTATAATTTATAATTTAATATTAAACCTTAATAATTATTAATTAAATATCATGTAATATCTTCAATTCAATCAACTTATGCCGCCTCATATTTATGAATTGGCTTAATTGCCATTTTGGCCTTTTATACTTTCTTTTAATCTATAATTCAACTTTTACACCTCATTATATTTAGTCCTTTTCCCAATTTCTCTTAATTAAACTAAATTCATCTAATTAAAACTTAATTAGACACACTACTAGACTCATATAATTATTTACGAACTCGATTTACTAAGACGGAGGCCCTATAACTCACTTTGCTGGTGCCCGTGAATTTTGGGTCATTACAAATAATTAGAAATTTTAGAGAGCATACATAACTAATCAGATGAATAAATAATGGTGAAGTTTGATCAATAAAATCTCAGCATTGATATATTAACTCTTCTGTAGCTTTCAACTAATTTTGTACTACCAAATATTTCAATAACATTTGTTGTTTTAGTACCAAATAAGATAAATACCAAGTTCTAATTTTGATCAATAATGTTGACAATGCAGGAGGATATGAGTTCGAGCATGTTAAAGTGTGTTTATCCTGTTATTTAAGAGTTGAGGATCATGGGTAGTTCTAGGCATTATATAAAACAAATCATATTTTTAATATTTTATAACTGATTTGATGTTGGATTAATTCGTAAAATCATATATTCCAACATGAAACCAATGTCATTTTCTAATTTAAAAATGTTTAGAGTTTTAATGGGGCTAATTGCATTAATGTCCCCCAAACTATGACTTAGATTTTAAATTGATTATCAAATTTCAAAACATTTTAGTTGAATTCTCAAAGTATCAAATACTGTATATATGTATCAATCATGTCATTCTCTTAGTCTAAATATCAGTTTAGGCATTAAATGCTAGTTCAAGGACGATAACCCAACCCTTGATGCGTATGAAAATTTCTAGTTTAAAATTTGATGTAGTGCTTTAAACATGCTTCTAGTTAGATCGAAAGCTCGTATTTAATGTCCAAGGTGATAGTAGGTTGATGATGAAATTTAATTGATATGATATTAATAATATTTAAATAGAATAAAATTAATTTAAGATATATACGAAGATGTTAGATAGAATTAGAGCTGTTTAATGCTATTTATTTATTTTAGTTGAATTGAAAATAAGAGTTGAATTCAGTTTATATTTCATGGTTTTTATTGGGAGTCTTAACTTGTGAGGTGTGATTCTCTTCAATGATATATAATAATATATTATTTTTAAAAATTGAATTTTTAAATATTAACTCAAGAATTGAATTTTAACTCAAATGCGGAAGTTTGAATTTGGATAATTCATAAATAGCATGATTTTAATGAATGTTGTATTAGGAGTTAAATTGTATTTCTTTCTCTATTTAAAAATATACAAATTAATTCTAATAAGTTAGTTCAAAAGCATATTGGTCATTTATGTTAAAAATTTCATTAATTTGATTGTTAAAACTGGCGTAACTAATAAAATAACTAGATAGTGATATGTGGAGTATCATGTGTATTGTATGCATTATGTTGATGTATAGAATCCAATTTTTAATAGTGGAAATAGATTGAATTTTAAGTAGAAGGACTAATAAATAGGAGATATAATTAAGGTTGGTTGGGGTGTGTGTGTTTTGCCCCAAAAGTTAAGGTTGTAATGGAGTTTGTTTGAGACATTTTTTTTTCTTTTAACACTAAAAAAAATTAAAATAGATATAAGTTGTAAATGTAATTGCTTGGAATGGTGGCAACATTCCACATTAAATTGGGATTTGCAGCATGCACTACATGCAGAAGAGCATAATCCAGTTTATAGCATAGAAAAGGAATGATTATTGGAGGGCATGCCTCCTTCAGGACCATCACTATGCTTCCTCTCTTTTCTTAGCCTTTTTAACCTAATGCCGGAGGCTCTCTCCACGTGCCCTAACCTCCTTGTGTTATGCTTTTGATTTTTTTTTTTTTTAATTTTGACCTGCAAATTTTTTTTCCATAAACTAATAACACCACTATTATTTGATGTACTCTACTGTAGAAATAATTATTTTGTTCTAAAATGTCTTCAATCAAACCTAAAACACCAAATTAAAGTTGATGGAATTGGTGAAAATTTATGTAAGTAAACCCTTAACTGCAATCAATATAATACAACTAAAAAACACATGGGAAAGTGCAGTTTAAGCTATTGTTTAAGATAATTTTATCTGTGTCCATTGAAGGAAGAGGATCAAAGTATGCAGGCAAATTACAGTGCTGCAAACATTTCCCACATGCACCAGATGGTTAGAATCTAGATTTTCTTTTTAACTAGAAGATTTGGTTAACAGTGCATACAAAGAAAGAAAGAAAAACCAAGGGTAGTGGGTACTGGCAAGTTGGGGCCGTGAGAGTGGAGGAACCCACAGTGACAGTGAGTGGTACATATTTTCCCTTAAACCAAAGAGGAGGAAATAGAGTGCACCAAAATTATGAAATCACCTCTTCTTTTATTTACCATAAATGAATCACAAAGAATAGAAGGTGAGCAGGGTTCACATGGCAGTCACCTTCACTCACGTCACCACCTGCACATATTCTAATAATGTAAGAGAGAGAGAGATAGTGTCAAGCTTTTCCCATCAATAGGGTTTGAGGGTCACCAAAAACCAAACTATAATGAGAGGTCCCCAAAACCCCAGAATTTCACAAGGCTAATTATACCATGGGAGCCTATCTAGTTTTGTTTTTCTTATATATTTGGTGTAAGATGTTTTGGTATTCGATACTGGTATTGGGTGTGGACTAAGTCTAAAGTTGAGGTGGATTGAATACTCAATCAAAGATTTAATTCAACTTATGTTAGTGTTATTGATGGACTAGATTGAATGATATGCCAAAGTATGGGGGTGTGATTGAAGAGAATGGTGGTAGTGAGTTTCCAAAATACCCTTTACCATCATCATCCATCACCTATCTCTTTTTTCCTATACAAGAAGGAAATGGACGGTTAATGGAATCGCAAAGTGAACATCAACCATCCTTCTTTAGCATCATCCCTGTCTCTTTCTCTCTCTCTTTCTACTTTTCCAATACAAATTCACCTAAGAAAATTATGTACTTTCATAAATACGTATATAGCTTGCTTTAGAGAGAGGGAGAGATTTCTACTAAAGCAAAAGCAAATAAAAAAAAATGAAAAAACCTTGTGTTGGGTGATTGTTAAAGGGTCAATTTTGTGTCTATAAATGTCTATCTGGTAAAGCAGAAAACTGCCTTTTTTTTGCAACACAAAACTGTAGCTCTACTTAACCTATCTATATTCATCAAAAGAAGGAGAAGAGTTGGAATTCAAGAGCTTAGCCTTTATCATAGTTCAATTCCTTGCCAGGTTAGAGACCCTTGTGGTGTCTTTTTGTTTTGTTTTTGGTGTTGTTCATCAATTCATTTTTTGCTTGTTTTTTCAGCTTTGAACCATGGAGTTCCCTAATCTGGACCCAGAAAGCTCTTCCCAGAAAAAAATGGGAAGAGGCAAAATCGAGATTAAGCGGATCGAGAACACCACTAATCGACAAGTTACCTTCTGCAAGCGCCGCAATGGACTGCTCAAAAAGGCCTATGAATTATCTGTTCTTTGTGATGCTGAGGTGGCTCTCATAGTCTTCTCCAGCCGTGGCCGTCTCTATGAATATGCTAACAACAGGTTTCACTTTTCTTCTTCTTCTATGTTCTGCAAATTTGTTTGATCTTTTCATTCCATTAAAGATAACCTTTTTTATGAACATTTTGTTCTGCAATAAAGCATAAAACATTTAAGACTTCCAACATTTACTTCTATAAACCTTTGATTATGGGTTGTTCTTCCTTTTCTTGTATGTTCTCTCTAATTTGTTTGGTAGACATGCAGATGATTTCAAATAATGGTTGTAAATATAGCCCTAGTTTAAACTTTAGGGTTGTAAAGATATATATATATATATATATATATATATAGCAGTGATTGGTGAAGCTGAAAGCAGACTCTCTTTCCTTAATTCCTACCCTTCTCTTTACCCCTCTCTCTCTCTCTCACCACATGTCATCTATCATCTATCACACCTTGCAGAAAAGTCTGCTAAACCAAAACTGTGTCATGCTCTCATTAGCTCACTCTTTTAGATTATGGAATATAAAACAGATGTTTAAAACCCCAGTTTTGTTTTGTATGGATTAGTCATTTTTTGTCCCTTTTGTTTCACACTTTCAATCCGATGATGACAGAGTTTCAAGGTAATAGGTTTAATGGATGTGTGACAAAAACTCCAGTCAAAATCAGATATTAGATTAGGGTTTTTTCCCCTAAATGGGTTGTTTCACTCAACAAACCTAAAGTTGGCCTGTCATAGACTAATTGGATACCTGGAAATTTTGTCTCTTTCTCTAACCATTAATCTTCTTATCAGCTTTCTTTAGATTTGAAGAGATTAGGGTTTTCTAAAAAAAAAACTGAGATGGGAATCTAAAACAAATTTCTTTGACACAAATTGAAAAGGAATCCTAGCATAAGTCAAGGGTTTCCCTTTTCTTTATCTAAAGCTTAGCTGTGTTTCCCGTAAGAATCTTTTTTGATTTCCTTTCCTTCTTATATCATTGTTTGCTGTCCCTTTTCTCTTTAATCTTTTAATCTCAAACTTTTCTAGTTAATTTCATTGCTTCCCTTCCATCCCTCACTTTTTCTGTTAAAAGAGGAGAGTTTTCATTGATTGATACATATCAAAATGATCATCTAAATTGTAACATTTAGACTACACAACCAACAAATCCTATAAAATACCAACAAAAACTGAAGTATATTTGTTCTATTGTATAATATGTTAGGTAAAATAGTAAAGAAAGGAGAAAATTCTAATAGCTAGCCTAGCAATACGTGAGAAAAGACAGATAGAAGCAAAGGGTACGAACCAATGGGATTCTCTGCATGCACTTTCTTGGAGCCTGTAGCATTGGCCATTGCCTGCACCTGCAACTGCAACTGCAACTGCAGCTGCAGCTGCTTAAATTTAACTCAACATTTCATAGTTTTCATGCCTTATTTAATAGTAACCCCAGAGTTAAAAAGGAAGGATAATAATATTATTAATAAAGGGGGTTGTTTTCTTGCTGGGGTTAAAATCTCTGGGTATTTCAAGAGATAGAGGTCATTACATGTTGTGGAATGGGGTAAAAAGCAACTCACATTTTTTATAAATGATAAAAACACATAAAAAGTAAAAGGAAAAGGATCACAACCAATCATATCGAGGGATCTTGTACCAGAGTGGCAGAGGTAACCAATGAAAAGCTCGACAAATTTAAGGAAACAGCTAGCTGCCTCCCTTCTCAATCACATACAACACTTGTGCTTTACTTTTTAGAGTGCAGTATTTTTACCTACTGCTGCTTCACCTTGCCTAATGCATTTTTTTTAATTAAACAAATAGTTTTAGGGTATGTTATACTTATTTATTTGCATTATTTAAAAGGAAAGGAAAGAAAGTTTTAAAAAATGTTTATTTCATTAGTTTTAATTTATAAAATGTTTATTTCATTGTTAATTATGAATGCTTATATCTTATTCTGCAAGCAACCAAATATCAAAAACAAATCCTTTCCTTTCCTTTTCACTCTTTAACCAGCTTTCATTAATTTTGCAAACAAGAGATTTCTTTTTTTGTTAACCTTCTTTTCCCCTTTACTCTTTATCTAATTTTGAAATGTATGTTAGAACCTGTTAATTGCATATACTATCAAGCATTCTTTTAAGTAGAAATGGGAACAGAAAATATAGTTCTTTTTTTTTTATTAGGTTTGGGGTTTTGGCTAATTTAGCATTGTTGTAAAATCTTACTTTTGAAAGTTAAAATGTTTATTTTAAACATAATACTGAAAAGCAAAATAATCCATATTATAATAATAAATATTAATTTCATCCATGAGTACAATTCAAAATTTTTAAAAGAAATATAATTACTATTAAGTTGATTAATTTAAATGATATTAAAGTAATTTAATTTAAGAACACAAATAATATAATAATTATTACCATTGCTTCGATAATAAAATTACTACTAAATTCATGCATCTATGCAATTTAAATATAACCAATATAACACATCATGACGTATCAAAGTTTAAAGTGAACTCATTAAACTACAAGCAATAACATATCTCGTAGCTTCCATTTCACAACCAGTGAAAATGCATTCATCATTGTTACAACATGTAAAAAAGAGATAATAAACATTCAGCATTGTGCGAAAGTAAACAAAGCAAGCAAACATACATAAACCATCAAACGTCATCAAACATAGGTGACACTTACAAATGCCCAATGCAAACTAATATTCAAACATAACAATTGAAAATAAAAAAATTTAACGAAATTTGATAATGCATATCTTATGACCCAAGAAGGCTAGCAAATTTAGAACTCTCCCCGTTTCACTCTTAAGCCACCAAACTCTAATATCATGAGATCTAATAAAAACACAATTGCTTATCCTTATTGACCAATAACTTCAGCGAAAAAGTATAGTGGATTTGGACAAAACTTTTTTTGTGGTCCGAAATTATATTGTATATTTTTATGATAGTCAAAATATAATTTTATCATTTTAATAGCCTAAGAATTAAATCAATTTTTTATCATTTTGAGGGACCAAAGTATAATTTTATCATTATTATTTTAAATTTTATAAATTATAAAAGGGCCTAAATGAAAAAAAATTCATTTTAGGGGCCAGGGGCCCTTGTCAACCCCCCCTTCGGCTTCGCCACTGAGTGGACTAGCTTTTGGAACATCCTTCAACAAGCTATCAAGCACTTTAATAAATTAAGGTATGCCACATGGATCATTCATAGGAGTTAGGCTCAATGTAGCTTGACTCATATTGTCAACAACATTGCATAGTATATTAATTTGGCTATATAACTTTACAACCCCTCTTGCATTTGAGGATTTTTTACAAGCCTTGATATGGGAAGATCCCACCTCCATGGATTTTCTTTTTTTTTTTTTATATCTAGAACATGTTGTTCAGGCTCAAGTGGCCAATCATTAATTTTCTTCTTCATTTTTTTAGGTGTCTCATAATATTTATCCTCAAATAAATCGCTAGTGAATAGGCATGAAGAAGGTGTCCATGCTTTGTAATCGATTGCAATTATTCTCATGAACATGTGGTCTAAATTTTCTTCTAATTCAGGATCAGTGCTTGTAACTCTAAATTTTAGAGCTTTAAGGACAATTTATATATAAAATAATGGTTTAGTACAAACGAGAAAACCTTATAAATAAGAGAAATAATAATTATACAAAAAAAAAAAAAAGAAAAGTAATGTACCTTTAGCCTATTCTGTCATCAATTTTCTAGCCATTAACTGTTCTTTTTATAGGATTCCACCCTAAACTAATATATTTCCCTTTAAGCTTTTTTCATTCTTTTTTCAATAAGTCCCACCTATTTTTTAATTGTTTTTGTGTACAAGTCTTACTCGTTTCATTCTCAAATTTGGCAACAATTCTTAGCTACCTTTCTCTTTTGAAATGAGTACTGAGTTTATTGTCATTACTTATCTCCTTAATACAAAGATCACAAAATATTATTGTCAACCTCCTATCCATATTACTTTTACCTTTTCACCTTTTGACATTTTACTTGCTTCAACAAGCATAACACTTTTCATCTATCACAATAAAATGACTTTAAATTTCACTTCTTTTGAGCTAGTGATAAATATCAACAAGAATAGATAGGGTCCATAGCGACCCATTGTTGATGGATGGTATATACAAGAATAATGTTCTTTTTTTCGAGAAATATACATTATTTTATCTACACTCTTTCATTTGGCTTCTTAGTTTATTTTCTTTCCGTTTGCCTATTTTATTATTTAAAAAGATTATTGAATAAATATATATTTATAATTAAATTTTAATAAAATGATTAAAAGTTCAAATTTATAAGAAGACAAAACCTTGAAACTATAATTGAAGCATGCACTTAATTAACCCACATGTAAATACGGTTTATAGTTAACATCAAAATATATTATGCTTTAATTTTTTATTAATTCATTATATATATATATATAAGTAGCCTTCCAAGTTGAGCATGTTGCTCAATCTTGGGCTTCCGAGGCACCCCCACATATATATAAAACTAAAACACAATAGATTGCTAAAAAAACAAAAAGAAGTAAAAAAAAGCAATGATATTTGGCTAAGTACTGCATGCACAAAGCAAAGCCAAAAAATGTAGGTAGGTTTAAGCCCTGACATTGGTTTTCCCATATTATTGTTTTTACGGTAATAGAGCTTCATTGATACCAAACTACACAGTGCATCTGCTAAACCCTTACATATTCAAGAAACAAATAAAAAAAAAATTGAAGGATGAGCAAAGCATACAAAACAGCTCTGCAATCTTGGTTTAACAAACCAAGAAATAGCAACAAATTTAACTCATACTGACCTTGAACAATTGCTCTGCAATTTTGATATAGCAAAAGGGTCTGAAAGTTTCAAAATGGCAGCAGCAGCTGGAAGCATGATATAACCTTCCATTACTTCATTTGTACTTGGGTAGATAGAAATGATTTAATAAGGTGATATCACCCCAAAACCAAAACCCAAATGCACCCAGCACTTCTTGAAAGGGCTTTTGGTTGCAAAAGCAATATGTTTGGGATTGCTTTTACAGTGCATAAGTGCTGTTAGCACCTCAACTGCAATCTCAAATGAGTTCCAACAAATATTAAATTATTTAAATATAATGCATTGTTATATTAAATTATTTATATATTATTTATCATTAATTTTACAAATAGTTTATATTAATTACCTCAAAGTATTAAAACTTTATATATCATGTATCATTATATTAAATTGTTTTTTTTACTTTCTAATATTATGTTTAAAATAAACATTTTAACTTTTTACCATAATTTTTTACAACAATGCAAAACACTTGAAATTAATAAATCGCACTTTTCAATCGCATTTTTTGTAAAACCCTTTTTCAATTACGACAATAATGAAGAATTAGCTCTAAATTAAGTTCATTTGGTAGAAAAGAAAACATGAAAAATTTATTTTCCGTTATAATGCATAAAAATAAATTATTTCAAATTGGAATGATAAGGAAAAGAAATGAGAGGTAAGTGTGCATGTTCAAAATTATGCATTTTACAAAAATTCATTTTTTCCTCTTATTTTTAACTCTACCAAATAATAAATAATTTCTTTTTCAAATTTCCATCCTTCCTACTAAACCAATGCAAAGAAAATTTAATAATTCTTTTGATTTTTCTACTTTCAGTTTTTTTCTTACTCTATCAAACAATGTATTTAATTCATTTTCATTTAATCAATTTACGTTTATAAAATTATAAAGTTTTGGCTTTCAACTTGCTACATTTTATAAAATAAATATTTTTTTTTTTTTTTTTGTTATATTGGTAGTCTATTTTAAGTAATTGTGTTCATGGATCGGTCGGATTGAATCTAATTATGATATTAATTTTATGTTTGTCCAACTTCAGCTTAGCTTGAAATATGAACCTAAAATTTTGTCTAAAGTCAATTAATTTGCAAAAAAAAAATAACTCAAGCCCATTTTAAGCTTCACCCATATTATTTTTAAAATTTTTAGAATATTTATATTATTTTAATTTAATATTTAATAATTATATATATTTATTTGTTAAATATTTTATATAGTCATTTTAGCATTATTTTAATGTTTATATTAGAATAGTATTATATATTTAGTATAGATTTATTTTTGTATTATAAATTACGTAATATGTAAAATAATTTTACATAATTTATTATAAACTTAAAATGAGCGGATTGAGCTTTGAATGTTCAAGTCCAAACCCGACTCATATTTCAAATCTAATATTTTTACTCAAATTATTTTAAATTTCAGATAGATCTTTAGACCTAGACGGATAATTTTACTTATGAACTAGTATGCCTTATTTCTTTTAATAAGTTTTTTTATATTAAACATTTGCCACCTAATTAATATGGCAGCCGGCGGAAAAGGGTGTGATAATTTCATTGTATACTTTTTTTTCCGAAGATGGTTTCTCCTTTTTTTTAAGAAAATTTTAGGTACAATGCCACATTTATAAAATGTTTAATGTAGTAATTATATTTTGAAAATATCTAATGTGGTATTTAAACTATCAATATATGTTTTATTAGGGTATTTATATTTTCGTAAAACGTCTAATGTGATATATGTATTTTGAAAATGTCCAAAACGACACCTAAATTATCAATATATGTTTTATTATGATACATGGTATTAACACTATTATTGAATTGTTAAATTAGCTAATGTAATTTTTTTCAACTCATCAAATTCACGTGAATAAATGTTTTATGTGAAAACTAAATAAAACAAAATAAATTAAGTTAAAAAATAACTAAACATATGGTTAATAAAAAATACACTTTCGTGGATAATAATTTAAAAATAAATAAATTAAAAGTATATTTTCAAATGGAAAACTATTTATTTAATTTTTTTATCAGTTATTAATTTATTTTTGTTTTATTTAGTTTTTCATATGATGTTATATCATCCATGTAATATAATTTGGAAAAGAAAATTCTAGTTGTAAAAATTTTCATGGGCTGATTTAGCAATTAAATAACGAAGTTAAAATTAGGTGCCATAATAAAACACATATTGATAGTTCATGTATCACATTTGACATTTTATAAAAGTAGAGGTATCATAATAAAACACATTGACAGTTCAAGTAAAGTATTACATTGTAGATTTTAAAGTAGAAGTACTATATTAGACATTTTATGCAACATTATCCCAGGTTTTGATTATATTGATATTTTAAACCTATAAGATTTTCTTTTTATTAAAAAAAAAAGATTATATTGTGTGAATGATCTAATTATACAAACTATTATGATGTTTTGTGTAACACTGAAGCTTATAAAAAGCTCATGCTGAAGTGCTTTTCCATCTGACCTCTCCCAAATGATGTGTTATAACATTTAAGAAAACACCCTAATTTTAATATTGCATTATTAACTTATGGCTTTGTCTATGGCTTCAAGAAGAGGCCTTCACATTTTCCTAAGATAGGGTACGTAGTTGAAGTTATGTAGACTGTTGTGTGCTGCTATTATGTAGTATAAGAAACCTCGGTTTAAAAGTAGTTTCCACTTGTAAAAATGGCTTTTTCAATTGACTACTACTTGGCATTCAAACAACTGGAACTATTGCTTGCAGTGTGAGAGCAACAATTGAGAGATACAAGAAAGCATGCTCAGATGCAACAACTCCGGGGTCTGTAGCTGAAGCCAACATTCAGGCAAGTCCATATTACCTGATTTACTAAATCATTGGCTATCACTTGGTAGGGCATGAGAGGATCCTATTCCACTTGGTTTTTGTGTCGTTTTCTCATTCTCTTAACTCACTCTTCTTTCTCTTTATATTATATGATACTAATGTTATAAAATTGACCTCAGTTCTACCAGCAAGAAGCCACCAAACTCCGACGACAAATTCGTGATGTTCAGAACATGAACAGGTCTCCTATCAATTTCTCTTCTTCTTCCTACACTCTATATCTATATCTATATCTATATACGAGTGATGTTTGTTGCAGGCATATCCTTGGAGAGGCTCTGAGCTCATTGACCTTTAAGGAACTCAAGAACCTTGAAGGCAGGCTGGAGAAAGGCATTTGTAGAATCAGATCCAAAAAGGTTTTTGTTTGGTGTATATTAAGATCTTCCATCGTTTCCTTCCATCTTAATCTCTTTGTTTGTTTATTATATGGAATAAAATATAGTTATTCACTCACCACATTCTCCAACTCTACCAGAACGAATTACTGTTTGCAGAAATTGGATTCATGCAAAAGAGGGTAAACTTTCATCCCTGCTTGGTCTATTTATTTATAGGCTAGTTAACTCAAAACCCGGTATATAGCTGGTTTAGAAGCAATCTTGAGTATGTTGATTTATCCAACATTAGCTTGAAAAAGAAAAAAGAGGATTGTATACATTGATATCCTCAAACCCCATTGTAGTTTCATCTTCAGAATCTTTAATTTGTTAGACACTATACAAGATATGAGTGATAGCATAAAAGTCGTCGTCTTAATTATTAACAGCTGTAAAATGGGTATATAATTTCTAGGAAGTTGAACTGCAGAACGATAACATGTACCTGCGAGCAAAAGTAAGCCTCTCTGCCTAATGAATTTTAACTATAGATGGAGATGTTGGGTGTTGATCATGATTAAAATAGATGCATGGATGTATGTATGCAGATAGCTGAAAATGAAAGAGCGCAACAACAATCAAACCAGCTGATACAAGCAGCCTCCTCCTACAATCGCAACTTTCTGCCAGTAAACCTGCTGGAACCCAGTAATAATGATTACTCCAACCAAGACCAAACTCCTCTTCAACTTGTATAAGCTTCTCTCTTCCACCTCCATCTATTCAAGGTTAGAACCCATTTTAATTATTTGCTTAAAATTAAGCACTTTGGAAGAGGATGGTATATGGAACAACTACTTGAAAAGCTCCCTATAAATATATAAAGTTATCTATTTACACAAAAGGTGTGAGTTTTGTTATTAGCACTAGCAAGTGCATGTATGTAGTCACAATGCTGAATATTTGCACTAAACAGTCCCTGCCAATTAATGCATATAAATTAAGTTGAAAAGGCTATAAACTTTGAAGAATTAAACAATCACTTGCTCATTTTCCATATTCATAATTGATATTCTCACATTATTATGCATATATATTTCTTTCTCTGCTTATTATTTAATTTATTTTTTGGTGCAGTTGACATGCAAGCAGCAGCCTCTAATTTTCTACCAACTTTATCTCTGGTTAAGCATATATATCTTATAAGCCATCCAAGTATAGACATATATATATATATATATATATTTTTATATTTATATATGGTTTATAAACAGTTGAAAAGCCTAGTTGTTGATTATGATGAATGTAAGGAACTTAGGTTTCAGTACTGGACTCCTTTTTAACTGTTTTATTGCAGGAAAGGTTTATTTTTGTATTATAAATGTTTCTTAAAACTCTACATATAGTTTTCATCCCTTCTCTCATCTACTTTGGATATATTTGTTCAATTCAATAGCTAGATAGATGGAGTAGTTGCCTTTTGATTTGAGCTTTTATTTTTAAACACCTATCAAATTTTTAACCCTTATTTGTGGAGTTTACGGTATATCAAAGCTTTTCTTTTAATTAAATATCAGATTTAAAATTTGTTGTCCTTTGTTTCCTTAATTATAAGTTATTAGCCCCAATACTTCTATAAAAGAAATAAAATAAAAATCAATCCTCTTAATTTTTCTAATTTAAAAGCTCTAGTCTGATCATTATCATTGTCCATAGTTTTTATAAAAATTTATCAATTCAAGTTTATTTTTCATTAATTATATATCACATCAGGGGTTGGCAGTGGCTGAAATGGAAAATTTTTATTTTGACCTTTTAAAATTTTTAAAATTTTAAATTAGTAATGATAAAATTACACTTTAACTTCTTAAAATGATAAAATTTTGATTTAACCCTCTAAAAATATATTTTTACTATCATAAAAATTACAATTTAATTTCTAACCCTTAAAAATTTTTCTAGCTTTGCCCCTAATCATATCTGGGTAGCCTAATTAATAAGTCAAGTTCACAAATTTTATTGGCAAAAAAAATTCACGAATTTTGAAAAAATACTAATAATGTTAATAATTAGACTGAGATTTTTAAATTAAAAATTGAAAGGACTTAATTTTTAACTTTTTTAATTATTTGAACTCAGGATCCGTTTGTTTACATGTAAAAGGTTTTACGGAAAATATTTTCTGCATTTTCCTGTGTTTGTTTCATAGAAAACAGTCTGGTCAACGGAAAATGATTTACAGGTCAACGTAAAATAAGGCCTTTTTCCTGTAATATGACTTACCCTTTTGAAAAGCGTAAGTCACTTTCCGGAAAAGAGCTCTTTTATAGATAATTTTATTTTTATATAAAAATTAACTTAAATCAAGCTTAATATTATTATATTGATAATATTTTTATTTTTATTATTAAAATAATTAAAATATTATATTTTTCAATATTATTAAACATACATATTTAATTATTTATTTTAGTCATATAATAAATTATTAATATAATAAATACAATTTATTATTCTAATAAATTATTTAATAGTTCAATTTTATTTTAATAATAAATTTTAAATAATATTATTCACATATTATTGAAATATTCAATATTAATATTTTAATAATAAATATTCATTACAATTATACATATATTAATAATAAATGTTTTGTAGTATCAAGGTTAAAATATGTCATAAGTCTATGTACACTTCATAGGTTTGCAATTTAGTTTTGTACATTTATTTTAGAGAATTTAGTCCATTTACTTTTCAAATTTAAAAATCACGTCCAATTGTTGGCATCATTAAATTTTTTGTCAATTTTGTTTATGTCACATTTTAAATAAAAATACTCACTCAAGAGTCATGTAATTAAAAATGACATTGTAATGAATCTAAATTTAACATAATATTTTTATATATTAAAAACAATTAAAATAAAAATTATAGATGAAAATAAATTCAATTAAACAATGAAAAAATAAGAAAATTTCAAATGTATATTTGTTTCATTAAAATAACTTTTATGAAATATTTTAAGAAATCTACCAAACAACAGAAAATATTTTACACAGATTCATCCAAACACCAGAAAATATTAGCTTTTCCAGAAAAGTAAATTATTTTCCAGAAGTTATTTTCAATGAAACAAACGGAACCTCAATCTTAAATAAATCATATCGAAATAACTATAACTAAAAGGATCAAATTAATACGAAGATTGGAATATATTTAGATATTTTTCAAATATATATATATATATATATATATATATCTCTTTGGATAAAGTTACACATGATAAAGTTTAAAGTCAAAATAAATTTAAAACAAAAGCCACTCGTGATATTTAAATATGATGGGACTCTAACTTAAAATTTAAATAGTCAATTATGTTCCAATAGTAAATAGGAATTGCCGAAACCATTTTTAAGTTTTTTAAAAAAACGGGATCGACTTTAAAAACGAAAATGGAGTCGCCACCAATCCATTTTTTGCTTAGGTGTGACCGGATAACCTTATAAAATATTTTATTTCAAAATATTGATTTTGGCCTACAAAATTCAAGAAAACGAGTTCGAGAGTCGGTTACGTACAAGAAAAGATTAGCACCCTCGTAACGCCCAAAATTGGTACCGAATTGATTAGTTATTGTCCTAATGTCGAAAATTCGAAAAGATTTGAAAACATGATTTCTTTAAAAACTTGAACAATTTGAATTGGAACTTGAGATTCCTTTGTTCCGAAAGAATACAAACATCACATTCAAGATGTTAGGACATGATGTTTTAAATCCTCGTAGCCAACATCCTCTCATGATTTACAAATTCATTAAAAGGATATTTAATTATTTAGTCAAACGGAAAATCGAAACCCAGCACGTTAGGGCACTATTTCCCGAATTTTTAAACACAAAATATTGCCTTATTTAAGAAAAACTTTTGGATAAAATGTAGTAATTAAAGGAGATAGATATTTTAAATAAAGATTTTAAAAATAACATTAAGTTATTACAAAATGTGCAATTTACTAAAGTTACAGTCATATTAACAATTAGCACTAACATAAACAATTAAGTAAAAGAATGACAAGCAATAATACTAATGTTAAGATAAATAAAGATAATGGAAATTTTTTATTTAAAATGAACAATCAAAATAAAAAATATAGAGTAGATAATAGCAATTTTAAAAAATCTATGAAAAGATTTAAAAAATTTATTCACAAGATTAAATTCATGTATAAAAATAATAATAATATAAGGTAAATAATATACTCAAAACAATTAATGAATATTATAATAATTTTTTAAAAAAATAAAAAAAAGTATAAAAATGATATGGATAAATAAAAAAGTAATAAAAAAAACGCATAAGTCAACCTAACTCCCACAATATGAGGATTCAACGAAATTCCTCCATCAAAATCTAAGTCGAACGGAAGCAACTCAAAAAGAAACGAAGATAAGCGAAGAACAAAATAAGAACAAGCCATAGAAAATAAGAACGCAAAAGAGAGAGAAATTTAAGTGAATGCTCTTAAGAATTTTTATTACTCAAAACTCAAGTGTGTTTTACAATGAAGGGAGAGGCTTCTATTTATAGTTGAGCATCCCCAAATCCAACAGTACAGATCAATTACATCAACGGCTAAGATAAAAGGTATCTACAAATTAAATCTCTAAGATTACAAAATCATATCTTCTAAAATCACATACCATATCTTCTAAGATTGCATATCATATCTAAGATTGCATACCATATCTTTTAGGATTGCATATCATATCTAAGATTTGCATATCATATATAAAATTTGCATATCAGATCTAAGATTGCATACCATATCTTTTAGGATTGCATATCATATCTAAAATTTGCATATCATATCTAAGATTGCATATCCTTGAAAATTGTGTTCTCATATATGTCAAGCTTGTAGATGGACCTTCAATATTTTAATGGGTCATCTGATCGGGCAAAATGATATATTTTGGACTGGACTTGGACTTTGTTTTAATATTTTAGATTTATTATTTTTTGTATAGGCCCGGACTAAATTGGCTTATTACAGTTGCCCCTCTTTGCTCATTGTCGTGTAACGAGAATGGAGCAAAAACTATTAAAGGACCAATTTTGCCCGGTCTTGTCGAGCCTTAACTTATTGATCCTTATCTTCTTCAAGTAGTCTCTAACCCAACTGCAACTTCAAGGAGATTGAATCTGTAGCTTTAATCTTATTCTACTGCAACTTCAGGAAAATTAGACTAGTATCTTTGATCTTGTTTCACTGCAATATTCAAGAAGACAAGATCTGCTATTTTCAGTCTGCTCCGCTGCAAACTCAGGGAGGTAGGCTAATAACTTCGATCTGCTTCCTACAACTTCAAAAAGATAAGATCTGTTGTCTTTAGTCTGCTCCGTTCCAAACTCAGGGAGGCAGGCTAATATCTTCGATCTGCTTCCTGCAACTTTAGGAAGATAAGATCTGTTGTCTTCAGTCTACTTTGCTACAACTTTAGGGAGGCAAGACTGACATTTTTGATCTGCTTCCTACAACTTCAAGAAGATAAGATCTAGTGGCTAAAATCTGCTCCCTTGCTACATCGGAAGATAATATTTGCCAAATTCGATCTGCTCCGCTACCGCTTAGGGATATAAGATCTACAATTTTCAGTCTGCCCTACTGCTATCTCGATGGGACAAAATCTGAACTTTTCAGTTTGCTTCCTTACTATCTCAGGAAGACTTCAATCTTCAGTCTGCTCTACTACCATCTCGAGGGAACAAAATCTGAACTTTCTAATTTGCTTCCTTATTATCTTAAGAAGACTTCGATCTTCAGTCTGCTCCACTACTATCTCGAGGGAACAAAATCAATCTGAACTTTCCAATTTGCTTCCTTACTATCTCAGGAAGACTTCAATCTTCAGTTGCTCCACTACCATCTCGAGAGAACAAAAATCTGAACTTTCCAATTTGCTTCCTTACTATCTTAGGAAGACTTCAATCTTCAGTCTGCCCTACTACCATCTCGAGGGAGATAAGACTGATGGCTTAAATCTACTCCGCTGCTTCATGAAGATAAAATTCACCGTTCGATATTTTTCCACTATTGCTTAGGGTGATAAGATCTACAATCTTTGACCTATTCCCCTACTGGTCAGAGAGATAGGACTAGTGAATTCACCGATGTTGCTACACCGTCCTCTAGGGGACATGTCCTGTAGACTCGAATGTATTATGGACGACATTTGCATGAATGCAAAATGTCATAAGAATGATCCCATTTTTTAATGTATAATGATTAGGATGCAATGATCGGAATGAATCTAATACTCCTAACTAAATGATATTAGGGATGACATTTACATGAATGCAGAATGTCATTAGAATGATATCCTACTTTTTTTTATGTACAACGATTAGGACACAATGATCGAAATGAATCAAATGCTCCTAATTGAAAGTGTATGAATGATATTTACATAAATGCATGAGAATGATCCCTTTTTAATGTTTGTGTTGTCATTGCTCATAGTTCATCAAAGTTCTATCACTGATGCGTTACCCTGTTTTCTCGTTCAGCTGGTATCTTTGACAGAAAACTTAAAGAAACGATCATGTTCTGCTCAACAAACCTGCCCCGCTATAATTTCAAAATCCCTTCCCTTGAACCTTAGGACATAAAATTTGTACCTCCCACTGCATCTTCAGGGGAATAACATTTGGTTTCTTCCATCCATCCAGTTACCACTTAGAGGTATGAAATTTGTATTATCTTCAATCAACTTGATCTGTTACACCATTCCCTGGGTGTAATGACCAAATGTATGTGCCTGAAATTTGCATGAATAGAGGGTATCTTTTTCTTTTCCCGAGAAAGATTCCCTTCTACACTTGGGTTGACATTGCTCGTCATTTATCGAAATGGTATCACCAACGAAATGTCTTATCTAATAAAATCTGAAGAGATAATCATCTTTCAATGTTTCAAACCTTTAGGCTTGGTGAGTTTTAAACAATAGTCCTGTTTTAGGTTCCTATACTATTTAAAAGTTTCTAGAATAATATGCGAAACTCCTTTTATGAAAGTATTATTAGTCCAATAATCATTATTTCAATATAAAATGCTTGAAAAAGATCACAACAATGGACGTAAAAGGAATTAATCAGGAGCATAGCTCGAAACAAATAAGCTAATCAAAGATAACCAAGGCAATAAAAGAAAATTGATTGATGTATCTTAAAAAGAATAAAGTAAGCAAAGATATCCAAGGCTATAAAATAAAATTGATTGGGGTGTATCTTTGAAAAGAATAAAGTAATCAAAAATAGTAAATTTAAAATGGGTAAGATAAAAGCTAGGTGCCCGAGATATCGCAGCCTGAGCGTCTCTATACAAACTCCTTGAGGACCATTTTGAGCTCAATATGTGTTTAGGGTATCCGGAGTACTTTGTCAATGCCCCAAGACGTAGCATACTTCCTCATTGTTAATTCAGACATAGCAAGACTACCACATGCCCTATCTTTGATCAAAATTTGAGCCACCTTTTTCGGTTTCTCGCTCAAAACCCCTTTGGTCTCAAAGTGCCATTTGCGGGTTTTCGCCTTGGCCTTTCCTTTTTTCTTTTGTTTCTTTTTTTTTTTTTTTTGTTTTTGAATGAATTTGAGCTCAAGGCACCTTTTTCGGGTTTTTACCTTGGCCCTTCTCTTTTCAGGTAAAACACTTCTTGAATGAATCTGAATTCACCGGATTGAGTAAGTCTTTGGCATCCATCTTGGTCAATATCAATGCTCCTCCAGAACAGGCCTTCTCTACAACATAAGGTCATTCCCAATTTGGCCTCTGCTTTTCTCTAAAATCCTTTTGAAAGATCAGGTTCCCTTCGTGGAATTATTTAGGATAAACATTTTGTCGTAAGCTTGCATCATCTGACCATGATGGATAACTTTTAACCTTTTCTTTGACCGGGTTCAATTGGCAAAAATGCTTTCATTCCATAAACCAATGGGTAAGATATTGCCCCGGCAAAAATCCTGGCCAACGTTCGATAATCATAGAAGATAAATAGTAACTTATTTATGCCAATCTTTACAAGTCTCGGTCATCTTTTCTACAATTCTTGTTTTGTTTTTTTTTTTTTTTTTTGGCTACCTTTGTTGTTCTATAATGTGGCGTCTGATCATTGAAAAGACTACAAACTTTTGAATTTGTCCTTTTTGAAATTCTTTGTCGGTACTTTTTTTTAATGACTTAGACCTTGTAACATTGACATATGAAGCTACTTCCACCCTCTTAGTGAAGTAAACGATGGCCACGACAATGAATTGATATCGACTAGAAGCTTTTGACGAGATTAGCCCCATAATATACATGCCCCACATATAGAAAAGTCTGTGAAGAAAGTGGAAGAGTCACATGAATATCGTCTTCTTCAATTCAGTATTTACGGTATAACTGATGCAATCCCCTTCCATGGTAGACCAACAGTGCCCGAACCTTATGTTTAGCCCGTGTCTTAGTAGCCTAGGCATGTACTGATATGATCGTGTGAAAACATCTTTAAATTCTTGAAAATAACTCAATGATGTCTCACCTTAGTTCTGTGATGAGCTAGGTTACAATCTTTACCTCTTTTCTAGGATCAAAATATCCACTGACCCTTTGTAGAGTAGGGTCTATTTTTCATCTTGTTCTTCCATTCTTAACAAATCAAAAGATAGGTTACAATCTCTATCATCTTCAAAGTCCTGAGATCCCTTTAGACACATATCTTACTCGAAAGGAGACTCTGAGTCAGTAGCAGCGTTGCTCACATCGTTGATATCTGGAGACCTATTGTAGGTTCAAGGAATATTCTAAAGAATAAGTGATTGAAAGAATGATCATTTGTATGGTCATAAATGAAGAATGAAAGAATACTTGAAAGAAACAAAAGAATGTACAATATGAAATGTAAAGAATGAAAAAATCTTTGCTTAAAAAAATACATTTTATTGAAATAAAAATTCTGGACATAAACCTATTTCACAAAAGTGTTCTTATTGCCTCTAGGCTTAAGGCAACAAGTGTGTTTTGAATATTACTCTATATCAATTCTAAAAATATAGGGATCTCTTCCACAATCCCATTATTCAAAACACTCCCAAGTGTGCAAGGTTTGGAAACTTTTATTCTCTGATTCCCTTTTAGATATGTCATTAGTGTTCAGATTCCCAATATTAGGTCTTGTACTAAGCCCTGAACTCGATGCATTCTTGAATCTCATAGATCTCACCCCTTCACCTAGATGGTTGGGTGACAAATTTTCTACCCCAGAGAGATCATCGAATTTGACAATACTCATTTTGACAAGTCTTTTGATCATCTTTTTGAAAGCGGTGCAGTTCTCGATCGAATGTCCTGTGATTCCTGCATGGTATTCGCATTGAGCGTTCGTGTCATACCATTTAGGGTATGGAGGTTGTATAGGTTTTAAGTAGAAAGGGGATACCACATGTGCATCAAACCAAATTTGGTATAGTTCCCTATACGTGATTGGGATGGGCGAGAATTGAGATTTTTTTGAGTTTGGTCTTGGATTAGGTTCTTGCCTTGAGGTGACCTGATGCTATTGGGGTCTAATAGTAACGGGTACCACTTTTGGACATGCGTCTGGTTGATCTGGACGCTTATTGGAGTAAAACCTAAGGGATAGACGAAGTCTTTATTATCATTTCCACTGTTGACTACTAGGCCTTTCCTCTCTTCAAGCCCTTCAACTAGTAAATGATTTAACTGGCCAATCACATTCTTTCAGAATTCTAGCATGTCTTGTTGAATTTTGGTCAATTGCTCTTGCATCTGTATTTGTCTTTGCTCTAATCTCTCCAATCTTTGTTCCATGTTTTCCAAGTTAACTCACTCTCTTTCTTTCTCTTTTCTTCTGTGATAATTTCAACTAATTAGGCTCTCTCTATGGACTTAAATGCATATGATGTGATGTAATGCAAATGCATGAAATGCAATGCAAAGGAATGGAATGTAAAAAGAGAGCTGTTGATTCTAAATTCAATTCCATTAGAAAAACTTTACTAGAAAATAAATTTCTTTACACAAAACAGATTACATATGTGGCTTTGTCCTCATAGTCCAAGTGAAAACATCAATCCATTTCTTCGCAAAGGATGTTATGGTCATGTCCCATGAACTTTTCCAATAGATGCTTCTTCTAGCTCCTTGTTACTTGATCTAGGCCGTGACTCTTCACTCACTTATTTCCATAAAGCTTGTTAGCCTCTTTAAGAAAGCCAAGACGTGTGATTCTCGAATAGTCATTGTCAGCTTGAATCCTTGGGCAATAAAATCTTGTTTTCCTTCATGGACTATTAGTCTTCTCTCGTCGTGTTTACTTGGACATATTCGGACGACCGTATTATAATCTACTTTATCAAGAAATCTATTTTCTTATGACAAACTCTTCTGTTTAGCAATCGAATTTGAATCAACACCTCTTTTCTATGATGTGAATGCAATGCAATCAAAACGAAAGAAAACACGTTAGCACAAGAGAAATAAATAACAAAATAGGGTACCTATCTGGGTGACCACTAGGGGTCAATATAACTCTATCTAGGGTTGGCTCTTAAGGATCACTATACGTGGCTTAGTTCTAAAGGTGGGTACCTGAACTAGCAGATTCCTCAATCCTTACCCATTATAAACTAATATGGATCGAGTTCAGTTCAGGGGAAAACATTTCCCTATGGCTGCACTGAGATGAAAATCTCACGAAGACATAGGTACAGATGTATCCCGAAAGCGATTCACTATCCTACACGGAGGTGAAAACCTCAAGAAGGAGTAGCTTCTCACTCCCACTTAAAAAGGTGTGACCACAACGGTCATGCAATGCAATGCAAAGATATTTTAAAAAATTAGAACCACATGCAATAAAAAAGATCATAGTTTTTTCAAATAAATTTGGACAAAAGGATAGGAAATAATCAATTTTACGGCTTGACTCTCTTATTGTCCCCAGTGGAGTCCCCAAGCTTTCGAAACCATTTTTAAGTTTTTTAAAAAAACGGGGATCGACTTTAAAAACGAAAATGGAGTCGCCACCAATCCCTTTTTTCTTAGGTGTGATCGGATCACCTTATAAAATATTTTATTTCAAAATATTGATTTTGGCCTACCAAATTCAAGAAAACGGGTTCGAGAGTCGGTTACATACAAGGAAGGATTAGCACCTTCGTAACGCCCAAAATTGGTACTGAATTGATTAGTTATTGTCCTAATGTCGAAAATTTGAAAAGATTTGAAAACATGATTTCTTTAAAAACTTGAACAATTTAAATTGGAACTTGAGATTCCTTTGTTACGAAAGAATACAAACATCACATCCAGCACGTTAGGGCATGATGTTTTAAACTCTCGTAGCCAACATCATCTCATGATTTACAAAATTCATTAAAAGGATATTTAGTTATTTAGTCAAACGGAAAATCGAAACCCAGCACGTTAGGGCACTATTTCCCGAATTTCTAAACACAAAATATTGCCTTATTTAAGAAAAACTTTTGGATAAAATGTAGTAATTAAAAGAGATAGATATTTTAAACAAAGATTTTAAAAATAACATTAAGTTATTACAAAATGTGCAATTTACTAAAGTTACAGGTCATATTAACAATTAGCACTAACATAAACAATTAAGTAATAGAATGACAAGCAATAATAATAATGTTAAGGTAAATAAAGATAATAATTTTTTTTTAAAATGAACAATCAAAATAAAAAAATATAGAGTAGATAATAGCAATTTTAAAAGAATCTATGAAAAATTTAAAAAATATTTTATTCACAAGATTAAATTCATGTATAAAAAAATAATAATATAAGGTAAATAATATACTCAAAACAATTAATTAATATTATAACAATTTTTAAAAAAATAAAAAAAGTATAAAAATGATATGGATAAATAAAAAAAGTAAAAAAAAAACGCAAAAGTCAACCTAACTCCCACAATATGAGGATTCAACGAAATTCCTCCACCAAAATCTAACTCGAACGGAAGCAAATCAAAAAGAAATGAAGATGAGTGAAGAACAAAATAAGAACAAGCCACAGAAAATAAGAACGCAAAAGAGAGAGAAATTTGAGTGAATGCTCTTAAGAATTTTTATTACTCAAAACTCAAGTGTGTTTTACAATGAAGGGAGAAGCCTCTATTTATAGTTGAGCATCCCCAAATCCAACGGTACAGATCAATTACATCAACGGCTAAAATTAAAATGTATCTACAAATTAAATCTCTAAGATTACAAAATCATATCTTCTAAGATTGCATATCATATCTAAGATTGCATACCATATCTTCTAGGATTGCATATCATATCTAAGATTTGCATACCATATCTTCTAGGATTGTATATCATATCTAAAATGTGCATATCTTATCTAAGATTGCATATCCTTGAAGATTGTGTTCCCATATACGTCAAGCTTGTAGATGGACCTTCAATATTTTAATGGGTCATTCCGATCGGGCCAAATGATATATTTTAGATTGGACTTTGTTTTATTATTGTAGGTTTATTATTTTTTGTATGGGCCCGGGCTAAATTGGCCTATTACAGGAATGATGAACTTTAAGTTTTGTTCTAGTGCAAAATTCAGTCACTACCAGTCGTTCTGGTGCTTACCGATTAATTTCACCCATGGCAGTCGAAATATGATGTATTGATTAAATTTAAAATTTTTATTATTTATTTTGAATTTATTGAATTATGAATTGTTATATGTATGGTATAAAATAATCTTATTATTTAATTTATGCAATAATTTTTGCTTATTTATTTTAATTAGTTTAATAATGGGTTATATTTGTGAAGTTTATTAAAGAATATTCTATATAATTGATGAGTATTTTCTATTGAAGACTTATTTAATCTTTTTATTTGACATTTGTATAGGTTTTTTTATATATATATATCAAATATTTTTAAAAATAACGATAAATTTAAAACGGTACATCAAAATAAACTAATATTAATACATATTAGTATTAATAGAAAAATAATACGTTCGAAAGTTTTCGATTTCAAGGAAGGCTTTATTATTATCAAAATTGCTAAGAAGCTATTATTATAGCTCAAGTAGATGTAGTCGGATTTTGTAATTTAAAGTTTTTAGATTATGGTTACTTATTTAGTTACATGTGTTGGTATATTATTGGTTAGAGTGATTTTATCTAATTTTATAGGTATATATTGAGTGGTACGATCTTATTCAATTTTATTGATGCAGATAAAGATCACGATTACATGTATTGATATAGTGGAGTCATGAACTAATATTATAATGCCTTTCTATCCTACTCAAGAGCAATGTTCATGTTATTCTAACTAACTATAGTTAGTATAATTATCATACAAGTTAAAATGATAGTGGAAATCTGTTGAGTATAACTCTTATTTCAGTTAAATTTGTGAAATAATCTTTCAGTTAAACTCTATTTATTTGTTTCAATTAAACTCTAATTAATGTAAATTATTTTTTATTATTTGACCTATGATTTTAGTCTATAAATAAGCTTTTTTATAAACCTTTATATATTAGAACTCATAACACATTTAGAGAATTTTGTGTTTACGTTTTGAGGGTTTTTTATTTTCAGGTTTTCGAGGTTTAATTTTTATCTCCATCTTTTGTACTTTTTGTTCTTTTGTCATTATAGTAAAATTATAGTAAAATTATATTTGCTCGTGGTTTTTTATCCTCTTTGGAGGAGTTTTTCCACGTTAAATTTTTGTGTTCAATTTCTTAATTTATTCTATTATTATTTTTTACTTGTTGCTTGATCGAGTCGATCCTAACAAAATCATCATTTTTCGATCCATTATTGGTATAACTAGAAATACGATAATTATAATAATAAAAAAAACTTTCTAATTTACTAAAAAAACATCATTGTTATTGATTGTTATGATTCTATCCAATTTTATAGGCTAAAGTGATGGCTTGAACTAGAATCCAACTAAGATTTAAAGTGATAAAGTTGTAGCTAAAGCCAAGCAAAAGAAGGGAATTCGTGAATCAACCAAAATTTTCCCTAAAAATTATTTCTCTAAAACCAAACATAATAAAAATAGAGGTATATTGTAGTAATTGTCCTTAAACTTTGATTGAAATTATATTTCGATTACCAACTTTCAAAAGTTACATAATATCACTCATCCATTAACATTCGTTAAGAGAATGACATAACACATTAATTTAAAGGGTTAATAAAAGTTTAGCCCTTGAACCATTATTAAAATATCAATGTGATACTTTTAATTTTTCTTAATAATAATTCAGATATTTTCGAATTTTGTTGTCTAATATTTTTTAAAAAATAAATTTTTTTGCGTCGTTTCTCTTCGTATAAAGATGGGATTATTTTAGGTATTTTTAGTTTTAATTTTATTTATTTATTTAATGTACTTCCTTTTCTAAAAACCTTTTCTGGGATCAAATTAGTATATGTTTTAAATTCATTCATTTATTTTTAATATTCTTTTAAATTTTAAGAAAAACAAAAATATTAAATTAACATTTTAGTTATAATTCAAGGGCTAAATTTATCATTAACCATTTAAATTAAGGTACAACATAATTCTCTTAAAGGAATCAAAATGTAAAAATATATTAATAACTTTAGTGATAATTATGTAACTTTTAATAAAAATATAAATTTAATCAAAGCTTAGGGGCATTAGGTTTAGTTCACCCTAAAAATAGGGGCTGATACACAAATTGGCTCTTCAATTATAAATTTTTAATGATCTGATTGAAATTAAAAAAAAAAAAAATTCACAATCATGGCTGAACTACAATTTGTGAAGCAATAGGTAAATAATGGGGAAAAAGACATGATAAAAGTAATTTGGATTAAATGAATGTTGTTGAACAGCTACATTGATTATGTAATCATATATGTTGAAGATCCTTACCATATCTTACTTAAATCATTTAAGTACCTTCATCTATTTTTCTATTATGGACATGAAAGTTACCGATTTCCATACTATGCAGAGACTGAAGCCAATACCTTCTTCCCTCTGCTTTGGTTCCGAACCGCGTTACTGCTGGTTTTCATGGTTCCGAATCTGAAATGAGTACATCATAGTGCCAGTGAACTTTGTCCTCTGGCCCTAATGCAAAACCCTACATTTCTGGATAAAGCTGTTCGAGAAATTTACATGTCTACTCCACAGGCTTCGTACTTCTGGAGAACCGATCTGAAGCCATGGCTTGGCAGGGCCATTGAAATGCAAAACAGCAGCAGCCTCTAATATCTGTCCTCCAGCAGATGAGGAACGATACCCTAAACCAGCCACTTGCCATAAAGGATCAATAGGATGCACGTGTCCTTGGAAAGCAAGTAAGCTTGGCGGAAGCACTCCTGGTTGCCATAGTGTGAACCCCGAGTTGAGACTCTGTAAAGACAGATGTATATAGTACGATTCCAGCAGTTACATGGACAGTAAAGCAACATTAATCACCAAATAACTGAACCAGCAGCAGACACATTTACTTACGAGTTTCAACCATTTATGATAAGAAGATGTGATGTTGCTCCTCCTCCAGGCTTCAAGATTGAAGATGTTCATACCAGAAAGCCATGCACAACGATCTCGGTCGAGGTGAGATGGAATTACGGGGTGTGAAAAATTCAAGTAGTCCTTGTATTTCCTTCCTGGACAGCAGTTTTCTCCACACCATGAGTCAACGACGGCACCAACGATTTTCCCATTGAGATCCAATGTCCACAAAGATGATATGTCATGTTGTACTACAACATCATCGTCCAAGAATACTATCTTGTTGAGTTCCGGAAACAGCTGTGGAACCCATGAAAGTTAGAACATTTCAATGCCAACTGAATTTCAAAGTTCAGAACAAATCAAATGCAGAATTTTAAAAGTAATTACTTCAGGGATATAAATGCGAAGATGATTCATAAGGGACAGGCAGCTAGGGCTTAAAGCCTCCAAAAAATTTTGATGCTCTCCTCCATACTCAAGGTCTTTTTCTTTCAGATTATTGTAGTAATGACTACAAATCAAGTGATGTATTTCCAACATCTGCTTAACTCCAACATTCACCTCCTGAGACCAATCATATTGATGTAATCCCTTAACTTCCACTACTGCTGATTTCAGCGTATTTGTTGCAAACCATGCATGCATTGGGGAGTACGTTTTCTTGTCTGTTACTATGTGAAACACCAGTTTTTCAGGATTGGCTGCATTTTCAACTGTAGAGGATATCACAACAGAGGCGGCCAGGACATTGTCAGTCAGAAGCACAATATGGTTGAAGGATGTGTCAGCAAGGCGAGAAACATGTTCCAGAGGAGGTAAACAAGAGCGGGCCATTGCATTTACAGCATACTCTTCTGCCAATTTCAGGCAGAGGCAATGTAGGCTCTTTGGAACACCCCTTGAAGCTAAATACCAGTACATTAACTCACGCTTCTTTGCTGACTGGACCTTCTGCTCCATACCTAAAAGCTGGAAATGGATGTACTTTGACTTGTTTGAGGAATGTTTGAGTGTTTACATATATTGCAATTTACATACTAAACAAATTACGAAATATAAAATTTATTCACATAATTTCGTTAGGCCACTCATTGTAATAATAAGCATTCAGGCCATATGTATGCATAGAGCACATACAAGCAAATACAGACTACAGACATGGCTTAGCAAGTAAAATCAAGCCAGAAGGCAATATATGAAAGATAACATAAATATTTACTGCAAGCAACAAAAATTAGCAAAACACTTGGGCGTCTTCAATTGGATTCAGAAGTATGGGAGGAGAAATTCTGTCAAAACTATTTGTCAAATTGACATTTCAAAAGAACAAGAAATTTTCAAAATTAGTAGTTACATAATTTTAAGGATATAGAAAGAGAAGTGTCAAAGCACATCACGAAATTGTTCCTTTGAGATTATATTTATCTAGCAAGTCCTATAAAGTTTGTGCAGCGAAACCTGTGAATCACTGCTTGGAAGTAAAATCAAACTTTGAGCTAATAGGAGAGGAGATAAGACCGCAGTTCATATACAAGTTGGAAATCACTTAAAAGCCTACTGATACCATTGGCTGATTCAGGTTGTCTTATTTGGAACTCTTAGTAAATATAGTGGATAATGCAAAGAGGATTTGAGACTCAGTGCGGGATACTGTGGAAGAGGGGTTATACAAGGGAGAAGGATGATGGTCTTCATGTGCTCAGAGATCAAAACATGAGAGGAGACAGGAGAAATACTGAAGGTCAGACAAAAGGGTTGTCCCAAAAGATTGAAAAAGCAAAATAAAAGACATAATATATAAAGATGTCTCCATCAGTTGACAACTTAAAATTTTGGGTAAGCTTGTGCCCTACCATACATCTAGACATGCATACATAGACATAACCATGCATGTATATGATACACGCCTGTGTTAAGCATCCAACCTAAAACCAATTGGTAATAGGTGAAGGGGCCTAACTTTAATATAGGACCACAAGAAACCTAATGGTTAACAGATGTGGCCATGTGGGGTAACACAACTTAAGGTATCCGACCTAAAATAAATTGGTGATAGTGGCAGGCCCCAACTTTAATACAAGACCACAGGATACCTAATACGTAACAAATGTGGGATAACACCACTTGGCAAAGCACTTTAGAAGGATGCACTTTCCATCCTGCCAATAACTTGACACAGAAAGGTAGGTATAACAGATGCCATTAAATTTGACTCAAGATTACCTGGGGATAAAACAGTTAAGACAGAAGCAGTGAAAGCATAAAACAAAAATATATCAAAAAATATATCTAGTTGCATGATATTATATGATAAAATTCCCTCCTTACAGAATTCAAATGTAGGTGTTCCGTCCAAGTTCTCAAGAATGTTATTCCACTAGTAGACACTGGTAATTTATACAAATTTTAGATATTTTTGTTGGTTATAGGAATCTCACCAATGCCAAGAATGAAAAGTGGCTTTTTTTCTTCCCAAATAATTGCCAGACATCAATAATCAAATTTCCCAGGTAATTAAAGTGTAAACACATAATTAATGGATGTATAAGAAACAGGAAAAAGATGGACATACTAGTGATCATTATATGCAATTATATCTGATTGGTTGCCAGCAACAAATAGGATCAGGTAAGTTTAAAGTTATTTCAGAAAACAACTACAGCAGCACATGAACCTAGTAACTAACTGCTGTTTCTGTTAGGTCATGAATTTTAAGGTCAAACACCTTAGAACATGTGGTCTCAAACTAACAAAAATCAACAGAGCCATATAAGAACTAGTTAGAGCAAACCATTCTGATGCCAGACAACAAATTGACCAAAACACAAAAGAAAAGCCTCATCATCGGTGCCTTATAAAAGCATTTTACATCAAAAAGTAACTCAACCATTTGGCAAAATGGGATAATCCAAGTTGCTGGTTATCTCTAACTTTGAAATATACTTACATTTCTATAAAAGAAACACTAGTAAGATGCGCATGAACTTTACCAACACCAGAAAACCTCAGGACAAACAAAATGATGATTAGGTCCATCAAAAGCAATTAGTGGTTAAAAATAGAAAAGAAAAAGTTAGAAACAAATACATAAACATAATCCCCCAAAGAAATTTTGGATTTATTAACTACAAAATAAAATGCAATAGTCAAGCTAAAGAGAAATGCAAGCACCCTTAGCTCAGAGAAACCTATGAAGAATACTTCAAGAGGAAAAATACTCGTTAGTTAATTTTATACATATCTTAAATTAAATATAGTAATTTGCTGGTTTAAGTTACACAAGAGGAAAGCTAGTAGTAGTATCAAAAGGATACTTTCATCCTGTTGACAGATGCATCAACTGCATCACATGATTTACCAAGAAGCTAAAGAAGAGTTGTACAGAGAAATTACAGATCCAGTTCATTTAGAATACTGTCAAAATGCAGATTTTAAAGAGGAGAAGAATGCTGTCGTAGTACCAGTTGTACTGGGGATAGGAGGTAATAATAATCTATATCCAAATAATTAAGTATGGCTTACAAACTATATCCAATAAAGACATAGGTCAAGATAAAATGGTCTAGAACATCCAAATTTCAAAACAATAGCAATGCATAAACTTTGTCCACATTAAATACATATCGTATGCAATTTTCAGACTTTAAAGACTAAATTTAATTTGTCAGAACTCTGGAGTTATGAACCTAAAGTTCCACACTGAATCCGTTTGAAAGTAAAAGACAGTTTTTTTTTTTTTCTTTCCTTTTCTTTTTTTTATGAAAAATAAAACTATAGTGCCTTGATAATTAAAAACTGATGCTGATTTCTGATGATACAAAATTTAGATGATCAAACAAGATTTCAGGTTTTAGAAACTTTCTGAAGTTACTCTAAAACAGTCTTTCAAACAGGCCACCTAATTATGCTTTATCCCTTACCTTCTTGCCCTATTTTCATTATGTCTAATAGCCCAGTCCAAATCTCAAGTTTCATTCATTTTAAGTCACAAGAGGCCTGTTCATATAAATACCTACTAACAAAATAATATATGGTCCCATTTATATTCATAGTTTCTTCCATACTTCTCTAAATGAGTAGAACTCATAACTATCTCACTGCCTAAGTTTTCCATTTTCACTTCCCCCCTTTGTCTTCAGGAAAGATAACCCTTCAATCTTTTGAACATTCTTTTCTTTTTCTTCTGTCCTCTATTTCAATTTAAACTGTGATATTTACTACTGTAGTCACATAAGACAACCGTGTAGTGAGTGATTGCAGTATAGGCTCTGTAATTTAAGAACCTTAAAAATTCCTCATATATTTGTTATTACGGGGGTAGAAAGTGAATTCTTAAGCATAGCTTTGATTCACATAAATTAAATCAGAAATAAAAAAGCATAATAACAATATAAGTACTACTACTTAGGATGTTTGAGTCAATATATACTATTATAGCCTTACACACTAGTACATTATTATGTAAAAACATTTAGGTGGCAGTATTGAGCTACTGTCTCTAGAGAAAAGAGACAGTTATCCCATTATCAATGAAGTAGACAAATTGATACTAATAACTGAAAGGAAGAAATGGATGTGCAGGTGTAAAGACAAGAATAAAATTGTAAGAGTAAATTACCATGGCCTTTGTCTTGAAAGCAAAGGCCTTGATATCTTGTTGTTTTGACGTCATCTCCTTCACAAGTTCACTAAATGTCTCAAGTGAACCCTCTGTTCCCCCATCAACAATGTTGCCATCTTTCACTTCGATTAGAGCCCTTGTCAGTTCTTCTCTGAGTTTCTTTGTGGCACATGCATAAACATGACAATCACAAACTAAATAAATATGATTTATTACAAGCTAGGAAGTATAAACTGGAAAACATAATACAGGACAACATGACATACAGACAAAACGTTTCAGGAAACTTAAGACACAGGTATGCTAAGGCATAATAATAAAAAATAGTTTATATATAAATATAGAATTAAATTTCAAAACGATATTTTCCAATCAAATGGGAACATGCAAATAGCCTTTTAATTTTTTTTCAAAACCAATTTTAAATTTAGAAATTTTAGCCTTAAAAAAACTTATTAAGGTGCAACTCTAAATATCTCAAAAGCCCAAAACCTAGATCCTCACAACCCAAATATTCACCAAGGAATTGTTATACTTGCCTCATTTTGTACCTTCCTCTATTGTTTTTATCGCTGTAACATATTACATTGATACTTCGCTTTATACTTGTACTGTTTCCAACATTTAACTCCATATTTTTGTTATTTCTTTCAATTTTCTTTTACTAAATGGATTTCAAGCATCTTATCTCTTTAGAATTTTTGGTTCTGCACATTACTGAGCCCAAATTTGGGAAAATACAAAAGAAAAACATTCATGACCGTGTTCGGATAGATTCAAACATGTGTTAATCATGCTTTAACATTATTTGTTTTATTATTTCTGACATGTAACTGCATGTCCAATACAAATTCCGTCATGTTAGAAGTAGACACAAATTTATCCTAGCATGAGTGGCCATGCTTCATAGACTACAAGCCTTTAAATATTTTATTTTTCGACAGCTACATGTTTAATACATAATTCGCAATATCAAAATTATCTCAGTCAAACATGTATTATCGGCGTGAAGTGTTCATTCTATAAAGACTGCAAGCCTTTCAAATCTTTGATTTCACCAAACCGTGTTGACTTCATGACTACTAAAGATGACCAAAACTTATTTACATCAATATGAGCTGCTGCCAGGATTACTTTTTGACTTCTTCAAAACCCAACAAAAGTTCTACCACTTAGCTAGTTTTCGTTGAGAACATAGAGAAAAAGCACAAAGAGTTTTGACAACAGCAAATACTCGTCCAAGTGGACAAGTATCATAATATGATGATGAGGTTAGGACAACTAATCTAGTGTCCAAGAAAGAAACTAATGGAAGTGTATTACCGACAGTTCCTCCTAGATATACTTCTCGATTATCTATTTTATTATTTAAGTATAATATATGTATATTGACAAATTAATAATTTATATTATATAAATTTTGATATGGTCATATATTTGTGTTATATTAATGTTATTTTTTCACATCTTATTTTATATTATACTTTAATTACTTTTTCAGATTATTTTATATATTATATAAAAATATTTTTATATTATCAACTAAATCACAAATGAAATAATAAATAATTTGGACTCAAGTCTAGAGTTAAAAATTAGTTTCAGATTCAATTTCTCAAAATCCCCTACCTCTGGTCCGCTGTATCCCTTATTAAAAAAGGGCAAAAAAAAAAAGGAACTTTTTCCGCATCATTATTACCCTATCCTTATCCTAGACAATGACAACGTTAGTGTTGGCAAATGCTAGAAAACAAAAAGTCCGCCAAATTCCAAAACTACCCCCAACCATCATGACACAGATGGCAATCTAGTAGTACAAGTTGTTTCGTATAGCCTAGCATGACTCATTCGGATTATGTACTCTTTCCTTTGCTTGTTTCTATTATTATTTCATACGGAACATATAAAATAAATTCAATCCAAACAAAATATATAAAAATAGATAGAAATCCACTTGCTAAATTAAGATGCTAATTTTTTCATATAAATTTGTATCTTAATTATACTAACCTGAGATATATAACCCCCGCTAAAAAGCCTCCATCCTCTACATTCTGCAAATCCCATTAAAATAAAAATAATTAATTGTTTCTTAATAAAATTGAAGTAACACTAATAAAAGCAATTAATTTTAATTTTAAAATTTCAGTTGTCTGCAAAATAAAAATAAAAGACATAGCCTAAAAGGCTAGGAGGAGGGCATTATGTGTAAGCAACAACTATTGCATGTATTGTATTTCAAACAGTACAGTACAATTGAAAAACGCAAAGCAAAGGTACAACACCATCAAAGCAGGAATTCCTCAAAAAAAAAGTATTTTCCGGAAATGAAAAAAGATAGTAAGATTCAGTTAAAAAACGAATTGGATTGAGAAAACAATAGGAATTTGAATTACCGATAGGGGAAGAACAAGAAGAGGAAGAAGCAGATTCAAGAATCAAGAAGGCAATTCTAACGAAAAGGAAGGGCAAAACGATCCCCAATACCAACACAACCGGCAACAGCGTTCGGCTCGATAGCCGTCCACGCGCAGCCGCAGCACTAGTTGCTGCCACCGTCGCTCCTTTGCTCCCTCCTCCTTCACTCGTGTTCGATATCGTTACTCTCTTTATCCCTGTTGCTGATATGTAGAACTTGTTTATTTTCCGTCGATTTCCTCAACTTTCTCCTCACTTCCATTTAATCCAAACAAAGATCCACTCGATCATTGCTCAACACTAGCATTGAAATCTCAAGAAGAAATCATATTTTTCATTAAATTTTTACGAAAAGAAACAAAAAATAAGAAAAAATTTTGAGAGCATTATAAATAGTATTAAGCAGTAGTACAGAATAGCGAGAGTGTGAAATGGCAATGTGATTATCTTGGTGGGAGTTTTTCAGATAGGGGCTTGGTTTTATGGTGGAATTATGGATTCGCCCTTCATATTTTAATTATTCTCACCGACAGACAGAGAATCTGGTAGTGGGTGAAGCTTGCTGTTCCCCTTTTGCAATTTAACTAGCTGATGAGGAATTGTTATTATGGGGGCGATCCTAGATATCTTTTGGTGCACCTGCATTTAAAAAAAACATTTCGATATTAAGATAAAAAATTAAAATTACGTTTTCTTATATATATTTTTTAAAATTTATATTTTTATTTTCCTAAACTTCTAATTAATTACTCGTTACGCGCTAAAATATAAATTTATTACATGTTATTAAATATAGAAATTCTATTATATATAGGTATGTTTAAAATAAAATATAATAAATAATAAAATATTTAGTTTGAAATTAATTAATAATAACATTAGAGGCAATTTTAGGGTGTTGGCATGGTCTCGGTCTTTCCTAAAATAAAAATTACTATTTACGCCTTTAATTTTTAAAAAAATTAAATTAATAAATATAAAATTATACTTTAACCCCTAAAATTATAAAAATTTAATTTAATCATTTAAAAATTATAAAGATATAGACTATAAAAATTAAAATTTCATTCGTTCCCTAAAAAATTATTCGGTTTAGCCTTGAATAACATATGAAATATTTACAATATTAAAATAAAAAGAATTAGATTAACTTGTAATATTACCTTAATCAATAACAGTATTAATAAGAAATCCTAATGCATGCATATGCGTGTAGAAATCATAGATTTAGAACGTAAATTTGTGTTTAAAAATAATATATAATAAATAATGAAACGTATGGTTTGAAACTAATTAATTATAATAAAACATGAAATATGTACGATATTAAAATAAAAATAGATTAAATTGTGAGTAAACGAAATTTAAACACATAAATAAATTATATTAACAATACTAAATGCACTAGAATTGTTTATCACGGTGTTGTTATCGAACAAGGGGCGAAGCCAGAAATATTTTTAGAGGAGCCGAAATTAAATTGTAATTTTTGCGATAGTAAAAATGCAAATTTACTATTTTAATAACCTATATTTTTATAATTTTTAAAGGACTAAATCAAACTTTTATCATTTTTAGTGGGACCAAAGTGTAATTTTACCTTTATTAATATAAAATTTTCCATTTTAGGAGGTCAAGCCCTGCCAACCCCCTGGTTTCGCCCCTGTATTGAACGTGAGTTAGTGGCGAGTTTACTTGTGACACCAACTCAATTAACAACATTATTAATACACATAGTTAACAACATTATTAATACACATAATTAATGTAGATAATAAACTGTGCATATTAAAACATAAGTTTTAACGTGTAAGGTAAGATGTATAGTCAACTCTCTCTATAACAGTCGCCTTCTATAGCAACATTCACTATCATAACTAAGTTTTTAGTAGAACCGATTTTCATATTTTATTTTAACCCTTTATAATAATTTTTCACTTATAACAGCAACATCTATAGTTTTGAAATACATTTTTTATTAAATTAGTTCTTCATAATAACATATTCTTTAAAAATTTAAGTAAAATTATATCTATTTCATATAAGCAAGCCCATTAACTATAATTTATTAAATAAAATGATCTTAATTAAACTATTATTTCAATAAAATGTTTAATTTTCACATAAAAACTATTAATCATATTTGATTAAATGAAAATAATCTTCAACAAGTGAAATAAAAATATTAATTCAATAAACTATTAAGTTTCCTACTTAAATATTCTACTATGAATTTGAACATCATAAACTTATAAATTGATTATTTGAATTTAATAACTCATGATAAATTGATTTGTTTATTTTGATAACTCATAAAAATTAATGAGCTCATTAGATTTATGATCAATCACGTGTAAGAATATATTTTACTATGAATTTGGAATATCATAAACTTATAAATTGATTACTTGAGTTTAATAACACATTATTAATTAATTAATTTAATTTGATAACTCATATTGATTAATTAAATTTGTTAGATTAATAATCCTCATAAATAATCAAGTGAAATAATGTGAAACAAAATATGCATAAAAGTAATAATACATGCACCTGCTATACGTCTTTTAATTTTGTTGATTCGATTTCCGCCTTCTTTTTTTAATATAATTCTCACTTTCTTTATTTGTTAGATTTTTAAAATATGAATTCACTTGTAGGTTTACAAAGATTATCTCTCTATAACAGCATGTTATAGGTGTATAACAGTCACCTCTCTATAACAAGTAAAATATTGATAAATAAATGAGGCTATTATAAAGAGGGTTGACTGTATAAATATTTCTCCTCATGTATCAGTACACGTACCTAATACTGTAGCAATTTAGCTACTAACTTGTGTTGTACTGATACAACCAAGTCATGTATTGATAAATTGGTCCCCTAAAAGTTAAATTTGGCTAAAAAAACCTTAAAATCATTCTCAAACATCATTAAATGATACAATCAAGTTCCGAATCAATTTAAGACATTATTAAACTCAAAATTCAATACATAAACAAATTTGAATCAATTGAATGATCAAAACTGAAGGACACCAAAAAAGGGTTTTCGTTTCACATGTATTTATAAATATGGTACAAAACACGTTAACAAACAAATATAAATATATATATTTATATTAAATACAAGATCAAAATAAATAATATAAAATATTTATATTTATGTAAAAACATAAAATCTAAACAAAACAAATTAAATAAATATTTATATTTATTTAAAACATCATATCTGAAAACAATTAAATAGACAAGATCTTGAAAAACCAGAAATCGAATAAGGGAATCGAGTTTTACTAGATGTTTAGGCTTGTTTTCACAGTTTCCTTAGGATAGATTCGGCCACTCCTATGGTACTTGGAGAAATGTTGGTCATCTGTCTCCCAGGATACAATAACAAAATGATCGCGACAATAGTAGCTCTGTAGTGATCAACGAACAAACCTTGTCTTTTTAATCACCGAAACGTTTGAAAATTTAGAGAGAAAAAGAAAATAATTTTTGAGAGTGAAATAAATTCGTTGTGTCCCTAAAGAATTCTATAACATTCTTTAGGCTTTTATAAGTATTTAATATGGAGGAATTTTAAAAATTTTCATGAATAAATATACAAATCTGCATTAAAAGAGCTTTTAAATCAAAAACCAAATCAAAATGAAAATCAATTTGATTGGAATCAAATCAAAACGAAATATTTGTCCTTTTAAAGTAGATTCTGTATAATATTTATTGAGAAAAAAATAAATATTGGGCTAAAATATCTACAGGCCTAGAAGGGCTTGATCGGTCTAAATATTTCATGTCATCCACATTGTGCGCCGGCGTGCCCCCAACCCCAGTGGACCTCCTGTACGTGAGTAAAAATATTAATTTAGTCCTTCAATAATTATCAAATTGGTTTTTATATATATACAAGTTCCACACTTGATCCCAAACCAATGTGGGACTAATGCTTTTCATTTTCCTCAACATAATTCACAAGCAGCTTATTTTGAGTATCAATTTCTCATTCATCACTCATCCATTTTGAGTATATGATATCTCGTTATAAAGGTCTTATGGGGTAGAATATAAAATCATAATTTTAAGATTCAAAACTCCTCATTTACCAATCAAAAATATGCCTCAAAGATTCCAAAAAATCATATTTTTCCAACAATAAATACTCATACAAACTCAAGTCTTTTATGTACATGACAATAAACTAATGCAAACCATTACCAAAATTAAAATACTCTACTCACTTCGGATCTTGAACAATGATGTGATGCTCCTAAGACCAAATCTCAAGCTTTATGGAAAGATCTTCAATTATGCGATTAAACAATTATTGCACTAAGCTTAAAGAGTTTAGTAAGTAGACTCAGATTTCCTACCTTACTTTAGTCGTATTAGTGTTGAGTTTTTACAAATATAAATTCTAATTTCAATCAAATCTCATACTTATCAATTCCACATTAAGGGTTAAGCACTCAAACATGATTCATTTAACAATTCATGACACATATTAATGTAATTTCCATTTTAGAACTTATTCACTTTATTTTCATTTTAGATTTTTTACAATTTCAACAGTAATTTCATATTTATTAACATTTATCAAGACTTACCATACCAAAATTTAATCACTCTTTATTATTTTGCTACCTTTATTGATATACTTTTCATTATCGTATTTATTAGTTTATGATCTACTTAAACCATTATTAATCTTTTTACCAAACATAACTCTTTAATAGATTAGTTCAAATAATGTTTTTCTAATTTTAGAAATAACTCTTAGGAGAAAATTAAAAAATTAATTAAATTTAATTTGATTTGAAATTGAGAAATCAAAAAATTCTCTCTAATTCGTAACTTTCCGATAACAATGGGGACGGTGTTTCCCATTCCAAAAGTGATCGGAATACTAAAAAAGTGAGATTTAAAGACAATATAGTTGAAGAAGACATCACTATGGGTGGAGATCCGGATCCAATACCAACTTTGTCGTGGAAGGACAAACTTTTGGGGTTCCATTGGTGAATCTGCCCCGGATCGTACTATTCCTGCTGAGGGAAGCGATAATGATTTTGAGTTGCTTGAAGGAGATGTGAACACGACCACTATTGATGGTGTTCTGGCGATCACTTTCTCAGATCGTTTAAAGAATCTTCTATTCAGAGAAATGGAATTGACGGTCATCGTTAAACTACTAGGGCGTAACATTGGCTACAATGCCCTGCACAATCGCATTCTTTCTCTTTGGAAACCAGTGAACTCTATTCGTATAATGGACACTACTAACGAATATTTTTTTTTGTTAAATTTCAGACTGCTGAGGACTACAACCGAGTTTTGTCGCAAGTTCCCTAGATTGTCTATGGATAGTATTTAATGGTTCAAGTGGACTAAACATTTTAGTCCCTCACAACCTTACCCTAGTGTGATGCTAGCCTGGATCCGTCTGTCGAATCTCCCGGGACACCTGTATAAACATAAAATAATAAAAGCCATTGGAAGCCTCATCGGGAAGATGGTCAAGCTCGATGTACAGAATGATAACCAAACCAGAAGGAGATTTGCTCACTTGGCCGTTTATATCAACCTAGATAAGCCTTTAATTTCACAAGTATTAGTTGACGGAGTCATCCAATGCGTTGAATACGAAGCCCTTTCGACCGTTTGCTTCACCTATGGTAAGTATAGGCACGTTAAAGATATGTGCCCAATGGCTGAAATAGAACAAAATCCGACGGTGGCTAGTGGCAAATCGTCGATCGAGGTTGATGAGTCAAATAGAAGCAAATCGGACGGCGAATCCACCGGTTCCAGAAGCAAGGAGAAAGAACCAGAATTTGGGCCATGGATGTTGGTGGAAAAGAGACATTCACGGTGGGGGAAAAGGGATTTTTCGGCAGAGGTTATGGTAAAACAAAGGTAATAGCCGTTACGATCAAGATTCACGGCGTTGATGAGGGAAGAAGATTTCAATGGCGTTAGGAGGGTATCTACTAGAAGATTTTCAGGGGAGAATGGGAATAGGAAATAAGTTGCTAGGCTAAACGGATTTAAGGCTATGGTTAACAAAAATGTTGGGGGGGTTTCTTTGGATAAGGCCGGTCATTGGAGTGGTGAGGATTTGGGTTTACCTAGTGGGTCTAATTTTAAGAAGGGATTGGGTAGTGAAAATCTAGAAGAAATGGGCCGAATGCCCAAAGTGAATTTGGAAAAGTCATTGGGGAAAAGGCCAATGGGTTTGGATGGTTTAGGCAATATTTCTAGGGACTAGTTGGCTAAATTACCCATTTTGAATCACTCTTTCCATGCTTTAATAGATTCGACTTCTTCAAACTCACAAAATAATAGCATTTTTGATGCAGTAGGTGTACAAGGCAATTTGATTTCAAAAATTAGACTACTATGGACATCAAAGACTTGGAAAAAATTAAAGCACATTATAACCCCTGTGTTTGATGAATCTGAAGGCTTTATTGTTCCCATATCAGACAATACTCTTGATCCTGGTAAGCACTCATTATTTTTAAAAATAATAATAATATTCCCTCTAATCAATAGGTTAAATCGAATTCCCGAACTATGGAGCCCAAGGATTTGGCCTCGAGTCCTAATTCAAATGGCCCCAAAGATAGAAAAAGCAGTGGTAGTCGGAGTAACCTCGCAAGCCCTCCTTTGCTTTATGGGGTAGAGGGATTCATTTTAATACTTCTGGGAACACGCGTATTCCTTTAGCGGAGTCTATGGAGGTGATGGCGGAGCTTTTATCTCCTTAAATTCTCAGCAAAAAATTTGAGGGTTGAGACAGATGAAGTTGGCTCTAATTTGGAAGGCAATAATAGCCTTGAAAATTAGGTTTGATTTCTTTTCCTTCCTTTTAATATTTATTTTAATGAAATTATTGTCTTTTCGTGGAATTTCAGGGCCGTGTTAATGTTAAATTTCCTAGAATTTTTCGGGAATATAATATGGATTACAAGCCTGATATTGTTAGTCTTCTTGAACCAAGAGTAAGTGGGGTCAAAGCTGATAAAATTATCTCTAAGCTAGGATTCCAGTTTTCTCATCGTGTGGAGGCAATTGGTTTTTCTGGGGGAATTTGGATAGGATGGAAAGATTTCGTTCGTCTTGAGGTGGTTCATAGTCACCCGCAATTTATCTTGACCCGGGTTTGGCAGATGCCCTCACCGTATCCTATTATTATTTCTTTTGTCTATGGTAGTCCCAATAGGTAAATGCATCAGCTCTTTTGGAATGATTTGAGGAATACAATTCTACCTGGACAGATTCCATGGATGGCTATTGGTGACTTCAATGCGATCCTTGTTTCCTCTAAGAAATCTGAAGGACTCACTAAGGGAAGAAGATGCTCACAGTTTGGGGATTTTGTTGACTCTGTTGAGCTACATGATTTAGGGTTCAGAGGCCACCCTTCACTTGGCATAGGGGCTCTTTGTTCGAGAGACTTGACTGTGCCCTGGGTAATGGGGCTTGGGTCCGTAATTTTCCTAATTGCTTGATTACCCATCTCCCAAAAATTAAGTCGGATTATCAGCCTCTTCTTTTGGTTTTGAATCCGAGTATTTCTCTCCCTCAAGGAAGACCTTTTAGATTTTTAGCAGGGTGGATTGAACATCCGAATTTTGATAATTTTTTAGGGAAAATTGGGAGTGCTCTAGTAATATTTCTATTTCTCTTAGTTAGCTCACGCATAAACTCAAGGATTGGAATAAGCATGTTTATGGTAATATCACCACTCGTAAAAGGGATCTTATCAAAAGAATTGCTAACATTCAGAGGCTAAGTGATTAGTCTGGATGTCATCACTTAAATGAGGTGGATTTATCTCTTCGTTGAGAACTTGAGAATGTGCTTTATCATGAAGATCTACTTTGGAGGCAAAAGGCATGGTGTGACTGGTTGAAGTTGGGGGATAGGGCACAAATTTTTTTCATACTCGAAGTTTGTAAAGGAGGAAAAGCAACATCATTGATGCTATTCGTAACTTTGACGATAATTGGATTTATGATCTGGAGGCCATCGAAGGAAGAGCGAACGAGTTTTTTCAAAGATTGTATAGTGAAGCTCCAGCATCTTTGGGTATTTTACCTCTTAACAGGTTTCCTCAACTTGATCCCGTGGATATTAGCTTTTTGGGAAAACTAGTCTCAAATGAAGAGATTAATGTGGCACTCTTTGACATGGCCCCGCTTAAAGCTACAAGTAGTGATGGTTTTCATGCCTTTTTTTCCAAAAGCAGTGGGGCATCATTAGGGGTGTGGTTTGTGATTGGGTTAGGAAGATCTTGATGGAAACCCTATTGAGCTCGATTTAAATAATACTTTAATTGTTCTCATCCCGAAGGTTCAGAATCCGAAAACGTTTGGTCAGTTCCAGCCAATAAGTCTCTGTTCGGTCATTTACAAGTTGACAATGAAGGTAATCGCTAATCGTTTTAAGCACATTTTTCCTAAAATTATTGCGAAGAACAGGCAGGATTTATTACAAGAAGGAGTATCAACGAGAACATCATCTTAGCTCAAGAGGTAATTCATTTCATGATATGCTAGAAAAAGAGGAAATGGATGGCGATTAAAATTGATTTGGAGAAAGCCTATGATAGAGTAAGTTGGAACTTCAATGAAGTTTCTCTCCGAGCGGCGGTATCCTTGAGTATCTTATAAATGTTATTATGGTCTCTATTTCTAACTCTACCATGCAGGTTTTGTGGAATGGAGTCCCGTTATCTAAATTCAGTCCTATTAGAGGCATCTGTCAAGGGTTTCCTCTTTCTCCTTATCTTTTTGTGCTTTTTATGGAGTGGCTTGGTCATCTAATTCAGGATGCTATCTTGGAAGGAAAATGGGATCCCATTCGACTTTCTAGAGATGGGCCATATATCTCGCATTTATTTTTTACAGATGATTTGGTTCTCTTTAGTAAGGCTAATTCGAAGTACTATAGAATTTTGAAAGATATGTTGGACAGATTTTGTGCGCTTTCTGAACATAAAATCAATGCTAGGAAGACCAACATTTTCTTTTCTAAAGGCGTGGATGAGAATTTAGTGGATACGATTAGCTCTATGCTTGGGTTCCAGCGAGTGCATAATCTTGGTCATTATCTTGGAGTTCCTCTCCTTCACCAAAGGGTTACTAGTGGCACTCTTAAATTTGTGGTGGAAAAAGTACTTGTTAAGCTTCAAAGTTGGGAAGTCAAAAAAACTTTCTTTTGCAGGGAGGATCACTCTAGCTCAATCAGTTCTCTTATCTATTCCTAGTTATTTCATGCAGTCCATGATGATACTGTAACACCCCTTACCCGAGACCATTGCCGGAGTCGGGCACGAGGCATTACTAAACTTAACTTACTAATTCGGGGCATAAAAATTGAAACTGTCCATCTGTATCATGTTCAGTAAATTGACTATAACTCGAGTTACGAACCTCGAAATTTAGATCCGTAAATTTCCCATGAAACTAGACTCATATATCTTCTTATTATAATTTTTTCCAGATTTTTTGGTGTGGCCAATGAGTACAGTTTATTAGTTAAAGTCTCTCCTGTTACACAAACTGACAGTTCTGACCCCTCTATACTAAAAATCAATTATCTCATAATATACAATTCTTTTGCCTACACCGTTTCTTTCATATAAAAATAGACTCAATAAGATTTAATTATATATCTCATGCACAACCTAATTCTATTTCTACTATTTTTGGTGGTTTTTCAAAATCACGTCACTGCTGCTGTACAAACTGTTCCCCTACATATAATTACATAATTTCTTTAAAATAACTATCAACTAGGCATTACATAATATCCAAAACATGCTCTTAATTAGCCATTTTAATAGATAATCATTACCAAACATTTACAAGCCAATCTTAAGCCATATCATAAGGACATACACACAAAATAGCTGAGTCCCTATACATGCCATAACTTAAAACGTTCGAGTCACAAAATACCAATATAATCCTTTGATAGTGTGTAACGATCTCCGGCGTCCTTTCGATTCCCGAATTGGCTTGTAATACTATAAAAAATAAAGAATGGGTGTAAGCATAAAGCTTAGTAAGTTTACATGTAAATAAATAACAACATTCTTAATCAATTATCTTATTCTTTTCTTATCAAGATCACTTAAGCTTTTAACTCATTATACTTAAACTTGTATTCTTACCGCACCTTTAAACATGAATTTGCCTTACCTTACCTTTTTAGCTTGAACTTGTCTTACCTTTACTTTGGTATACTCCTTGAATTTTCCCGTTGAACCACTTGGAATACTAAGGATACGGGTACCTTTCCTTATGAAACTTAACGATTGCCATGTCTTGACATGGTCTTACGTGGTATCCTTGCCTTATGAACTCACCAATGCCATGCCTTGGCATGGTCTTACATGGGGCCTTTGCCTTATAGTAACATATCAATGCCATGTCTTGACATGGTCTTACATGATTTCCTTAAACCCTAATGTCATGACATTTGTATCCTATACATTCCTAAGGTTCAACCGGAACTTTCTAAGATAACTTTCTGAGATAACTTTTCCGTCAATTCATACTTGAGTCTTTAAATAATAAATTTACAGAATAAATATGTAAATACTGGAATTTAACAATATTAAATGTAAAATAATAGAATATTGCATTTATTTACCGTAAACTTACCTCGAAACAAAATACGATCAACTATATCGATTTAGTCCTCTATCTTTTTCTTTCCGCGATCTAACTCTGGATTTCGTTCTTCTTGATTATGGAGCTTGGAAGCTTGAAACAAACCCTAGCTATGGAGAACTCTTGTAATTTCGTCCTAATGAAGAAGATGAGCATATTTTGCCATCTTTTTCCCTTTTAATTCCTTTTATTACCAAATGACTAAATTACCCTTCATTAAAACTTTGGTTCTTTCCACCTATATATGTCCATTTTTGTCCATGAAAATATAATGGTCTAATTACCATTTAAGGACTCTACTTCAAACCCCCATTTCAATCAAGTACTCTATAAATTAGAACCCTATTTAGCAACTTTTGCAAACAAGTCCTAATAGGCAATATAAGCATGAAATTAATAAAATTTCTTATCAATACTCTAACACATGTATTTAATCACTCGATAAATCATAATAATTAATCATAATAAACTTTTATAGCTTGGATTCATGGTTTCGCAACCACTATTCCGTTTAGGCCCTATTTCGGGATGTTACATTTCTCCCCTTTAGGATTTTCGTCCCCAAAATCTTACACAGAAAGAGGTTTGGTCTTGTTTTCGATAATCTCTTCGGCTCCCATGTAGCCTCTTCTATCCCATGCCTATTCCATAATACTTTCACAAGTGCAATACTTTTGTTCCTTAATTGCTTAACCTCTCGAGCTAGAATTTTACTAGGTTCCTCATTGTATGTCATATCCGGTCAATCTCAACCTCTCTGCGAAATTACATGCAATGGATCCGAACGATAACGACGTAGCATAGACACATGAAAGACATTATGAATCTTTTCTAACTCATTCGGCAATGCTAACCGATATGCCAATGGCCCAACTCTCTCGATCACCTCAAACGGTCCAATAAAACGGGGACTTAATTTGCCTTTCTTGCCAATCGAGAACTTTCTTCCAAGGGATACTTTCAAAATACCTCATCACCAACTTGAAATTCAATTTCTTTTCTTTTCAAATCTGCATAAGATTTACATCTATCTGAAGTCGCTTTCAAGCAATCTCGATGACTTTTACTTTCTCTTCTTTTCTTTGACTAGATCAACCCCAGTAATCGATTTTCCTTAAGCTCTATCCAATACAAAGGTGTACGACATTTACGTCCATACAAAGCTTCATAAGGTGCCATCTTTAGACTCGATTGATAACTATTATTGTAAGCAAACTCTATTAAAGGCAAATATTTCTCCCAACTACCTTGAAATTCCAATACGCAACATCTAAGCATATCCTCAAGTACCTGAATAACTCTTTCTGCTTGACCATCAGTCTGAGGATGGAAAGCTGTACTAAAACTCAACTTTGTACCTAAAGCTTCCTGCAATTTCTTCCAAAACCGTGAAGTAAATCTTGGATCTCTATCTGAGATAATCGATAACGGTACTCCATGTAGTCTCACAATTTCTGAAATATACAACTCGGCCAACTTGTCAAGTGAATAATCCATACGAACTGGGATAAAATGAGCTGACTTCGTTAACTTATCAATCACAACCCATACTGCATCTTTCTTTCTCGGTGTCGAAGGCAATCCTGTCACAAAATCCATAGTAACTCGGTCCCATTTCCACTGGAACTAATGCAGTCTGAATAAACTCGAAGGTACCGATGTTCGGCCTTTACCTGCTGACAAATCAAACATCTAGAAACAAACTCTGATATATCTCTTTTCATTCCTCTCCACCAATACATTTTCTTCAAATCATTATAAATCTTTGTACTACCTGGGTGAATAGACCAAGAACTGCTATGTGCTTCCTGTAAAACCTTCCAAATAAGATCATCATTCTTTGGTACACATACCACTCTCTAAACATCAAACAACCGTGAGATCGATCTAAAAATCGACTCTACACCGACTTCAGACCGAACCCTTTTGGCTTGCAACTCATCATCATCCTTCCGAGCTTCACAAATTTCTTCAAGAAACATCGGTTTAGCTCTCAACTCATTAAAATAGAATCATCATCCGACAAGGCCAAACTAGTGTGCAAAGCTCTCAATGCATATAACGATTTTCTACTCAAAGCATCAAGAACAACGTTTGCCTTACCCGGTGATAATCGATCACTAGTTCATAATCTTTAATCAACTCTAGCAATCTTCTTTGCCTCAAGTTTAGATCTTTTGAGTCATCAAGTATTTCAAACTTTTATGATCGGTGAATATTTGGCATTTCTCACCATACAAATGATGTCTCCGATTTTTAATGCAAATACAATAGCATTAACTCTAAATCATGTGTCGGATAATTTTTCTCATGTGGTTTTAAGCTGCCTAGAGGCATAAGCAATTACCCTTCCTTCCCATAAGTACACACGCCTAGTCCATGTAAGGATGCATCATCATAATCACAAACTCTTTACCCGGTTACGGTTGTACTAAGGCAGAGCTATAATTAACAATACCTTTAACTTGTCGAAACTCTGCGACACTTCTCGGTCCATTCAAACTTGACATCTTTACAGAACAATCTAGTCAATGAAGTAGCTATCATGGAAAATCCTCTACAAATCGTCTATAATAACCGCAAGACCAAGAAAACTTCCGACCTACGATACATTCTGGGAGGCTTCCAATCGACAATGGTGAAATCTTATTCGGATCAACTTTAATACCTTCACCTGAAACAATGTGTCCAAGAAAACAAACTTCCCGTAACCAGAACTCACTTTTGCTAAACTTGGCATAAAGCTGATTATCTTTCAAAATTTGTAAAACTGTTCTCAAATGCTCTACATGCTCAGTCTCATCACGAGAATAAATCAAGATGTCATCAATAAACACAACTACAAACTTGTCCAAGTAAGGTCTAAAAATTCGGTTCATTAAATCTATGAAGATGGCAGGAGCATTGGTTAAACCAAATGGCATCACAAGAAACTCATAATGACCATACCTAGTTCGAAAAGCAGTTTTTGGAACATCTGATTCTTTAACTCGCAACTGATAGTATCCAGATCTCAAATCTATCTTAGAAAATACAATGGCTCCTTTCAGTTGATCAAACAAATCATCTATTCTAGGCAGTGGATATTTATTCTTGATGGTTACCTTGTTAAGTCATCGATAGTCTATGCACAATCTCATGGAACCATCCTTCTTTTTCACAAATAACACTTTGGCGCCTTCATGGTGAATAACTAGGTCTTACAAAGCCTTTATCGCTTAACTCCAGAATCGAGCTTTCAATTCTTTTAATTCTATTGAAGCCATTCTATAAGGAGCAATAGAAATAGGTGTGGTACTTGGAATTAATTCAATACCAAACTCAACTTCTCTAATAGGAGGCAAACCTGGTAGTTCTTTTGGAAACACATCAAGAAACTCATTTACCACATGCATTGATTCAATTTCCAACTCTGGGTCTTTAGCATTCAACACAAAAGCAAGATAAGCTTCACATCCTTTCCTTAAACATTTCTGAGCAGACATAATAGAAATCATGGAAATTGAACTACCTGACTCATCTGACTTAACTCGAAGGATCTCACCATTTTCACATTTCAACTCAATGAATTTCTTTCCACAATTCACGATCACATCATGTGCAGTTAACCAATCCATACCAAGAATCACATCAAACTCATCAAATGGCAATAGCATGAGATCAGCCGGAAAACAGTAACCTCTAATCATCAAAGGGCATCTTTTACATACTTTGTTTACTAACACATGCTGGCCAAATGGATTCGATACTTTAACCACAAATTTCGTAAACTCTATGGGCATGTTCATACTAGGCATTAATTTCATGCAAACATAGGAATGGGTTGAACCGGATCAATCAAAGCAATAACATTAACATCATGAAGAGAAAATGTACCGTAATTACATCGGGGAGGATGCCTCTTCACAGTATGGATAGCATAAGTCCTTGCGGGTGCTCTAACATCCGATCTCGTTGTCAGATCTCTAAATGTACCTCTACCGCCTTACTCCTCGGATTTTTCCGAGGTGCGCGCTCTAACGGGGCATTACACGATCTTGCACTCGGTATTACTTTTTTTACCATCTCGGACACTCCCGAATGAAATGATCCGGTGCACCACATCGAAAACAACCAACCTCGATCGCTTCGACATTGACACGGATGACGTCGACCACATTGAGGACACTCAGTCTATTAGGTGAATACTACCAACACTGCAATCGAAGTGGTTTGAGCTTTTAAATCCATAAATCTTCCACCTCTGTTTCGTTAGAATACCCGCTGAAAAATTAGATCTCGTAGAGAACTCTCTAGGCCTCTTGGATGTAAATGAAATGACTTGCTCATCCGTCTTTTTTCGTATCTTGCATCTCAATTTCAGCTTTACCCTTTCTTTTCAACAACTCCTCGCCTTACGTGCTCATCAACTAAAACAAAAACTCTTTTATCTCTAGAACACCAACCGATAGTCGGATATCATCATTGAGCCCATTTTCAAATCTTTTGCACATGATAGCCTCTGAGACACACACTCGAGCATAATTCTTTGAGTCGAACAAATTCACGTTCATAGTCGGTCACGGTCATCTTACCTGTTTTAATTCAAGGAACTCTTTTCTTTTCCGGTCAATAAACCTCGATCGATATACTTTTACGGAACTCCTCCCTGAAAGAAATCCCATGTAACTTTTTCTTTCAAGATACTCTTGATACAAGTGTCTTCCACCACCGGTAAGTGAATCTCTAAGTGACACTACACATTTAATACACTCTTCCGGTGTGGGATAACTCGTCAAAACTCGATAGTATTTTCGAGCCAAAATTCAGCTTTCTTTACATCATCATCTTTGGTAGCCCAAACTCTTGACCCTTTGTTTTCGATCTTGTCAACAGTGGCTTCTCTCTTCGATCAGATCTGGATGGGAAGCTACATTGGTGGTATCTGGATCATGAGGGGTGGAGGTCTAACGGTAGGGTTCGTCTTTAACGAACTCAACAAACCATTCATTCATAGCTTGGAAGAAGGCTTCTGAGCCCTCCTCCTTGACTAAGCAGAAGGGCCTTTCATGACTATCTTGTGGCACCGTCCCTCAAGAGAGTGGGTGCACTACTCTCTACATCATCTGCACCAGCTTCGTTCGGGATCCATAACTATAAAAGAAAAATATTTTTTAAATCGTCAAGAGTCGTCACACTATCAAAATATAAGTATGGCATGTATAGATAGACTCTTACTCATACTAAATATTCCGAGAATCGACTAAACCTGGCTCGATACCAATAAATGTAATGCCCTTTACCCGAGACCTTGCTTGAGTCGAGCACGAGGCATTACTAAACTTAACTTACTAATTCGGGCATAAAAATTGAAACTGTCCATCTATATCATGTTCAAGAAATTGACTATAACTCGAAGTTACGAACCTCAAAATTTAGATCCGTAAATTTTTCATGAAACTAGACTCATATATCTTCTTACTATAATTTTTTCCAGAATTTTTGGTGTGGCCAATTAGTACATTTTATTAGTTAAAGTCTCCCCTATTACACAAACCGATGAGCTTCAACCCTCTCGTACTAAAAATCAATTATCTCATAATATACAATTCTTTTGCCTACACCTTTAATATAAAAATAGACTCAATAAGCTTTAATTATATATCTCATGCACAACCTAATTCTATTTCTACTATTTTGGTGATTTTTCAAAATTACGCCATCTTCATTGCATAAACTGCTTCCCTCGCATATAATTACATAATTTCTTTAAAATAACTATCAACTAGGCATTACATAATATCCAAAACATGCTCTTAATTAGCCATTTTAATAGATAATCATTACCAAACATTTACAAGCCAATCTTAAGCCATATCATAAGGACATACACACAAAATAGCTAAGTCCCTATACATGCCATAACTTAAAACGTTCGAGTCACAAAATACCAATATAATCCTTTGATAGTGTGTAACGATCTCCGACGTCCTTTCGATTCCCCGAATTGGCTTGTAATACTATAAAAAAATAAAGAATGGGTGTAAGCATAAAGCTTAGTAAGTTTACATGTAAATAAATAACAACATTCTTAATCAATTATCTTATTCTTTTCTTATCAAGATCACTTAAGCTTTTAACTCATTATACTTAAACTTGTATTCTTACCTGTACCTTTAAACATGAATTTGCCTTACCTTACCTTTTTAGCTTGAACTTGTCTTACCTTTACTTTGGTATACTCCTTGAATTTTCCCGTTGAACCACTTGGAATACTAAGGATACGCGGGTACCTTTCCTTATGAAACTTAACGATTGCCATGTCTTGACATGGTCTTACGTGGTATCCTTGCCTTATGAACTCACCAATGCCATGCCTTGGCATGGTCTTACATGGGGCCTTTGCCTTATAGTAACATATCAATGCCATGTCTTGACATGGTCTTACATGATTTCCTTAAACCCTAATGTCATGATATTTTTATCCTATACATTCCTAAGGTTCAACCGGAACTTTCTGAGATAACTTTTTGAGATAACTTTTCCGTCAATTCATACTTGAGTCTTTAAATAATAAATTTACAGAATAAATATGTAAATACTGGAATTTAACAATATTAAATGTAAAATAATAGAATATTGCATTTATTTACCTTAAACTTACCTCGAAACAAAATACGATCAACTATATCAATTTAGTCCTCTATCTTTTCTTTCCTCGATCTAACTCTGGATTTTGTTCTTCTTGATTATGGAGCTTGGAAGCTTGAAACAAACCCTAGCTATGGAGAACCCTTGTAATTTCGTCCTAATGAAGAAGATGAGCATATTTTGCCATCTTTTTCCCTTTTAATTCCTTTTTATTACCAAATGACTAAATTACCCTTCATTAAAAACTTTGGTTCTTTCCACCTATATATGTCCATTTTGTCCATGAAAATATAATGGTCTAATTACCATTTAAGGACTCCTACTTCAAACCCCATTTCAATCAAGTACTCTATAAATTAGAACCCTATTTAGCAACTTTTGCGAACAAGTCCTAATAGGCAATATAAGCATGAAATTAATAAAATTTCTTATCAATACCCTAACACATGTATTTAATCACTCGATAAATCATAATAATGAATCATAATAAACTTTTATAGCTTGGATTCATGGTTTCGCAACCACTATTCCGTTTAGGCCCTATTTCGGGATGTTACAGATACCTAGGAAAACTAGTGATGAAATTGAAAGGTTAGTTAAACAGTTTATCTCGGGATCATCCGAAAGGAATAAGAAGATGGCTCTGGTCGGATGGGATTGCATTTGCCAACTAAAAGTGTGTGGTGGTCTTGGTTTGAGGAACTTTCGAGATCAGAATATTTCTTTTTTGATGAAATTGGGGTTTAAATTGGTATTTGATAAGGAAGCTTTTTGGGTTTGTGTACTTAGATCAAAGTATAGATTAAAGATGAGTTATCGGTTAGTATTGATAGAGATAAAAGTTCCTTTCTTTGGAAGTCTATTCCCAAAATTTGGCCTCTTTTCCGTGAGAATTTACATTGGTCTGTTGGTGATGGTCACAAAATCCAGTGCTAGCAGGATAATTGGATTCCTGATATTGGACCTCTGTTTAGACACATTTCTACTGATGTTAATCTAAATTATGATTGTCTCCTGCACGAGATGGTTACTGAGGATGGCTCATGGAACTTAGACCTGTTTCGAGTTTGGCTATTGGAAGAGGTGATTCAGGTTATTAAAGGCATTCCTCCTCCACTTCCTTCAGAAGGTCCTGACAGAATTTCTTGGAATCACACTTCGTCTGGGGTTTTTACTGTTAAGTCTGCCTATAAGGCCATCAAGGGAGGAGATTGAAATCTGGATGATGAAAAATAGAATATGGTTTGGAAATTTCCTGGACCTTAACAGATTCGTACCTTTATTTGGATGATTCTAAAATGAAGAATTCCCAGTAATGTTGAAAGAGTTAGGAGAGGTATCTCGGATGACTCTTCGTGCCACATCTGTGGTTTTCACTCAAAAGATATTTTGCACATCGTACGTGATTGTCCGACAGCCAAAGATGTTTGGACTCAGGTTAATCCAGGTAGGTATATTCCAAATTTTTTTCTTCTCCTTTTCAAGATTGGTTCCTTCTTAAGTTGCAGGGGAACAGGATGATTCATGAGGGGGGAACTAGCTGGGCTTGTTTCTTTGGTCTGCTCATTTGGCGCATATGGAAAAACCGAAATTTATCCATCTTCCAAGGCAAGCCTTGGAGCTCAAAAGAAATAGTCCAAGGATCCTATAGTTGGGCGTTACATTTTTTCTCTTCCTCTCAAGAGGTCCATTCTGGATGTCCAGATCAATCTGTTGAAGCTCACAACTCTAAAAAACAGGTTCATCTCTTTACTGATAGGGCAGTGCAATTGGACTCTGGACTCGCTGCAGCTGGGGGAGTTCTTCGTGATAAGGAGGGACACTGAATCATTGGCTTTCACCGTTTCCTTGGAAAATGTTTGGTTTTCAATGCAGAATTGTGGGGAATTCAACGTTTGGGCTATGATCATGTTATCATTCACTCTGATAGCTTGGAAGTTGTTAAAGGCATCCTCTGAAGTTATTCAACAGTCTCTAACTCCGCATTAATTAGGCGAATCCAGAATATTATGTCTTAGGAAAAACAATGGTTTCTGCAGTATATCCCGAGGGAACAAAATCAGGTTGCAGATTGTTTAGCCAAACAAGCTTTGATTGAGAAAGGAAACATGCAAGTCTTTGACGTCCCACCCAAGATGGCTCGCGTTTTAATTGATAGGAATAAGCTTTCAGGCGATTCTTTTGATTAAATGATATTATTGTAATTTTTGGTTTTTTTTTCTCACCAAAAAATAAAATAGATTAGTTCAAATCTCATTTTACTTGTCAGCTTGCAAGTTGAAATTTTTGTCAATTAAGTTCATTACTTATTACTTACATTTCAAATAAATTTATTATCAATTTTAACCTCTCAACCTTTTATAGCTTTAATAAGTATAGACTCAAATACACAAAATCTCATTCAAACACGTAAAAAATAATGCAATTGAGGTGCCCCAACCAATGATAACAAGATATAGAAAAATTGCACCATAAGTGCATACCCTTCAAAACACACCAATAACACAAATGTACTATGCTATACAACATCATCCCTCATACATGCATATTTGTACAAATGCACGTCTAATTCCTATAACATATCAATTATATCTTAACTAATCTACTAAACTCACAAAAGAATGCCACATTATTAATCCAATAACCATTTCATGGTTCACATACTTGCATATCATAAATATCACACAAATCACATTATAGTTCTTGTTGGCACCCAATTATCATTTATGCACATTCACATGATCACATTATCACCAAAGTGGCCCGAATCACCACACAATGTTTTAAATGTTTGTATATGCACTTAATAAATCAAATCATTCCACATATGACATAAGTTCTCTTTTCTTATTTCACATAATTACTTACTCCTTAGGTGACTATGTCACCATATCACACACTTATAGATAATTTATCACAAAATATTCCAAATACCGAGGAGTTAATTCACACATAAATGCTTATTAAGCTATTTATTATCTTATCATATTTCATAGCACATGATTGCTCATTTCCTAATTCCTTTTTATAAAATCAAGCCATTTTTTGAATTTCACTGGTTAAAATAATTTAATTGGGTAAAATAATTTAATTATTTAATTAATATTTTTGAAATAAAAAAATAATTATTTTTTAGTTAAAAATTCAAATAATACATATAATTGTACTCAATACATGAGACGAGCTCGAGAGCCTATCTCAATACATGAGGGGTGGCAAACCCTAGTCCCAATAAGGGTTGTAGCCACCCCTTAGGGTTTCCTAATACAGAAACTATGTTTTTCTGTTAAAATATTATTATTTAATTACCCATTGTTCAAATAAAACTCGTGTAATTTTTCCTATAAATAGGAACTATAGGATGATCTAATTGACATACCAATTGAGCGTCGTTACTCTGTCAGAAAATAGTGACAATTTGTTTAGAAAATAAATTTTATTTTCTACAAAGCTCAAAAGTTTCAATTTCCCATATAGAGAAATTAATATTCTCATTGAAAATTAATTAAGAGTTTTCATTATCTGCATTCAATTTGTGTGATTTAAGTCCAAACTCAAAGTAAGATAGGGTTTAAAGATAACAAAAATCCTTTGGTAGAAAGTTAAGAAACAATCTAAATTGCCTTGATCGAGGATAATAATTTGATATAGGGTTTATTACTAAAAATACCACAAGGCTCGATTTTAAGGAAAAATTTAAACTTTCATTGTGCTATGAAATTAATATTCTCATTGAAAATTAATTGAGAGTTTTCATTATCTGCATTCAATTTGTGTGGTTTAAGTCCAAACTCAAGTAAGATAGGGTTTAAAGATAACAAAAATCATTTGGTAAAAAGTTAAGAAACAATCTAAATTGCCTTGATCGATGATAATAATTTAATATAGGGTTTATTACTAAAAATACCACAAGACTCAATTTTAAGGAAAAATTTAAACTTTCATCGTGCTATAAACATTGTTTTCTAAATAGATTTTTCCTACACTTTACTACATTGGTGCAAATGCGAGAGTGGTGGGTGGTCAACTAGGAGCATTATTAGAGTTGATGTGAGCTGATTAAATTGATTATTGAAGGTGATGGATTAATGGATGCTGACAAGAGCTCTTTCCTATATATTCTTCTGGGATTTAATGGCCCACCTTATGTAAATGGTAAGATATAACATTTACATGCCTTATCTTATATTTATATACTACAAAATATTTTCTCTTATTTCTAGAAGGTTAAGATATAACCTATCTAGATGTTTTTGTGTAAATAAAAACCGGTGATTATAATGAATGTACAAGAAGTTAAGATACAAGAAAAATAAAAGCTTGAGAGAGGCGAAAGAATAATCTCACATTCTTCCTTGATGTTCCATGCTTTTATTATTATTATTCTTTGAATTGATGTTTCATGCTTTTTTTAAGGCTTGAAAGCATTTATCCAATGGTGAAGTGACGCTGGAAATTAAATTATATTTTTAGGATAATAAAAATATAAATTTATTATTTTAATAATTTATAGTTTTATAATTTTTAAAGAGTTAAATTAAATTTTTATTATTTTTAGAGAATTAATATAAAATTTTATCATTATTAATTTAAAATTTTATAAATTATAAAAAATTTAAATTAAAAATTTATCATATTTTAGATAAATATTTGTGTACAAAAAGATCCTATAACCTCCAAAACATGGGTTTTGAGAGTTTGGGTATCTACCCTATCCTACCCTACCCTTCAAAATTCCTTTTAGGGACTCAATCATCTAACCTTGTCCGCACTTAAGAGTGATGTTGATGTATTTTAAAGAAAATTGATATAATACAAACTCATTCTAAATATTTGCATACCTGAATATTAGTTTGAAATTATTTTAAATAATTAATCAAAATATACTTATTAAATTTTACAAATTAAATTTAATTGTTTAAGCAACTACAAAATAAAATCAAACACAAACAGATTAAGAATTAAACTAATTGAACTAAAATTTGCTTACGGATTAAAATTTACAACTAACAATTACACATTATAAGATTTAAATTTTGATACACAAAAACCTAAAGTTTTCAGCTTTTGCTATAATTAATTTGGACAAGTTTATTTTTAGAAGGATAAATATTAAAATTATACATGAACTTTGGTTCAATATGCAATGTCATATTTAAACTTTAATTTTATGTAATTTTATACAAAGAATTTTAATTGATTCAATTTTCATAAATCACTAACAATATTACCGAATTAATATTATTTTATATTGATATATTGTATACACAAACAATTATATTAATCTAATATAAAAATTAATATATTATTCGTTTCTTAAAGCAAAATCAAAGCTTCATATATATATATATATATATATAAACCACAATTCAAATTTCATATATATAATTACATTAAATTAAAATTTATATATATCAAATTGCATATTAAAATAAAATTTACATATAAATTTGATATATCAAATTACTAATTTGCTGAAAATACAAGCCAGTGACCTATTTGCGTACCAAGCTATCTGTTTGACACATTGGGTCTTTTTAATGATTGTCAAGTCAAGTTATATTAGTTGAAATGCCGAGAACCACGAATTTTAGGTTTCGTTTCGATGTAAAATTCGATTTATATCAGTTATATTAATGTGAATCGGTTGATTTTACTCATACCAATCAAAATATGGTGTATTGACTGATATAAAAATAATTTAAAATAATTTTAAATTTTAAATTTTATTTTAAATTTATTTAATTATGAATTATTATATACATAATATGAGATGATTTTATTGTTTAATTTATGAAATGATTTTTGCTTATTTATTTTGAGTTTGTTTAATGAAGATTGTATTTATGAATCTTATTAAATAATATTTGAGATTTGAGATTTATTTAATCACATTATTTGATATTTGTAAATATTTTTATATTTATATATAAAATGTTTTTAAAAATAACGATAAATCTAAAATGATGCACCAAAATATATTCATATGGTATATATCAGTACTGTAATTTAAAAGAGAAATAGTATACAATGAAATCTTGATTATTTTTTCTAAATAATTGTAGAAATTAGGTAAATTAAAATATCCAATTCAAGAGGTATTGGCTTCATGGTAGTTGTTAGTTTCAAGAGATATTGGCTCCATGGTAATTGTTAGTTGCGATTATTAATTAGCCATCGCACCCCAGCCTTTATTAATTCACATGACAATCACAGTAGTACGGCATTGCTTTTTCTTTTTGAACCTCTTGTTTCCTCGTGCTTTTCTCTTGTTTCCACTGAAATTTGGTGTCGGTTTGGAGTCTTCGGAATTGAGCCAAATCAGATTTCGAGAAAAATTCTCTCATCACAAAATCTAAACTCTTAAAAAGAAATTCTGCATAACATAGTATTTAAACACATTTAGAAACAACAAATATGAATTCTCAGTTGTAATAGCAACAAACCAGAAAAATTCATTGGTTTTCTTATGACTATGAACATGTGGAAGCACAGTGAACTGAATGGTATGGAGTACAATAATAAAGTAACTTTATTCAGTGGTCGACAACAACATAAAACCCCAAGTACATGGGGGGGGGGGTATAACAAGCCACCTTAGACAATGGCCAAATTATAATAATAACAAACAACACCACCTGGATGAGGAGGCTTATGGTTATGGTTCTTTGTTTGAGAGTTCCCAAGCAAAGGTTTTCCTGTTGGGTTCAAAGACATATTTGATGAGTGAGTCCTTGATAGACAGTAACTCAGGGAACTCATTCTTCAGCTTGGATGCATCGAGTTCATTGTTGCTCCTGGGTGTAACAATGACCTTGGCCTGTTCTTGCAAGCTGAAATTAACCCAGTTGAAATTTGGGTCAATGTAGTCCTTGTACATTTGCAGGATCTCATTGTGGCTCACAACACCAGGGTTTGTGAAGTTCCATATGCCCCTCAAGTTCCTTTTGGCCATCTCTATTGAAACTGGTAGAAGCTCATCTAATATGGTCATGCTGTTGGAAATGTCAACCACCTTGTTGTATCGAGTGATCTTTGTGATAAAGTTCCGTGGGTTGCTCAGATCTGAGGATATAGGCATCCGGACTCTGAGTGTGCATACATTGTCAAATTCCCTCAAAAGCTCTTCAACCTGGCATCACAATAGGAAAAAAGTTTGAAACAAAGACATATCAATGGGTGTTACTGTTAGATTAAGATACCATACCACGGCTTTGGTTTTTGAATAGAAGGAACCAGTGAAATTGGGCTTATCTTCCTCCTTGAAACCGACTCCGGTTCCTAAAGGATGAGTGGCATCATATTCAAAGATACAACCAGTAGCATAATTGATCATGAGGAGGTCATGTTCCCTGCAGATGTCAGCCAAGGTTAATGTACCAACAACATTGGTTCTTATGGTTTCGGGCTTATGAGTTTCACACCAATCCACATTTGGTCTACCCGTCAAACCAGCTGCATTGAACACATGGGTTGGCTTAACAGTTTGGATATCATCCAAAAGCTGTGAACGTTGCTCCAACCGCCCTTTCCCGTACTCGAAAGGTATGCCTTGTTTCTCACAGAGCTTCCCAAGAAGTCCCCCTATCCAACCTGTTCTACCGTATATCAAAAACTTGAGAGATGGCTTTTGAGATAGTATATTGTGCTTTGGAGATGGAACCAACATCCTCCTTTGATTGAACTTGTTTGTCACAGGGGCTGAACCTAAACCCGAATTGCTCTTATCAGGGGCATTGAATTGCCTTTCAATTCCAGGCAGCATGAGCATTCTAGGATGGGGTAGCAGCGCACCAGAGACATCACCCCACCAATCAGGGTTGCTAACATACCATTCCATAGTTTTCTTAAGACCTTCCTCCCATGTGGTTCTTTCATACCATCCCAAGCTTTTTAGCTTTTGATCATCCAAGAAATATCTTTGGTCATTGAAAGGACGATTCTCCACAAACTTGATCTGGCTTTCAGGGTCCAAGTTAAACAGCCTGCAAATATCCCTGGCCACATCAATCACTCTCCTTTCTTTCTTTGTGCCTATGTTGTACACATGGCCAACTTCACCTCTGTGTAGAACGACTTCAAAGGCCTCTGCAACATCCTCACAATACAGATAACTCCTCACATTTGATCCATCCCCATGAATTGGAAGAATCTTTCCATTCATTGCCAGTAGGATGAACTTGGGAATCAGTTTTTCAGGGAACTGATTGGTCCCATAAACATTATTCCCTCGTGTAGTTATCACAGGCAGACCATATGAGCGTCCATAAGCCATCACCAGCATCTCTGCTCCAGCTTTAGTGGCGGAATACGGGTTGGTCGGGAGGAGCTGAGAAGCCTCATGGTTTCCCACCACAGCATCTTCATCCGTCTCGCCGTAAACCTCATCCGTGCTTACATGGATGAACCTCTTGATTTGGCCAGTGACTTTGCAAGCTTCCAGGAGAACATGAGTTCCATAAATGTTGTTTTTGGTGAACTCAAAACTGTTACCGAAGGAGTTGTCAACATGAGTCTGGGCTGCAAAGTGCATGATGGTATCAATGAATTCAGTCTGCAGTATAAAATGAACCAGATCAGCACTTGCAATATCTCCCTTGATGAACTTGAAGTTGGGAGATGAGCGTGAAGGGTCCAGGTTCTTCAAGCTTGAGCAGTAATCAAGCTTGTCAAGGACCACAATTTTGTAGTCCGGGTAGTTGCGGATGAGACGGTTGCAGACATGGGAGGCAATGAAGCCAGCAGCTCCGGTTATGAGGATGTTCTTCGGCGTGTATTTATTAGCCATCTAAAATACATTTTCACCAATACAACATAAACATTAAACATATTAAAAACATCAATAATAACATTAAACATGCATTTAACAAGATACATTACACACATATACGTGTACAACTACAACAATCCTTGCTAAAACAAGAAGAACGAAGAGAGGAGTAAGAAAACTTACGCAAAAGTGAGTGATTTTCCTTTTTGGTGAAGGTGTTGAGTGAGAGAGGAGAGGAGAGGAGGAAGGTAGAGAAAAGAAAGTTAGAGGTGAGCGATTTATAGATGAATTCAGGATTTAATGCAATGATATTGACATTGTATAAATGTTTTATGCTATCCGGTTATTTTAAAAAATAAATATTACATCACAATCCACACAAATTACTCAGGTAAAAGTATCATAGAATTTCCTACCCAGTCAAATTATATTTTACCCCATTTACTAAAAAACTAGATAAATTAGTCCCTGTACGTTGGATTAAAGAATAAACTGGTCATTTCTATTAAAAATTTCATCTATTTCTACTGTTAAAAATTAGTGTATCTAACAGAATAACCAAACAAGTTGTTTTCTTAATGAGATAACAGTTGAAGTGCTTGACTGTAGTGGCCACTATGGATTGGCATTACTAAAAACTGTGCAAACAAAAACAAAGAACACCAAAGATTTGTTTATATAATTCAGTTTCCTTACGTTTGGGGAGCTTAACTTAGTGAATTATTTCACTATCTTTATTCACACATACAAGTAATTCACACTCTATCACTCCTTAGGAATAGAGACCTCACCTTTGCATCTAAAGACTAGAACACTCATCTCCAAATTATTCCCTTGAGAACTTGGGCAGTAAACACTCATTGTTTACAAAGCAGTTTGCACTTAATAAAAAAATAGTTCCCCAATGAACAAATTCAAGTGCTCGCAATAAGCTCTCATCCATAACCTAGACAAGCATCAAGGCATGGATAAATTTTGGCATGCTAACATACAATCTAAGTGAATATAAAGTAACTCCTTGAAAATATCTATTACAACGTTAACATTCAAAGAACAATCAATCGAAAATATGTTCTCCAAAATCAGCAATACAATCTCGATTTAATCTCCATATTTTAAGGGTTGAATTGATTCACTCGAATTCAATCCAATATAAGAAAGTCAAGGATTAGTTTCCATAAATGGACCTTAGAATCTTCAGAATAACAACACATTAACAGGTTCAAAGATTTCCTTCATTAAATTGTCAATTCAAATAAGGAAAATAATTTAACTGCCTTAGTGGTAGCTTGCAATAGGCACTACCGAGTGCCACCCAGCTTCAATAAGCACATCTTGCCTTAACATGTTACATGTAATGTGTTACATGTATCTTATGCTCATGCATGAGACCAATTTTTAATAGTAGAAATGGATGAAATTTTAATAGAATAACCAGTTTACTCTTTGATCTAACATATAGGAACTAATTTTCTCATTTTTTTAATAGACATGAGCAAAATGCAATCTAATTCTAATATAAGACCCAAACTTTTATAATTGAACCAACTTTTTGGCAACATTATCTCCAAATCGTTAGCAAAGCTTTTTTAGAATTCACGTGAGGTTATTAGATAGAGATAGCTTTTAAGATGTATGCTATATATATATTTATTATAATATCCTATAATAACTTTTTAAAATGATATTTGTTTTATTTTAAAATTGGAAATATTCTTTTATTTCGTTTGTGCAATTAATAGAATTATAAAAGAAGTTTGTGAAATTATAAAAAATTATGATAATTCTTAATACATATTAGATTTATTAATATTTTGCATTTTTATGGGTAATGATTAAAAATAAATAAATTATGAGGGGGACACCCATATTTAGGTACATCAAAACAAGTCAACATGTTACTCGTTTCTTAGCATTTCTATTTTACAAATGTTCCATTTTCCATATTTTGAGAGCCAATTATTTTCCCTTGCATAGCTTTCTGTTTCGTTAGATTAAGGCTAGTAAATTATTAATTAGACACCTAACTATAAGGGTAAATTACATCATTAGTCACTAATTTATAGATAAGTTTTTATTTTGGTCACTTAACTAAAATAATGTTACAATTTGGTCACCGAACTATTCAAAAGTTTTCATTTAAATCACCAAACTATTCAAAATGCTTTATTTAAGTCACTAAGCTGTTAAGTTTTTTTTCCACCTGCGACCTTCAAGTAATGATTCGATGATCGGTACAGTAGATCAATACTCATCTACAAGTAAAAGAACATACTTTAAATCCAAGTTAATCTGGCAGTTAGTGCCAAAGATCGAAGAAAAAAATTGTTTGAATTTTAGTTCGAAAAGAAGGGCAAAGAGAGCTTTCGATTAGTGTAGACAGTGCGAATAGAGAAAGCCATATAGCATCGATTTTAATAGCTCAGTAACTTAAATGAAAACTTTTGAATAGTTCAGCGACCAAATTATAACTTTTTTATTTAAGTGACCAAAACGAAAACTTACTCATAGTTTAGTGACTAATGGTGTAGTTTACCTATTATTAACTAGTTTTCTTCAATGTTGTTTGAGCCAGATTGGCTGGTCAAACCGATTGAATCGAAACCGACCAAGAGACCGGTTTGAAAAGTGACTTTGAACCGGTCAGATCAGGAATCGATACGAACCTGTTGAATCAACAAAAAAATCGGTTGAATCAATTTTTTTATTTTTAATCAAACCAATTAGTATTTGGCATACTCAGAGTTTACTTTTTTATTTATTCCACAAGCAACCTTAGAAAATTGTCACGTGTCTCCCTTTTTTCTTTTAAATATTTACTTTCTAATATTAAACTATACCCCTATATCACTTGTCAATCCCTTGATTTTGCTTGTGGAGTCTAAATTGGTACATTGTCAGTGGAATTTTTAGACTCCATAAACATGATCAGGAGGCTAACAAGTGTCCTATAGGAGTATAATAAAATACTAAAATAAATGCTTAAAAAAAAGACACAACAATTTTCTAAGGATTTTTGTCGAATAAAAAAAAGTTAAATGGTGAGTGTACCAAAGACTTGTTGGAAAAATACAAGTTTAGAAAACACAATGAAAAATAGGTTTGAAGAAAAATTAGAGTTTTTAATTTTTTTTTCCAAAACTAGAACTTAGTTGTGTTATCTAAATTAATAAACACTTAATCGGAATTGTATCTTTTGATTCGTCTAGGATGAATGTTCTAGCCGAATAGTCTTCTCTGTTATCCTCAAGCGCATGTTTATCGAGTGTGGGCTCCTTTCGAATCAGAAAATTTTTCATAAAATTACAAGTGGGGTAATTTCACAATTTCTCTAAACTTTTAGGCCAAATTGTAAATAAAAAATATCTCTAAAAATTTTCTCCGAGAATTTTCTCTCTACAACTTTCTCTTGAATTCAAGTGTGTGAAAAATAATGAGTCTTTATATAGGGAAATTTAGAGAGCTCAACTATGATCAAACTTAATCATTTTAATATTAAATTAATATAATATTTATCAAGAAAAATATTAGATTAAATTTAATATTAAATTAATTAAATTTAATATTAATATAATCACTTTAATATTAAATTAAATTTAATATTAAATCTATTAAAATAATATTATTTTTTGGAATAGTTAATCTGAAATCAAATTATCCGGTAAAATCACAATAGGAGTGTGATTCCTCCACTGCTCAACCGCCTAAGGACAACTATCGGAATGTCGTCGTCGTCATCGCCTGCACTGTTGTGTCCGATGGTGCCATTGCAGGTACGACACTCTCACGGGACCCCAAGCCGATTCGGTCTAGGTCGGTGTTGGCCCTACCAGTCTGGTCTTGCCACTGGTTGGACCATCAGCTCAGTTTCACATACCAGCCCCGGTTTGACAACCTTTAGGGTCTCAGTCTCGGTTTTGGGTTCTCGGACCCAATTTTAGATCTAAGATCCAATTTTGCAAGTTCAATTACTGATTGGGCCAATTATCTTACTTGAAAATTAATTTAAAAATATCATATTTATTTTAATTAATTTAATTTCACTTTATCAAAATTAATTTTCTCAAAAGTCATTTAGAATTTGTAACGCACCATAACCTAGCCTAGAAGTTTAGACCGAATTCCGGAGGTTACATTGATCACCGAAGTGATATGAAACAATTTTACAAAACATGTTAAAATCTTATTCGAACACAATTATTAAAACTGAACTAAACCATTTAGCCCTTTTAGGATTCAAAATAGAGAACTCAAGTCACATTGAAAGCGTTAGAAATAAAATACCAAAGTTTATAGAATTCAAAAAAAACTATTTACGAAAATTCCAAATCAGATTGTACCACAATCTTTATAGAGGTTTACAGTTCAAAATAGATCACAAATTTATAAATCTGAAAAGTCATTTCATTAGTCCGGCTTAAAACAAATCACTCCGAGACCTTTGGTATGCCAACTCCTGCTACAAAAAACGAGGGTACCTGCAAAAGAATAAACTAAGGGGGTGAGCTACACGAGCTCAATGTGAGTTCGGAAACGATAGATAATTGAACACCAAAATGTCACAATAAAAAAAATAAAACTCAATCGCAATCCGATATACGAATAGTCTTCACAAACAAATCAATCGTATTAGCACTAAATTACCTCAATTTTTAAACAGTTAGTCTCACAATTAGACAGACAGACAGAATGCAAAATGATTGCAACAAGTAATAAAAACCCACCCAACCAGCCAAACACCTCTTCATCCCCCAATCACACCCCAAAAAAGCTAATTAAGCTCATTCAACCATGCACAACACAAATGACCTCGAAAGACCCATCCAACCCTACACACCAAGTATGTCGACTAAGCCACTCAAATGTTAATATGCAGCTGAGCTGAAAAATATGTCGTACAGTGCTTTGCAGTAAACCGCTGTATAGATATGTTGTAGTTGAAACTGCCAAAACAAATCAGACTCCCTTCTTTTCGCAACCAAACCCAAAAAGATTAATGTAAATGCAAAATGCACACCATTTGAAGAAAGACTTACAGAAGCATAGTACGGAATTAGAAATGCACATATTCAAATGCCCAGAATCAAAATCAGATATAACATGACATCAATTATCACTCAAACCGAATTGCTTAATTAGAGCTATGATTGTGAATAACGCACAAGACCAAGTCAAAACAAAGTCCCGACCACCCTTACAAAGACCTAGCGAAGGGTCAGAACACACGAAATCATAACCAGATAAAAAATAGACACAGTACAAAATTTGGCGACATAAGGCCACACGGCCGTATGGAAGTACCCAGGCCGTGTGGGGGTCTACATGCCTATGTGAAGGCCACATATGCCCGTGTGGAGGGGACACACGCCCGTGTGAGAAGTTCGTGTAACTCACTTTCCAAAAGTGCTAAAAATTAAGAGCAGAAGAGACACGGCCGTGTGGAGATCTCACACGCCCGTGTGGAGACACATGCCCGTGAGGCCAGGCCGTGTGGCACCAGAAATCATTGGAAACCCTAAATTTCCAATTGTACACGGCTGTGTGGACCATCCATGTGGGGCACATACCTGTGGCCACTTGTGTGGTCACGAAACCACACCAAAACAGCCTAAAAAACACGTAATTCACCACCAAATAGATCCTCAATTGCTTAAACTCAAAAACATACCAGAAATTGTAAAATTTCCCATGATTCACAACAATTCAAAACCAAAACAACACTTTGATCAGTCAATTTTGGAAATACACAAAAATTATTGAATTTTCGCAGAACCCAAGCAACAATTCAATAAATGAACCGAAGATTTTTCAAACACACACATGGTTTCGTGAACCAAAGCCCCCGAACGGATCGGACGTCACCACCTACCTGATTGAAATCTCAATTCCACAAACAACTAATCTAAGAACTCAACTAATTTAATTTAAAAGTCACAGAAAGACATACCAAAAGACAACACTTACCCGGTTCAAACTCCTATTAGACAGAAATGTGAGGCAATGACATGTGAAATTGAAAAGAAAATAATAAGAACAAACTACAATGATTCCCAAAAGAAAACCACCATGAAAAATGAAAGGGAGAAGCGGGAGAAGATAAAAAAAATAAAATGTGATAGAGAGGGAGAAAAGAACGTGCTTAACTACTGAACTAATACTAAAATAAAAAATAAAAATTGTCAATGCAGAAGGATGTGAGTTTGAGTACTATGAAACGCATTATCTTCTTATTCATTAGACTATAAACAACTATAAAGACTGTGGTACAATCTAATTTTGGATTTTCGTAAGTAGTTTTGTTTTGATTTCTAAAAACTTTGAAACATTATTTTCAAGCGCAAAAACAAACAAAATTGTCCGAGCTAGCCACTGACCCTACCTACAAATCTAAAAACTTTTAACCCCAAATCCCAAGGTGTTACAAAATTTCCAAATTAAATTTTCAAGAAAATTCTTTAATCAAATTCTCTAGTTGAACAATTCTCACGACCGCCTAATTTAATTCTACATTGAAAAATCGACTCAATTAAATTATTTCCAAACTCATAGATTATTTCCAAACTCGTAGAATTTCCTTTTGATTCAAATGCAGTCTGATCGAGCTTTTGTTGAGCTAACGTGTAACGCCCCAAACTTTTAATAATTTAATTGTGAGAATCTGCAGTAATTAAATTATGGTATCTCTTGTGTCTCTGCTTTTGTGTTTAAGGTTTGGAGTTCAAGTTACGTCGTTAAAAGTTTTGTTATTATAAAAGCAACCCTTAATCATGCATTACATAGTTAAGTTCAATTCAGTGTGAATTTGTGTTAAGAATGAGCATGTTGGTTCACTGGTTTAGTGTTTGTATTCTGTAAGGTCCTGTGCTCGAGTTCCAGAGAGAACGGAAAGAAATATTTTTTGTCAAATGCTAGAAACCTACTTGGAAGTTAGAAATTTAATTAACGTTAGTTCTCTTATTCTTTAGTTTTTATTCCATTTTCTTCTTCGTCACTTCTGTTCCTCTGTGTTCTTTTTCGTTTCTTTTATTTTTGCTAATCGCAGTCGTGAGGGATACAAGATTAACTAAAATTTTGTTATTAATCATTGGTCAGAAGGCTATCATGTAAGTAACTATCAATGTGAGCATTTTTGCGGTTTTCTTTCATTTTCGTAACTTACTTTGAATTGGGTATTTTGTGAGTTGCGAGAATCTTTAATTAGCGATCGTTTGTTTCCCTAATAGACGGGAATATTGGCAGTAAGGAATAGCAACATGATAGTTTCCGTGATTGTCATTGAAGTTTCGATAATTTTGGGTTCGTTAAAGGTTTGTGTCGAAACTTTTGACATAGGCATTATGTCCGTAATCGAGAAATTCTATTGATTAAATGGCTGAATTGTGCAACTGAATGATTGTTTTAGGCTTCGAGTATCTTTTGCATTGTTGTTACTAATCTCTTTAGGTGCATACCAAAAACCTTAATTTTTGCAAGTTTTGGTCGTCGAAAATGGTGGTCGACGCCACAAGGCCGTGTGGGTGGTCATGTAACTCACTGTTCATCAATTTGGAGGTACACAGGCATGTGTCCAAGCCGTGTGTGATAATTTTAGTGTAGGGTTCACACGAGAAAGGGACATGAGCATGTGTCTAGGCCGTGTAACTCACTATTTGTGACTTATGACAATACGAGCGAGCACATGAGCGTGTGCCCAGGCTGTGTGAGTCACATGGGCAAGGACACGGTCGTGTGTTCAGACTGTGTAACTCTCTGATTTATGCTTTAAAACCACACGAGCAAGGACATGAGCTTGTGCCCAAGTCGTGTGAACTACATGGGCAAGGGCAAGGGCGTGTGTCTAAGTCGTATGGCATATATAAAAGGGCCCAAAAATCATTTTTAAGGCCATAAATGTTACTTAAGACTAATATTGATGTCCACATGGTATGAATGGTCTGAATGGATTGAATGAGAATTCTCTGATACCCTATGACATATGCATGAATTCTATACCTATATGTGCACTGTGATACTTAGTCTGATATTGAACTGTGCTATCTACTTGTGGAACAATTTAGAATAATTGAATACATATTGTGGATATTGGTTATTTGCATATGCATGGGTTGGGATATTATGAAGAAGGAAGTGATATGTTCTAAATTAATGGCTAAGCCACCGTATGTATAATTCTTATTTCAGCACTTCATCGTATTACGATTTAGTAGCTAAGTTATGTTTCTGTAAACTTGTCAAACAGACACTCTATAGTGTGTAGGGTTGGTTAGGTATTGAACGCCCTTAACGGTGTGTTAGGATGGCCGAAGATGGTGTGTATAGCTGATGGGGCTTAAGAATATCTGCATCTGACTCTGATCTGTTCTGTATATATAACTGAAATTGTTTATACATCTAAAATTAATCTGTCTTGGATCTAAATTAGAAATGTTTCTGTTATCAGATTGAACCTTTGAATACGAACATTGTTTGGTAAATGTGTTTATGTGAATAGACTTGTTTATGCACTGAGTTCACAACACATTTTATTGTTGGTTGGATTTCAAGTGGTTCTCAGTCTTGAACGAGTCGACATCACGAAGCTCGGTCAAGCTTTTATCTTTCATTTAAATGCTACTTTAGGAATTTTGGTAAACTATGATAGTATGATTTTTAAATGATTATATACTTAACTAATCTTTGTGATGAATATTATGCGACGTACGATTTAGTATTATTATGTTATGTGTGTGGTATTTAAGTATCGATAATGTGACTCTTTAAACTTAGACTAGATGTCTAGGCCGAGTTTAGGGTGTTACATTTAGTGGTATCAAAGCCAGGTTTGTCAATACTCGGACTGTGTTTGGGCTCATAATGTGTGAGAAAAGTAGTTTGGAAATAATTTAGTATCTAATTTAATACGAAAAAACTAAAACTTAATGAATGACCAAGCCTCCGACGCTGACCCTATAAGTATTTCTGTTCTGTTATAAAGATTGTAATACCTAAATTGTTGTTTGGTTAAATGTTTTGATGTGAACTGGTGAAATCTTTCTGTTGGATGTCTGAACTGATCTGTGCACTATGACATTGTAGTTAGATTGCCATAATGAGTTCGCACGGTAGTCGTTGGCGTGGTGTTCGAGGCATCGAGGACATGATAAATCATAATTTATACATATTTTTACCCCATGCTTGGCTTATTTTTGGATGAATTTTTATTAGATTTGATGAATTCGATTCTCCTAATCCTTTATTTTCATGTTTTACACCCAGGAGAGCTTAGGGAGTTGAAAAGAATGATAAACGGGCCAAAAAGGACAAAATGAGCCTACCTCAGAAATCAACACGGCCTGGACTATAGCACACGGAAGATCATACGGCCATGTATGACGAGTAGAATCAAGCACGGCCTAAGTTGTAGACCACACGGCCGTGTGTGATGAGCAGAAGCAAGCATGACCTAAGTTATCGAGCACGGGCGTGTCACATAGGCGTGTCCCTACCAAACCCAAGTTTAATTCTATTCGAAAAAGACCATTTTGGGCCAAGAAAGGTGTTCCAAAGCCTATATAAACACCCTAGGGGAGGACCTAAAGAAGGGACGCAGAGTAAAAGAGAAAATACTCGAAAATAGCCATTGGAAGTAGCTTAGAAGAGGATCTCATCAAGACTGTGGATCTCCTATAAATTTCTCTTGAAGTTTTGGGTTTTTTATGTTTTGTTGTTTTCCTTATTTTAAGATGTTTCCTCTATTAGTATGAACTAAATCCTTAAATACCTAAGGGATGAAACCTAATCTGGATCTTATTATTATTTGAATTATAAGATAAATACTTGTTCTTATTCTTAATTGTAAGTTCTTATTCTTGTTTTGATAATTCAGGTTATTGATTCAAGTCGAATGTGCTTATTTAGAGGAGCAAAAGTCCCTGTTTAAGAGTAGATCAACATAATTAAGCGGAGTTGAATGCAATCCTAGATATAGGACGACGTAAATCTGCCGGATTAGAGTCAAATCTAATAAGGGAATCTATAGATCGAGTTAATGCGAAAATAGGAATTTTAATTAGAAAGAGATTTTGATTAATCAACCTAGAGTTAGTTGTTTTTAGTCTTGAAAGAGATATTAACATAAATCAGGGATTTCTACGGATTAAGTCAAGTTAATAAATCATATGAATCAAAAGTAATAAGTAAAGTCTAGGTGGATTCTTCCTTAGGTATTGCCTCTCTCATATAGTTGTCTAAAAGTATTTTCCCAATTCATTCTCTGTCGTGCTTTTAATTAAATTTAGTTTAAAAGAAATCACTCCAAATCTTAAACTAGATAATAAGAAAATAGTAATTACTAGTACTCTTGGTCCTTGTGGATACGATATTTTCGTCTTACCATAATTATACTATTAAACGATAGGTGCACTTGCCTTTATTGTGATCGTAGTTAGTTAAAGACACATCAGGACATTGAGGAGGAGCTCGAGCAGAGTCATCCTCTATCGGTAGTATGCTCAATCTGGAGACCAAAGAGACAGTTGGTACTCCCACTGCTGAGACGAAGTCCTAGATTCCGAAGATTGGGGACAACGCATTATCCTAGGCCATAATTCAAGCACTAGAGAGGTTGCAGAGACCCATTCGGGATCGGGAGGCTCACGGTCGATTACTAAATGACTCTGGTCAAATAGGGCTGAATTGTTCAGGGGCGTCATAGGAGTCGCTCCTACTGTTGCTGAATATTGGCTCAAGGCTACCGAGTGTATTATGACTGATCTTGACTATACTCCCACTCAAAAATTGTGGGGTGTTGTGGCTCTACTTCAGGATGAAGCCTATCAGTGGTGGCTGACATTTACGCAAGGTACTTAGCCTGAACAGGTTAATTGGGATTATTTTAAGAATGCCTTCTATAGTAAGTACGTGAGGCGAGTTATGTTGAGGCTTGCAAATGAGTTTAAGAGCTTAGTTTAGGGTGATTGGTCGGTGGCAGAATATGAAGCCGAGTTTCTACGACTAAGTAGGTATGCCCAGACTTTGGTAGCGTCTGACTATGACAAGTGCGTGAGATTTGAGGATGGATTGAGATATGATCTATGCGTTCTGATGGCTTCTCAGAGGGAGCGATTTTTTTGCAATTCTGGTTGACAAAGTAAAGATAGTGGAAGAAGTGAAGCATACTGAGCGCGAATGATGTGACCGTGAGAGGGATCAGAGTAAGATTAAGAGCGATCTGGGTCCATTTGGTTCTGGTCAATGCCCTAAAAAGTGGGCGAGGTCTGACCGACTCCCGAGGGCCAAGGCACCAACTGTTGTAACTGATATTCAATTGTGCAGTGATTGTGGGAAATGCCACCCGGGCGAGTGTTGGAGGAAGTTAAGAGCATGCCTTCGTTGCGAGTCAATGGAGCATCAAGTTAGGGATTGCCCTCATTGACCAGATCAGGTGCCTGATGTGGCACAGGCTTCGACTTCGGGTTCTATTCAGCCTCTGAGAGTGGTGTAGCAACCACCTAAAGGTCACAGTACTGGTAGAGGTGGTAATAGTTCGGGGAGAGGACAGAAGGCACCGGGTAGAGGTGCAGGTCAAACTGAGGCTCGTCAGCCGATTCTGATTTATACGGCGAGACACCGCTAGAAGAGCGATGATGCTGATGTCATTGCAAGTACCTTTTTTATTCATTTTGTTCCGTACTATGCTCTCATTGATATTGGCTCTACTCACTCGTACATAGCTAGTGTTGTTTGTACAAATCTGGGTTTAACTACTAAAAATACTACTAGAGAGTTTTCTATGATTTGTCCTTTGGGTCAGTTAATTCGAGTTGATAGAGTTTACAGATGGGTACCCCTAAAGCTCCAATGTATGATATTTCCAGCTGACCTGATGGAATTACCCTTTAATGAGTTTGATTTGATTTTGGGAATAGACTGGCTTGTAGAACATCAGATCAGTTTAGATTGTGCAACTAAAAGAGTTACTTTGAAAACGGATGAGAATGATGAGGTGGTCATGGTTGGTGAGCATCGAGATTATCTCTCTAATGTAATCTTTGCTCTTCTAGCAAATAAGTTAGTCCGAAAAGGGTGCGAGGCATACCTTTGCTACATTTCTGATTCTCTCTTAGCAAAAAATTCTGTGGGAGATATCCATATCGTGAGGGAATTCTCAGACGTCTTTCTCTTGAAATTGCTCGGAGTCTCTCCGGATAGAGAGGTGGATTTTAGAATTGATCTGTTACCAGGTACTACTTCGGTGTCAATTACACCCTACCGCATGGCACCGAAAGAGCTGACCGAGCTGAAAGCGCAGCTTTAGGAACTTCTTGATAGGGGATCCATTCGAGCGAGTATGTCTCCGTGGGGGGTACCGGTATTATTTGTTAAAAAAAAGATAGGTCGATGAGGATGTGCATAGATTATCGACAGTTAAACAAGTTGACAATCAAGAATAAGTACCCGTTGTCGAAACCATTTTTTTGAAAGGTCGACTTTTATTTTATTTTTTTAAAAACGAAAAATGGGAGTCGCCACCAATCATTTTTTTGTGAGGTGTGATCAGGTCACCTCGTAATTTACTCATTTTAATAAATGATTTGATTTACTAAAACAACAATTTTTGGTCTATAAACTTCGAGAAATGAGTTCGGGAGTTGGTTACGCATGAGGAAGGATTAGCAGCCTCGCAACACCCAAAATTGGTTCCTAGTTGATTAGTTAATGTCTTAGTGTCGAAAGTTGAAAACTCAAAAGAATTTAAAATACGATCCCTCTTTGTATTATGTTATTTTAATTGAAAATTGCTTGAATAAATCGAAACAAATGTTAAAGACCTTTTCATCTCGAAATAACAAAATGTCACATCTCGTAAGTTAGGACACAACACCTTGAACCTTTGAGAATAAGCTTACTTTTATTTTTTATTTGAAATCTTATGTATTTTAATTTTAAAAAGATATTTGATCTTTTAGGTTCAACGAGAAAAATCGAAACCCCGTAAGTTAGGGTACGACTTCTCGAATCTCTAAATACGGAACATTACTTTATTTTGAAATTTTTTTGAATAATAACAAGTGTAGTTTTTAAACAAAATGTATTTTTTATTTAAAATAATGATATGCGAATAAAATTATTACGCTAGTAAATAACAATAATACTAACAAAACAATTCACGATAATCACATGATATAATAACTTTAATGCTAATATGAATAATCAAAGAAAAAATAAAATAACTAATAAAATGAATAACAACAACAACAACAACAACATAATAAATTTAATACTAATATGAACAATAAAAAATAAAAAACTAACAAAATGAATAACAACAACAACAACAACAACAACAACAACAACAACAACAACAACAACAACAACAATAAGCGAGATCACAACAACGATAAAATAAACAAGACAATAATAAATGAGTAAATAATAATAAAAGAAACTTGCATGAAATGCTGAGTTTGTAATAATCAATGCATAGGTAAGTAAATAATAATGATAAAAAAATTTGTAGAGACTAAGTTTAAATAAATAAGGGACTGGAATTGATGTTTAGACAAAATTGCAAGTATCAAACATAATAAAATAAAATCAAATGAATAGTAAAACAATGCAAAGGACCAATTCAAAATGCACAAAAAATGCTAGGGATTAATTGGGAAAAAATCCCAAAACCTGCGCCATTTCCCTTGGTAAGTCGAGGACCGAAATGAAATAAAGATAAAATTACAAGGTAAAAATTAAAAAAAGAAATAGAAATAGGACTTAATTTTAAAAAAATTAAAAATAGAGGGACTAAAAAATAATAGACCCTACCCCTACCAAAACGCGCGGGTCCTTAAATCAGGTTGGGCCAGATTCGGGTCATCGGGTCATCGAAAACGACACCGTTTTAGGCACCCGTCTTTTAAAATGGTATAAGGACCAAAATGGAAATAAAGTAGAATTAGGTGATAAAATTAAAAAATAGAAAAGTATCAAATCAAAACAGGTTGAAGAAGTGGAATGACTAAAAGGGTAAATATACCCTTAGTCCAAAACACGCGATCCTAGGGGTTCTAGGTCGGATCTCGGGTCGACAACTGGTTAGTTTTAAAACAACGCCGTTTTGGCGCTGAAGCTTAGGCCCAAAATGACGTTGTATTGGACCTTATATAAATAGAAAAAAAAAAAAATACATTTCAACAACATTCAAAAAAAATTCTTCTCTCTCTTTTTCTCTCTGGGTATAACCCAAAATCTAGCCATAGATGTCATCGGCAGCTCGTCGTGGCCACCTGTCATCGACGAAGGTGGCCGTCACCTCCAGTGGCCGGAGAGAAAAAGAAAGCCCCTTTAGCCCAAATCTGAAGGCTAGGCCTTCGGTTTGTAAAAAAATCGAAAAAGAAACATCCTTAACCCTCCACTGGCCATTTTCAATATAGGAGAAGGCCTCCGATGACGGGGTAAGTGAAGCGACTAAGGTGAGAGATCCCTTTTTTACTATTATTTATTATTATTATTTTTTGAAATAAGACGAAATAAACAAAAAAAGGAATCACTTTTTGGTTTTTTTGAATACGATTTCAGTTTCAAAATCCTTTTTTTTTGTATATTTCTCTGTGTGTGTCCAATTACAGGCTATTTTCATGACTTTTATAGTTGAACATTTGATTTTACAATTGCTATTGTTTATGCATTCGTTTGATACTGTTTCTCTGCTCTGTTTCTTTCCTTCTTGTAGGCGTCCATGGAGGGTCAACGGAGGCGGGAAAGGTGGTCTTCTTGCCACTTTGGTGAAAGGGCGACAGAGGCTTTAGACCTCGGGATGAGGTGCCTCGGGCGGCGCAATCGAGGAGAAGTAGCGTACATGGGACATTAGGGTTTCTACTTTTTTTTGAAATTTTTTTAAGTTTTTGGGCTTGTCGGGCCTAGTAATTTTGGGCTTAGGGTTTTTTTTAAAAATAGACTTTGTAATGTTATTATTTTTTTATTTCTAGTTTCTGTTTATGTCAAGCCCCGACAAATTTGGGCCTCTACACTCTTTACCGAAGATTGACAACTTGTTCGACCAGTTTAGAGGAGTTTCTGTCTTCTCCAAAATCGATATGCGTTCCGATTACCATCAGCTCAAAGTCAAGGAGACTGATGTGTACAAAACTGCCTTTAGGACTCGTTACGGACATTACGAGTTCTGGTGATGCCTTTCAGTTTGACGAATGCTGATTGTGTGTCAGAGTCTTAAAACTTTATAAAAAGAATGATCTAACCTGGAAACTAACTAAGACAACGATTGAGGCAAGCACACCTATCGAACAATAGTATAGTTTAATGGCAAGACCAGATTGTCGAACCCAAAGAAACCAAAAGTACTAATACTAACTTTCTTTTTATTATTTAGCCTACTAATTAAGAGAATTGTTATCTAATCTAAAATTAACTAACTACTAAGCTAAAGATGCTAAGACACAAAGAAAGAATTGGGGAAATACTTATGGGAAAGCCGATTGATTAAGACAATACCCGAGGAAGAATCAACCTAGACTTCACTTGTTATCTAACTTTGAACCAGATGATTTATTCACTTGACTTGATTCATAGGATTCCCTAATTTATATTAATACCTCTCTCGAGGCTACTAACGTCTAACCCTAGGTTGATTAATTGAAATCTCTTTCTAATTAAAACCCCTAGAATTGCATTAACTCGATTTATGGGCTACCATATTAGGTTTGACCCTAATCCGGCAGATTTTCGTCATCTTATCTCTAGGGTTGCGATCAACTCCACTTAACTATGCTAGATCTACTCTTAGATAGGGTCTATTCCTCCTTTGCCTAAGGGCATAAATGCTTGAATCAATATCCTGAAAAACCAAAACAAGAATTAAGAACACATAGTTAAGAACAAATCAAGTATTTATCATACAACTTAGAAAACAATAACAAGATCCGTTTTAGGTTTCATCCCCCTCAGGTATTTGAGGGGTTTAGTTCATAATCGTAAAAGAATACATCTCTGAAGAAAATATGCAACAAAACATAAAGAAAACCCTAAAACCCCCTGAAGGAATTGAAGGAGAGATCCTCAGTCTTAAGTATGATTCCGGCTTCTTGAGATGAATCAACTAGCTTTCTTAGAGTGAATCCCACAATTCTGCCCTCTATGGCTAGGCTCTTTGGCCTAGCTGAACGCCATTCTAAAGGTTTGGCCTCTAAGGTGTTTATATAGGCTTTTGGAATACCTTTCTTTGCCTCTAAGTACCCTAATCCGAATGAAACTCTTCTTTGCTACGACAGGGACACACTCGTGGCACACGACGGTGTAAATCAAAGCCAGGCCGTGGTCGAACCTGTTAGAGAGGCATGACCGTGTGTTTCAGGGCCAGGCCGTGGTCGAACCTGTTAAAGAGGCACGATCGTGTGGCTCGAGGGCCAGGCGTGGGAGTTTTGTACTTTGGCCCTTTTTTCTCCGTTTTCGGCCCGTTTCTCGTTCTTTTCATCCTCCGGTGCTTTCTTAAGTATAAAACATGAAAACAAAGGATTAAGAGCACCAAATTCCACAATAAAAGGATAAATCATCCAAAAGTATGCTAAATGCAGGATTAAAATATGTTCATATTATGGTTTATCAAATACCCCCACACTTAAGCTTTTGCTTGTTCTCAAGCAAAATTCTCAACTCACAATTAAAACGAACTTCCTTAATTCATAATATTCATCGATAATGTTTCATCATAATTCATAGATAATTTATACTCAAGGAGTCCTAAAGATTCAAACAATCAAAGTCATAGTTTTTGTAGCATGAAAACATAGGTGTTTCCCCTTATCCGAATAATTACCTTTGATTCAAAACTGACAAGGATTGAAATCCTCACTAAAAATTCACTCAAATCACTCAAGGTGTTTAAGGTTCAAAATAAAGCACTCATTAGTCAAACATGAAAAGTTATTACCATAGGCTTGCATGAAAATCAAATCTCCACCACTATAAAATGAGATGATACACAAATCAAAAGGTCTTTTAAGGGTTGTAACGGGGCTTAGGTTAAAGGTGTGGATAAAGACTAATTTAGAAGGGTTAAAATCGAGATTGAATTGACAATTTACCTAACTAGAAAAATGAACTAATCCTAAATAATTACATCAATTGAAAATTTGTAATACTAATAATACGAGCTTCTTTCTCAAGATGTTGAGTTTAAACGTATAAGCTCTCTTAATCGTAGAACTAATAATGAATATACTTCAAATTTTTTTTAAGAACAAATCAATAAATACATAATAAAAGAAAAATTCAACTAATGAAATAAAATAATTAGGTAACTAATCAAATCAAGTCTCAATAAAAGTGTAGTCAAAAGGAATGGTGATAACAAATACAAGATGGGTTTTGGGTTAATATTAGTGGATAAGTAAAAAAAAGGGTTGTTAGGATCAAAGGGGTTCACTAGGGGTTAATTGTGAGGGTAGGCTTTTAGTGGAGTAAATGAGTTAAATCCTAAGTGCCTTTATCATCGCTATATATCAAATCAATGATGTGGCCTTGACATGTATAATCAAAATAAGTTCTAGAATAATAAATCAATGTTGACACACTCATAATCAATAAAGTGAGCACGAAAAGAATGTAAGCTGTAAAAGGCTCAAAATCTCACAAAAATTATGGGTTTTTGATATCAAATTTGTAAATTTCAAACTTCAAGGTAACAATTAGATTCAGATAGACAACCTAACAAAATTTTAATTTTTGAAAATAGACTCATCATGCTTGATTCTCTAGTATCTTAAAGTTTAAATCATCAATGCACAATTAACTATGACGTAATCTAAAACATATCAATAAAAATCATAAATCAACAGAAGTTTCATTCTAATTAATGATATGAGAAAATTATTTAAGACAAGATATCATTCAGGGATTTGAGAATAATGCAAAAATTTAGGAACTTTTTCTAAATAATTTTCACCCCCAACACTTAATATGTACATTGCCCTCAATGTACAAAGATAGATAATAATCATATAGTAAGAAAATGAAAAGATAGGAAGAGAAGTGAAACTTCCTGAATTTTGGATGGAGTTAATGAAATGAAACCGAATAGGATTGAGTAGAGGTGAACATGAGAGCGCCTCGAGCTATTTGAAATTGAATCCGCAAAGCAGCTGATCTGATTTTATTGTATCCTAAGATAAATCTAAATGTCATGAAGAATTAGAAGAAAATAATAAAATAAAAATAAGAATAAAAGTAAATAATGGAAAATGAAAGAAGAAAGAAAACGGGAAAATGAAAGGAATAAGGGGTTTAAAAGAGATGCAGCTCACGCCCATGTTCCTACTTGTGGTTCCTACACGACCACGGCCACGGCCACGGCCATGTGTAAGGCCGTGTGGTATGGAAAACCTGCGCCTAAACATGAAAATAAATAAACTAAACTAATTAGTAGGGTTAGTGCTCGGGTTGCCTCCCGAGAAGCGCTCGTTTAAAGTCTTGAGCTAGAATTACCTGTTATTTGTATGGCCATGGTGGTTCATGGAGTCGAAACTCTTTTTTCTTACTATCAATTCTATCAACATATGGTTTGAGTCGGGTAATATTTACCTCAAAAGTGTCAAAATTAGAATGTGTTGCCTCGACCGTTCTGTATGGAAAGAGCTTACGTGCCGTAAAAGGAGTCGCACCATTTGTATTCAGCTCTTAAGCAACTATTCAAGGATTGGTTGCATTTGACAATACCTGGTTCCCAACTTTGAAGTGATTGATTCCACCTTTAATACTCGATGTCCTAGCCGTGTCAAGAACCTAAAGAGTGACCGTTTCGTCACTTACACGAAATGTGAGCTCACGTGGTAGTTTATTTCGTAGAATTGCTAGGCACACTGCGTTTAGCTCCACATGAAACGTATCGTCTAACTTTCGTTTGTTTGTAAAAAACTCTTTTAAAAATTTCCTTGAATCTGGCATCTGCGAAAGAGCTTCAAGAAACGACAAGTTAATAAGTAATTTCTTTGGAAGTTTAAGAAATTTATCGAATTGTTCCTCTCTGTGGTCTTTCTTTATCGCATTGGAGGACAACACACTTGGTTGGTACTCTGTAATTACTGGGTTTGGTTTATCATGGCTTACCTTAACCTTACCTTCCTCTACCACATTCTCTTGCGTTAATGTTGGTTCATCTAACCCTTCACTATCATGAGCAGTTATTGCTTGAGGTTGCTCTCTTGGGTTAGTTTCGGTGTTGCTAGGCAAGATACCTTGTGGTCTTTCTGAGATCAGCTTAGCAAGCTGACCTAATTGGTTCTTGATCCCTTGAATAGATGCTTCTTGATTTTTGAGTGCTGTTTCCGTGTTTTGGAAATGAGTTTCTAACATCGCTATAAATTTTGTCAGGATCTCCTCAAGGTTTGGCTTCTTTTCCTGCTGGTAAGGTGGTTGTTGAATACCTGAAGGAAGTTGTGGTCTTTGATTACCTTGCCTTCCCACTAGAAATTGGGATGGTACCTCCAACCTGCATTGTAAGTGTTACTATAAAGATTATTTTGAGGTCTAGGATAGTTACCCATATAGTTGACTTGTTCATTCTCTGTGCTAGGGTTGTAGGATAGATATTTTGTGTTGTTCACCCCTCTTCCATCCGTCTCGTACTGTATTACTGGATGTACCTGCATAGAACCATACCAACCATCACATTTTTTATTTAAAAGCTCTACCTGGTTAGATAACATGGTGACCGCGTTAAGGTTAAAAACATCGGCTATTTTAGTAGGCTTTGTCCTCATGACTTGCCACTGATAATTATTCAGTGACATCTCTTCGGTTTCTGCGAGCGGTATGTTCTATTTCACTGTAAAAAATCAAGGGTCCTAACGGGTTCCTCTAGTCATAAACTAGAATTACCTTCCAGAAGCAAATAAAAGAAGAATTAGCAAAGTAAAAATAAAATAAAATAAAATAAATGGCTAAAGTAATAAAAATTTAGCGTTCTTAATATTTTAGTTCCCCAACAACGGCGCAAAAAACTTGATCGTGTGTCAAAGTCTTAAAAATTTATAAAAAGAATGATCGAACCTAGAAACTAGCTTAGACAAAGGTTGAGGCAAGCGCACCTATCAAACAATAGTATAGTTTAATGGCAAGACCGGATTGTCGAACCCAAAGGAACCAAAAGTACTAATACTAACTTTCTTTTTATTATTTAGCCTAAGAATTAGAATGAATTCACAATGTGTTTCATGTCTCGATGTTGAGACGGTATCGATATGATCCATCACATATTGTCCCTGTCGATAAGATTGAGTTGCGACCGGATCTAACATTTGAGGAGGAACAGATCTAAATCTTGAAGCATGATGTTAAAGTGTTGAGGAAGAAATTTGTTCCTCTAGTAAAAGTTCTGTGGTGGAACCATGGTACTGATGAGGCCATGTGAGAACCTGAAGAATCAATTCGACAGTTGTATCCATATCTGTTTAAGTCAGGTAAATTTTGAGGCCAAAATTTCTTTTAGGGGGAAAGAGTTGTAACGCTCCAAAATTTTAAGAATTTAATAGTAAGAATTTGCAGTAATTAAATTTTGGTATCTCTGGTTCTATGGTCTATTTTTGTGTTTAAGGTTTAGAGTTCGAGTTGCATTGTTAAAATTTTTGTTATTTTAAAAGCAACCCTTAATCATACATTACATAGTTAAGTTCAATTCAGTGTGAATTTGTGTTAAGAATAAGTCTACTGGGTCACTGGTTTAGTGTTTGTATTCTGTAAGGTCCTGTGCTTGAGTTTCGGAGAGAATGAAAAGGAATATTTTTTGTCAAATGCTAGAAACCTGCTTGGAAGTTAGAAATTTAATTAACGTTAGTTCTTTTCTTCTTCGTCACTTCTATTCTTCTTCTTTGTTCTTTTTCGTTTCTTTTATTTTTGTTAATCATAGTCGTAAAGGATACGGGATTAACTGAAATTTTGTTGTTAGTCGTTGGTCAGAAGGCTATAGAGTAATAACTGTCAATGTGAGTGTTTTCGCGATTTTCTTTCTTTCCGTAACTTGCTTTGAATTAGGTATTTTGTAAGTTGCGAGAATCTCTGATAAACGATCGTTTGTTTCCCTAATAGGTGGGAATATTGGCACTAAGGAATAGCAACACGATAGTTTTCGTGATTGTCGCTGAAGTTTTGGTAAGTTTGGGTCCGTTGAAGGTTTCTTGTCGAAACTTTTGACATAGGCATTATATGCGTAATCGGGAAATTCTGTTGATTAAATGGCTGAATTGTGTAACTGAATGATTGTTTTAGGCTTTGAGGATATTCTGCGTTGTTGTTACTTCGAAATCTCTTCAGGTGCGTACCGAAAACCTTAATTTTACAAGTTTTAGTCGCCAAAAATGGTGGCAGTTGACGCCACACTACCGTGTGTGTGGCCGTGTAACTCACTGTTCATTAATTTGGAGCCACATGGGCAAGGCACAAGTGCATGTGTCCAGGCTGTATGTGACAATATTAGTGTAGGGTTCACACGGGAAAGGGACATAGGCGTGTGTCTAGGCCATGTAACTCACTGTTTGTGGCTTAGGACAACACGAGCGAGCACATGGGCGTATGCCAAGGCCATGTGAGTCACACAGGAAAGGACATGACCGTGTAACTCTCTGATTTATGCTTTAAAACCACACGAGCAAGGACATGGGTGTGTTTCCAGGCCATGTGAACCACACTGGCAAGGACACGGGTGTGTGTCCAAGCTGTGTAGCATATATAAAAGGGCCTAAAATTATTTTTGTGGTCGTAAATGTTACTTAAGACTGATATTGATGTCCCCATGGTATGAATGGTCTGAATTGACTGAATGAGAATTCTCTGATACCCAGTGAAATATGCATGAATTCTATACCTATATGTGCACTGTGATACTTAGTTTGATATTGCACTGTGCTATCTACTTGTGCAAAAATTTAGAAGAACTGAATACATATTGTGGATATTGGTTCTCCGCACATCATAGGTTGGGATATTATGAAGAAGGAAGTGATTTGTTCTAAATTAGTGGCTAAGCCACTGTAACGCCCCAAACCCGGTCAATACACCACGACCGAATCTGGTATGTTACAGGGGAAAAGGTTTTTGAGAGGTTTAGGTTTGAGTTTAAAAGTTGGAGAAAAACACTTCGCTAGGTTGTGCATTTGAAGAAAGACTTGAGTAGGTTTGATTGAAATTTGATGATGTACTTGAAAACCCGGAAATTTTAAAAACTTACTTCGATGGGTAGACCAAAACAGGTTTATCTCGTTAAGAAGTTTGAGTTGTTTCTCATTGTTACAAAACATTACATCTTAGTGGAAAATCGTGTTTAAGTTAGAAAACATTTGAGTTCTTCTTTATTCCAAGTCTTAGTGTGATACCCGATGGTCTAGTTTAAAATGTCGCTTTTGTAGTTTTGAAATCGTTATCTTTCCAAATTTTAGCACATTATAACCCAATTAATTTGTTAAGGCATATTAAACATTTACTTTAAGCATAAACAAGCAAACCATAATTTTTAAAAAGGCCTTTTTACAACCCAAAATAAAACCACATAGAAATAAATAACTAATGTACCAAAATTTTATAAAGTCTAAGCAACCCTTTATTAGCATGGCATGAGCACCTCGAGTCCATCCGGCTCCATGTCCGTCTAAGTGTCACTGAAAAGTCAAAGGAGAGTGAGTCGCAAGACTCGGTGTATAATTCCCTCTCCGGGTATAACATGCCAACATACATATCATAATGAGAATAATGCAAGTAATGCACCGATCCTAACCAACCATATCACCTTTTCTACCCCGTGGTACCAAACCACCGGTGGTGCCAAACCACTAGTGACCCAAAGTCACGATATCCATACTTGTGGTACCAAACCACTTGGTGACCAAGTCACAAATAATCCAATGATGGGGCCAACCCATCGTGTGATACCAAATCACTAGCGACGATCCCGTATCTCATAAGTGGGGCCAACCCACGGTGGTGTCAAACCACGAGGGACGAGTCGCAATGAGGTGCCAAACCTCCGTGTCCCAAAGACACAATGTGATACCAAATCACTTTGGTGACCGCAATCCAAAATCCGGATGGGGCCAACCCATCGTGTGATACCAAATCACTAGCGTCAATCCCAGATAATCAAGCTGGGGCCAACCCATCGTGGTACTAAACCACTGGACGAGACGCTGAGGTGCCAAACCTCCGGTGACCCAAAGTCACAAAATATCATTGTGGTACCAAACCACCGGAGGTGCCAAACCTCGGTGTCCCAAAGACACAAAGTGTCCCAAAGACACGGATATCATACTCCCCTCCTCTCATATCACCCAATCACATATCATACTAGATGCAAAATCGTTGCAATCATGCTATCATGCTCACATGCTTAACATGGCATCTCAAAGTATCAAAAATCATGATATCATCATCATCACATAACTCATAATGAAACGGACTTACCTGAATCAGTATCCATACCTCAATGGGTATCAACATAGTCAACCACACTGTTTCATTTACATAAGCAGTTATCATATTACTTAGTTAAGATAGTGTGTTGGTTTACACACCTGAAATAGCGAAGATTAACTCCTAAGAACCGATCTAAGCCCTTGATCGCCTCGACAACCCCGATCCTACAATCGCCAGCAATGGATTAGTCACCATACCATTCGCCAAAATAGGTAACCAAGGGGTTGCGTTAGCCTTACCTTAGACCTGATTTGGTTTCCTACCAAATCCGAACCCAACAATGGTTCTTCAAAAATCGGCTTCACCCTAGAAAGAAAGTGGTTAATTCTTTGAAACCATATACTTAATCGAAAACTAAACAAATCAACCACGAGCAATCATCTCACCATCACTTACCGATTGCTTACAGAGTAAGAAGGCTCCTCCCACTTGTTCCCAAAATCAATGTCCTATAAAGAGATTGGTCTACACATTAGATCAATATCCTTCAACCAATAACAAACCGCCTTCATTTAAACCACAAAATATAAGAACACAAAAGAAAAAATGGCCATTCGCCAAGCTCTTACCACTACCAACCGATTGGAAACCAAAGACCTAACAACACCCAATATTCGCCACCAAACACCACTAGGAGAGAAGAAAGATTAACTAATGGGTTTTGGAACAAAAGAAAATAAAGAAAGATGAGTGGAGGGGTTACTTTCGGTTTTGTGTGAAAGAAGAGAAAGTGCTTGGAGAGTGAAGTTTCAGCTTACACAAAATAAACAAAAGAAAGGGAAGTGGGAGAGAAAAGAACTTTCGGCTACTAATGACCAAAATCGGCAAGGGTATGATTGTGGTAGCTTTCGGTTTAGATGAAGAAGAAGATGGAGGATGTAGGTTTTTGGTGAAGTGTGTTACGGTCAAGAAGGGAGAGAAGAAGGCTAGTTTCGGTTTACAAGCAAAAAGAGGAAGAAAGGGAGAGGATGCACATTCGGCTACCAAGGCTTTTCAAAGGAGAAAAGATGAAAGCAAAAAAATGGAGAAGAGAGTGTTGTGATTTTGCAAGTGTAGGTGCTTTGAGGTTTGGTTTACACAAATGACAAAAAGAAAATGCAAAAGAACACTCGGCTTCACCAAGATGTAGAAAGAGTGCAACGTTGGCAAATAAGGTTGCTTTGTGTTTGGTTTCAAGGAGCAAAATGGAAGGTTCTTTTTGGCTTAGGCTATTTGTAAATGAAGAAATCTTTACTAGCTTTTGACTAAACAAAATTAGCTTACCAAAAGAACTTGGTGACCGAAAATGCACACAAAAGAACCCAAGTGGATTTCGCACTTCCCCTCCCTCACAACACCTACCAACCGCCAACCTCCCCAAAATCTCCTCAAATCGCCAACCTCCCCCAAACACTCCCAAGCCACTCATTCAAATTACCTTGACCAAGTCTCCTCCTACATTTGCTCTCCACCCACCGTTTGAAAGAGTTTACAAGGTCCATGCTAGAGTTCAAACTTCCCACAACTCTTCCCTTCCTGCCGTCAAAATGGATGCAAAAGGTGGGATTTTCGCAGCTTGAACTCAGGACCTCTTCCTCCTGCAGTTGACGCCAACCATACTCTCCATGTGGCGCATGCCTTGCCACTCCACTAACTCCTTTGTTATGCCACAATTCAACAAATAAAATATATAACCCCCAACTCCCTCAGCTCCTATCATCTCAAGCCCAAAAACTAAAATTTTACCACCTACTCAGGCTCACTCCTAGCCTACAACTAAGCCCCAAACCACACAAACAACAACATAGCAAGCCATTAACATGCAACAATGCCAAAATAAAATAGCCCTTAACCCGGGATATTACGGTTCTACCTCTTAAAATAATTTCGACCTCGAAATTACAGTCGAGAAAGAGTTCTGGTCTGCTTGTCTCATCGTATCCTCGGGTTCCCACGTCGCTTCTTCCACACCATGATTCCGCCATAGTACCTTAACCAAAGGCACAGACTTCCTGCGTAGAACCTTCACATCCCGATCTAAAATCTGTACAGGCTCTTCCTCCATGGTCATATCTGGGTTTACCTCAATCTCTCCCACTGTCACCACGTGCGATGGATCTGAACGATATCGTCGAAGCATCGAAACGTGGAACACATCGTGAATTTGACTTAGTTCTGCTGGCAACTCGAGCTGATATGCAACTGGTCCCACTCGTCTCAGTACCTTATACGGCCCAATAAACCTCGGACTTAGCTTGCCTTTCCTCCCGAACCTTAATACTTTCTTCCACGGTGAGACCTTCAGGAAAACCCGATCTCCCACAGCAAATTCAATATCTTTCCGCTTAAGATCGGCATAGGACTTCTGCGCCGTCAAGCTTCCTTCAATCGAGCTGAATCGGTTTAACCTTGTCTTGGTCTCGACAACCAACTCTGGTCCCAACAATCGGCGTTCACTTAACTCGTCCAACAAGTAGGTGGCGACACTTTCTCTGTGCAACGCCTCATAAGGTGCCATCTTGATGCTCACTTGGTAGCTTGTTGTTATAAGCGAACTCATTAACGGTAGATACTCCTCTAACTACCCTCAAGTCCAATACACAACCTCGTAACATGTCCTCCAAGATCATATAACCCTTTTATTCGCCGTCGATCCGTGGATGAAATGCCGTCTTTGAAATCTAACAGTGTACCCGAGCTCGATGCAACGCCTTCGGAACCTTGACGTGAATCGGGATCCCTATCCGAGATGATCGATCATCGCACCCGTCTTGATCTCTCGATCTCGACACATACAACCGCCAACCTCGAAGTGAGTAGTCCACCCTCACCGAATAAAGTGAGTGATTTAGTCGATCGATCCACAATTACCAGCATGAATCCTTCTTGCTCGGTGTAGCGGTAATCCAGCGAAATCCATAGTTATCCTTTCCCACTTCCATTGTGGGATCTTCACCGGTCAAGCAACCAGAATGAAGCGATGCTCGACCTTGACACATTGACATGTCGACACTTCCCACAAACTTCGGTTACTTCCTTTTTCGGACCGGCCACGTAGCGTTCTCCGAGATCTCTATACATTTTGCTACCTCCGGGATGCATAGCGTGAAATTGCTATGTGCATCTGAAGAATCTTTTGCCTTAACTCAAGATCTCTCGGCATACAAGCCTTCCCACAAAAATCAAACACCCCATCACTAGACAAGCTATAACCCTTCAAACCATCATTACGCACTTGTGTCCTCTGCGCTTTCGAACCTCATCCAACAACTGTTTTTCTCGATCACTCAACCCAAGTAGGCTTAACTGCAGCCGAGAAATACTCCGTCGTCATACAAACTCAAGTGGGCAAACAACGCTCTTAACCAAAACAACCTTACGGCTCAACGCGTCTGCTACAACGTTAGCCTTGCCCGGATGATACTCAATTGAGCAATCGTAGTCTTTCAGCAGAGCTCAATCCATCTGCGCTGCCTCAGATTCAAGTCTTTCTGAGTCAGAAGGTACTTCAGACTCTTATGGTCCGTAGACTATCGATCTTTCTCCGTACAAGTAATGCCTCCATATCTTTAAGGCAAATACTATAGCCGCTAACTCCGGATCATGCGTTGGATAATTCACCTCATGTGGCCTCAATGCCGAGATCGTAAGCCACAACCTTCCTTCTTGCATCAAGACACAACCCAATCCAGATGTGATGCATCGCGATACACGTGAATTCCTTACCGCCTCGGTTGAATCGAGCCGAGCTTCACCAAAATCTTCTTCAACTTATCGAAGCTCTCCGCCGCTTCCGGTCCAAATAAACGGAACCCTTTTCTCAATAATTTAGTCATCGGTCGCAATCAATGAGAAACCTCTACAAATCTTGGTAGTATCCCGCCAAGCCCGAAAACTCCGAATCTCCGCTCTTGACTTAGGCGGCTTCCAATCCAAAATGGCCTCTATCTTCGAGGATCCACTCTAATCCCTCCGCCGACACTACATGACCCAAGAACGTCACCTCCCTAAGCCAGAACTCGCATTTACTGAACTTCGCATAGAGCTGTTTCTCCCTTAGAATCTGCAATACCACCCGCAAATGCGCATCATGCTCCTCCTCAGTCCTTGAATATACCAAGATGTCATCGATAAAAACCACTACGAATCGTCTAAATCTTTGTTGGAACACCCTATTCATCGATCCATGAAAGTCCGCCGTAAGTTAGTCAATCCAAACGGCATAACTAAGAACTCAAAGTGCCCATACCGAGTACGAAATGCCGTCTTGCAGATATCCACCTCCTTCACCCTTAACTGGTGATACCCAGACCTTAAGTCGATCTTTGAGAAAACCGACGCCTTCAAATGATCAAACAAGTCATCTATCCGAGGTAGTGGATACTTGTTTTGATCGTCGACTTATTCAGTTAGCGGTAGTCTATACACATCCGCATAGTACCGTCTTTCTTCTTTACAAAGAGTACCGGCGCTCCCCATGGTGAAATACTTGGCCTGATAAAACCTCGATCCAATAACTCCTGGATTTGGGCCTTAAGCTCCACTAGCTCTTTAGGTGCCATCCTGCAGACGAATAATGGATACGGCAGCTCCGATTAGATATGATCTATCCCGAACTCTACCTCTCGATCTGGTGGCAAACTCGGAAGCTCCGTGAAACACATCAACAAATTCCTAATCGTCCGAATCTGTCTCCACAAAGACTCCTTAGCCTCCAAGGCATACACATGCACCACATATGCTTCACACCCCTTCTCGACCATCTTCCGGCTTTCAGAGCGAGATACCACATTGGACAAATAATTCCTCCTATTACCGATCGAACTACCTCATCACCCTTAGTTGTGCTCGAGAACCATGCGCTTAGCCACGCATCCAACTTTGCAGGTACTCAACCACCAGTCCATCCCAAATCGATCGAACTCCTCAAGCGGCGGTTCTATCGGATCGACCTCAAATACTACCCCTTGGAGTTCTAGAGGTGCGTCTCTATCTGGTTTATCTACCACTCTGAGTGACCTAGAGGGCTTATTACGGTCATCCGCCTAGAAGATATTTGAGTCTAAATCCATGGTCTTCACTATGCTACTTGCAACATATGAATGTGTTGACCCCACATCAATCAAAGCGAGAAATGGAGAACCAAAGATTAAAACATACCGTGTGACGTCCGTGCGTCGCCCTCCTCTCGGCGCCTCAAAGACACACTAGCCCCTACCGTCTCGGCCTTAGAACTACACTTCACCTCCGCCGTACTCCACGGCCCCACCGAACTATTACCTCCTCTGCCATTACCTCGGCCCCTCTGCGGTGGTGGTCCGTTATTTCAGTCTTGAGTACGTACGATTCTCTGACCAATCCTAGCTAACTTGCGACGATCCCTCACACGGTGGTCCAATGAGCCACACTCAAAACGATTTCTACCATCAGTCCAACATCCTCCCCAATGAGCCTTCCCACAACGGTTACACTGCGGTGGTCCCTGCCTAGCAGCAACAAACCTACCCGACTGATTCGGCCCACTCGGTCTAGCCCTTTTCTACTGATTTCCTGATGACCCAGAAGATCCAAAACTTCTCTTGTGTCGGTTCCTATCCATACCCTGCCTCACAGATTCCTTAATGCCCTCGGCTACCTTCGCCTTTTCAACTAGGACAGCAAATTCACGCTCTGTTTGGCGCAATTATCAACCTTAATTCGTCCCGAGCCATCCTCAAACGAACACACCTCTCGTGTTCGTTAGCCACCATACCCTGGCATACCGATTCACCTCGAAATTACGCCTCGTGCTCGACACGATTTGCTCCCGAACTAACCTCGAAATGCTTTTCACCGCTCATTAATGTAATTAGCCCCACGTACTTTTTTCGATAGCGGCCGGAAATAGTCCCAAGTCGGATCTTCATTCTGTTGTCGAATAGTGAGCCACCACCGGTATGACTCATCTCGGAGAAGTGATCGATCCCTTTAATTTCTCTTGAAGATTAGGTCCAGATAGTCCATGATCCGCTCGTCGCTTCGGCCAATATTCGGTAGTCTTTGAGCAACACCCGAGACACCGAAAGAATTCACCCGTTTGCCGAAGTCGTTCGAGCACGATTTCCTAGCTCCTACGCCTCCACCTACTCCACTACCGTTCTAAAACCCGGCATCGCTTTGTGACATCTGCGTCATCGCCGGATCTGCTCTTGGAACTCACCACCTCCGGTGGTGGCGGAAGAGTATCTCATTCTCGAACTCCCGACGGAACCTACGGGCTCGAAGCTGTCATCCTCTGCGACCATGTCCATGACCACGTCCACCTCGGGTACTCATGACTAAATCTCGTCGATTAAAAATTTTATGTATCACATTATTCCACTTGTTTAAAAGCAAAGTCTTATGAGTATTGCTTATTAAAGAAGTTTTGTTTTCGCAAGTCCACAGAGTCCTATCAGTTTCAGTCCCTAAGGTAGTCTTACTAGCTATTCAATCATATCAATTAATATCACAACCAATAGAGCGGGTACTTACTTGGGCGGATTGGTGCGGTGACTCGGTGCCATGCCTTTCAAACCATACTTTTAAAATAAAACTTTTAATCGACTCTTGAAAACATTTTGGGCCTCGGGCCCACAAAAACCTTTGAACTTGGCTCGATACCACAAATGTAACACCTAAACCGGTCAATACACCACGATCAATCTGGTATGTTCTGGGGAAAAGGTTTTGAGAGGTTTAGGTTTGAGTTTAAAAGTTGGAGAAAAACACTTCGCTAGGTTGTGCATTTGAAGAAAGACTTGAGTAGGTTTGATTGAAATTTGATGATGTACTTGAAAACCCGTAAATTTTAAAACTTACTTGATGGGTAGACCAAAACAGGTTTATCTCGTTAAGAAGTTTGAGTTGTTTCTCATTGTTACAAAAACATTACATCTCGGTGGAAAATCGTGTTTAAGTTAGAAAACATTTGAGTTCTTCTTTATTCCAAATCTTAGTGTGATACCCGATGGTCTAGTTTAAAATGTAAGCTTTTGTAGTTTTGAAATCGTTATCTTTCCAAATTTTAGCACATTATAACCCAATTAATTTGTTAAGGCATATTAAACATTTACTTTAAGCATAAACAAGCAAACCATAATTTTTAAAAGGCCTTTTACAACCCAAAATAAAACCACATAGAAATAAATAACTAATGTACCAAAATTTTATAAAGTCTAAGCAACCCTTTATTAGCATGGCATGAGCACCTCGAGTCCATCCGGCTCCATGTCCGCGTCTAAGTGTCACTGAAAAAGTCAAAGGAGAGTGAGTCGCAAGACTCGGTGTATAATTCCCTCTCCGGTATAACATGCCAACATACATATCATAACGAGAATAATGCAAGTAATGCACCGATCCTAACCAACCATATCACCTTTTCTACCCTGTGGTACCAAACCCTTGGTGGTGCCAAACCACCGGTGACCCAAAGTCAAGATATCCATCTTGTGGTACCAAACCCACTGGTGACCAAGTCACAAATAATCCAATGATGGGGCCAACCCATCGTGTGATACCAAATCACTAGCGACGATCCCAGATCTCATAAGTGGGGCCAACCCACGGTGGTGTCAAACCACGAGGACGAGTCGCAATGAGGTGCCAAACCTCCGTGTCCCAAAGACACAATGTGATACCAAATCACCGGTGACCGCAGATCACAAATCCGGTGATGGGGCCAACCCATCGTGTGATACCAAATCACTAGCGTCAATCCGTATAATCAATCTGTAGGGCCAACCCACGTGGTACTAAGCCAACTGGGGAGACGCCGAGGTGCCAAACCTCCGTGACCCAAAGTCACAAAATATCATTGTGGTACCAAACCACCGGAGGTGCCAAACCTCCGGTGTCCCAAAGACACAAGGTCCAAAAGACACGGATATCATACTCCCCTCCTCTCATATCACCCAATCACATATCATACTAGATGCAAAATCGTGCAATCATGCTATCATGCTCACATGCTTAACATGGCATCTCAAAGTATCAAAAATCATGATATCATCATCATCACATAACTCATAATGAAACGGACTTACCCGAATCCGTATCCATACCTCAATGGGTATCAACATAGTCAACCACACTGTTTCATTTACACAAACAGGTTATCATATTACTTAGTTAAGATAGTGTGTTGGTTTACACACGAAATAGCGAAGATTAACTCCTAAGAACCGATCTAAGCCCTTGATCGCCTCGACAACCCCGATCTTACAATCGGCCAGCAAAGGATTAGTCACTATACCATTCGGCCAAAAATAGGTAACCCAAGGGGTTGCGTTAGCCTTACCTTAGACCTGATTTTGTTTCCTACCAAATCCGAACCCAACAATAGTTCTTCAGAAATCGGCTTCACCCTAGAAAGAAAGTGGTTAATTCTTTGAAACCATATACTTAATCGAAAACTAAACAAATCAACCACGAGCAATCATCTCACCATCACTTACCGATTGCTTACTGAGTAAGAAGGCTCCTCCCACTTGTTCCCAAAATCCGAATGTCCTATAAAGAGATTGGTCTACACATTAGATCAATATCCTTCAACCAATAACAAACCGGCCTTCATTTAAACCACAAAATATAAGAACACAAAAGAAAAATGGCCATTCGGCCAAGCTCTTACCACTACCAACCGATTGAAACCAAAGACCTAACAACACCCAATATTCGCCACCAAACACCACTAGGAGAGAAGAAAGATTAACTAATGTGTTTTGGAATAAAAAGAAAATAAAGAAAGATGAGTGGAGGGGTTACTTTGGTTTGTGTGAAAGAAGAGAGAAAGTGCTTGGAGAGTGAAGTTTGACACACAAAATAAACAAAAGAAAGGGAAGTGGGAGAGAAAAGAACTTTCGGCTACTAATGACCAAAATCGGCAAGGGTATGATTGTGGTAGCTTTGGTTTAGATGAAGAAGAAGATGGAGGATGTAGGTTTTTGGTGAAGTGTGTTACTGTCAAGAAGGAGAGAAGAAGGCTAGTTTGGTTTACAAGCAAAAAGAGGAAGAAAGGGAGAGGATACACATTCGGCTACCAAGGCTTTTCAAAGGAGAAAAGATGAAAGCAAAAAAATGGAGAAGAGAGTGTTGTGATTTCGCAAGTGTAGGTGCTTTGAGGTTTGGTTTACACAAATGACAAAGAAGAAAAATGCAAAAGAACACTCGGCTTCACCAAGATGTAGAAAGAGTGCAACGTTGGCAAATAAGGTTGCTTTGTGTTTTGGTTTCAAGGAGCAAAATGGAAGGTTCTTTTTTACTTAGGCTATTTGCAAATGAAGAAATCTTTACTAGCTTTTGACTAAACAAAATTAGCTTACCAAAAGAACTTGGTGACCGAAAATGCACACAAAAGAACCCAAGTGGATTCAGGCACTTCCCCCCCTCACAACACCTACCAACCGGCCAACCTCCTCCAAAATCTCCTCAAAATCGGCCAACCTCCCCCCAAACACTCCCAAGCCACTCATTTAAATTACCTTGACCAAGTCTCCCTCCTACATTTGCTCTCCACCCACCGTTTGAAAGAGTTGACAAGGTCCATACTAGAGTTCAAACTTCCCACAACTCTTCCCTTCCCCGTCAAAATGGATGCAAAAGGTGGGATTTTCGCACTTGAACTCGGGACCTCTTCCTCCTGCAGCTTGGCGCCAACCACACTCTCCATGTGGCGCATGCCTTGCCACTCCACCAACTCCTTTGTTATGCCACAATTCAACAAATAAAATATATAACCCCAACTCCTCAGCTCCTATCATCTCAAGCCCAAAAACTAAAATTTTACCACCTACTCAAAGCTCACTCCTAGCCTACAACTAAGCCCCGAAACCACACAAACAACAACATAGCAAGCCATTAACATGCAACAATGCCAAAAATAAAATAGCCCTTAACCCGGGATATTACAGCCACCATATGTAAAATTCAGATCCTGGTGCTTCGTCGCATTACAATTTAGTAGCTAAGCTATGTTTCTATAAACGTGTCAGAAATACACTTTATGGTGTGTAGGGTTGGTTGGGCATTGAACGCCTTTAACGGTGTGTTGGGATGGCCGAAGATGGTGTGTAGCAGATGGGGGTTAGAAATATCTGCACCTGACTTTGATCTGTTCTGTATATGAAACTGAAATTTTTTCTGCATCTGAAATTAATCTGTCTTGTATCTGAACTAGAAATGTTTCTATTATCAGATAGAATCTTTGAATATGAACACTGTTTGGTAAATGTGTTTATGTGAACAAACTTCTTTATGCACTGAGTTCAAAACTCACTTTATTATTGGTTGGTTTTTAGGTGGTTCTCAGTCTTGAACGGGACGGCACCGCGGAAACTCGGTCAAGCTTTTATCTTTCATTTAAATACTACTTTAGGAATTTCAGTAAACTATAATAGTATGAATTTTGGATGATTATATACTTAACTAATCTTTGTGATGAATATTATGCGACGTACGGTTTAGTATTATTGTGTTATATGTATGGTACTTGAGTATCGATAATGTTACTCTTTAAACTTGGACTAAACGTCTAGACTATGTTTAGGGTGTTACATAGCGGAGGGACCAATAAAACATATACTATTATGCTCTAATAATTGTAATTATGTCCAGAAGCATCGTTCCGATAATTCGAAATTACTTAATCATAGAGTCAATCCACAAGAAGTACCATGATTGAAAACTTCTTATTATATACCTTTTACGAAAGCAATTCATCCAACTTCTTTGTCCAATGACCTTGTCATGTGTGTGTTACCCTCATATGATATCTTTAATTCCTTTGAGAATTTCTATGAGCATCAAAAAGAAAAATGGAAGTTAAGATCTTAGAGAGTATGTTCATTAACTTAGAAGCAAGAAACTAGTAGATAGAAGTGAAGAAAAATAGATGGAAAGTGAAGGGTAGTGATGAAGTTGAGAAAGAAATGGAAGAGATCAGGGGCGAAGCCAGGACAATTTTTTTAGCGGGGGCCGGATGAAATTTTAATTTTTTATAGTTTATATCTTTCTAATTTGTAAAGGATTAAATTGAATTTTTATAATTTTAGGGGACCAAAGTGTAATTTTACCTTTACTAATTTAAAATTTTTAAAAAATTTTAAGGGCCTAATTTGAAATTTTACCTTTTAGGGGTGGTGCCCATGCCATTACCCTGATTCGCCTTGGAAGAGATGCAAAAGAGAAGAAATTCTTGTCAAAAGAGGTAAGCTTTCAAATTAACCTTACTTGTATTTCAATGAGTTGAGTTAAATATATGGTGAATGAAAAGTGTAATATGTGTATTTTAATTTATACATTAGAGATAGAAAGTATAGATGAAGTATGAGATGAAAAGGCACCAAATTTTCAAGTGAGCGAGTGAGTGAATATGATTTATAATTATGACAAGTATTAAGGTAAAGAAATGAATATGTTATCAACATATAAATATAAGTGATTAATTTGGACATTAACTAAAATTATAATAAATATATGTGATCATATGAAAGTTAGTGCAAAAGAACCATGAGAAAGAAAATTTTCTACTAAAATAGTTTTTGGACAGCTCAAGTAGCTAAAATTTGAAAATTCACCAAGAATTGTAGAAGTCAAATTAGAGGTTAAATAAAATATAAAATTAAATCTTATTGAGTCTAGTTTTTCACAGAAGAAACGGTGTAAGCAAAGGATTTGTAGATTGTGATATATAATATTTTTGTGATACAAGGTCAGAGTGATTTTAGGTTGCCCTGTTCTAACTTTGAAAAATCATTGTAAATTGTACAAAAAAATTTAGGATATGAAATTTATATGACTAAAATCTTAATGAGTCTATTTTCAAGGAAAATAAACGGAAAATTAATATGAGACTTTTTCTTAAAGTTAATAATTTTTAGTCAAGAAGGATCAGAGCTGCCTAGCAGTAGAACATTGGAGGATTAAAAGAATAAACTGTATTAATTGACGTATGTAGGAATTATGAAATTTTTATGGTACAAGTTTCATTGAGTCTAGTTTCAAAAACAAAAAGTGGATTTTAATTTTGAATTCTGTAGATTAAGATATAAATAATTTAGTGACTTCTATTCTAGTTGATAGTCTTGCTAAAAATATGTAATTAGTGAAACATAATTAATGTTGCATATAAGCATGCTATACTAGAAGTTATAAATACTGTGTATATATATATGCACTTATAGGATGTGGAATGGAGAGGAGGAGGAAGAAAATAATAGAAGAGCGTAATATTAAAAAGTTGTTATAAATAATGAAATTGCTAATATACAAGAGAAGTGTAAATGAATTGATAAGACATTAAGTGAATAATTATTTTATGATGATTTAATGGACCTATTTGTAAAATTTTAATAGTTGTGTTATTCTTATAAATTTGATTGAGAATTATATGGTGTTGAAATATGGAAATAGATAAATGTGAATGATATGAATGATACATTAGTTAAATTGGTTTGGAATATGTAAATTGAACAAGACTTAGGTGGTAAAAACTTGAAGTATGAAAAAATGGACGTAATAAGGTGCTTGTCGTGATGTCGAACGTACCACATCGCGACGAGCTCAAGTCAGTGAGTGTCGTCGTAATGAAGAACCCCTCCCTCGTGACGACAGCTCGGGGTTTTGAAAAACTTTTAATTTAATCCTGATTCAATTATAAACTATTACGAGTGCCATCAAAAATTCGAATTGAATTAAGATAGGTTTTTAAATTATGTTGTAAACGCTATTTAGTCTTAGTAGTGCGATTAAAATGATTAAATGAATTGAATTTAATAGAAGTTGTTTCGGCAACGAATGTAATATTCTGGTGCTCGGTCTTGGCGAGTGGGTCGGGTATTGGGGTGTTACAAAATATATATGGATTACTAAAAAATAATCGAAAGAATGATTTTATGTTTTTGAGCAGTTTTAAAACCCAAAAATGAAAAAAATAAACCATTCGATCATAGTGAACAAGTTGAGTTTTGAAATATTGAATATATTTTCTTGAAAATTTTACTAGGGGTAAAATCGTCATAATTTTACTGAGGGTAAAATTGGGATGAGAAACTTATATAATTGAAAAATTAATGTTTATTTTGAAAAATAGAAAAATATGTGTTGGGTTGGATTAAATTATAAAGTGTTGAGTTAAAAGTCTAGAAAACACATATAATTGGGCACAATACAAGGAGAGACCCGAATCCCCATCATAATACATATGGGGGGAAGCACACCAAATTAGCCCATCTACCTCTCCTAGTTGGGCTATGAAGTTATTTTTCTATTTAAAATAAACTTCTACAATTTAACAATGGTTCTACCTTCTCTCTTTATAAATAGATGACACTGATAGAGCTATTTACATAACTTTAAGAAATTGTTACTTTTTCTAAAAATAGAGAGAATTTATTCTCAACTATTAAATATATTTTTCTTGAATAACAATTCTACCGGTTTCTATTAAAGAAGAGAGAATTTTCGTTTTCACCCGAAAGATAAAAGAAAACTTTTCTAGTTTTGTGTTTTGATTCAATTGGTTCGAGCCCACACTAAAAGCAGTTCGTGGTATGAGAATAACAGAGAAGATCATTTGGTTGAAATTTGGAAAACGTCAAGGATCTGTTTATCCGAAAACACTTGTATGATTTCGGTTCAAGGTTTAATGCTATAAATATCACAAACCGAGTCAGTTTCAAAAATTTAATTTTTCGCTGTGCAAGAAAGCCGTTTTTAAACCGGATTTTTTCCAACAGTTAACATCTTCCACAAGGACTTGTCATCATGGACTGGGATTTTAAATCCACGAACAAAATTGGTCCTTTCTAATTTATCATTGCTCTGTATTGAACTCTAAAGTCCATCATCTTGAAGCTTCAATTCTTCTTCTCAAAATTTCTTCGTGATAAAGTCTTGAACGAATGAGTTGAGTTTTGACTTCAACTGCTTAAATTTGGATCTCGTGATTAAGTCTTGAGGTAATGTAAACCCATCACATCCATGGGCCTAAAATTGGGTTTTGAGACTCATATAAAGTGGACTTAAAGCACCAAAGCTTCCATTGAATTCATCCATAAACATTTTTAAACATATATTCCTATGTACATGCCAAAAGCTAATGCCAAAAATTTAGATTAATACTTTCTTCCAATCTTGATATGTGATGAGATGAGTAGAGATCAACCTTCACTTTAGAGCTTCAAAACAAGCCCTCACCTACACATTTGAAAAGAAAAGCGTTAAGCTCACGAGAGCTTAGTAAGCATATCAAGAATTTAACTTTGCATTTGAAATTAATTCATTACACATACACATATACTAATATATATTTACATAACTATCATGAATCACTACCATCATACAGAAATTTGTTTCAATAATAACTACAATAAGGTACCAATCCAACAAGTTACAAGCTACATACCAATGTCATTTTTAAGTTCACTTACCTTGTAATTCTATTGTCCAATTGTAGACTTAATATAACATATATGATATGTGTAAATATCGATACTTTGCATCGAAGTTCCACTATCATTTGCATGGGTGTACGGATGTCACTTTGCATCGAAGTGTCACTAGCACCTGCACTGTAGTGTTATTTTCACTTGCACCGTAGTGCCATTATCACTTTTGCGCATAGAAATTTTTCCTAATGGCATGTCATTTATATCTTACTAGTTCTCATTTTTTCTAATTGGGCATTTAAACTATACAATTCATTTACATTTTCTCAACAAATAAAACAATTCAACCTTTACGATATTTTACAATTTAGTCTTTATCCATATAGAATCAACAATCATCAATTTTTCACTTGACATCTATTTTATCAACATTTAACATCTCTGTTAATTACTTCATATCATCATCTATTTCACCTATCTAAATTTTACACTCTCTGTAATTTAATCTGTAATAGCCCGATTTAGACCTTAGTCGGAACGGTGGTTTCGGGACCACGAATCTGAGTCAAAAAAATATTTAAATATTATTTTAAATGCTTATTATGTATGAATTAGTGTGTGTGAAATTTTCGTATTAAAATTTCATCTTTTAATGCTTAAATTTGAAATAAGGGCTTAATTAAGTAAATTGAAAATTCGATGGTTAGATGAGATAGTGCTTAATTATTGATGTTTTAATAAATTTGAGGCTTAAATTAGCAATTTGGCCATAAAGGAAGGGTAGTGGCGGTTGGTATGCATGAAATGATGATCTAATTGTTTATTATTTCTTTAGGTGAAAATTTTACATTATTTTAATGTGTTAGTGGTATAATAATAGAATAAAATAAACAAAATAAAGAGAAATAAATATAGTGGCGGTCAAATTGCTTGTAATAATGAATTGGGAATTGTTTATTTATTTTATGACATGATGGTATATTACAATATAAGATAACATATTATATTAGATAAAAGATGAAAGTACCCATCTTTCTTCTTGGTTTTGGCCGAAACTAAGAAGAAAAGAAAAGGGAAAAGCTTCAAGGAGGTTCGACACTTGCATGTTCAAATAGGGTGAGTATTTAAACTTAGTTCTTTATAATTTTGACATTATTGAGGTTATAGTAAGGTAATTTAGTTAACCCATATAAGAATTTTTGAATTAGTTGCATAGTTGGAGTGTTGCCATGGATGAAAAATTGGGTATTTATGTGGTTAAGGCTAGAATATGATGTAAGTATGTTAGATTAACAAGGTTTTCTTTGAAATTTTTTATGGAATTTACTATAAGGAGGAATTCATGAAAAGAAAATTCATGAAAGAACTAAACAGCAAGAAAAATGAAAGAAATGAATTGATATATGAACTATGGATATTCAGCCATTGATAGGTGTGGTTGGATTTTTTTTTTTGATATTTGGTGTTTTGAGCTATAAGGACTATATTGTAAACATAGTAAATGTTAGGGGTAAATTACTAAATTTCTAAGTTATGTATTTATATTTTAATTGAATGAAATATGGGGACTTGAATAAGCTTAAGGAGCCTTCGGCCATAGCTCCAAAATTGTAAGATTGGCATATTTGTATTAATTGAAAATTTGATTAATTTGTAAAAATGTAAATTGTGTGGGATGAAATGGAAAATTTTCCAATTATGTGTTGTGAGCTAAAATGGATAAAATTTTATTTGAAAGAGTTTTTTTTCAAAGTTTATTTTAGATCAAGAAAAGAGAAAGTCGGATTTGACACGGGGAAAGACAAAAATAGCCGAATAGTTGATTTTACGTTCGCCGATATCCGAGGTAAGTCTATAAGTAAATGGTTGTTCTTAATTTTAAATAAATGTAAATTATCCATGCTGAATTGAAATGTTTATAATTATATTTGCTATTACCGAATGTGAGGGATGGTAATTGATATGTTCAAGGAACTACTTGAGTAAGTTTTAAGCAATGGAATTAATTTGAAGTAATGCTTACTTATAAGTTTAAATTGAATGTTGATGGTTATTCCAAGGCATTGCCGAATATACATACATACATATATATATTTGAAACTGATAAGAAATGGTCGAAGGTGATGGTACTTGGTTGTTGTAATTAGAAGCATGAAATAGGAAATTTTAATGATGATATTATAATGAGATTTAGGCATACTAAATGGAGTTTATGATGGTTTGATGTGGTATAGGCTGAATGCAATATAGTACTTGGATATTGAACACTTTGATATATACCTTATACATATATAAGTGTATATTCTTGTGTGTAAAGTGAATGTGAATTATATATATATATATGCATATTGAGGAATAACAAGTTAAGAGAAGCATACATTGAGTAATAAGGTTCAATGAGTAATATATGTGTAAAGTTAAGTAACGGCTCGTGTGAGCGATACGTTACGATAAAAGTTAAGTAACGGCTCATGTGAGAGTTACGTTACGATAAAGTTAAGTAACGCGTTACGATAAAAGTTAAGTAACTGACGTGTGGTGAACGTTACGATAAAAGTTAAGTAATGGCTACGTGAGCGATACGTTACGATAAAAGTTAAGTAATGGCTCTGTGTGATAAGCGATAAAAGTTACGATAAATGTGAAGTAACGGCTCGTGTGAGCGATACGTTACGATAAAAGTTAAGTAACGGCTCTGTGTGAGCGATACGTTACGATAAAAGTTAAGTAACGGCTCTGTGTGAGCGATACGTTACGATAAGCATTAAGTAACGGCTCTATGTGAGCGATATGTTACTAGAAGTAAGAATAGTAATGGCACTAAGTGTGCGATACGTTACATCAATTACACTGTGTGTGCGGATTTACGGATTTTACGGAGATATAATTCAATGAATAGAGCTATCCGAAAAGTGATAGATAGGTAAAGGGTGTATGATAATTGTGTAATTTAAATATCAATGAGGTAAATTGTTCTTGTATATGAAATTAAAGTATCGAGAGGTGATTATTAATCTATGAGTTTGATTGAATGAATGAATGGTATATTGGTAGTTGATTTTTGAGACCTATTGATCAAGATAGTTGTTGAATGGTAGCATGATATATGTAATTGAAATTACGAATCCGTTATCATCAAGTAAGTTGATTTAATTAACCTTATAGGTTCGGTCACAAAGGTATGTGCATATGTGATGATGAATTGAATTTGTGTATAAGTGGTTATATGTGATATTATATTAAATTCGAATATATGAGTACATGTGATAGTTTAATTAACTTTGGATGATCGGTCATATATATGATAATGGATTAAACTAGTATATTGGGCCATAAGTGATGGTATAATGAATCATGTGTATTTGATCTAATAAGTAAGTTTTAGATGTTGAAATGAAAATTTTATATCCTATGTATTTATATGTGAATTATATGGATTGAAAGGTGAGAAAGAAAATTAGGTAGTTAATATGTATATACGTGAACAAATGTTTATGTATTTGTTTTGAGATGGGAAAATGATTTACAGATCGATGTGAAATCTATTATTGAATGTATGAGTGTTTGGCCTTAAGGCTATAAAAGGTGAAAGTTTACGAATGATGATATGAATTATGAGTAAGTGAAGCTACTTAATGAGGAACATGGATTATATGAGAAAAGTGATTGTACATGTGTATGTGATTAACCAAATTTGGCCTATTTGAATTAAATTATATATGTTTCTATGGTGAATTATTTGCTTATGGCTTACTAAGTCATCAAAGCTTACTTTGTGTAATTTTCCTATGTTTATAGAGTTTCAAAGACTTGCTCGGGTTGGAAGTCGAAGGAGATCTCATCACACTATCCAATTTGCGCTTCGGTAAATAAATGCTTGGAGATTTGGTTATGTGGCATGTATAGACTAGTTTTGATATTGCTAGTTTTGAAATTGTATATATTTGTATAAGCCATGCGAAAATGGCTTGTCCATCTCGTTATTCTTGGAATTTATATTTTGGCTTGATGATTTCGTTTGATTTGGTTTTGGTATATTTATAAGTATGATTAATGTATAGAGTTTATATGAAATGAAGAAAAGATGTTATAATCTAAATTTTGAGTTTTGTAACTCGAGTTATAGTCGATTTAGTCAATATGATGTTGATGGACGCTTTCAATTTTATGCCCCAAATTGGTAGTTAAGTCCTAATACCTTGTAACCCATTTTCATGACGGATTAAGGTTAGGGGTGTTACATTTTATTGGTATCAGAGCTATGGTTTAGTCGGTTCTAAGACTACCATAGTGTATGTGAGTCTAGCTATACATGCCATATGTAACCCGCGATAGTGTGATATCTCCCGACTCTGACGAAAATTATTTTAATTAGACAGATATGCTTTCCAACCGAGCTAAATTCTGATAGTATGGAATGTGTACGCAAATGTTTGAGTGAAAATATATTGGTGATGAGTTGACACTCGTAAAGGTATGAATCAAAGTGTATGGCATTTTATTATTATTATTGATAAATGTTATAATTATATGGGCATATGAGTTATGACAATAGTGTTATGATGCTATATGAGAATTTCGATTGTGGATTAGTGATTTGAGTTGGCTTATGAATTATGTGTTAAGAACAAAAGTGATTATAAGCAAATGTTTATTAAATGTTTTGAGAATGTGAAATTTGAAATAAAGCGGCTAGTTGTGATAGTATGTGTTATGTGCATTTATGTGCGAATTAAATTTGAGGCGTTACCCTTACCCCTTATCGGTAAAAATGTTATAATGAAATCAGAAGATTTGGATTGAATAAGTTTATGAGTGTGGAGTTACGTAAGTCCGTGTTTGAAAGATTAGTAATATGGTTAGAAAAGAGAATGAATCAATGAATAAAGATAGTACTAAAGAGATATTGGATAGTTTTGAAGATTATATTGCTTCACTTCGGGATTTCAGATTTATGAATGACATTGTTCTTCCGGACATTTTTGGGATAGCATCGAATTGATTTCATTCTATACGGATTGTAATTTTCTACATATGATATCCCAAATGTGATAGCACCCGAGTTATGTTGAATAAAAGTGAAAATGATAGAAGATCAAGATAAATCAGATAATGATATGTCCAGGTTATCCTTTTAACGAGAAGAAAAGATTTCTTTGAAAAGACCAATTCATGGATTAGTATGATTTGAATTATTTGATTCAAAAATTAATTGGGTTATATATGTTTGAATCTATCTATAAAGCAGTAAATAAATTTTGAACATACATGTATGAATCGAAGGGTAGTATGGAAGAAGAATTTGTATTCTTGAATATTTAATACGTAATTATATCTATTAGAACAATTCTATCGAGAAATGTTGTGGTAAATTAAAGTTAGTTCAAAGGTTGAAGCTTTCTTTGCATGAAGACATTATCAACAAAATGTCGGTTCTAGTTTAAATCGAGTTGAATAAAGAGTTTATGATCTTGATCCTATGTTAACGAATGGTTTGAAGTGTGTTCTAATGAAAAAGTGTACGAGAGATATCTTGTGATTTCATATAGTTAAAAAAATGCATGAAAAGAGTTATGTGATATATACGGTGACTATAAGAGTTTAAAATGTTTAATGTCGGGAAAGATCGAACTTGCACGGCAAAGTTAGCTCGAATCGTCGAAAACTTTTTGAGTGCAGAAGTGATTCTTATCAGGAAATGATTATAGTCTCGGATGTTTTGAATGGGAAAACTTTTGTATGCTTTTGAGCGATGAATATATGATTGATCTTATTAAGTAATAAGCGGTTGTTAATGAATTAGAGCCTAAATAAATATTTATTTAGTGAAGTTGAGAAATTCAAAATGTGTCGTTGAATTATAAGTTAAAGGGTTCAAGATAAATTGATTTTGATTCAAAACTTGGATGTGGAATCGATGATTATTTGTTGCTTGAGATAAAGTGTCTATATCGAAAGCTCGAGACTATATAACCATTGTTATAGGTGGCTCACATTGTCGATTAGTTTGATCGCATTGAGAGTAACATGATGCACGACATTAGAGATGTGATATTGATGAATAAGTGTGAACTGTGATATTCTGACTTTGTTGATTTTAGAAATAAGTGTTGATTATAGAGTATTACATTCTGAGATGATAAGTCTACACGTGGTACCAATCATATTTGTTTGGATAGGATCTGAAACTTATATTGGGATTCGAGGAAAATTACGTAATCTTTGAGTATGAGATTGCATTGAAATCGGAAATGCAATTCAAACTCTCAAACTATTTATTTGTCACTTTGTATTTTAGAGTTTCAAAGCAACTAAGAAAGAATGTTGCTATTATAAGAAGTTACTAGAACTCATTATTTCGAATAGAGTTTTGCGAGAAAATGATCCACAGGATTAATATCATCAAAGAAATTGAGCGTAAAATGAAAACAATTTAATACGGTCATAAGCGATCTTAGCTAGAGATGATGTACAAATGAAAGTCGGATCGAAATTTCAATTGTGAGATTAAAGAGATTTGAAATCCGAAGCTATGTGAATTTGAAATGTATTGTGTGGAAGCAAATCCTTAATCTACTTTGTGGTAAGATTTTGAGGACGAAAATCCCTTAGGGAGAGTTATAATAGCTTGGATTTAGACCTTAGTCGAGCAATGGTTTGGGACCACGAATCTGAGTCAAAAAATATTTAAATATTATTTTAAATGCTTATTATGTATGAATTAGTGTGTGTGAAATTTTCATATTAAAATTTGATCTTCCTACCAAGGTATTTTCATAATTTACCCACCAAGGTATTTTCAGTAATTTACCCACCAAGGGTATTTTGTAATTTACCCACCAAGGGTATTTTGTAATTTACCCACCAAGGGTATTTTCAGTAACTTACCCACCAAGGTATTTTCGTAATTTACCCACCAAGGGTATTTTCAGAATTTACCCACCAAGGGTATTTTGTAATTTACCCACCAAGGGTATTTTAGAATTTACCCACCAAGGGTATTTTCGTAATTTACCCACCAAGGTATTTTCGTAATTTACCCACCAAGGGTATTTTCGTAATTTACCCACCAAGGGTATTTTCAGTAATTTACCCACCAAGGGTATTTTCGTAATTTTGTACATGGAATGGCCTTTCTAAAGGTGCGATTAATGTCGCTTGAGCGACTCAACCGCCATTTTCGATCTTCTTGGATTGTTGGGCCTAAAACCCGATTTGCCCATTCATCATCACGCATGTGGCCCACTAACACAAATCTATCCACGTATATAAGTTTCACCTAGTCTAGTTCACTATATACTATATCATCATACAATTTATTCCATTTGGGCTCATGCCCATTGGGCCCATTACCCATCCATTGCAATGCCAACCCACAAGAATACTATTGATGGCCTCAACTATCGCGTTGAAGCCCTACACGTGCTTTCTGCGCTCAGTGTAACTACTATTGTGCATGCAAGACTTCGGCATTTGCTCTACAACTAGAGTAGAGAGTTACACACCGATAGGACTCGGTGCTAAATGCTACTGCGACCACTCCCTGCTGCCAACGCCCACCAAGGTATGTTAACCTTCTCCTGGCATGCTCTTTATATAGCTAGCTCTTCACCTTCATTCCTTGTATCTTTCCGATGTGGGATCCTTCTCAGAGAGTTTAAATTCAATCGAAACTCTTCATCCACTCATAAAATAAATACTCCTTGCTTCTCATGAGATTCGAACCCGTGCTCCTTATAACATAATCCACGCTAGCCACTTTACCAACTAGCTCCTTGTGCCTCAAACCATGCGCAATTAAATATAACCCTATGGCCAAGGTCTAAATTCATTTAATAAAAATAATCTAAAAGGAATGCAAACGCTACAACTAGAACCTTGGACCTCCTTCCTTCCTTGTGGTGTCACTTTGCCACTACACTACACACTCCACTTGTGTCATTTTCCTCCACATTTTATTCTTAAGGCCTACCCGCCAACCTCCAAGGTTTTTTCACCTAAAACCAAAATTTTCCCAAAGCTAATATTTGATCCCGGACTTCATGAAGCCCCTAACCTTCAAAATCACTTATCTAAAAGGTCCAACTTGCACTTAAGCCGATCTCCTATTCTTTAAAAAATTTTAAACGCTACTACGCCTAAGGCCCATTGGGCTCAATCCTACTAGGCCTAATTTCAGGATGTTACATTGAAATTTCACTATTTCAGATCTCTTATGATCCCATGTGATTGTCTGCAAGAGATCTCTATATGATGAGATAACTATGTTTATTATGATTATAACTTCGGCTTGAAATGTGAGATGCAAGTGATGCAGATCCTCGAGTTATTGAAGTTGTGTCTGCAATGGTTGCTACTAAAGTCATATTTGATTCTTTTCGTGTTCAAATGCTTCCTTAATAGCCGGGATAATATTTATTATGAGGTTGAGACATAGTTCCTAGTAAGGCCCAATGATTTCTATTTGGTTAAGATGATTTCAGTAGAATTCAAAGTCTCGATGATTAATATATGAGAGAACTTCATTATAAACTCTTTTCTAGTTCTCATGAAGGTTCGACATTGATAAAAGTGAAAATGATAGAAGATCAAGATAAATCTGTATAATGATATGTCTGGGATTATCCTTTTAACGAGAAGAAAAGATTTCTTTGAAAAGACCAATTCAGTGGATTAGTATGATTTGAATTATTTGATTGAAAAGTTAATTGGGTTATATATGTTTGAATCTATCTATAAACGTAAATAAATTTTGAACGTATATGTATGAATCGAAGGGTAGTGTGGAAGAAGAATTTGTATTCTTGAAGATTTAATAAATTATATCTATTAGAACAATTCTATCGAGAAATGTTGTGGTAAATTAAAGTTAGTTCAAGGTTGAAGCTTTCTTTGCATGAAGACATTATCAACCGAAATGTCGGTTCTAGTTTCAATCGAGTTGAATAAAGAGTTTATGATCTTCATCCTATGTTAACGAATGGTTTGAAGTGTGTTCTAATGAAAAGTGTACGAGATATCTTGTGATTTCATATAGTTAAAAAAATGCATGAAAAGAGTTATGTGATATATACGGTGACTATAAGAGTTTAAAATGTTTAATGTCGGAAAGATCGAACTTGGCACAAAGATTAGCTCGAATCGTCAAAACTTTTGAGTCGAAGTGATTCTTATCCAGGAAATGATTATAGTCTCGGATGTTTTGAATGGGAAAACTTTTGTATGCTTTTTGAGCGATGAATATATGATTGATCCCCCCCCAAAAAAAAAAAAAAAAAAAAAAAAAAAAAAAAAAAAAAAATGATTATTTGTTGCTTGAGATAAAGTGTCTATATCGAGAAGCTCGAGACTATATAACCATTGTTATAGGTGGCTCACAGTCGTTAGTTTGATCTCGAGAGTAACATGATGCACGACATTCGAGATGTGATATTGATGAATAAGTGTGAACTGTGATATTCTCGACTTTGTTGATTTTAGAAATAAGTGTTGATTATAGAGTATTCTTCTCGAGATGATAAGTCTACACGTGGTACCAATCATATTTGTTTTGGATAGGGATCTGAAACTTATATTGGGATTCGAGGAAAATTACGAATCTTTGAGTATGAGATTGCATTGAAATCGGAAATGCAATTCAAACTCTCAAACTATTTATTTGTCACTGATTTTAGAGTTTCAAAGCAACTAAGAAAGAATGTTGCTATTATAAGAAGTTACCGAACTCTTATTTGAATAGAGTTTTGAGAAATGATCCACGGATTAATATCATCAAAGAAATTGAGCGAAAATGAAAACAATTTAATACTCATAAGCGTCTTAGCTAGAGATGATGTACAATAAAGTCGATCAATTTCAATTGTGAGATTAAAGAGATTTGAAATCCGAAGCTATGTGTGAATTTGAAATGTATTGTGTGGAAGCAAATCCTTAATCTACTTTGTGGTAAGATTTTCGAGGACGAAAATCCCTTAGGGGGGAGAGTTGTAATAGCCCGATTTAGACCTTAGTCGAACGGTGGTTTCGGGACCACGAATCTGAGTCAAAAAAATATTTAAATATTATTTTAAATGCTTATTATGTATGAATTAGTGTGTGTGAAATTTTCGTATTAAAATTTGATCTTTTAATGCTTAAATTTGAAATAAGGGCTTAATCGCGTAAATTGAAAATTCGATGGTTAGATGAGATAGTGCTTAATTGTTGATGTTTTAATAAATTTGAGGCTTAAATTAGCAATTTGGCCATAAAGGAAGGGTAGTGGCTGTACTACACTACACACTCCACTTGTGTCATTTTCCTCCACATTTTATTCTTAAGGCCTACCCGCCAACCTCCAAGGTTTTTTCACCTAAAACCAAAATTTTCCCAAAGCTAATATTTGATCCCGGACTTCATAAAGCCCCTAACCTTCCAAAATCACTTATCTAAAAGGTCCAACTTGCACTTAAGCCGATCTCCTATTCTTTAAAATTGAAATTTCACTATTTCGGATCTCTTATGATCCCATGTGATTGTCTCAAGAGATCTCTATATGATGAGATAACTATGTTTATTATGATTATAACTTCGGCTTGAAATGTGAGAGTACAAAGGGTACCGCCCTCGAGTTATTGAAGTTGTGTCTCGCAATGGTTGCTACTAAAGTCATATTTGATTCTTTTCGTGTTCAAATGTTTCCTTAATAGCCGGATAATATTTATTATGAGGTTGAGACATCTTTCCTAGTAAGGCCCAATGATTTCTATTTGGTTAAGATGATTTCAGAGAATTCAAAGTTTCGATGATTAATATATGAGAGAACTTCATTATAAACTCTTTTCTAGTTCTCGTGAAGGTTCGACATTGATAAAAGTGAAAATGATAGAAGATCAAGATAAATCAGATAATGATATGTCCGGGTTATCCTTTTAACGAGAAGAAAAGATTTCTTTGAAAAGACCAATTCAAAGGATTAGTATGATTTGAATTATTTGATTCAAAAGTTAATTGGGTTATATATGTTTGAATCTATCTATAAACCAGAAATAAATTTTGAACATACATGTATGAATCAAGGGTAGTATGGAAGAAGAATTTGTATTCTTGAATATTTAATACGTAATTATATCTATTAGAACAATTCTATCTCGAGAAATGTTGTGGTAAATTAAAGTTAGTTCAAAGGTTGAAGCTTTCTTTGCATGAAGACATTATCAACCGAAATGTCGGTTCTAGTTTCATTCGAGTTGAATAAAGAGTTTATGATCTTCATCCTATGTTAACGAATGGTTTGAAGTGTGTTCTAATGAAAAGTGTACGAGAGATATCTTGTGATTTCATATAGTTAAAAAAATGCATGAAAAGAGTTATGTGATATATACGGTGACTATAAGAGTTTAAAATGTTTAATGTCGGGAAAGATCGAACTTGGCACAAAGAAAGTTAGCTCGAATCGTCAAAAACTTTTGAGTCTCAGAAGTGATTCTTATCCGAGGAAATGATTATAGTCTCGGATGTTTTGAATGGGAAAACTTTTGTATGCTTTTTGAGCGATGAATATGTGATTGATCTTATTAAGTAATAAACGGTTGTTAGCTGAATTAGAGCCTAAATAAATATTTATTTAGTGAAGTTGAGAAATTCAGAAATGTGTCAGTGAATTATAAGTTAAAAGGGGTTCAGCATAAATTGATTTTTGATTCAAAACTTCAGATGTGGAATCGATGATTATTTGTTGCTTCGAGATAAAGTGTCTATATCGAGAAGCTCTGAGACTATATAACCATTGTTATAGGTGGCTCACGAGGTCGATTAGTTTGATCGCATTTAGAGTAACATGATGCACGACATTCCGAGATGTGATATTGATGAATAAGTGTGAACTGTGATATTCTCGACTTTGTTGATTTTAGAAATAAGTGTTGATTATAGAGTATTCATTCTCGAGATGATAAGTCTACACGTGGTACCAATCATATTTGTTTTGATAGGATCTCAAACTTATATTGGGATTCGAGGAAAATTACGAGAATCTGTGAGTATGAGATTGCATTGAAATCGGGAAATGCAATTCAAACTCTCAAACTATTTATTTGTCACTGTATTTTAGAGTTTCAAAGCAACTAAGAAAGAATGTTGCTATTATAAGCAGTTACCGAACTCTGTTATTTCAGAATAGAGTTTTGCGAGAAAATGATCCACGGGATTAATATCGTCAAAGAAATTGAGCAGAAAATGAAAACAATTTAATACAGTCATAAGCAGTCTTAGCTAGAGATGATGTACAGCGAAAGTCAGATCAGAATTTCAATTGTGAGATTAAAGAGATTTGAAATCCGAAGCTATGTGTGAATTTGAAATGTATTGTGTGGAAGCAAATCCTTAATCTACTTTGTGGTAAGATTTTCGAGGACGAAAATCCCTTAGGGGGGAGAGTTGTAATAGCCCGATTTAGACCTTAGTCGGAACGGTGGTTTCGGGACCACGAATCTGAGTCAAAAAATATTTAAATATTATTTTAAATGCTTATTATGTATGAATTAGTGTGTGAAATTTTCAGATTAAAATTTGATCTTTTAATGCTTAAATTTGAAATAAAGGCTTAATCGCGTAAATTGAAAATTCGATGGTTAGATGAGATAGTGCTTAATTGTTGATGTTTTAATAAATTTGAGGCTTAAATTAGCAATTTGGCCATAAAGGAAGGGTAGTGGCGGTTGGTATGCATGAAATGATGATCTAATTGTTTATTATTTCTTTAGGTGAAAATTTTACATTATTTTAATGTGTTAGTGGTATTATAATAGAATAAAATAAACAAAATGAAAGAGAAATGAATATAGTGGCGGTCAAATTACTTGTAATAATGAATTGGGAATTGTTTATTTATTTTATGACATGATGGTATATTATAATATAAGATAACATATTATATTAGATAAAAGATGAAAGTACCCATCTTTCTTCTTGGTTTTGGCCAAACTAAGAAGAAAAGAAAAGGAAAAGCTTCAAGGAGGTTCTAGCTTGCATGTTCAAATAGGTATTTAAACTTAGTTCTTTATAATTTTGACATTATTGAGAATCAGAACTCTTCCTCCTCTTTCCAAATGATTCAAGATTAGAGCTTAACCTACTTGAGAAAGACTTGTGAGAACATCATAACCATTTCCCTCACCGGTGTAAACTCCTAACCTCATCGATCTTCATCCAACAAATTAACTCGATGGCACTTTGGTTGCCACAAAAAATTTCTATCTCGAGCTACCTCATCACACTAATCACCTATTTATCCCACCGGTTGTTCCAATTTAGTCAATAGGAAAGCCCTTCTAGCTCCTATTTCGATAGTAAGGTAATTTAGCTAACCCATATAAGAATTTTGAATTAGTTGCATAGTTGGAGTGTTGCCATGGATGAAAAATTGGGTGTTTATGTGGTTAAGGCTAAAATATGATGTAAGTATGTTAGATTAACAAGGTTTTCTTTGAAATTTTGATGGAATTTATTATAAGGAGGAGTTCATGAAAAGAAAATTCATGAAAGAACTAAACAAAGAAGAAAAATGAAAGAAATGAATTGATATATGAACTATGGATATTCGCCATTGATAGGTGTGGTTGGATTTTTTTTGATATTTGGTGTTTTGAGCTATAAGGACTATATTGTAAACATAGTAAATATTAGGGGTAAATTACTTAATTTCTAAGTTATGTATTTATATTTTAATTGAATGAAATATGGGGACTTGAATAAGCTTAAGGAGCCTTCTACCATAGCTCCAAAATTGTAAGATTGGCATATTTATATTAATTGAAAATTTGATTAATTTGTAAAATGTAAATTGTGTGGATGAAATGGAAAATTTTCCAATTATGTGTTGTGAGCTAAAATGGATAAAATTTTATTTGAAAGAGTTTTTTTCAAGTTTATTTTAGATCAAGAAAGAGAAAGTCGGATTTGAAACGGGAAAGACAAAAATAGCCGAATAGTTGATTTTACGTTCACGATATCCGAGGTAAGTCTATAAGTAAATGGTTGTTCTTAATTTTAAATAAATGTAAATTATTCATGCTGAATTGAAATGTTTATAATTATATTTGCTATTACCGAATATGAGGGATGGTAATTGATATGTTCAAGGAACTACTTGAGTAAGTTTTAAGCAATGGAATTAATTTGAAGTAATGCTTACTTATAAGTTTAAATTGAATGTTGATGGTTATTCCAAGGCATTGCGAATATTATATATATATATATATATATATATATTTGAAATTGATAAGAAATGGTCAAGGTGATGGTACTTGGTTGTTGTAATTAGAAGCATGAAATAGGAAATTTTAATGATGATATTATAATGAGATTTAGGCATACTAAACGGAGTTTATGATGGTTTGATGTGGTATAGGCCGAATGCAATATAGTACTTGGATATTGAACACTTTGATATATACCTTATACATATATAAGTGTATATTCTTGTGTGTAAAGTGAATGTGAATTATATATATATATTATGCATATTGAGGGAATAACAAGTTAAGAGAAGCATACATTGAGTAATAAGGTTCAATGAGTACCATATGTGTAAAGTTGAGTAACGGCTCTGTGTGAGCGATACGTTACGATAAAAGTTAAGTAACGGATTTGTGTGAGCGATACGTTACGATAAAAGTTAAGTAACGGCTCTGTGTGAGCGATACGTTACGATAAAAGTTAAGTAATGGCACTGTGTGAGCGATACGTTACGATAAATGTGAAGTAACGGCTCTGTGTGAGCGATACGTTACGATAAAAGTTAAGTAACGGCTCTGTGTGAGCGATACGTTACGATAAAAGTTAAGTAACGGCTCTGTGTGAGCGATACGTTACGATAAAAGTTAAGTAACGGCTCTGTGTGAGCGATATGTTACAATAAAAGTTAAGTAAAGGCTCTGTGTGAGCGATACGTTATGATAAGCATTAAGTAACGGCTCTATGTGAGCGATACGTTACTAGAAGTAAGAATAGTAATGGCACTAAGTGTGCGATACGTTACATCAATTACACTGTGTGTGCGGATTTACGGATTTTACGAAGATATAATTCAATGAATAGAGCTATCCGAAAAGTGATAGATAGGTAAGGGGTGTATGATAATTGTGTAATTTAAATATCAATGAGGTAACTTGTTCTTGTATACGAAATTAAAGTATCGAGAGGTGATTATTAATCTATGAGTTTGATTGAATGAATGAATGGTATGTTGGTAGTTGATGTTTGAGACCTATTGATCAATATAGTTGTTGAATGGTAGCATGATATATGTAATTGAAATTACGAATCCATTATCATCAAGTAAGTTGATTTAATTAACCTTATAGGTTCGGTCACAAAGGTATGTGCATATGTGATGATGAATTGAATTTATGTATAAGTGGTTATATGTGATATTATATTAAATTAGAATATATGAGTACATGTGATAGTTTAATTAACTTTGGATGATCGGTCATATATATGATAATGGATTAAACTAGTATATTGGGCCATAAGTGATGGTATAATGAATCATGTGTTTTTGATCTAATAAGTAAGTTTTAGATGTTGAAATGAAAATTTTATATCCTATGTATTTATATGTGAATTATATGGATTGAAAGGTGAGAAAGAAAATTAGGTAGTTAATATGTATATACGTGAACAAATGTTTATGTATTTATTTTGAGATGGGAAAATGATTTACGATCGATGTGAAATCTATTATTGAATGTATGAGTGTTTGGCCTTAAGGCTATAAAAGGTGAAAGTTTACTTAATGATGATATGAATTATGAGTAAGTGAAGCTACTTAACGAGGAACATGGATTATATGAGAAAAGTGATATGTGATTAACCAAATTTGGCCTATTTGAATTAAATTATATATGTTTCTATGGTGAATTATTTGGTTATGGCTTACTAAGCTGTCAAAGCTTACTTTGTGTAATTTTCCTATGTTTATAGAGTTTCAAAGACTTGCTCGGGTTGGAAGTCGAAGGAGATCTCATCACACTATCCAATTTGCACTTCGGTAAATAAATGCTTGGAGATTTGGTTATGTGGCATGTATAGACTAGTTTTGATATTGCTAGTTTTGAAATTGTATATATTTGTATAAGCCATGCGAAAATGGCTTGTCCATCTCGTTATTCTTGGAATTTATATTTTGGCTTGATGATTTCGTTTGATTTGGTTTTGGTATATTTATAAGTATGATTAATGTATAGATTTTATATGAAATGAAGAAAAGATGTTATGATCTAAATTTCGAGTTTTGTAACTCGAGTTATAGTCGATTTAGTTAATATGATGCTGATGGACAGCTTCAATTTTTATACCCCAAATTGGTAGTTAAGTCCGGTAATACCTTGTAACCAATTTCCGGCGACGGATAAGGGTTAGGGTGTTACATAATCCATTTCACCAGTTTCACTACACATACACTTTTCAATTCATAATAAGAATACAATTTCTCATTCAAAATAAATTCCATAAAACAAGTTATCATTTTCATTAATCCCATGTATAATACTAAAACAATTTACCCAATTTTTCATTTAAAGTTTAATTAAATATGAAAAATTCTTAATATACTTACAACAAAATGTTTGGAATGAATCCTTCTTTTTTCCTTCACTCCTTTGTTATTTCTTTGCCCTTGTCACCAATTTGATGTTCACTTCTCTTCTTTTTCTCTTCATTTACACAGCACATAAAAATCACATAATATTTCCATGCATTTGATGAGATAAACATGAAGTCCTATAAGAAAATTTATCATTTTTACCTTAACCTTTATCAAAATCCTCAACTTTTCTTCACTTTTCTTTCTCTTATAAAATGACTATTAGCTACCTTTACAAGAAAATGAGCTTACAATGGAGTTGTTCTATTGATTTCACTTAAAACCTATGGTGGAAATTTGAAAGTTAAAGCTTAAAGGAGGTGAAAATGGTAAGAAAGACTAAATTGAAAGAAAATGAAAAATGAAATAAAAAGGGAGATGAGAGAGAGACATGGGAAAGAAGGGAAACTTTTTCTCTTCTTTCTTCTTCTACATCTTTGCTTACAAAATATTTATTCATCTTTTCTTTATTTTATTTTTTAATAATATTTAATTAATAAAAATCAAATCATCACTATGCCACACATGGTTCCTATTCACTCCCATTCTCATCCACTCCTTTTTTGTACTTTCATTGTCAAATTATTGGTTCAAGGCCTTCCCCTTTTTACCATGCATCAAATTCAATCATTTCTTATTTCTAATTTTTACATTATTACCTAAAACTTCTCACACTTTTACAATTTAGTCCATTTCTTAAATTAATTTCCTTAAATTCAAAAGTCTTGTTAATTTCTTATAATATCTAACTATCTTTTACACTAATAATAATTACTATTTTATCAACTTTGAAAATTCTAACATGTGTCAACCTGAATTGATATTGTTCTCATTTTAGAGGTATCAAGGATGCTATAATTTTATATATTTTAAAATTTTATATATTATTATTTCTTGTCAACAATCAATTTTTATATATTCTTTAAATTTATTATTATTTTTTTGAAAATATCTATGTATTTTTATATATTTATTTTAAAATTTTAAAATTAGGATCAAATTGAGACCATTTGTAAATTTTGAGGTTAATTTTTAAAATTATGACTAAATCGATATAATTTGTAAAAGTTAAGGGCTAAATTTATTATTATACTAACTTTTTAACTGCTATGTCATCCTCCTATTAGTGCAATTAACAAAAATGGACCAAAAATATTCTTGATTAGTTGGGTGACAAAAAAAAAAATCTATAGTTGAGAGATCTAAAAAGAAGATGACCCATTGTTGAGTGACCTGTGATGTAATTTACCCACAGAGATAATTAGCAAACCAAATTTTATATTAGGTGGAAGGCCCAATCTTGAACTGAAAAGCCCAAAATCAAATCTTCAAATCCAACCAACAATTTAAAGGGCTAAATGAAAGACAAAATAATTACTTCAACAGTTTAAAAGGGCTGAAACTAACAAGTAGACTTGTCATACGCAATCCAGCTTTAAATAAGATTTTTTTTTTCTTAATTTGTGTGGGTATAATTCAATATAAATTATTAATTAATATCTGAATTATTTTACGTGGAATAGAAAAACCTCACAAGCGAACCAACAGATGGTTAGCAGAAGTAAGAAGCAAAATGGATTTCTTCTTTAAACATTTAAAGGAAGTTCGAATTTTAAAGTTATCATTGTTGAAGGGTTTTATTTGAATACCATATTTAGCTCAGACTGTAAAACAGATGAGTAGTAGTTATGCAAAAGAAAAAGAAGCTCCACAAGTGAATTTAAGATGTTACGTGTTTTCTTTTTTATTTATTTATGTAATAACACATGACGATATCTTAAATTCACTTATGAAACTTACTATGTATACAACAATTGCATTAATATATTTATGTTAATATATATAGATGTTAATATTAATATTTTTTATTTTAATATTTTAAGGAATAGTTATTTAGATTAATTTATTGAATTTAAGTCATGATTTGGCTGAGACCTTGAATATGTCTATAAACTAAACAATAAAGCTAAGTTTAATTTCACAACAAAAAGGGCTTTTTATTAAGATAGTGCTGAGGATTCTTTAGATTTTGATAACATTGCTGCTCATTTGTATAAAGGCTTTCCTATTTATGTTGGTGTGGATGTTACTCCATATATTGCACCTAGTTTTATAGATTGAAAAGGGCAACTTATTAAGGGGAGTTATTCCCTTGGCCTCTTTGACAAAAAGACTGTTGTGTCGTTGGTTTTAGTGTTGCTAATAGTTTCTTATGCTATATCTTTCTGCTACTCATTTTCCTGTTTTTGATGCTAGACATGTTTGTAGGGATGCAACACATGAGGGAGAGAGTTTTTTTTCTTTGGACTATTTTTGATGAAAAAAAAGAAGAAGAAGAAAGGAGATGGTGTTGTAGTTGTATGCTTGGACATTTTACTAGTTTGATATTTTGAGATAATTTTGATTATGCATCAACATAGTGGTAGTTTGATTATACTTTAATGTGATATATTTATGCTTGATAACTCCAATGATGCATCTAAAAATGACTTCTTATTGGACTCAGTGCTAAATGCTAGTTACTTTTTAGTTTATTGGTATGAGATATTTAGCATATTTGTTGCAAAATTTTATCTGAAAAGATTGTTGGAACATTGATAGGGTTACTTGCATTGTTACACAACATGACATATAACAATGCACAATGATAGTATGTTTATTTTAAGAGTATAAAACAAATACTAGGATTTACTTGTAAAAATGAACTAAATATATGAAATGTATTCTTAAAATCCATATAAAGTGGGTTTTTACTTTCCTTAAATGAGGTAATCATGATACTTTTAATTTAAGGATTGGGAGGTGATTAAATGATTTGGATATTGATAAAATCATGCATTTATTTGGAGGATATGTTGTAGATAATTTGGAGATATGTGTGGTTAATTTTACTTGCCTTTAAAAGAAAGTTATGTCCTTTGTGTTGAAAGGGGTGAAGAAAGTTAAAATCAACTCAAGGCAGGATCATTTTACAGTACACTTGACATTTTATTAGTGTAACGCCTTGAATTTTAGGGCTAGAAGATTTGGGTTTTGTGGTTAGGATCAGTGAATTGGCGGTGCTATTAAGTTAGTGGCGCATTTAAATATTAGAAGGGGCTTGCTGGTTTGGTGGTTGAGTGAGTGCTAGTGAACCTTTGGGTTTTGGGTTCGAGTCGCTGTGTACGCATTCTGGGAACATTTTTATTATGTTTTATTTTGTTTAGTTTTAAGTTAATATTTTCAATTGTTTATTGTTGCTTTTATTTTTATTTTTATTTTTTTCTATTTTTCTTCTCCTAGATGTTTTTTTTCTTTTCTTTTGGGGCTCTCTGTTTCTTTTCTTCTTCTTGGGGTTTTTCTTTTTTTCTTTCTTTCTTACGCTTGGGAAAATGATTCTCACTGCGTAGATATCGAGGAATTTCACTTCTTCGTCGTTCGAATCAGGTGTGGGATTCAAATCTTGTCTACTTGTATTTTTGTGATTTATTGTTTTGGCAATTCTCATTTGTGTTTTAAACGGTCGATTTTGGGATTGTGGAATTCGTGTGTGGGACTACGATGTTGTAATTGTAACGTTGTTTTGATATTAAATTGCTTCCAATTCGGGTTACTATAGTAGGGATGAGATTTACTGAAGGTTAAGAAGGGTTTGGGGGTTGAAAATCACAATTTGCAAGCTATTTTGGAGTGGTTTCGTGGCCACTGGGTTCCCACACCGGCGTGTACTAGTTCACATGGCTGTGTGCCTTTGGGAATTAGGGTTTTCGGCCAATTTTGGTGCCACACAGTCGTGTGGCCGACTTGAGGATTTTATTGTTTCTCACACGGTCGTGTCCCTTGGGTACACGGGTGTGTGAGTTTGGGATTTGGTTTGAGAGATTTGATGCCATATGGCCTGTAAACCCCAAACCCGGCCCAAACACTACAACCGGATCTGGTATGTCACTAAGGAAATTTTGTAAAACATGTCGCATTTTCAGAAAAATATTTTGGTAAAGTTTAACCTTTTATTCGGAAAAATTTATAATTTATAGTTTTAAATAAAATATGCCTTTATGAATTAAAACCCAAATTTAAATACATGCCTTAGTTCAATTAAAAATAAAATTTAAATAACTAAAAGCCCGTAATAAAACAAAATATAAACTAGTGGCCCATGGCCTTATTACAACGAGATTTAAAATCTATTAAATAAGAATATAAAATAATAACTAGAGTCTTTTGCTGGATCCAAATGTTCTTTTGCATGGCCACCTTGCACTCCTCTCCAAATTTCGATCCGATGCACTAAATGCTACCGAAATGTTAATTAATTGGTTGAGTCACGAGACTCAAGATGCAACCCTCATGCACCATTAGATTTGGGCCTTAGCCTCATACAACTAAAATAATCGAATTAATATACATAATAAAAATAATATGCAAGCCCAACCCAAATCCTAGGTTTCCATCCGCTACATGCCCCGCATCACCATTCACACCATTGGGGATTTCTACAATCAACCCACATCGCTATCGCCTTGATGGCGCTTATGTCGCTCATCATCGATCATGGCCGTAGCCACTACAATGATCACGGCAAAAGCCACTACAACAGATCACGGTAAAAATCGCTACAACAGATCACGGTAAAAACTGCTACAACAGATCACGGTGAAAATGCTACAACATATAACTTCCTCCTTTCATCAAACCCAACCCATGCAATCACATAAAATCAATATACTTATATCGCTTAATCGTAACATTCACTAACCTCGATGATTTATTTTACCCTCTTTGGGTTTCTCTATTATGCCCGGATTTCGCATTTATCAATACATATAAGACTTATAATCATATATTAATCAAACAGATCTAGATGGTGGGAAAGTGTTACACACCGATATCGCGAAATCCAATATTCTTAGTCGATGTCCTTGTTATCCCGATCTACAACTTTGCTCAAAAGCCGGAAAGATGTGAAAATAGAGCCTCTCCTTGAAATCCCAAAAATAACACGACTTGAGTGTTACTGATCTTTGACTTAGAGATCTAAGCGTTGGACTCCTCTATTGTTTTCTTCAGATTTGGCACAAGCAGACTTTACTGAAGAAAATTTGGCAACTTCAGGAGGTGAGATCTAAGAATTTTAGTTTTTAGAAGATTTAAGAATTGAAGAGATGGCTAAGAGAGATTTGGCCAATGAATATTAAGGAGAAGAATAGAATAATAGAGATGTGATTTCGACTTTTAGGGATTAGAAGAAAAATAACAATAGAGGTTAAAAGATTCAGCCAACCAGGAAATTTTAGAGAGGAAGAAAGGGTGAAGAAAATGGTGGTTTTCGGCTTTTGAGAGGAAGAAGATGAGAAAAGAAAATAAAAGAAAGGCTTCCAAAATTTTGGCACACCCCCTCTTTATATAGAAAATCGATTCCTCCCTTTAGCAGAGATTGATTTTCAGCCAACACTGCCACACATGATAGCTCTTATCCCTTTTCCCTTATCTTAATCTATTATCTCCTCAAAATAGTCTTTATCTGCTTATTATCCTTAAAGACTAATTCCTAAATAATAGTCTTTATTTGCTTATTATCCACATAGAATAAATATAATAAAATTCCCAAAAAAATAGTCTTGTGCCATCCACTTCCCTAATCCCTAATGCCAAATTTAACTAACTTAAATTAGAAGATTTGGGCTCCTTAAAACTTAAAATTTGGGCCCCTAACACTTAAATTAACTCATTCCACATATTCACCCATTAAACACATAGGCCCAAAAATTTGGGATGTTACATGGCATGGCCACACAGTCGTGTGGCTAATTTAAGGATTTAGAGATTCCACACTAGCATGTGTTTTGGGACACATGGCCATGTCGGGTGGGCACATGGGCGTGTGAGACGCTCACACGACCATATCAGCCCTATACTGAAATTTAGTACAAATGGACAAAGAGTAACATGGCCTATTCCTACGGCCTAGTCCCACGGCCATGTCCCCAGTCTACACGAGCATGTGCTTCAGTCACACGGCCTTGTGCCTCTCTTCACACGGGCATGTGCCACAGTCACACGACCATGTACCCCTCTTTACATGGGCTTGTGACCTCCCACACGGCCTAGGCATGCCCACATGTCCAGAGTACACGGACGTGTGGTCCTAAGACACTTAATATTGGTTCTATGTATGTTTTTGATCTGAAAATGTATTATGCGCTTCAAACCTTAGTTAAGCTTAAACAAGGGTAGTTAAGAATTCTGATTTGGGCTTCAGCCTGAGTGTATCTGTGTGATTGTCATGTGAATTGTTTGAATCTGAATCCTTTCTGTTAGGTGTGTGCACAATTGTTCTGTCTAACTGTTTGATATGGTGTCTCTGTTCTGTGAGATTGTATGTATACTTACAATTGCATAAAATATTTTGGGATGGGATTGTGAATAGAAGGGAGACTAATTTTGATCTGACAATTAAGTTGCAATTTATTGGTATAACGTTTACCGTATCGCACTGTATCGTATGTATGTTAGCTATGCTACGCACTTTATTTGATCCGTAATTTAATCAGAAATTTATCGGTATAGCAGTTTACCGTATTGCACTGTACCACATTTACGTTAGCTATGCTACGTATATATATATCTGATTTGGCAGTTCAAACTGTAATTTTTTTGTACTGCAAATTTTTGTACTGCACTGTAAGCACATACATTAGTCTTGTCACGATATTTATCTCGATCCGCGCTTCAACAGATTCGATAAGTCATTATTGCCGGGCAACCCGTGATGACTTTATATGGTGTGTATGATTGGATGGGCCTAATTGGTCCTAATTGGTGTGTTTGGTTGGATGAACTTTAACAACTCTTTTGGGGTGTGATCGGGGGACGAAGAGGTGTGTAGGATAGATGGGTGGGTTTTTATTAGACTGCATTACATCTACATCTGTTTGTGAGTTCTGATTGAAACACTAGTTGTTTGTGATTTTTTGTTTGATTAACATTTGTGCTGAGACTTCTGTGTGAACCTAATGTGCTTTGATTGTTAAGCTCTGTTATCACACCAGTTCTGGTGTGATTTCTGATTATGTGTGTGTTTGAAATTCTGTTTCGCTTCTGATAGGAATACCCTATTTTTGTCTCTTTTTTTATTTCAAACTCACACTAAGCTCAAGTAGCTCACCCGCTCTTAATATTTTCTTTTCAGGTACTCTTATGAATTCTGACATTGGGCTCAGTATGTTGAGGTCTCGGATAGTCTCGGAAAAAATAGTAAATGTTATATTTTCAGTTTCTATTTTATCATTCAGAGTTTTGAAATGTAAGGTTTTATAATACCGTGGTACAGATTTCGAGTTAAGTTTTAAATCGTTTTAATTTCACTTATTATATACTAAACTTAACGTAATTTAGCTGTCCATATTTTAAATGATTAAATGTTTTGATATGACGTGATAACTTATTTTTGTAAAAATTTACCTACTATCATTTTGGTGATCAATGTGACATCTGGGATTAAGTTTAAACTTCTAGGTCGAGTTTAGGGTGTTACATTTAGTGGTATCAGAGCCAGTTTGCAAAACTCAGCCTGTGTTTTTACGTATCCGTGTGCACACGTGGTTGTTTTAAAAGGAATTTTTGTGAAAATTTTACCACGGTAAGCTGAAACGAATTGTGTTTTGGAAAAAGTTTTACGAAAAAGTAACTGTCTGAGACTCCGATTCTGGTCCGGTATAAATCTAAAATTGTAAGATTAGAAATATAGATTTTTGTATTTAACTGTGTTCATTTTCTGGAAGTGTAGATATCTTAAGTTAGCCACATGGTGGATATAGATTCTAAAAGTAAGCAAGACCGGGAGGAGTTGTCTACTTCTCCAGAGTGTGTGTCTGTTCAAGAGTTCGTGGTCGGTTCGATTCTGCCAACTTCGGGTAGTGGTAACCCAGAGTTTGGTACTGAGGTGTTGACTCGAGTAGTGAGAGAGGTACTAGAGAAACTGCTTTAGGATAGAATAAGGGAGGCTAGTGACAAGCTTCAAGATAGGTGTGTGGATTGTGGAAAGAAAAGAGATCGCGGTCCTCCAAGGTTGGAGCCTCGTTCTGCAAAGTGTGTTAGAACGCAGTGAGTGGCAATAGTGGTTTTACAGAGGGTGTTGGTAGTGGTGTGAGCACTCTGTTTTGTGAACATTGTAAGAAGTGCCATCCAGGAAAGTGTTGGAAAAAGACAAGTACGTGTTTTTTGTGCGAGTCCACAGAACATTGAATTAGGGAGTATCCACGATGACATTGAGACAGGTATGGTGGTGAATGTTTCGACGTTTAGATTAAAGTATTGAAATTGTGTGTGATAGGATAACTGTGTATCTGCTTCAGTGGTTAAGTTTTCTAGGTGTTTGTGAGAGGTCTTAGGTTTGATTAGTTTTGTTCGAGCTAGAGTGCGTAGTGGGATCGTGGTGGTGTAGTTGTGATTTACCACTATTCTGTTAGTTGGAAATTTCAAGACGATATTTCTTTAAGAAGGGGTGAGTTGTAACTCTCCGAATTTTGGGGCTAGAAGTTTTGGGTTTTGTAGTTAAAGTCAGTGAGTTAGTGGTGTTATTGAGTTTAGTGGCGCGTTTAAGTATCAAAATGGGTCTGCTGGTCTAGTGGTTGAGTGAGTGCTAATGAACCTTTGGGCTCTGGGTTCGAGTCGCTGTGTAAGCATTTTGGGAACCTTTTTATTGTGTTTTATTTTGTTTAGTTTTAAGTTAATATTTTCAATTGTTTATTGTTGTTTTTATTTTTATTTTTATTTTTCTATTTTTCTTCTCCTGGACATTTTCTTTTCTTTTCTTTTGGGGCTCTCTGTTTTTTTTTCTTTTTTGGGGTTTTTTGTTTTTCTTTCTTGCGCTTGGGAAAATAATTCTCGCTGTGTAGATTTCAAGGAATTCCGCTTCTTCGTCGTCGAATAAGGTGTAAGATTCAAATCTTGTCTACTTTTATTTTTGTGATTTATTATTTCGATAATTCTCGGTTGTGTTCTAAACGGTCAATTTTGGGATTGTGAAATTCGTGTATGGGACTATGATGTTGTAATCGTAATGTTTTTTATATTAAATTGCTTCCAATTTGGGTTACTATGGTAGAGATAAGATTTACTGAAGGTTAAGAAGTGTTTGGGGGTTGAAAATCACGATTTGTAAGTTATTTTGGAGTGGTTTCATGGCCACTGGTTTCTACACGGGCATGTGCCAGTTCACAACATCGTGTGCCTTTGAAAATTAGGGTTTTCGACCAATTTTGGTGCCACATGGCCGTGTGGCCTACTTGGGGGTTTTATCGTTTCTCATACGGTCGTATCCCTCGGACACACGGGCGTGTGAGTTTTGGGATTAGGGTTTGGGAGCTTTAATGCCACATGGCCTGGCCACACGGTCATGTGGCTAATTTGGAGATTTAGGATTCCACATGAGTGTGTGTTTTGGGACACACGGCCGTGTCAGGTGGGCACACGACCGTTTGAGACTCTCACACGGCCGTGTCAACCCTATACTCGAATTTAGTACAAATGAACAGAGAGTTACACGACCTATTCCCACGGCCATGTCCCTAGTCCATACAGGTGTGTGCTTCAATCACACGGCCGTGTGCCTCTCTTCACACGGGTGTGTGCTTCTCTTCAAATGGGCGTGTGCCCCTTTTTACATGGGCTTGTGACCTCCCACACGGCCTAGGCATTCCCACACGGCCAGAGTTAGGCGTGTGGTCCTAAGACACTTATATTGGTTCTGTGTACGTTATTTATTTGAAAATGTGTTGTGTGCTTCAACCCTTGGCTAAGCATAAACAAGTGTAGTTAAGAATTCTGATCTGGGCTTCAGCCTAAATGTATCTGTGTAACTATCATATGAAGTGTTTGAATTTGAATCCCTTCTATTGTGTATGTGTGCATAGCTGTTCTATCTAACTGTCTAGTATTGTGTCTCTGTTCTGTAAGATTGTATGCATACATACATCTGTATAAAATATTTTGGGATGGGATTGTGAAGAGAAGGAGACCGATTCGATCCGATCCGGAAGTTAAGTCGCAATTTATCGGTATAGCGCCATCGCATCGACTATATCGTATGTACGCTAGCTATGCTACGCACTTTATCTCGATCCGACAGTTTAATCGCAAATTTACCAAGATAGCGATTAACCGCATTGCATCAGATCGCATGTACGTTAGCTATGCTACGTATATATATCTAATCTGGCAGTTCAAACTGCAATTTGTCTGTACTGCGAATTTCCACACTGCACTGTACAGCACATACATTAGCCTTGCTGTATATTTATATGATCTGGCAGTTCAACTACATTTTGATAAGTCATTGTTACCGGGCAACCTTGGATGACTTTATATGGTGTGTATAATTAGATAGGTCTACTTGGTCCTAATTGGTGTGTTTGGTTGGATGAGCTTTAATAGCTCTTTTGTGGTGTGATCGGGGGACGGAGAGGTGTGTAGGCTGGATGAGTGGGTTTTTATTAGACTGCATTACATCCGCATCTGTCTGTGAGTTCTGATTGAAAGAGTAGTTGTCTGTGATCTGTTTGTCTGATTAGCATTTGTGCCGAAACTTCTGTGTGAACCTAATGTGCTCTGATTGTTAAGCTCTATTATCACACCACTTTCGCTATGATTTCTGATCCTGTGTGTGTTTGAAATTCTATTGTGCTTCTGATGTGAATACCCTATTTCTGTTTCTTGTTTTGTTTCGAACTCACACTGAGCTCGGGTAGCTCACCCCCTCTTAGTGTTTCCTTTTCAGGTAGTCTTATGAATTTTGACGCTGGGCTCGACATGCGGAGGTCTCGAACAGTCTCGAGAAAAAATAGTAAACGTTATATGTTCAGTTTCTATTTTATCATTCAACGTTTTGAAATGTAAAGTTTTATAATACCGTGGTACAGATTTCGAGTTAAGTTTTAAATCGTTTTAATTCCGCTTATTATATACTAAACTTAACGTAATTTAGCTGTCCATATTTTAAATGATTAAATGTTTTGATACAACGTTATAACTTACTTTTGTAAAAATTTACGTACGATCACTTCGGTGATCAATGTGACATCTGGGATTCACTCTAAACTTGTAGGTCGGATTTGGGGTGTTATAGTTAATATGTTTTATAGTCTTCTATAAAAGGTTGAATAAAGAATGAATGCATACAAATTGTATGACTTTGACGTTACAATTTTCGATGGTGAATTTAGATAAAGTTGAGTTGTTACCAAGTCCAGATGTTATGATAGAATCTAAAGAAATTACATTAATTTATTTAAAATATAAAAAACTTAGAATTTTAAATTTAACTAAAAAAAAGATCAGGTGATTCAAAAATATTATTTTTGAATACTCTTACATGTTATTCAGAAAAGCACACTCGTAGAATTTATTTATTTTACAGAAAAGCACTTAATTTGACACTAAATTTTGCAGCGGAAATCTTTAGAGTTTTAGTTTTGAAAACTAATTTCTAATTTGGTACTTCGTACGATTTTGTAGTTTTACGTTAAAAATACCAAAAACTGACGAACAAAAGAAAAATAATAATCTAAAAATAGATTTACAGTCTAAAAGTCCAAAAAAGTTAATGTAAATCATTGTATTTAATTAATGGGTAAACTACAAAAATAGTCAATTTTGTTTGCCTCAGATTACATTTTAGTCACTTATGTTTGAAATGTTACGTTTTAGTCACTTACGTTATCGTTTTGTTACGTAGTGGTCACTCTACCGTTAAACTCCGTTACCTCCCTAATGACTGTCCTATGTGGCAGTCCAAATGGGTTTTAAATGCCAACTTGGATGTCCAGTTTTAATTAAATAAATTTAATTCGGACTGCCACATAGGATCGTTATTAGGGAGGCAACAGAGCTTAACGGTAGAGTGACTACTTCGTAACAAAACGATAACATAAGTGACTAAAATGTAACATTTCAAATATAAGTAACTAAAATGTAATTTGAGACAAGCAAAAATGACTATTTTTGTCATTTACCCTAATTAATTGAGAAAACAATCCGAGTTCCCACACATCATCCAGTCTTAAACTTGCTAAATACTTGAGAAGTTAGAAAAATTGGGTGAGCTTACAAGCTCAGTGTGTAACACAACCCAAATAAACAAAATAGATACAAATGCAAGTACAGATGTAGCTCCAGAGATAGATACAGATGTAGATATAGATTTAGTTATAGATACAGATACAAACTCAGATATAAATGTTGACACAAATGTGAATACAGATGCAAACTTCGATTCATATAAAATTGCAGACATAGATCCTATCCCCAACCACTACACACCATATCCGTCCCACCAATATACACCAAATAGGACTACAAGAGTCCATTCGACCCCACACACTTATAAATGAGCGTATGTCACTTTTCAGAATAGCGCAGTCAAGTTGCCATAAGTATTGCGATAATCCACTATAATCAAATATATTTGGTTAAGCCACCAGATCAGAAATGTGGTTAATACCACAAAGTAAGTCATCCCAAGTTTCCCAAACGATGACCCACCACCCTGGGCTGCCTCGACAACAGTGTCGTACTAATATCAATATGTTGTTAAATTCCAAGAACACTTTTTCTATCACATCATTATCCCACCCCCAATGCACATGTCAAAACATATTACATACTAACCAATATCGAATGCACGTATGCTTTACATACTTTTCACATCATATGTACATACTTTTCACATCATATCATGCTAACAAAATTATTAGATTACTGATCACATACGAAGGTCTCATTTTAATCATGCTAACAATTGATACACATACATAATTCATATCACATACAGTAGAAAAATATCATATTTCATGTTTTAGAGTCTTATTTATACAGTACGAACCCTATGGAATGGCTAAATTCGAATTGCTCATCAAATATAGCCATAGGCAAACTTTTTAGAAAATAAGCCCACATGGCCCAACTGGCCCAACCCAGCCTGTGTGGCCTACACAGTCGGCACACGGCCGTAGTAGTGTCGACAACCCATTTTTTGGCTTCATGTTGCTTACTGTTTTTCATGTTCTTCGATACACACTTGGTTGTTTTTCGACACCAATGTAACAACAACAATATAATACCTAAATGACACCCAAAAACAATCAATCACACAACCTTACTCCCAAAATCAATTAGTTAATAACAAACATATTCCACAACACTATCTCAAATAAACACCAACCATCCCTCAAAAAATGAGCAAAAACTCACCTACCCTTAAAAAAACCAGTAGCTAAACAAATTCCTCAATTCGTTGGAGGGTTAATTGTTACTAAATCTTCGAGATTTCACATGGTTACAACTATAGTCACATAATGAAAAAATCATAACTCAAAATGTGACAGTCCTCAAAACCAAATACAATACTTAAATTCACAACCTTATTGCACACGGCCGACAATGATACAAAAGGAAATGTTGATACAAAAAATCTCAAAAGCAAAAAAGAGCGTAACAAAAGAAGAGGAACAATAGGAAGAATTCTTGTGAAACAAATTGAATCGAAAAGAAAAGGGAAGAAACCAAAGCTGGAACTTACAGTAAGGAACAAAACAAACGTGAGAGTGAGGATAATGCCAAAACATATTTTTAAAACAAAAATAAAATAAAAACTTATTTATCCAAACCCTATCAAATTTCCATAATTTGTATTTTAATTCAAATTATGAGCACATGCCCTACACAAACAGATAACAACAAAAATGTTTTCTCTTCGCAGACCCAAAATTTGAACACGAAACCTTTGGGTAAGCTAAAAGCTTACCACTCAACCAGCAAACTCATTCTTGTCATCAATTAAAAGTAAAAATATTATTTATGCCAGATGATCAAGGATAGGGATTAGGACAAAATAAAAAAATTCAAGGGAAGGATTTGAACCTAGAACCTCACACACACAAGCACAAAACCTATCCACTGAACTAGATCACTACATTTGACATAGTTTTCACAATCTTAACTCAAAATCAGGACGTGACCACTCTTGGTTTTACTAACCCAATTTCTACTAACCCGATTTTTGGGATGTGACAAAATTTGTATAGTAAATTCACTATCTTGCAAGACCCTGTAGATGTAAATTTGATAATCAAATCACATAAACAATCTCGTGCCTCTTCTATTTTCTTTATCTATTGTTCTTTCTATTGTCATAATTCACTACTACAACATCAATTATATAATCCACGAGAAATGTCCTATAAGTTAGACATTTTCATAATCTAAATTTAAATCCTTAAATTTATGTTCCCTAACATAGTATATTATTGTTTTTCCTTTTCCTTTTCTATTGGTTTAACCACTATGCCCATCCATCATAAGTCAAAATTAAGCAAGAAATGAATTGTAGGCTTTATGGTTAAGTGTTAATACCTCTTCCTAGAGATCCTAGGTTTAAGCCACTCCTTTCCCTTTCAATTTCTTATTTGGCAACATGGTATAATTGCAGGTGCCACCCATAGGGTTTACAAACTCAAGTTATTTAATCATTCTTTTCCTATTTTGATTGGGATTGCCTCTTTTCAAAATTCTAGTAAATATTGCTCTCCACCTTATTTTTATTTTCTTTTCCTCTTCTTGCACCATATTTTTCATCATTGGGTTGTTGATTGCTTTTACTTTCTCAAATCGCATCGTTCCACTTTGAATCGTTTTCTATCCGAGTTTAAAATTGCCATCAATAGCATTTGTAATCTTTGCCAAAGGCCGATAAGTACACTTCGTCTCAATGGTTAGATTTTGTATTTCCATTGTACAAATATTCGGCGTAAATTTTTTGTTCAATTAATCAATCTTTTTTGAATCTTACCCAAACCTTGAAACCGATTGTTAATTGTGTGTATTTGTCATTGAAGGATCGAATCTAGGTGAATCAAATCAGAATCGGTCCTGAAAAACATCAATTAGACCCCTGGTGAAAGGTGTATGTCTTTTCTAAGCGAATCGATGCTGATAATGTGTAGTTTTGGGGCCACATGGTCTCCCACATGGGTGGACTACACGACCATGTGTATATGTAAATTTTAGGGTAGTTCATGAACCATACAACCTCAGCCTGTTACATGGCCTGCCATACGGCTGTGTCCTTATTATAAGGTAATTTATCTTTTTCACACAACCTCAGGCTATTACACGATCGTGTACACTTTCTCACACAGCATCAACTTTCCACACAGTCGTTGGCCTTTGTTTTACAATTTTTCCTAAAAATTTGTGAAATGTTCAGTTTAGTCTTTATATAGTCCCTGAATTATTTTTAGAGTTTTTATTCATTCAATTAAGTCCCTGATATTATGTATATTTTGGCATCTGTGATTTAATGATTGAATTACTACTGTTATAATGTATGATTTGAATTTGTTAAATGCCTATTGTCACGATATTTCTGATAAACTGTTACTGTTATTAATGCTCCTACCTCACTAAGTACATTTTAAGCATGTCTACTACTAATGTTGTACTAAGTACATGTTAAGCATGCCTATTGTATTCGTGCTATTCTGTTACAAGCATATCATATTGCATTGCATGGGGCAGGACAATATGAACGGAGGAAGTACTGGCAGTTCAATAATCTACAAACATTGGTGGTTCATCCACAACTTACTGGCAGTTTATTTGCAAACTTTTTATCTGAAAATAATGATGATTTACCCACAATTTTTACTTGTAGTTTATCTGAAAATAATGGTGGTTTACCCACAATTTTTACCGACAATTTATCTGCAAATTATTGGTGGTTTATCCACAATGCTATGTGTAGGAATATATGAGTTCTGGGGAACTCTTACTATGGTGTGTAGTGGAGTTGGGTAGGATCTTTTCTGATAAACTGAAATTTCATTTTCATTCATAAAGCATGCACAAGCAAACTGGAAATTCTGAAATGCTATACTAACGTGACGTATTGAACTGAAAAGTTGATATTTTGTATGCCATGTTCTCTATATTGTTGTACGATTGTGATTTTATCTAAGAACTATTATTTTGTATGCCTTGACTACTATTTTATATTGATTTACTTGTGTTTATACTAACACTAAGCTCTTTAAGCTCACCCCTCTTATTTCAATCATCATAGATAATCCGCAAGGTTAGGATGCGGATTCAGCATTTGAGGGTCTCGACTTAGATTAAATTCTGTTAAAAGTATTTAGACTTGTTTATTATAATTTTTGATATTTGGGATTGTAATGTTTTATATAAACTGTGACATGAGATTTAAATTTTGGGTTAACTATTGACATGTATAACATTTAAGTTGATTAGGTTATTGAATCTTAAAATTTAATTAAATATGCATGAAATTTGGTTTTTAAATTAAAACACAATCGATTATCACTTTTTCGTTGCAATATAATAAATGAAATTTTTAGTAATAAATAAACTAGAAATCAACTAAGCTTTTCCTAAAAAATAAACGAACATTTTAAATGACAATTTTATAAATTCTCACAATTTCCTCGGCGGTCAATGTAAGCTTTAGAATCCAATCATAACGTCAGGGGTGAAGCCAGAACAAATTTTTAGGGGGCCGAATGAAGTTTTAATTTTTTATAGTCTATATCTTTATAATTTTTAAAGGATTAAATCAAATTTTTTATAATTTTAGGGGCTAAAGTGTAATTTTACCTTTACTAATTTAAAATTTAAAAAAAATTAAAGGGCTAAATAAAAATTTTATATTTTAGGGGACGTCGAGGCCCCTGCCAGTCCCTCCCCTAAATTCGTCCCTGCATAACGTGTTGGCTGAGTTAAAGAGATTACATAATTATATTTAAAGGATTATATTTATATAATATTTATTGATTGGTCGTTTATATTTTTATAAATCTAAACACCTTTATATTTTTATATTATATTATATTTTATTCATGTTTTATTTTATACCTTAATAATTTTTTCGCTTAAATCAACTTAAACTAAGATAAGACAAAGTATTCGTAAGCAAATTATATACCCAAGTCTAATCTATATTTTATATAAAAACACTATTAACAAAATAATTATCATTATTGTTATTTTATATTATTAACCTTTTATCACATTTATTTGAAAATAAATATGAAATTGAAAATTTGCATGCATAGTTAGATTACTTATGTATCGTTTATCTAGGATTTTTTTATTATTTTATTTTATAAAATTATATTCAATGGATTAATTGTTGATTAATAATATTGTTGTTATTTTCATGTAATAATTAGTAATATATGAATACATTTTATTTCAATATCAATTTAATAATATATTGAATATTAAAGTGTATTCTCTTTAGCTTTAAAAGTTCCTTCAAATTTATACTTTTATGTATATAGTAAATTGAGAAATGATTATATAAAACTAGGATACCATGTCAGTTGTATCCCTTTTCAATAAGAGCATATCACTTAAATATTTTCATCTTAAATTTTAACAGATCATGTTGGATTTGATTTTTTTTTCAAGATGACAATACAGAAGTGACATACTCTTATTGGAAAGAGATACAAATGACATGGTATCTCAGTTTTATACAATCTTTTCATAATTTTCTCATCATAAATTTTATTTTCATAATGAATAAATAAAAAATCGAATAGAATTAAGATAATAAGCTAAGTAATTATATGCTTAAGAATTTGGGGGTTTTTTCAATATATTTCATTTATTATTATTTTATTCTAATTACATAATCTTTAATTTGTTGAAAGGTATTATTGTTTTTTACATTTAATTGAAGACATTTATATTTTATCTTTTATTAATTGATTTAAATATATATGATTAAGCTAATTGAAACTCATGCAAAACATGAGATGATTATCATCATCATTTGATAAAGCAAATAATCATTAATGGTCTACAACATGTTACATTTCAAAATCAACATTCAAATCCCATTCCAATAATTTCTCTCTCAATTTATAATATAAACAATAAAAAGTGTTATGTGACCAAAAGAAAGTTACAAGTTTGTAAGTATTATCAATTTAATCCGATTAATAATATTATAAAAGTAAGAATCTCATAGTCAAGTAAAGGATTAAATCTTCAACTTCAACGCAGCAAAGGGACTAAAATAAGAAATAAACTTCTTTATGGATTCAGATATTCATTATTTGCCAGATATTTGAATCTATCATTTGCTTTAATTTAAAATTTTTATTTTAATTTTATGAAATTGCTAAATTTGAATATTTAGGAGATGGAGATATTCTAGGAATAGTTAGTTTTAAATTCAAATAATAATACTCAAGCAAACTCAAAAATTAAAACAGAAATTAAATTTTACAACAATAAAATATTGGATTGGCTACCTAATTGTGTCTTATGCTGTGGTTGTGAATTATTGGTAGGCTTTGGCAAATGAAAGGTCAGTAGCATGTCAATGTTAGGTTCTGGCACATCCCACTTACATCAAATAACTTTTCAAATAAGATGGATTCCCTTTTAATTATGAAATAAGGGGTAGAGATTGTTCAAGAATCAAAATCCAGACAGCTTGATAATAAATTGATTTTTATTATTAACTTGATTAAAAAAAAAAAAAAGAGAAGTTGAGGAACAGTTAGAATTAGTTTCATTTGCTTCTGGATCTCCATTGAAAAAAAAAAAAAAACAGCTCTTTGAATAGAGAGAAGCATGAATCTTATTTGTGCAGTAGATGTGTCCATGCCCTAAAATGAAAAGGACAAGTCAAAGTGAAGATAAATGGGTGAAGAAGTAGTGTGTTTTGAGAGAGAGAGGCTGCAGGGTAACTCCATGTGAATGTGGTGATGGGACTCAATTGTATGACACTTTCAACCATCGACGCATACGTTTTATTTTCTTAACTTTCTACAACGACAACCTCCCCCACACGCACTTACCCAAATCAACAATTTTGGTGATTTTTAAAACATTTTTCCTTTCTTAAGAAACTTAAATGACTTCGTTGATCTAAATATTCCAAAGGATTCTTCTACTCCTTAACACACTACTTTAACGTTAATATTTAATAAATTCAATTTTTCCTCCCTCAAATTTAATAAATATTTTCTTCTACCTTAACTAATCATTGAGAGTTTGATCATCGTCTTGGGTATGAAGCAGCTTTAAAATTCGTAATCAACATCTACCCCTTAATGAGCCTACAGAATGTAAAAGGTTAGTTACTATGGATTTGTTCCGATAGATACTTTGAGAAATAAATATATATTTTATGAAAATATGTGAAAATTAAAAATAGCACTAAAAATGCTTTTAAAAACTGAAAATGAGGAAAATCGGTTCAGAGTTATATAAACGCAAAAAATATTCTTTTTTATATTAAATCCATATGAATTTAAAATTATTTATTTTATTTTTCATGTTTCTATTATAAAAAATAATTACCAAACATGTTTTCATATTTCATTATTGAAAACAAATTTTTATTTCTATTTACCAAACATGTTTTTCAATTTCTATAATATTGAAAATAAAATTCACAAACCAAACATAGCCTAAATGTTCTAAGTAGGGTCAAATCCTTCATAAGTTATTAATGTAAGGGCCGAACTTTTTAAAATAGTCAAATAAATGATAATTATTTTCATAAACACTTCAATAAAAATTAAACCTTTAAGGACATTTCAAAGGTTGTATATCAACTTTCAAATTATGTTTTCATTTTTTGGGATAATAGCGCCATTCACCTCCGTACTTTTGTGTTTTTTTTAATGTGGCTCCTAAACTTTCAAGGTTTCCAATTAGGCCCATGTACTTTATTTTTGTTTACTAATGTAGTCCCTCACCCCAACTTAACCAATTTTTTTGCTGACGTAGTGCTTTGTCCAATCAAGGGCTACCACATGGCTGTCTGTTGACTATTGACCAGTTATATGAGGTCCTTATGAGCAATTTTTCTTTTCTTTTTAAATTAAAATCAAATAATAATTACCCAAATACTTCTTTACCACTTTATAAAAATATAAAATTTTTATAAATTCATTAAAATATATTTTTTAAATTTTTTATAAGTTATATTTTTATAAATTCATTAAAATATATTTTTCAAAAATATAAAATGTTTAAAATATATATTTTAAAAATTTATTGTAATGTATGATTGTCGAGAATGCAAAAATAAATTACTACTTAAAAATAAACTTGTAGATAACAATAAGTAGGGTCGAATCCATAGAGATTGGTTGGAACACCCCAAACCCGCTTAGATGTTATGGTATTTAATCGTGGAGTGTTATGAAGAAGGGTTTCAAAACTATTGCCACTTCGATAAAAACCTTGTATAGTTACTTGTTAAAAAGAGTCCGAGTTTTGCAAAACATATTCAATTACATATTTATTACTGAAACATAATTTGCAGCGGAAATCTTAAAAGCCGTTATTATTTTCTGAAAACCCAGTTCATATTTTTAGAAAACATTTGTTTGCGTAAATCAGGTTTTTTTCAATCATCGCAGTTTAGAAATCATAAACGCATCCAAATCTAAAAATTTAAAACAATGTTTCAAAAGTTCTGTAACATCCCGAATAGGCCTATGCATTTCAGGTTTAATTGTATGAAATGACAAGTTTCAAGTTCTATGAATAAATTTTTGATACTTTTGGAAACCTAGAAATGCATGAAAATGGAAATGAAAATGGAGATGGAAATGAAAATGGAAATGGAAACGGACATTTTTGGAAACCTAGACATTTTTGGAAACCTAGACATTTTTGGAAACTTAGACATTTTTGGAAACTTAGACATTTTGGAAACCTAAACATTTTGGAAACCTAAACATTTTGGAAACCTAAACATTTTGGAAACCTGAACATTTTGGAAACCTGAACATTTTAGGAAACTTGGATATGTAAGAAAAATGGCAAGTTACAGAGTCGCGCAAAAATTTTAGGAAACTAAAATTTGACCCCGGAATGTTGAATTTAAGAGCCCAAAGGGGAACTTAGGGCCAAGTGACCCTAAAAATATAAAGCACAAGAAATTTGACCCAACAATCGGGTTTGGAAATGTGGCCTGAAGATGCCACCTAAGGCCCTAGGAAATGGCCCAAATACAAGAGGCTTTTGGGCCTGAGTTTGAGACATCCAGGAAGCAAATAATGAAGGCCTTATTTTGCTTCCAAGGTTAGGAGGTGGGACGGCACAAGCATGTTGAATAAGAGGAATTTTACTTGATTAAAACTCGTTTAATTAAGTATTAAGTAAAGGAATTTCTTTTAATAAAATAAATAAGGAGATAAAGGATGGATAAAGTACTTTTAATTTAATTAAAGTGATAATTAAGTGATAATATTATCACTTGTGGGGAGTGGTGGCCAAGTCAAGGACTCTTGGCATATCAATTTCAGTTAAAGAGGAAAATCAAGGCCATTCTCTCATCTTTCCTAGAGTGTGCGAAATTTGCATAGCTTTCCTCTCCTCTCTTTGCCAATTCTCCTTGAACAAAATACCATCTTCTTTTCTTCTCTTTTCTCCTCCGTTTCTACCATCAAGGCCAAATCCCTGTCGATTCTAAGTAAAGGAGAAGTCAGTTACAACATCAAAAAGGGGTAAGATCTAAGATCAATCAACTTCTATTCTTTTCTTTTTACCAAAATTCGGATACTAACCCCTCCTCATGATTCATGGCCGAATAGCATAAGGGATTTTTCGGGATTTGAAAACGAGGTAAGTACATCCATGTACATTCGGCTAAGAGATCCCTTTCATAATCAAACAATAGATCTAATCTAACAAGTGATTTCGGCAGGAATTTGAAATAAAGATCAACTTCGGGATCTGAGGTAAGAGAGTCTATACATTCGGCCAAGGTTCATGTGGTTACCTAGATTAGATCCATAATTATTAGAAAGCCGAAAACTAATTTTGTGAAGTTTTAAGGTTGGTAGAACAACAAGTAAAGGAAAACGAAGTTTTTCGGATTTGTGTAAACACCAAATCGACAAAGGTGAGTTTCTTTTACAAATCCTACTAGGATTTGGTTTTGTCTAAAAGGGTTTATTAATGTGTTTTAATTGGTGGGTCGAATATAGGATTAATAGATCTAAAAAATTAGATCGGGATTCTCGAGATATCAAGGAACCTATTAAGCGAAAAAGGTGTGTACCCTTACTATCCTTCGATATTGTATGGCTAAATATTTTAATATATGATATGAATAATAATGTGAATGTGGCTATGTACCACAAATGTGGCAAAAAGTACCTGTGCACGCTTCCTACTTCGATAGGATTGTGAAAATGTTATTTAATAACATGCGAATATATGATTATGAACATGAATTTAAGTTATGCAATATATATATTTTTGGGGCATTCGGGATTTATGTGAAAGGGGAGAACAGTGTTGACTTGGTCTCACCAACGAAGGTGTTGACTTGGTCTCACCAACGTGAAAAATGTTGACGACGGTCACATTGCGAAATTTTGTAACTTTACAATAGTGTCAAATGACACAACATTTGAATTTGATTATAGTGTCTAATGACACAACATGGAGAGTAGCGGATGGAGGGTCGACTTAGTAGTCCCCACTTGTGTGAGGTTGGTACGGGGAGTGTAGCGGATGGACAATTAGGATTGGGTTTGGGTGCATCATAATTTCATTATTATATGGACTTGATGATTTGAACTTGAATGCCCGATTTATTGAATGATAGTATTATGTGCACATTGAGTCTGTTGACTCACCCCATTGTGGGAATTATTTTTCGTGTGATGAGCAAGGATTTGAATGGGCAGTAGACCATGAGGAGGCCATGCATCACTTGAAGAATTCATTCTTAATTTGGACTTTATTTAATTTTAATACTTTTAAATTTTATTTTGGGTTTACTTGATGTAATAAGGCCATAAGGCCCGATGGATTATTCTTTGTTTTACATTACTTTTTAATATTTTGCTAAGAACTATTTTGGGACATGTTACATCAAAATTGGATTTACAAGATTAAATAAATGGGTTTTCAATCTAAGCCCAACTCAAAATGGTAGTTTTCTAAAATCTACAATGTTCTCTAAGTATCGAATGATTTTGAGATCGATTTACTTTAGGAACATACCAGATCCGATTCAGCTCGTGGGCCGGTGTGGGTGTTTCGGTTTGGTATCGAGCCAGTTTTAAACTCTCTACCGTGGGCTCAGGCCCAAAACGCTTTCAAAGCGAGCCAAATGATTTTCTTTGAACATAAGCGAGCTTTTGGCATGGCCCCTAAGTCTCCAACCATGATCCACCGTAAAGTACCCCAACTATATATGTGATTCTATGATTTATATAAGGGTAGAAAAGGCATGGAACGTAGAATAGAATGATAGGAACTTGAACCCTAGGATTAGACTACTCAAACACAAACACATAAGACTTAATGTAATAAACCAACCTATGGCTAAGTCATTGAGCTAAGGTGTGGTAACCCTTGTACGCATGTCTAGGATTGGATCCCAAGAGCTTGGTATTTAAGCAGTCCTAGTGACTCACCTCCTCTTCGCAGAATCCTACCCAGTGCGTAGCTTCTGTTCACCCTAACTCGTAGGCTCAGTGGTGTGGCAACCTCTCATGCATGTCTAGAAACAGCTTGGTGGGAGCTTGGTATTTAAGCAAATCGCGTGACTCACCTCCTCTCCACACGAATCCCGCCTGGTGCGTAGCTTTGTTCACCCCGACCAAGAGGGCTCGGTCATAGGCTAAACATAATGATTAAAACCCGAAAGGAACTAGCCATGTTTTAAAAAAAAAAAGAAAGAGAGAGAGAACAAAACAACAAACCCTAGTTTTTCAAACCTTTAAAACTTTTCTTTTAAATCTGAGAAAATTATTTTTACAACATTCTCCGAAAAACTCCTGATTTGTGAAAATTACAAAAATGCCCTTAAGTAGTAAAATTACCAAAACGCCCCTGGTTTGTAAAATGATTCAACTACTCAACAACATTATCAAAATTTCATTATTTCATAAACATTCAAAAACCCTAATTTGTAAAATATCAAAAATACCTTGATTTTGGAAAATTACGAAATTGCCCCTAACTTACAAAATTACCAAAATGACCCTAATTTTCAAATTTTTGCAACATCCCTATCTTTGAAGGAACAACTTTCGAAAAGAACCCTCAAAGTTTTACAACTTTTGAAATACCCCAAAATTTATTAAAATTTCCAAATTTATCATGATTTGTGAAAAATTACCGAAATACCCCCAAATTTTAAAATTGTTCCAAAATTACCAAGACTTCGAAATCTTCAAAATATTTTGACAAAACACCAAAGAAACATTTTTTCTTCTGAAAAATTACGAAAATACCTCAGAGGACAAAATTACAAAAATACCCCCGGGTAGTGGAAAACAACAACAAACAACAAAAACTACAACGTTTCTCTAAATGAACGGAAGTTCATATTTGTTTGATGGATGGATGAATGAATGGAAAAGACTGTGTGTTTGTATGATACGAAAGAACCACTCTAAAATCCTCTTCATAAAACTCCTTCGTTGATAAATAAGTGGAACAAATAACTAATCCATAAAATTTCTTAATCAGATCCCGACGCTAGAAAATGAGCTCTAGAGGACGTGGTCGTCGTGGTCGAGGAAGAGGAAGGATGACCGTGTCGAACCCGTTAGGTCGGGTCAAGGTCCGACAATGAAATGCCACCGCCACCACCACCCCCACCGTTAATGTTGAGCAAGCAGGCCCGACGGGAAGAGGGCATGTCGCAGTCGCTCATGAAGTTTTGGAAATGGTGGCCGGTGCAGGCAAAAATGGAGGAAATCAAAAGTCGGTACCTGAACGGCTCCGAGCTAATGGAGCGTAAATATTTCGAGAGTATCAATGTGGCACCCAAGACAAATTGAGTCTCGGTTGGAAGCAACGAGCGTATAATGGATGAGCTTGATTTGACTCTAGAGGAGAAGTCGAAGGATGGTGGCATTATTACGCGATGAAGCGTATCAATGGTGGTTGACTGCTCGTGATGGTACTATAAATGAATATCTGACCTGGAAATTCGTTAAAGAGGCCTTTCAGAAGAAGTATGTGGGAACCAGGTATACAGATGAGCAGAGGAAGGCTTTTTTAGGGTTAGTACAAGGGAGTAAGTCTGTCGCGGAATATGAGGAGGAATTTCTGAGGTTGAGCCGCTATGCTCGAGGGTAGTAGCAATCGAGCATGAACGCCGTGTCCGCTTTGAGGACGGGCCGAGAGATGATTTAAGGTCATTAATAGCACCGCATCGTGAGCGGAATTCTCTATTTTGGTAGAAAAGGCCAAGGTGGCCGAGGGGATTAAGGATGCTACTAAGCGCACTGTGGATAAGAATAAGGCCAAAGAGGGTTCGGTCGTCGGAAAGGGTTACAAGAGGCCTCGGGTTGATGGGCCACGAAATCAACAAAATTTGGTTCAAAGGCGATTCGACCTTGTGAGTATTGTGGAAAGAGGCATCTAGGGAGTGTTGGAAAAAGTTAGGAGCATGTCCTAGGTGTGGGTCCAAGGACCATATGTTTAAGGACCGTCCCAAACAATCGACGAGAGTCGACCAGGTGATTCGTAATGCTAGCCGAATCGATAGAGGCGGACAACAACCTCAACGGGTCGTGGTTCGAGTAACCGTGGTAGTGGTAGTGCAGAGGCCGTGGCACATGTGGTCGAGGTACTAATGCTAATCTCGATGCAAGACAACCGGGTTTGGTTTATGCGGTTCGCAGAAGGGAAGATGGAGACGCAGGACATAATAACCCAGACGTTCTTTATTTTGACAAACCCTACTTTGCTTTGATTGATGTGGGCTCGACCCATTCCTATATTGTAAGTAGTGTAGTAAAAACACTAGGCCTAGACTCGAACTCTCGATAGGCGGATGACCGTAGTAAGCCCATTAGGCCAAACTATAGTGGTAGACAAGATCTTTCGAATGTACCCTAGAGATTCGTGGAGTGAACTTTCGGCGGACTTAATGGAGTTACCCTTCTGAGAGTTTGAGCTTATACTTGGAATGGATTGGTTAGTGGAACACCGAGTCGTGTTGGATTGTGCGGCTAAACGTATGGAACTAAGAACCCGGAGGATGAAGTGGTAATAATGATCGGAGAAAGGAGGAATTATTTATCTAATGTAGTTTGACCTTGATGAAGGTTGAGAAGATGGTTAAGAAAGGTTGCAAAGCTTTCTTAGCTTTTATAAGCACGATAGGTGGGAAGGAGGAAGGTGTTAATGGAGTTAGGATCGTAAGGGACTTCGTAGATGTGTTTCGGTAAGAGTTACGGAATACCCCAGACGGGGAGGTCGAATTTGGGATTGAATTGTTACTGGGGACTCCTCGTGTCAATCGCCCATACCGAATGGCACCAAAGGAGTTAGTGGAGCTCAAGGCTCGAGATACAAGAACTGTTGGACCGTGGGTTCATCCGACCAGTGTGTCTCCGTGGGAGCACCGGTCTTATTTGTGAAGAAGAAGGACGGAACTATGCGTATGTGCATAGATTACCGTCAGTTAAATAAGTGACCATTAAGAACAAGTATCCCTTGCCAAGGATCGAGGACTTGTTCGATCACCGAAGAGCCGCAGATGTTTTCAAGATCGATTTACTGGTCGGGATACCATCGCTTGAAGGTGAAGGAGGCCGATACCCATAAGACCGCTTTTAGGACAAGATATGGTCACTTGAGTTTGTGGTGATGCCGTTTGGGTTGACAAACGCTCCAGCCGCGTTCATGGATATGATGAATCGGATTTTCCAACCCTACTTGGATAGATTCGTTGTAGTGTTCATCGATGATATTTTGGTATATTCGAAGTCAGAGGAGGAGCATGATGAGCATCTCCGAGTCGTGTTGGAAGTGTTAAGGAAAAGAAGCTTTATGCCAAATTCAGAAGTGCGAATTTTGGCTTAAGGAGGTGGCATTCCTAGGACATGTGGTATCCGTAGAAGGAATAAGAGTGGACCTAGGAAGATCGAGCGGTGTTGGATGGGAAACCACCTAGGTCCGTGGCTGAAATCCAAGTTTCTTAGGCTTGGCGTGCTATTACGGAAGGTTCGTGGAAGGATTCTCGTCAATAGCCGCGCCTTTAACCAAGTTACTAAGGAAGGAAGTACCTTCGAATGGACTAATAAGCGACAAGAGAGCTTTGAAAAGCTTAAGAAGGTCTTGTGAGGCTCCAGTGTTAATTCAAATGAGGCGGGAAAGGAATTTGTGGTAATCTTGTGATGCTTCGCATACGGGGTTAGGCTGTGTGTTAATGCAAGATGGCAAAGTGGTTGCTTATGCGTCTCGGCAGCTAAGGCCTCATGAGCTTAACTACCCAACTCATGACTTAGAACTAGCAGCGGTGGTTTTCGCCCTTAAGGTTTGGAGGCACTACCTTTATGGAGAAAGGTCAGTTATCTACACAGACCACAAGAGCCTTAAGTATTTATTAACTCAAAAGGAGTTGAACTTGAGGCAACGAAGGTGGGTGGAATTGTTGAAGGACTACGACTGTTCAATAGAGTATCATCCGGGCAAGGCGAACGTAGTAGCCGATGCCCTAAGTCGGAAGGTTGTATCGGATCTACGGGCTTTGTTCGCTCATATAAGTCTGTATGATGATGGAAGCCTGTTGGCAGAGTTGCAAGTCAGGCCCACATGGCTAAAGGAAGTAAAGGAGGGACAGTTGGCTGATGATGACTTAAGTATTAAGTTGCAGCAAGCACAGCAAGGGGGATTAGAGGATTATGATGTCAACAATGAAGGAGTATTGTGCTACAAGGGTAAAGTCTGTATGCCGAAGAATAAGGAGTTGAGACAAAGAATTCTTCGGGAAGCGCATGGTAGCCCTTGTGCTATGCATCCCGGAGGCATCAAGCTGTATAGAGACCTAAGGGAACAATTTTGGTGGTCTGACCTAAAGCGAAGTGATCGAATTTGTGGGGAAATGTTTGACGGTCGCAAGTTAAGGTGAACACCAAGTCCCATCAGGATTGCTCCAACCAATCGAGATTCCCCAATGGAAGTGGGAAAGAATTACCATGGACTTCGTTAGTGGGCTTCCCCTTACGCCTACTAAGAAGGACTCGGTATGGGTGATAGTGGACCGTTTGACCAAGTCCGCACACTTTATTCCAGTCAGAATGGATTATTCTCTTCAAAAGTTGGCCAAGTTGTATGTGGCGGAAATTGTGAGATTACATGGAGTACCAAAGTCGATCATCTCTGATAGAGACCCAAGGTTTACGTCTCGATTTTGGAAAGCACTTCATCAAGCTTTAGGCACTAAGTCGGACTTCACTCGACTTTTCATCCACAATCGACGGGTAGTCTGAACGGGTTATACAAGTGTTGGAGGATATGTTGAGAGGCTGTGTAATGTAATTTCGAGGAAGTTGGGAAGATTACTTGCCTTTAGCTGAATTCGCCTACAACAATAGCTATCAAGCCAGCATTCGAATGGCACCATACGAAGCATTATATGGAAGGAAGTGTAGAACACCTACTTGTTGGACCGAGTTAGGAGAACGCCGAGTTTTGGGTCCGTAATTGGTGGCGTAAATCAAGAGAAGGTTGAGTTAATTCGCACGGTTGAAGGAAGCCTCGATAGGCAAAAGTCGTGACGCAGCCTTAAGCGAAAGGAAATAGAGTTTGAAGTGGGAGATCAAGTGTTCTTGAAAGTCTCACCTTGGAAGAAGGTTATGAGGTTTGGTAGAAAAGGAAGCTAAGCCCAAGATTTATAGGGCCTTATCAAGTACTAAAGCGAGTTGGGCCAGTGGCATACCAACTAGAGTTGCCACCAGAATTGAAGCAGATGCACGACGTATTCCATGTGTCCATGCTACGTCGCTATCGATCGGATCCATCTCATGTGGTACCAGTTGAAGAGGTGGAACTAAGGCCAGACTTATCATACGAGGAAGAACCGATTCGGATCTTGGAACGTGATGTGAAAGTACTATGGCGCAATCATGGAACAGAAGAAGCTTCGTGGGAGCCAGAAGAGGCGATGAGACAGCAATACCCTCAACTATTTTAGTTAGGAAATTTCGGGGACGAAATTTTGTTTAAGGGGGGTAGAACTGTAACATCCTGAATAGGGCCTATGCATTTCCAGTTTAATTGTATGAAATGACAAGTTTCAAGTTCTATGAATAAATTTTTGATACTTTTGGAAACCTAGAAATGCATGAAAATGGAAATGAAAATGGAGATGGAAATGAAAATGGAAATGGAAACGGACATTTTTGGAAACCTAGACATTTTTGGAAACCTAGACATTTTTGGAAACTTAGACATTTTTGGAAACTTAGACATTTTGGAAACCTAAACATTTTGGAAACCTAAACATTTTGGAAACCTGAACATTTTGGAAACCTGAACATTTTGGAAACCTGAACATTTTTTATAAATTTTTTTATAAGTTATATTTTTATAAATTCATTAAAAATATATTTTTCAAAAATATAAAATGTTTAAAAATATATATTTTTAAAAATTTATTGTAATGTATGATTGTCGAGAATGCAAAAATAAATTACTACTTAAAAAATAAACTTGTAGATAACAATAAGTAGGGTCGAATCCATAGAGATTGGTTGGAACACCCCAAACCCGGCTTAGACGTTATGGCCGAATCAGGGAGTGTTATGAAGAAGGGTTTCAAAACTATTGCCACTTCGATAAAAACCTTGTATAGTTACTTGTTAAAAAGAGTCCGAGTTTTGCAAAACATATTCAATTACATATTTATTACTGAAACATAATTTGCAGCGGAAATCTTAAAAGCCGTTATTATTTTCTGAAAACCCAGTTCATATTTTTAGAAAACATTTGTTTGCGTAAATCAGGTTTTTTTCAATCATCGCAGTTTAGAAATCATAAACGCATCCAAATCTAAAAATTTAAAACAACAGCCCAAAAGTTCGGTGTAACATCCTGAATAGGGCCTATGCATTTCCAGTTTAATTGTATGAAATGACAAGTTTCAAGTTCTATGAATAAATTTTTGATACTTTTGGAAACCTAGAAATGCATGAAAATGGAAATGAAAATGGAGATGGAAATGAAAATGGAAATGGAAACGGACATTTTTGGAAACCTAGACATTTTTGGAAACCTAGACATTTTTGGAAACTTAGACATTTTTGGAAACTTAGACATTTTGGAAACCTAAACATTTTGGAAACCTAAACATTTTGGAAACCTAAACATTTTGGAAACACGAACATTTTGGAAACCCGAACATTTTAGGAAACTTGGATATGTAAGAAAAATGGCAAGTTCTGAGTCGTGAAAATTTTAGGAAACTAAAATTTGACCCCGGAATGTTGAATTTAAGAGCCCAAAGGGGAACTTAGGGCCAAGTGACCCTAAAAATATAAAGCACAAGAAATTTGACCCAACAATCGGGTTTGGAAATGTGGCCTGAAGATGCCACCTAAGGCCCTAGGAAATGGCCCAAATACAAGAGGCTTTTGGCCTGAGTTTGAGACATCCAGGAAGCAAATAATGAAGGCCTTATTTTGCTTCCAAGGTTAGGAGGTGGGACGGCACAAGCATGTTGAATAAGAGGAATTTTACTTCGATTAAAACTCGTTTAATTAAGTATTAAGTAAAGGAATTTCTTTTAATAAAATAAATAAGGAGATAAAGGATGGATAAAGTACTTTTAATTTAATTAAAGTGATAATTAAGTGATAATATTATCACTTGTGGGGAGTGGTGGCCAAGTCAAGGACTCTTGGCATATCAATTTCGTTAAAAGAGGAAAATCAAGGCCATTCTCTCATCTTTCCTAGAGTGTGCGAAATTTGCATAGCTTTCCTCTCCTCTCTTTGTCAATTCTCCTTGAACAAAATACCATCTTCTTTTCTTCTTTTTCTCCTCCGTTTCCACCATCAAGGCCAAATCCTCATCGATTCTAAGTAAAGGAGAAGTCGTTACAACATCAAAAGGGTAAGATCTAAGATCAATCAACTTCTATTCTTTTCTTTTTACCAAAATTGGATACTAACCCCTCCTCATGATTCATGGCGAATAGCATAAGGGATTTTTCGGATTTGAAAACGAGGTAAGTACATCCATGTACATTCGGCTAAGAGATCCCTTTCATAATCAAACAATAGATCTAATCTAACAAGTGATTTCTACAGAATTTGAAATAAAGATCAACTTCTGGATATGAGGTAAGAGAGTCTATACATTCGGTCAAGGTTCATGTGGTTACCTAGATTAGATCCATAATTATTAGAAAGCGAAAACTAATTTTGTGAAGTTTTAAGGTTGGCGAACAACAAGTAAAGGAAAACGAAGTTTTTCGGATTTATGTAAACACCAAATCGGCAAAGGTGAGTTTCTTTTACAAATCCTACTAGGATTTGGTTTTGTCTAAAAAGGGTTTATTAATGTGTTTTAATTGGTGGGCCGAATATAGGGATTAATAGATCTAAAAAAAATTAGATCGGGATTCTCGAGATATCAAGGAACCTATTAAGCGAAAAAGGTGTGTACCCTTACTATCCTTCGATATTGTATGGCTAAATATTTTAATATATGATATGAATAATAATGTGAATGTGGCTATGTACCACAAATGTGGCAAAAGTACCTGTGCACGCTTCCTACTTCCGATAGGATTGTGAAAATGTTATTTAATAACATGCGAATATATGATTATGAACATGAATTTAAGTTATGCAATATATATATTTTGGGGCATTCGGGATTTATGTGAAAGGGGAGAACAGTGTTGACTTGGTCTCACCAACGAAGGTGTTGACTTGGTCTCACTAACTAAAAATGTTGACGACGGTCACATTGCGTAAATTTTGGTAACCGGTTACAATAGTGTCAAATGACACAACGCTTAAATTTGATTATAGTGTCTAATGACACAACGTGGAGAGTAAGCGGATGGAGGTCGACTTAGTAGTCCCCACGGTGTGCAGGTTGGTACGGGGGAGTGTAGCGGATGGACAATTAGGATTGGGTTTGGGCTGCATCATAATTTCATTATTATATGGACTTGATGATTTGAACTTGAATGCCTGATTTATTGAATGATAGTATTATGTGCACATTGAGTCTGCTTGACTCACCCCATTGTGGGAATTATTTTTCGGTGATGAGCGTTGGATTTGACCGGGCCGGTAGACCATGAGGAGGCCATGCATCACTTGAAGAATTCATTCAAAATTTGGACTTTATTTAATTTTAATACTTTTAAATTTTATTTTGGGTTTACTTGATGTAATAAGGCCATAAGGCCCAGTGGATTATTCTTTGTTTTTACATTACTTTTTAATATTTTGCTAAGAACTATTTTGGGACATGTTACATCAAAATTGGATTTACAAGATTAAATAAATGGGTTTTCAATCTAAGCCCAACTCAAAATGGTAGTTTTCTAAAAATCTACAATGTTCTCTAAGTATCGAATGATTTTGAGATCGGTTTACTTTAGGAACATACCAGATCCGGTTCAGGCTCGTAGGCCGGGTGTGGGGTGTTTCATTCGGAGAGTTCAAAATTTACAAAAATATCAAGAAAAACTAGAATTAAAATGTATAACTGATAACTAAAAGATAGTTTATAAACCAGTGGTCACCACTAAGCCTCCGTCGCACCGACCCGCCTATGCCTAAGTATTACCTGAACACAACAGACAAACAAATGTGAGTTTTATAAACTCAGTGTGTAACTAACGGGAATATACATGTATAAAATTTAGATTTCCCGTATTTCATAACAGAAGCAAACATAAGTCCCTAACAGAGTCAGATCATATCAAAATCAGATTTTCAGAACATACAGATATACAGAGTCCTATCCCTATCCTTTACACACCATATCCGTCCATCCCAACACCCCATGTGGGGTATAAAACACCTATCCATCCCAACACACCACATAGTGTCTAAACGATACTTATCAGAATTGTATGCAGACAAGCTGCCAATATATCGGCAATATGTCTCCTCACAGAACACTTCCTCCATATATACAAATCCCACCCCATATACAGATACAGAATATAGATATACGAATATAACATAATTTACATGCTCATATACAGATATCATACATACTTATGCAAATCAATCAGACACACATATCAGTTTTCTTAAACTTAATCAGATTAACAGATCTCATGCATTAGGGTTTGGTTAGCCTTTGTCGACCACACGAAAGGCCCACAGTCGATCAAAACAACACGTGCAACCCTAGGGAAAATTTTAGAATTTTGGGCCCACATGCCCGTATGGCACACCCGTGTGGGCTTATACGTCTATTTGGCCCACACGTCCAGATCAGCCTAGCCTGTGTGGCCCACACGGCCACACACTTGCCCGTCACACGACCGGCCACACAGTTGGGCACACGCCTGTGTGGCGTCGATAGGCTACTTTTTGGCTTTTCCCAAACCTCGATTTCTCGTGTTTTCATTCACACCTAGTTCGTTATTTATGCAAAAATAATCCCGATACCACTAGAGCCTAAAAATAAAAAATACATACCCCAAAATCAGTCCTTAATCCTCAATTAAACTGAGCCAAAGAAACCAACAACTGTGAAATTCAAGTGTTCATCACTTACCCAAATTCCCGAATGATCCCGACTATGATTTTGCAAGAGAAGAGTTTCGTTCCTCACGATTCACTATTGCCAACAATCCACAAATTCCTGCTAAAGAAAAGTAATAACGATTTAGAACAACTTAAATATTTTTCCCTAACCCGTATAAATTCTCACTACCTCTACTTACCTAGCCACGCGAAGGAACCAAAATCAAACACTGAGATTGGAAAAGAAGAATTATGGTAGGGATTAAGAAGAAAAGAAAAATAAATTTCGATAGATAGGGAGAACAGAGAAAACGTCTATAAGAGAAGGAAACAGAAACTAACTTAAAAAAAGATTTGGGAAGAGAGAGAAAAATAAAATAGAATAAAAATAAATTTTAATTTAAACAAAATCCCACTACATCACAACTCCCACAACCCCACTAACTCTCAACTACTTTAGAATTTCACTTTGACCGAACCTCTATCACACAACTGAAGCAAAAATTATCATTCACACTTACACAAGGATTCAAACATGAGACCCTAGAGAAAGCTAACAACTTACCACTTGAACCAATAGGCTCATTCTGATATAAGTTTACCAAAAATAAGATATAAGCCAAACCACCAAGGTCGAGGCTAGAATAAAAATAACATTTTTCCATAAGTGGGACTTGAACCCAAGACCTCAAACACACACACACACACACACACACACACACACTTATATAACGGATTTCATAGGAGCAAAGATAAATAATTTAGGGCGTTACAACTCTACCCCTTAAAAAAAAATTTGGCTTCGAAATTTACTTAATCTGAACAGATGAGGATACTGCTAACGCATCGAATCCTCAGGTTCCCACGTGGCTTCCTCAGTGCCATGATTCTGCTACAGAACCTTGACTAACCGAATAGACTTCCTTATCAGAATCTTTATGCCTCGACCCAAAATCTGAATCGACTTCTCCTCAAATGTCAAGTTTGATCTAATCTCTATCTCCTCAATCGAAACAACGTGAGATAGGTCTTAACATCGAGGAGTGAAGCACATCATGGATACGGTTTAACTCCGGAGGTAGCTCTAACTGATAAGCGACTGGTCCCACACACTTCAGAATTCGATAGGGCCCAAAAACCTAGGGCTCAACTTACCCTTACGTCCGAACCACAGAACTTTCTTCCACGGAGATATCTTAAGGAAAATGAAGTCACCCACAATACTCGGTATCTCTCATTTTTGATCTGCATAGGACTTTTATTTATCAGAAGTTGACTTAAGATGATCCCAAATTAATCTGACTTTATCCTCAGTCTCAAAAACTAACTCAGGACCCAAAACCCATCGCTCACCCAACTCAGTCCAACACAGTGGAGTGCGGCACTTACGACCATACAGAGCCTCTAAAGGTGCCATCTGGATACTAGACTAAAAATTGTGGTTGTAGGTGAACTCAACTAACTGTAGAAAATCCTCCTAGCTACCTCCAAAATCAATCACACAACTCTGAAGCATATCCTCCAATATCTGAATCACCCTTTCAGATTGACCATCGGTCTGAGGATGGAATGCAGTACTGAAGTCTAATCTCAAACCTAGAGTTTCATGGAGTTTCTTCCAAAACTGATAAGTGAAGCGAGGGTCTCGATTAGAAATTATCGAAACCAGAACCCCGTGAAATCTCACAATCTTGGAAATGTAAAGCTTGGCCAACTTTCGCAGAGAATAATCCGTCTGAATCGGAATGAAATGGACGGACTTGGTCAACCAATCCACGATGACCCATATAGAATCATTCTTAGTAGGTGTTAAAGGCAACCCACTAATGAAGTCCATCCTAACATGTTCCTATTTCCACAAGGAAATCTTAACGGCTTGGAGCAAACCCGAAGGCAACTGGTGCTAAGTCTTAACTTGCTGACATGTCAAACAATAAGCAACAAAATCTGTTACCTCTCGTTTCAAACCCGACCACCAATACAGTTCATAGATATCCCAATACATCTTATTTCTACTAGGATGCATAGCATAATGGCTACTATACGCTTCCCTCAGAATTGACTGCCTCAAATCGAGTCACTCAGTACACAAACCCGCCTTAAAAAACACAGAACCCCATCACTATTCAGCCTAAAATCAGACGTACTGCCACTCTCAACCTAAGAAAATACAAAACCAGAGAATCATCCCTCCACTGCTTATCCCGAATCTGATCAATCCAAGTCGACTTAACTTGTAACTTAGCTAACAAGCTTCCATCATCAAACAAACTAAGATGAGCGAACATCACTCTCAAATCAGACATTGCTCTACGACTGAGAGCATCAACCATCACATTAGCCTTGTCGGTGTAACACCCCCAAACCCGGCCTAGACATTATGGCCGAATTTGGTGGTGTCACATTGAAGTGTTTAGCGTAAAACTTGTTGTCGTTGAAATCTTCAAAATCAATTAATCATTTTTGTTATTAAATGGTAATTCCAAAATGGGTTGTTCATTTCTAAAGCCTGCATCATTAAAAGCTAATCACTTTTAAAACGTTACTAATTTTTAAAATCTCAGCTACTGCAGAAGTTTTTTAGGAAATGTTACAAAAACATGGTGTCTTTGAAAACAGTTACCTTTTGAAAACCCGTCTTTTTCTACAACTAGCAATTTATATCAAACTAAATAAGTAAAAACCCCAATTTAAAGTTTATAACTTTAAAGAGGCATTATTACATAAAAATACCCAAATTCAGTTACTTATAAATCAAAAGCTAAAAACGAAAGCTGATGCGGTTATGTGGTCATCATCGAGTCCCTCGTAGCACCGACTCGCCTACGACTGGGGATTACCTGTACAGTTAAATAGAGGGGTGAGTTTATGAAAACTCAATGTGCAATCCCCTAACAAGAAAATAGTAAATTAAACAGTAGATAAATGCAGTTTGGGCCTGAGCCCGTTACAATAACAGTTCAGTTCAGTGTGGGCTTAAGCCCTTTCCTATAACAGTGAACGATTGGGCTTAAGTCCAGCACAATGCTAGTAATCAATAGGGCCTTTGCCCAATTCTAGTAATAGTATCAGTGGGCCTTGGCCCATAACAGTAATAGATATCAGTCATACAGTGTACATTATATAATATAATTAATCGATGCAATAATAGTATAGTACCATTAATCAGTATAGATATGCAGTCAGAAATCCTACCTAATCCAGCATCTACACACCACTCTGTCTCACCAAACACACCATGTAGGGATAAAATTGACCCACCCAGCCAGACACACCAAGATTAGCCCCGATTGCAACACTAAATAGTATTGCAGTAAAGCTGCAAGTAAAATAAACAGCATATAGCCATCAGTGGGTCCACAGTTGTCTTGGACGACCCGTGCGACCTTATCAGTGCAGTACACTTCCTCCAAATATAACAACCCATCCCCATGCAATATGTCGTGACATAATATCATACGTGTATGCAAAATGTCATGCTCAATCATAGTCATACATATCATAGAGCAAATTAGTCATACATAACATAAGGCCATAACAACCATTTCATCTCTTAGGCGTATAACAGACATTTTACCTTATGAGGGTATTTCGGTCATTTTATCCTGGGGGTCGGTTATTTTACCCTATAGGGATATTTTGGTTATTTTACCTTATTGGGGTATTTCGGTCATGAAAATTATACTGTTTGGCCCAATAATCTCCACACGTTTGTGTGGTTTACCTGTATGGAGCCCACAAGCTCGTTAGGCCTACACGGCCCATTTTGGCCCAACAGGGCCCAAAATAGCCCACTACCATGAGATCGCTCATGGTGGCCTCAACAGTCGAACGCCCACATTTTATGTGTTCAGATTACTACACGAGCGAGCGCACGCTTGTGTAGTGCCAACGATCATATTTTTTGGCTTTTACCTATTCACGCTTTAAGCAGTGTTACACACCTTGTTTCTGTTTGTTGAGAAAATCACCCACACCTTTGAAACCTACACTTGATCAACAATTCCCAATTAATCATTTAAACATTTACTCAATCGAATACAATAAGATTCCAATCGATAAACTCACACCACGTTACATTTGATCGAGTAAAGAGGGAAGTTTCGCCTATCCAACCGTTGATTATAAACCTTCTACCCTTCGAAAGGTTCCTAGGAACAAACCGAAGATGGGTAAGCACTTAATCGATCAGTAACAAGATAACATTATACTATCTTCACTTACCAATAACGTGAGAATAGTACCCACTACAAAGTGTACGACCATCGGTAAATAAAGAATGATATCCAGAACAATAGAGAAGGGAAAGCAGTCAGCTGTAAGGGAAAGGCAAGAATCAACAAAAAGAAAAGAAAGGAGAAAGATGAAAAGAAAATGAGAGATTCGGCCAAGGGGAGAACAGTGTGGAAAACGTTTGCTCACTATATAGTAAGAGTAGAATAACCAAAAAGGTAATTGGCAATGAAGAAGGAAACATTTGTGGTGAAGAAGGAAAAAATCGAAAAGGACAAAGTTCAGTAAAATATGAAAGAAGAAGAGACGATAGGCTTGAGAAGCAATTGCCAAAAGAGGGAAAAGAAGAGAAAAGAGGCACAAGAAGAATTTTGGCCAAAAGGGAAAGGGAGTTGCCATCCAACTTGGGAAGCAAATGAGGAGCATTTCTCTCTTAGTCGAATTCTTGAGTGCCAGAGTTCAATTTCAGCACAACACTCCTTCCCTTCTCTCTTCCCTTGATTTTCTCCTAAAATCTCTCCAAATATCCCTCTTCAATTCTCTCTATGACCAGTTCAAACTCCATTCAGTAGTATTTCAATCCAACTCTACCACCTACACGAATTAGGTAGCAAAATAAATACTCCCTTTTTGATGCGCCACCACTCAAACCTTAGACCCTATGTACACTCCACACACCCCTTACCACTAGACCAACAACTCTTTTGTATCATATTTTAATTTAAGAACCTACTATCTAGATCTAAGGATTTTATTCACTTAAAATAAAAATTTTGTATAAGCCAAGGCTTGAACCCCTAGCTTCTCACTTCCAAACATTCCTAAATCACTTAACCACTAAAGCAGACATTCATTTATGTCACTTTCTTGCACAACTAAATATTTATGTGCAGTCTCCTAACTGTTCCCTTATTCAAAACCTATTTCTTCCAGGCCCAAAATTTGGGGTGTTACAGTCGGGATGACACTCTATCGTATAGTCGTAATCCTTGAGTAGCTTAATCCATTTAGCTGCTTAAGATTTAACTCATTTTGAGTAAGAAGGTACTTGAGACTCTTGTGATCAGTGTAGATGATACACCTTTCACTATATAGATAGTGCCTCTAGATCTTTAAAGCAAACACCATGGCAGCTAACTTGAGATCATGTGTCGGATAGTTTCCTTTGTGTGACTTGAAGCTGTCCGGATGCATAAGCCGCCACCTTACCATCTTGCATCAGTACACATCCTAAACCAACATGGGATGCATCACTCTAGAAAAAGGAAACATTCTTGTGTAGAAGCTTAATTAGAGGAACTGCAATCAATGAGAACCCTTCAACAAACTGTCAATAATAAGCCACAAGACCCAAAAAGTGTGGATCTCAAAAACGTTCTTAGGCTATTTCAAATCAAACACAACTTTAATCTTTCTAGGGCCAACTCGAATCCCCTCAGCAAAAACCACGTGCCCCAGAAATGTTACTTCCCATAACCAGAACTCACATTTGCTCAATGTAGCGTAGAGTTGTTACTCTCGGAGTATCTAAAGCACTACTCTAAGATGCTCATCATGTTGCTCCTTAATCTTAGAGTACACCAGAAAATCATCGATAAAAACTACGATGAATTGATCCAGATACGATTGAAAGTCCCGGATCATCAGATCCATGAATGTAGCTGGAGAATTCGTCAAATCAAAGGGCATGACTAGGAACTCGTAGTGTCCATAACGAGTCCTGAATATTGTTTTATGAATATCAACCTCTTTAACCCTAAGTTGATGATACCTAGAGCGAAGATCTATCTTTGAGAATATTGAAGCCCCACGAAACTGATCGAACATATCATCGATCTTAGGAAGTGGGTACTTATTCTTCACAGTTAATTTATTCAACTACCGGTAGTCGATTCTCATCCTCATGGTACCATCCTTTTTTCCCACAAACAAAATCGGTGTGTCCTACGGAGACACACTAGGACGGATGAACCCACGATCTAGAAGCTTTTAAAGTTGAGCCTTTAGCTCCGTAAGCTCTTTCGGTGTCATTCGGTAAAGAGAAATGGACACCGGAGTTGTACCCAGTAGAAGCTCAATGCCAAACTCAACTTCTTGATTCGGAGGTAAATCCGGTAACTCATCATAAAATACATCCAAAAATTCTCTCACTATTCTGAAATTCCTGACAGAAGAGTCCCTAGAAACTGAAATATACACCCAAGGCCAGATATGCTTCACACCTTTTCCGAACCAATTTTTCTGTCAATAGGGTAGAGATTACGTTAGACAAGTAATCCTAACGGTCACCGATCACAACAATTTCGACACTATCCTCAGTTCTCAAAACTACCCTCTTAGTTGCGTAATCCAAACTGACTCGGTGCTCTACTAACCAATCTATAATCAGAATCAAGTCGAACTCTCCAAACGATAACTCTATCAGATTTGTCAGAAACAGAACCCCTTGAACTTCCAATGGTACATTCCTATACAGTCTGTTTACTTGAACTGATTGACCCAGTGGACTCAGTAAAAATCTCACCCAAAGTACTCTCAACCAAAATCTTCAAGTTTTCAAAAACAGAACTAGCTACATACGAGTGTGTTGACCCTATGTCTATTAAAGAAGTATACGAGGCATCAAAAAGAAAAACGTACTTGTAATCACATCAGGGGCATCTCTATCCTCACAACGTTGAGCAACATAACCTAGTGCAGGCTGCCCCGCCTTATTCTTATTAGCACCTCTTCCTAGTGCTCTCTGTCCTTTGCCCAAACCATTACCACCCCTAGCAGGACCACAACCCTTAGGTGGTTGCTATACTACCCTCTGAGGCTGAACAAAACCCAAACCATCTGATTAGAACACTATGGGCACTCTCTAATCTGATGATCCATCAAGCCACAACACAAACATGCCCCCAGTCACTCGCCTAGATAACGTCTACCACAATCACCGCACTACTAAACCCCAATAGGAGTAACTGGAACTGCCACTCTAGCAGGCCCATCAGGTTTAGCCCCTTTTTTAGGCCTCTGAGCAGAACTAGAAGGCTCTGAATCCCTATTATTCTTGTCTCTCTCAAGATCTCTGTTTTGGCGCTCAATGCGCTTAACCTCCTCAGTGATCTTCACCTTGTGCACCAGAACAACGAACCCTCGCTCTCTTTATGGAGATATCAAAACCCTCAGACTGTCCCTCAAACCATACTCGAAGTGCACACACTTCTCGTACTCAGATGCCACCATGCCTCGAGTGTAACGGCTCAGTATTAGAAATTCAGCCTTATACTCGACCACAGTCCGATCACCATCCGTGAGATTCATGAACTCATGTTTATGAGTATCCACATAACTCGCTCCCACATACTTCCTCTAAAATGCAGTCTTAAAAAACTCCCAACTAATCCAATTCGACTGAGTACCCTCCTCAACCGATAACCACCACTAATATGTCTCGTCGCATAGCAAAGAAACTGCACCATTCAGTTTTTGCTCAAGAGTGTAGTCGATGTTATTCATTATTCTCTCGGTGGCCTCCAACTAGTACTCGGCAACAGTAGGGGCAAATTCGATGACGTCCCTAATCAGTTCAACTCTATTAGACTAAATTGCTCGATTCATCGCCCATGACCCTCAGATCTAGAATGGGGTCCAACGACCCTCTCCAAAACTCTCAACATGGCATGGAATAGTGCGTCATCCCCAACCGAGTGGCTTTGAGACCCAGTGTTAGTAATAGGTGAAACCGATGTCTCGCTCATATCCAGATTTGGCATACTACTCAAAGGAAAAGACTCAGCTCAAGTCCCCATACGGCGCCCGCCACGCTTACAAATACCACGACTACGAGTTCTACGAGTGCTCATTATTTTTCAAGTTTTATCTACATTACAAAATTTTATGCATCAGTTTTAATGTTTATTAACAAATGTTTTATGCTTTAAATATTTATCTGAAGTTTCAAAAATATATCAAAAGTCTTAGTTTCTAACTAAATCAGTATAGTTTTAGATAATTTTAGCTACAATATCTCTAATTTTTAAAAGTACTTACAAGATCGGCACCAGAGACTCGGTGTACCACATACTTTACTCATAAAGATAGACTTATTTGGAAACCGTTTTCTTTTTCATATTCAATTTTGAACCCAAAATTCATAGCTCGAGTTTTGCAACCTAACTCGAATACCACTAAATGTAACACCCCAAACCCGGCCTAGATGTTATGGCCGAATCAAGGAGTGTTACGAAGAAGGGTTTCGAAACTATTATCACTCCGATAAAAACCTTTCGAAACTATTATCACTCTGATAAAAACCTTGTATAGTTGTTAAAAAGAGTCTGAGTTTTGCGAAATATATTCACTTACATATTCATTACTGAAACATAATTTGCAGGAAATCCTAAAAGCCATTATTATTTTCTGAAAACCCAATTTGTGTTTTTAGAAAATATTTGTTTGCTTAAAATCGGGTTTTTGTCAATCATCATAGTTTAGAAATAATCAACGCATCCAAATCAATAAATTTAAAACACCAGTCCAAAAGTCCGGAGAGTCCAAATTTACAAAACTCTCAAGAAAAACCAGAATTAAAACATATAATTGATAATTAAAATATAGTTTATAAACTAGTTGTTACTGCTGAGCCTCCGTCGCATCGACCCGCCTATGCCTAAGTATTACCTGAACAAAATAGACAAACAGATGTGAGTTTTACAAACTTAGTGTGTAACTAACGAGAATATACATGCATAAAATTCAGATCTTCGGTATTTCAGAATAGAAGCAGACATAAGTCCCTAATAGAGTCAAATCATATCAGAATCATATTTTTAGAACATACAAATATACGGAGCCCTATCCCCATCCTCTACACACCATCTCCATCCATCCTAACACCCCATTTAGGGTATAAAATACCCACCCATCCTTATAAACCACATAGTGTCTAAACGAAACATTTTTTAGTTCCTTCCACTTAAATATAGCTTTTTTTCTTGGGATCAACTCGGATCCCTTCTACAGTTACCACATGACCCAGAAAGGAAACTTCTTGTAACCAAAACTCGCACTTGTTAAACTTAGCATACAACTATTTTTTTCTTGATGTATTTAAAGTACAATGGAAGGTAATGGTCATGCTGAGTTTTAATTTTAGAGTAAATTAGAATGTCATCGATAAAAAACATTACAAACTAGTCCAAATACGATTTGAATAATCAGTTCATTATATCCTTAAATACTATCGAGGTGTTCGTCAAACCGAAAGGTATCACTAGGAACTCCTAATATCTGTAACTAGTCTTGAAGGCAGTTTTTACACATCAGTCTCCTTGAATTTTAACTGATGGTAACTAGATTGAATATCAATTTTTGAGAAAATAGATGATCCTCGAAACTAATTGAACAAGTCGTCAATCCTTAGTAACGGTACTTATTCTTGATTGCCAACTTGTTCAAATGTCTATAATCTATACACATTCTCATTGATCCATTTTTCTTCTTCACAAATAGTACTAGTGCCCCCATGGAGACACGCTCGGTCAGATGAATCCCCTATCGAAACATTCTTGAAATTGTGCCTTTAGCTCGATCAGCTCCTACGGTGCTATGCGGTAGGGTGTCATGGACACCGGAGTCATACCTAGTGATAAATCAATACCAAATTTCACCTCATGATCTGGAGGTTCTTCCGGTAATTCCTCAGAAAAGACATTTAGGAATTCTTTCACAGTGTAGATATCTCCCACAAAAAGTTTTGCGAAAACAAAATCAGATACATAGGCAAGATACGCCTCACAGCCACTTTCGGACTAACTTATCTACTATAAAAGTAGAGATTACATTAGAGAGATAATCTAGACACTTACCAAGCATGGCCACCTCATCATTCTCATATGTTCTCAGAGTAACTCTTTTAGTTGCACAATCTAGACTAACCCGATATTCTACGAGCCAATCCATTCCCAAAATCAAATCAAACTCATTAAAAGGTAACTCCATCAAGTCGGTTGGAAATACCTTACCCTGGATCTTTAGAGGTACCTATCTGTATACTCGATCAACCCAAACTGACTGACCCAAAGGACTAATCACAGAAAAATCTCTAACAATATTTTTAGCAGTTAAACCCAGATTTGCAGAAACAACGCTAGCAATATACGAATGAGTAGATCCAATATCAATGAGAGCATAGAATGGTATATAATGAATAAAGAAAGTACCTGCAATGGCACCAGCATCATTACTATCCCCGTGGCATCTTGCCGTATATACCAGAGCCAGCTGATAAGCCTCAATCTGACCTTCACCTTTATTCGTTGTTCTCTGTCCTCTCCCAGACCCATTACCACCTTTACCAATACCACGACCTCTAGGTGGTTGTAGAACCACTCTTAGAGGTTAAACAGAAATTGAAGCCGAAGTCTGTACTGCAGCTAGCACCTACTTTAGTCGATGGGGCAATCCCTAACCCGATGTTCTATCGACCCACAATGGAGGCACACTCTTAACTTTCTCCAACACTCACCCGGATGGCGTTTCCCACAATCATTGCACAGATGAATCTCAGATGATACATTGGTTCCTTGGGGCTCGGGGGATATCAAGTCTCACCAGTTCCTTAGGGCTCTATCTAGAACCAAAGGGACCAATCCCTCTTACTCTTACTCTGATCCCTCTCGCAATCACGCCGCTCACGCACAATACACTTTACTTCCTCTATTATCTTTGCTTTGTCAACCAAAACCACAAAAACCTACTCTCTTTGAGGAGCTATAAGAACCCACAAATCATATATCAATCCTTCCTCAAACCTCACAAACTTGTTGTATTCAGACACTACCAATGCCCGTGCATACTTGCTCAGTCGCAGATACTCGAGCTTCATATTTAGCCACAAATCGGTTCCCTTGAACTAAGCTCATAAGCTCGCGTCGACGAGCCTCAACATAACTCACCCCGCATTCTTACCCTAAAAGGCGTTCTTGAAATAATACCAATTAAACAGTTTAGATTGAGCATGTTGCTCAACTGTCAATCACCACTGATAGGCTTCGTTCTGTATTAAAGATACCACATCCCTCAATTTTTGAATATGGGTAAAATCCAAATCAGTCATAATACACTCAGTAGCTTTGAGCCAATACGCAACAACAGTAGGAGTGACATCTATGACACTCTTAAATAGTTTGGCCCCATTCGACCGGAGTTGTTCAGTAATCAAACCTCGACCTCCTATCCAGAATGGTCCCTGCAACCCTCTCCAATGCTCGAATCATGGCTTGTGTTAGTGCGTCGTCCCCAGCCATCGGAGTCTGGGACATCATCTCAACAGTGGGAGTACCCACTGCCTCGCTGGTCTTCAGATTGGGCATACTTCCCATAGAGGATGGCTATGCTTGAGCTCCTCCTCAGGGTCCTCGACGCCTACGAGTTCCTCCCCCACGACTACCACGCGAACTCATTTTAGTAATCTAGCTACAATGTCAGAGTGTATAGACCAGTTTAGATATTCAACATGATAATTTCACCAGTTCACATTAAAACGTTCAATTAGATAACAGTTCAGGTTATACATTCATTATAACAAAGTAGAAATACTTACAGGGTTGGCGTCGAGGCTCGATCACTACTAATATTTCAATTTTCAAATTAACTTAGATACTCAATTTTCACCTAATTTATTTTTATCATACATTATGAGCCCATAGACAATCTGAGCATTGTATAAATTGGCTCTAATACCACTAAATGTAACACCCTAGCCCGACCTAGATATCTAAACCAAGTCTTGTGAGTTACATCAAATATAGTACGAACACAACATTTAAAAAACAGCCAGAATGAACCATTTACTACATAACATCCAGCATAGCAATCAACTAAATATAAAATCCTTCCAAACATCATAATATCTTAGAACACTAAAATTCCTAACAATAGTATTTAAAAAATAATAATATCTTGACCGAGCTTTTGCAGCGCTGACTAGTTTAATTCTGAGAACCACTTGAAATCCAATCAATAACAGAGTGAGTTATAAACTCAAGCGATTAAAATTTATGAAAAATGGGATTTTTGGTACGCACTTGAAGAGATTTTAAAGTAGATTGATAAACCATAATATACACATATTTTAATCCCGCATTTAGCATGTTTTTGGATGATTTATCCATTTTATTGTGGAATTTGGTGCTCTTAATTTGTTGTTTTTATGTTTTATACTCAATAGGGCATCGGAGGATGAAAAGAACGAGAAATGGGCTGAAAAAGGGTAAATGGGTCGAATTACAAAATCGACACGGCCTAACCCCCAAGCCACATATCCTAGCCCCCAAGCCACACGGCCGTGCCTATTTAACAGGTTCGACCACGGCCTGGCCTCGACTTACATGGGCGTGTGCCATGGGTGTGTCCTTGCCGTAGCAAAGTAGAGTTCTATTCGGAATAGGGTACTTAGAGGCAAAAAAGCCATTCCAAAAGTCTATATAAAGACCCTAAAGGCCAACCTTCAAGGGGGCATTTAGCTAGGCCAAGGAGCCAAGCCAGAGGAGCCGAATTGTGGGATTCACTCGAAGAAAGCTAGTTGATTCATCTCAAAAAGTCATAATCATACTCAAGACTGAGGATCTCTCCTTCAATTTCTTAAGGAGGTTTTAGGGTTTTTTTTATGTTTTGTTTTATATTTTCTTTTGAGATGTTTACTTTTATAATTATGAACTAAACCTTCAAATACCTGAGGGGAATGAAACCTAAGACGAATCTTGTTATTGTTTTCTGAGCTGTATGATAAATACTTGATTTGTTCTTAATTATGTGTTCTTAATTCTAGCTTTGATATTCCAAGATATTGATTCAAGTATTGATGTGCTTAGGCAATGGAGCAAAAGTCTCTGTTTAAGAGTAGATCTAGCATAGTTAAGCGGAGTTGATCGCAACCCTAGAAGTAGGATGATGAAAATCACCTGATTAAGGTCAAACCTAATATGAGAGTCCATAGATCGAGTTAATGCAATTCTAGGGGTTTTAATTATAAAGAGATTTTAATTAATCAACCTAGGGTTAGACGTTAGTAGCCTCAAAAGAGGTATTAATATAAATTAGGGAATCCTATTGATCAAGTCAAGTGAATAAATCGTCTAGTTCAGAGTTAAATAATAAGTGAAGTCTAGGTGGATTCTTCCTCGGGTATTGTCTTAATCAATTGATTTTCCCCCAAGTATTCCCCAATTCATTCTCTTTGTCTTAGCATCTTCAGCTTAGTAGTTAGTTAATTTTAGATTAAACAACAACTCCTTTAATTTTTTAGGTTAAATGATAAAAAGAAAGTTGGTATTAGTACTTTTGGTTCCTTTGGGTTCGACAATCCGGTCTTGCCATTAAACTATACTATTGTTCGATAGGTGCGCTTGCTTCCATTGTTGTCTTAGTTAATTTTTAGGTTCGATCATTCTTTTTATAAAATTTTAAGACTCTGACACACAATCAAGTTTTTGGCGCCGTTGCCGGGGAACTGAAATATTAAGAAAGCTCAATTTTTATTACTTTAGCCATATTTTATTATATATATATTTTTTGTAATTAAATTTTATTTTTAATTTTCTAATTTTATTTTTCCTTTTTATCTTTTCCCAGCAGTACCTCTAGTTTATGACTAGAAGGAACCCGACAGGACCACTAATTTACGATAGTGAAATTGAAAGCACAGTTTGTAGAAACCGAAGAGAAATAAGGAGAAGCCTACAATACATACAAGAAGAGCAAGAAGACGAAGTTAATTTGAACGAAGAGATGGCTGAGAATAATCTGCTACCTCAGGAGGTGGCCGAACACCATGCTCCTCGAACTATGTATGATTATGCTAAACGTAATTTAATAGGAGCTGAATCGAGTATTGTTAGGCCTGCTATAGCTGCTAATAATTTTGAACTAAAACCTAACAATATTCAAATGATTCAACAATTTGTTCAATTTGATGGTTTGCAGGATGAAGTCCCAAACTCATTTAGCAAATTTTCTAGAATTCTGTGATACCTTCAAAATAAATGGCGTTTCTGATGATGCCATTCATCTTCAGTTATTTCCCTTTTGATTAAGGGATAAAGCTAAATAGTGGTTGCATCCTCTTCTACTAGGATCAATCACTATATGGGATCAAATGATTGAAAAATTTTTGTTGAAATATTTCCCGCCGGCCAAAACGGCCAAATTAAGGAATGATATCTATTCTTTTATGCAGATAGATTTAGAAACACTATACGATGCATGAAAGAGATACAAAGATCTATTGAGAAGGTGCCCACACCATGGATTACCCTTGTGGCTACAAGTCCAAACCTTTACAATGGTGTGAACCCTTCAACAAGACAATCGATTGATTCAAGAAATTTATGTAACCTCGAATAACAAAACTCCTGAGGCAGCCTATGAGTTTATTGAAGAGATGTCACTAAATAACTATCAGTGGCAAGTTATGAGAACAAAGCCAACGAAAGACGTCAGTGCTTTCAACCTCGACGCAGTAACCATGCTATCAAATCAGGTAGAATTGTTAAATAAAAAGATTGATGGTTTATATAGTTCTTTGCAGGTACATTCAGTTATGTAGTACGATACGAATAGAGGATGGATGAATAATACAGAATATCCACCTTACAACCCGAGCGCTAAAAACAAGCAAGTTCACTATATGGGTAACAATTTTAGACCTTAAAATAACCATTATAGTAATACTTATAATCTAAGTTGTTTGAAATTGGATTTATAAATACATGTTTTAGAGGAAGTATGGAACCACAAGTATCCGGCACCAAGTGAGTAAGTTTTTCTATTCTTTTTTTATTGTGTTATGACTGTAGTATGAAAACTTCACATGATAGAAGTACTCTAGAACTTTTAGCCTTAGGAGCTGAAACTATAGAGATTGAGACCTTAGGGTACGTTTTGCGAAAATAACTTTACTTCCTATACTCCATAAAACATTATTTAATTCATAAGACTCTTAATCAGATTAAGTCGACTTAGCAAACATGAGTACAAGAGGACGTGGACGTGGTATACATAGCCATAGTAGAGGCCGAGGTTCTAGGGTTGGATCCTCAGCATCGGGGCATATGTCCAGAAAGGAGGTGCCAGAATCGCCAATGATTGAGACGGGGTCTCATGACCAAGCTAGAGCTAATGAGTTGTCTCAGCTAGTTAGGGAGGTTTTAGAGGAGGTTAGAGGAATCGGTGAGGCACTTCAGGTTAGGTGCGTGGATTGTAAGAAGAGAAGGGATCGCAATTCTTTAGGGTCAAAGCCTCGTTCTGTGAAACATGTTAAGGCACGTCCAAACTTTTCGACTTGCGATTGTTGCGAAGGCATTATCCAGGTGAGTGCTGGAGGAGGTCAGGAGCATGTTTGAGATGCGAGTCTAAGGAGCATAGGGCTCGGGATTGTTCCATCACCATTAAGATGGGTATGTTTTGGTTGAATGTAAAAAATTTTATGAATAAGTGATAAATACCTATTTGTTTATGTGGTTAGATATTTGATGGTGTGAAGAGCTTCCAAGATTAAGATAGAAAGCGAATTAGTGTTTTAGTATCAGAGTGCATAGCATGAGTGTAGGGTTGTAGGTTAGGATGTACGACTGTTCCTATAGTTGGAAATTTTGAGGACAAAATTTCTTTAAGGGGTAGAATTGTAACGACCTGAATTTGGGCCTAGTAGAATTGGGCCCAATGAGACTTAGGCGTAAGGAGCGTTTAAAATTTTTGAGAATAAGAGAATGACATTATTTCAAGTTAGACTTATTAGGAAGGTGATTTTGGAAAGTTACGGGGTTTCTAGGAAGTTTCGGGTTCAAGTTAGGCTATAGGAAAATTTTAGTGATGAATCATTTAAAGGGGTGAAGGCAAATGGCGTCTAGCATAAGGGAATGAGTGGGTAACTTGCTAGCACAAGAGGAGCTAGTAGCAAGGTGGTGAGGCATCACATGAAGGGGCTTATGGGCTGGAGTTCGAATCCCATCTATTGTAACCTTTGGGATTTAATTTTTTGTACTAATCAAGTGTTTATGGAAATGTCGAAAAATCTTTAAAGATGGTAAGGAAGACTTTTTATTGAAGGAAAGAACATAAGGGAAAAGAGTAAGGAGGAGATCAATAAGAGAATAAGGAAAGGAAGAAAGGAAAAAGGTAAGGGAGGGAACATGTTGGCCGATTTTGTGGAAGGTGTTTTGGAAAGAAAATTGGTCAACCATCATCTTTTGGTAAAGGGATACATGGTTTGGTAAGGGGGGAAAAGAGCCAATATAGTTTTGTAAGTTTTGAGGCATGTAAAGTTTTCTTCTTTGCAGTATTTTAAGTTTTCTCTTTTCCCAATTTCTTCCTTCCCTTGCCAAAACTCTAAAGCCAAAATTGTGCACCTTTCTCCTTTGTTTTGCCAAAACTTTCAAGCCATTCTTTGCTACTACTTATCATTCTCTTAGTTTTGGTTTCAAAAGTTGATTGGTAAGTGGGTGCTTAGGCCGAATATTGGTGGTAAGATGTTACTCTTTATTTTGATGTTTTGCGCCGCTCATGTGATTCTATTTTGTGGTGATGATATCAACTTCTTGCTCTTGTGGAAGGGCCAAATATTGGATGAAGGCTAACCCCTTTGATACATCACTTATTTATTTTTAGGAACTCGTTGCAATAGCCAAAGTGCAAGACCGCTAGTTGGGATTTTAGAGTTAAAAGAGTTTGTGGTGTTGGTTGACCGGGCATGTAAGGCCGAAGAACTGAATAAGGAAAAGAGGAAAGCCATGAGTGAGGCTCAAGATGCGAGAAAAAGGCCAATGAGTAAATCATACCAAGCTCAATCGAAGAGGTCCAAGGAAATGAACCCCCAGACGATAGCGTCGGTTGGACATTCACATCGAGATCGAGGTAACACATACTCGGGCTCGAGAGTTCAAGCCACTTTGATTGCAAGTGTGGGCAATTAGAAGTCTAAACAGGAGTGTCCAAATTTTGGTAGGCAGCACACTGGGGAGTGTTGGGGAAACAATCGAATTGTTACAAGTGCGGTTCACTAGACCATTTTATCCAGAATTGTCCAAAGAGGGAGGAGAAGGAAAGAAAGCAAGAAGTGAGATTAAGCAATGTACCTTCAAGGGTAGATCACAAAAGAACCCAAGAGGTGGGACTAGTAGTAGAGGTGCGCCTCGAGATTCTGCTGTGAGACCGGAGGGTCGAGCACCTGCAAGGACCTATGCCATTCGAGGTTGCGAGGAGGCATCATCTCCAGATGTGATAACGAGTACTTTTTCTCTTCATGACACCTCTGTTATTGCTTTGATCGATTCGGGGTCTACCTATTCTTACATTTGCATAAGATTGGCATCTAGTATGTGTACAACCCAATTTCTACCCGGGCCCATTAACAAATTTAAACCCAAATTATCATACCAATTTTTTAGGCCCACATGTTTTAAATTTTCTTTCAGAAACCTAGGGTTTCTAACCCTAAATCTATCGCCGCTCCATGTGTGCCCCCGACGCGCACACCGCCCGAGGGATGACCACCCCAGCACCTCTTGCACCGAAACGGCGAGACACATGCCTCTGTTGACTCCTGACACCTACAAACACAGCAAGGAAGAGAAAGCAGACAGTAGAGAAGAAAAAAGAAACAAAAAATTGTATTTTATATATATTTTTCGGCTATAAAGCCATAGAAAGGAATGTAACCTTTTGGGGGGAGTGGAGAGATTGAATACAAAAAAAGATATTCAAACACATCAAAAAAGAAAAAACAGCAAGCAGTGAAGAAAATAAAAACGACTAAGGTCTTTATCTTCATTTTTTGATTGATTCTATTTCTTTTTTGTTCTTTGTTTTTCTCTTTCGAATACACATACATACACTGATATTTTCTCCATTTTTCTTTTAAAAAATAGCATACATATATATAGCAAATAAAAATAAATTTTTTTACCTTTATGACTTTTCTATTTGCCAGTATCTGTGTATACTGGTGGTGGTCCTGAGACAGTGCCTCTGGGCCAAGTGAGGGAGAGGCGAGAGAGAAGATAGGAAGCACTTTGTTTTTTTAAAAAATAATGGCAGAATGACTTTTTTTTTAAAAAATGCTTTTATAGGACAAGTGAAACAGCTCTGTTTAGGGCCTATTTTAGTGGCCTTAAAATAGCGCCGTATAAGGCCACCGACTCGCGGCTTGACCCGACCTGCAAGGAGGATCCGCGTGTTTTCGATGGAAGGGCTAATTGCACATTTAGACCTTCCGCTTTTTTATTGTTTTACAATCAAGTTTTTATCTCTTTTAATTTTTTCCCCATAACTTATTACGATTTCAGTTAGGTCCCTATCTGAACGATGTCGTTTTAGAGGAGAAGAAAATTTTCCTTTTGGCCCCTCCTTGTTATTCGCGTGTTCTGATATATCCTTTTCCTTTCTTTTTATTTCGATTTTCCAGACACTTACATTTAGGTTTCAATTTGGTCCTTTCTTTTTTCTTTTGTTATTTCTTTTTATTATTTTAATTTTTTATTTTTTATCATTAATTTTTTATTATTAATTATTTTCCTCTTATTTTTTTATTTTGTTTACTTGTTTTTCTAAATGAATTAATTAATTTTAATAATATTATTATTATTATTATTTTATTCCTCTACTATTATTATTATTTTATTTTTATTAATAGTACCATTATTATTATTATTATTATTATTATTATTATTACTTATTTATTTATTATTATTATTCGCTTATTAATGTATTATTATTATTATTTAATCTCAATTTGATCTTCATTTCCACCATTTATAAATTTATTTTTATATATATTATTTTATTCATTATTTATTTGGTTGTTATTTTATTTTATTTTATTTATTATTTATTTATTATTCTTTACTTTTTAGTACTTTAAAGTAATTTATTTCCTTTATTGTATTTTTACTTTTATTATTATTATTATTATTATTATTATTATTATTATTATTATTATTATTTATTACCTATTGTGCTTTATTATAAATTGCACCCTCTCATTTGTATTTTAATTTAATATTTTACTTTCAATATTTTATAAATTATTTTTCTTAATGTTTATTTGTGTACGATATATTTCTTTGTCTTCATAACATTCAAAACTTAGTATTTTCTATTGTGTGCATTGTTTTGTCACTAATGTTATTATTATCATTGTTATTATTTGTTTTATTTTTTCTTTGATTGTTCATATTAGCACTAAAATAATGTACATTATGTGATTATTGTATATTATTTTCATTAGTATATCATTGTTGTCATTTATTGAACGAGACATTTCATTCGTATATCATCGTTTGTGCCGTCATTCATCAACGTAATATTTTATATCATTAATTTTTATCCGAACATGTCAATAAAATTTTCAAAAATAGGCAATGTTTCGTATTTGAAAGAGTCGATAAAATCGCGCCCTAACTTACGGAGTTTCGATTTTTCTCGTTGAATTCGAATAATTGAATATCCTTTCAAAAATTAAAACACGTAAGATTTCAAATAAAAATCAAAGGCCAAATTATCCTCAAGGATTCGAAATGTCATGCCCTAACTTACGGGACGTGGCGTTTTATAGCCTCGAGATAAGAAAGTCTTCAATATATTTTCGACTTATTTAGGCGTTCCAAAACAAAATATACATTAATGCAAAAAGGAATCGTATTTCAAATTTTTCCGAGTTTTCAACTTTCAACATAAAGACATTAAATAACCAATTAGGTACCAATTTTGGGCGTCACGAGGGTGGTAATCCTTTCTCGTGCGTAACTGACTCCTGAACCTGTTTTCTGGATTTTGTAGACCAAAATCGTCGTTTTCGTAAATCAAAATTTTTATTAAAATGATTGAATTACGAGGTGACCCGATCACACCTCATCAAAAAGGATTGGTGGCGACTCCGGTTTTTCGTTTTCAAAATCAAAGTCGACCTTTTATCAAAAATGGTTTCGACAGCTTAGCGACTCCACTGAGGACACAAAACAAGAGAGTCTAGCCACAAGTTGATTAATGTTTGTCTTTTTATCGAAAAATTGAAAATTCTTTTAGATTTACGATCCTTTGGTTGCATTTTATCTATCATTTCTGTAGTCTTTGTTTGCTTTATTGGTTTAAGCCTTTTGATAGATTTCACATATTGCATTACATGACTGCTCGATTATACCCTTTTCAGTGGGAGTGAGAAGCTATTCCTTCATGAGGTCTTCACCTCCGTATAGGATAGTGGATCACTTTCGGGATACATCCGTACCTATGTCTTCGTAAGATTTTGATCTCCGAATAGCCATAGGAAAATGTATTCCCCTGAACTGAACTCTGTCTATATGAGCCTATAATGGGAGAGGATCGAGGAATCTGCCGGTTCGGGTACCTTTACTTTAGAATCAAAACCCATATAGCCCTTAAGAGCCCACCCTAGGTAGAAGCACTCCAAACCCCTAGTGGTCATCCAAATAGGTGCTCTATTTGTTATTTATTTTTTTGTTTGTTATTTATGTTTTTGTACTGACATATTTTTTTGTTGTAACGTTATGATTGCATTGCATTTTCATAATAGAAAAGAGGTGTTGATTTTGGAGCCCAAAGGGAGCTTAGGGCCAAATGACCCTAAAATATAAAGTACGTGAAATTTGACCCAATAACGGACTTGGAAATGTGGGCTCAAGATGCCACCTAAGGTTTTAGAAATGGCCCAAATGCAAGAGGTTTTGGGCTGAGTTCGAGTCACTTGGGAAGCAAGTAAATAAGTTTAATTTTTGCTTCCGTATATTGAGGTGGACTGCATGGGTTTCTAGAAAAGGAAGAGTTTTATTTGCATAAATATGTGAATAATAAGAGATAAATAAGGAGTTTTATTCACATAAATATGTGAATAATAAGAGATAAGTAAGGAGTTTTATTCACATAAATATGTGAATAATAAGAGATAAATAAAGGATTATTTTCTAAAGAGATAATATTATCAAAAAGAGGAGTGGTGGCCAAGTCAAGGACTCTTGGCCTAGCAAATTTGGCTATAAAAGGAGAACCCAAGGTCTTTTTCTCTCATCTTTCCAAGTAGCCGAAAATCCCTTTGCTCTCTCCCCTCTGCCGAATTTTCTTTCTATCTTTTCTTCTTCTCTTTTCTTCATCTGTCAAGCCAAAACCTTTTTCTTTTGATCCCTGATTAAATCTCCACAGCCGAAACCCTGAGACTCTAGGCAAGGAAGCAATCGGTCAAGGCATTAAGGATCTTTTACAACCTGTCGAATACAAGGGGAATCTTTCGGAAATCTAAGGATCCAAGGTAAGATATTTTATTCGATTAAAGGTTATGATGTATATGTTAGATTAGATCTAACATGAAAATTTCGACAGTATATAGGGCAAGGAATTCTCTTGATTTGGAATTTGTATGGTAAGTGATATTCGCCAAGGCTTAATTTTGGTATTTGGAATTATTTTTCATTATTTCAAAAGCCGGAAACTCACATGGTTACATGATTTAGTATTAGCCGATTTCAAGGAAAAGGATACTAGTAATTTCGGATTTGATTTACAATCATCCAATTCGGCATCAAAGGTAAGTCTTTTTACAAATCCTACTAGAATTTGGTTTTGTTTTAAAGCCAAATAGGTTTATTAATGTGACTTGTATGATGGCCGAATATAGGAATTAATAGATCTAAAGTTAGATCGGGATTTTCGAGATCTCAAGGAACTTTTATTTAAGCGAATAAGGTGTGTACCCTTACTATCCTTCGATATTTTATGGCTAAATATTTTAATATATGATATGAATAATAATGTGAATGTGGCTATGTACCACAAATGTGGCAAAAAGTACCTGTGCACGCTTCCTACTTGATAGGATTGTGAAAATGTTATTTTATAACATGCGAATATATGTATATGAACATGAAATTAGTTATGCACAATATATATATTTTTGGGGCATTCGGGATTTATGTGAAAGGGGGAGAACAGGTGTTGACTTCGGTCTCACCAACGAAGGTGTTGACTTCGGTCTCACCAACTAAATATAGGTGTTGACTTGGTCTCACCAACGAAGGTGTTGACTTGGTCTCACCAATCTAAATATGTTGACTACTCACATTGCGAAATTTTGGTAACTACGGTTACAATAGTGTCTAATGACACAACGATAAATTTGATTATAGTGTCTAATGACATAACGATATGGGTGAATGCCTATGATGGAGAGTAGCGGATGGAGGGTTGACTTAGTAGTCCCCACGGTGTACAGGTTGGTACGGGGAGTGTAGTGGATGGCTAATTAGGATTGGGTTTGGGTTGCATCATAATTTCATTATTATATGGACTTGATGATTTGAACATGAATGCCCGATTTATTGAATGATAGTATTGTGTGCACATTGAGTCTGCTGACTCACCCCATTGTGGGAATTATTTTTTCGGTGATGAGCAAGGATTTGACTGGCCTTGGTGGACCATGAGGTGGCCATGCTTCATTTGAAGATTTTATGTAATTTGGACTTTATTTCTTTTAGTACCTTTAATCCTATTTTGGGTTTTATTTTATGTAATAAGGCCATAGTGATTATTTTATTATTGTTTTAATGGGGTGTTTCACGTTGATTCACATTGCTAAATAGAGAGCTTGTCATGGAAAATGAATTTCTTGATAAAGTGGAGGATAACGCGACCTTCTGAATATGGTCCTAGTAAACACAACGAGAGAAGGGTGATGGTCTGATAGATGAGTAGACGACTTTACTTCATCGCTCGAGGATTCAAGCTGACAGAGATTATTCGAGAGTTGATATCATCCCAATTTCCTTAAAGAAGCTAACAAGCATCACGAGGATGGGTAGCAATAGGTAGCCGAATCAAGCAAAAAGGAGCTAGTAAAGGCATCCATTGGAAAAATTCGCGATTTGATTTTAACATCTAGATATGAAGAAAAGGATCGATTTCTTCGATTTGAGTATTAGGGTAAGGCCATATTTGTAATATGTTTTATGTAACGAAATCTGTTTTCTAGTAAAGTTGTTCTAACAGAATTGAATCAGAGTCAATGCCTCTTTTTGCATTCATCTCATGCATTTGCATCACATTGCATCATATGCATTAAATTTTACTAAGAGACCCTAATCAAAAAAAATTATTTCAGTTAATCTAGAAACCAACAAGAGCCAACCAATCGTACATCGCTATAGTACTCGCGCCAAAACTAAAACAATGGACCAAAGATTGGAAAGGCTAGAACAGATTCAAAAAGAGATACAAGACCAGTTGCAAGTGCAACTGCAAGAACATTTAGCAAAAGTAAAACGGGATATGAGCGATCAGATACTGGAATGCAAAAGAAATATGATAAGCCAATTAACACAATTAATGGCTGGAGGACTCGAGAAAGGGAAGAGCACCGTGGTTAACTCTGGGGATGATAATGAGGATCCCACTTACCCCCCGGGTTTTACCCCAATAAGTGTTCAGACCCAACCAAACGCGTATCCGCAAGGGGTACCCATCACTATCAGACCCCAACAATATCAAGTCGGTACCTCGGCACCAATGAACTACCCGACAGGCTCAGGTTCCAATCCGAGGGACAATCCAACCAATCCTGTAGTTCCTGATCTAGACGAAATGGAAAAAATAGAAAAAGCAAGGGTGGAACTACCAAAACAACTCGAAGATCGGTACAGGTAGTTAGAGAAAAACTTCGAGCAATGGAGAATGTTGATTACCATTGAGAAGTTGACGCCGAGGATCTGAGTTTAGTCCCAAATCTAGTACTCCCACCGAAATTCAAGACTCTAGAATTTGAAAACTATAATGGGACTAGTTGTCCTAAAGCTCACATCACGATGTTCTGTCGAAGGATGATAGGGTATGTTAATAATGACCAATTATTAATCCATTACTTCCTAGACAGTCTGATTGGGTCAGCTGCCAAATGGTACAACCAACTGAGCCGTGCCAAAATCCACTCGTGGAAGGACTTGGCACAGGCTTTCATGAAGCAATATAGCCATGTAAAAGATATGAAACCTGACAGAATTACACTGTAGAATATGGAAAAGAAGCAAAGTGAGAGCTTCAAGCAATATGCCCAAAGATGGAGAGAGGTGACAACACAAGTCCAGCCACCTCTTCTGGAAAAAGAAACGATGATGCTTTTCATCAATACTCTGAAAGCCCCGTTCATTAACCATATGTTGAGAAGCGCTACCATGAGCTTCTCAGATATAGTAATGTCCGTGAGATGATCAAAGACACCGTAAGGAGTGGGAGGATAGATGCGGGGGAAAGCGCCAAAAGGTCAACCCCGAGGAAGAAAAAAATGAGATAAATAGTGGGTATATACAAAAAGAGCTACTCAAAGCCAATTTTCGTTGGCCCACCAAGGACGATAACCACTAGCCTTCAGGCCCCTCCAAGGTAGGAATCCAAGCAAAGGCCGAATACGAAAAGGCTCTAGTTTACACCTATCCCAATGACGTACAGGGAGATGTTTCAAAGCCTATTCGATGCAGATGTGGTATCCCCCTTCTACCTAAAGCCCATGCAACCTCCATTCCCCAAATGGTATGACGCAAATTCTCAATGTGAGTACCACGCAGGAATCACGGGACACTCTATAGAAAACTGCACCACTTTCAAAAAATTATTGAAAGGCTCATCCGAATGGGCTTTGTAAAATTTGACAATCCGTCTGGTGTAGAAAATCCGTTACCCAACCATGCTGATAATGGGGTAAATATAATAATCGAGAATACGAGAAAGAGAATCAAAAAGAATATTGCGAAGTAAAAACCCCCCATTGAAATGGGTTTTGAAACAAATGATAGATATGGGATTAATCATCCAGATTCAGAGGAGACACCCAAAGGGATGATGAGCTACTGTGAATTCCATGCTAAAGAAGGTCATGAAATCCAAGAGTGCGCTGAATTCAAAGCTTTGGTGAAGAGCCTAATGGATAATAAAGAGTTGGAATTCCTTGAAGAGGTCAAAACCCAAGAAGGAATATTGGGGAATCTAAAAATTAACGTCGTATCTAAAAAGAGAACCGGGGAATACTTGGGAGTGTTTTGAACAATAGGACTGTGGAAGAGATCTTTATATTTTTTAGAGTCAAATTTAGAGTAATGTCCAAAACTCGCTTATTGCTCTAAGCCTAGGAGTAATAAGAATCTTTTTTGTGAAACAGGCTTATGTTCAACATCTATATTTTCAATAAAAACACATTTTTGTGTCTCACTTTGAGCAAATATTCTTTTATTCCTTTATTTCATTCATGTTCATACCACATAAATAATTATTCTTAGATTTATTTGTTTTTTAAATATTCCTTCATACCTACAACAAGTCCCTAGATATCAACGACATGAGCGACGCTGCTACTAAGTCAGAATCTACTTTTAAGCAAGATATGTGTCTAGAGGGATCTCAAGACTTTGAAGAAGACATAGAATGTAACCTATCTCTTGATTTGTTGAGGATGGTAGAACAAGATGAAAAATAGATCCTACCTTATAAAAAGTCATTGTGAGCCTAGGAGAAGGGAAAGAAGTGAATATTAGAGCTTGTATCACCATAGACACAAAGCAAGACGTCATTGAGTTATTCTAAGAATTTAAAGATGTTTTCGCATGATCGTATCAAGATATGTCTGGGCTACTAAGACGTGTGGATGCTGTTAAGGCTAAGAAAATATTAGAAGAAGAACACATGCTAATGGTTTTACAATGGCCAGGAAAATCATGAGGTTCGGGTACTGTTGGTCCACCATGGAAGGGGATTGCATCAGTTATACCAAGAAATACCATGGGTGCCAAATTTATAGAGACAATATTCCTATACCTCCTTCATCTCCTCATGTATGACATCTCCGTAGGCTTTCTCTATATGGGGCATGAATTTTAGTGGGCCAATCTCACCAAAGGCTTCTAACGGGTATCGATTCATCTTTATGGTCGTCCATTACTTCACAGAATAGGTGGAAGCCGCTTCATATGCCAATGTCACAAGGTCGGCAGTCAACAAATTCTTGAAAAAAAAAGAAATCATATGTCAGCATGGAATGCCAAAAAGATCATATCTGACAATGCACGAAAGTTGATCAATAGCATGATATTAGAAGTTTGCAGTCTATTCAAGATTAACATTGCATTGCCCCAAAATGAACGGTGCAGTGGAGGCAACCTAAAAAAAAAGAGATTGTGAGGAAAATAATTGAGACTCATAAAGATTAGCATGAGAAATTACTGAACGTCTGTCAAGACCTCTATCGGGCAACGCTTTTCTAATTAATTTATGGAATGGAAGTAATTTTACCTATCAAAGTTGAGATTCCCTCCCTTCAAATCTTGTTAGAACTGCAGTAGAATAGATCCAATCCCGATATGATCAGCTGAATCTGATCGAAAAGAAGAGGTTGAGAACTATCCGGATGATGAGAGCTTACCACAAAAAGGTTCCCCTTAGAGAATTCCATGAAGGAGACCTAGTTTTGAAAAGGATCCTTCCCATACAAAAGGACTTCTGAGGAAAGTGGATACCAAACTGGGAAGGACCTTATGTGGTAAATAAGGCTTTCTCTAGAAAAGCGTTGATTTTGACCTAGAGGGATAACAAGGACTTGTCTAATCCTATGAGTTCAAATCAAGAAATATTTCATTAAAAAAAGAAAAAAAAAAGAAAATGAGAGGCTAAGGTGAAAACCTGCAAAGGACGTCTCGAGACCAAAAGGGTTTTGAATTGAAAACCCGTAAAGGGCAATTCAATTTTTAATAAAAAATAGGGAATGTGGTAGTCTCACTTTCTCTGAATTAACAAGAAGGAAAGATATTACTTATTGGGGCATCAATAGAGTACTCTTGATCTCTTAAACACATCATGAGCTCAAAATGGTCCTCAAGAAGTTCGTACAGAGAAGCTCATACTGTGATTTCTAGGGCACTGATCGTTGTTTTGTCAAGTTTGAAAATTTATAAAGAATATGATCAAACCTAGAAACTAACTCTGACAACGATTATAGGCAAGTGTACCTATCGAATAGTAGTATAGCTTAGGCAAGGCCGGATTGTCAAACCCAAAGGAACTAAAAGTACTAATACTCACTTTCTTTTTATTATTTAGCCTAAAAAATGGAGTGATTGGTTGACTTAATCTAATTTAACGACTACTAAACTAAAGACACGAAGATAAAAAGAACGAATTGGGAAATAACTTGATGAAAAACTCAGTTGATCACAAGGATACCCTTAGGAAGAATCAGCCTAGACTTCACTTGTTATTTAACACTAAATCATATGATTTATTTATTTAGTTTGATCTGTAAGACTCCCTAACATATATTAAACCCTCTCTCGAGGCGAATAATGTCTAAACCTAGGTTAATTAGTGGAACTCTCGTTCTCTTATAATAACCCCTTAGAATAGCAGTAAATCGATCTATGGACTCCCATATTAGGTTTCACCCTAACTCTGCAAAATCTCGTCACCCTATCTCAAGGCGTGTGATCAACTCCGCTTAATTATGCTAGATCTACTTTTAAGCGAGGTCTATTCCTCCTCCACCTAAGCACATCAGATTTGGATTAAGTATGCATAATTAAGAACAAACTAAGTATTTATCATATAATTCAGAAATTAATAACAAGATTCATCTAGGTTTTATCCCCTTCAGGTATCTGAAAGGTTTAGTTCATAATGTATAAAGAAAACATCTCAAGAGAAACGATAAAACAAAACATAAGAAATCCCTAAAACCCCCTAAAGGAATTGAAGGAAATCCGCCGTCTTGAGTAGAATTCTAGCTCCTTGAGATGGATCAATGGCTATCTTCAAGTAATTCCCACAAATCTGGCTTTCTGGCTTGGCTCCTTGGCCTAGCTAACCGCCCCGACAAAAGCCCCGCGTAAGGCTTCGCCGAACTCCCCTTAAGTTGCACCTTGGGTGTTTATATAGACTTTGAGATGCCTTACTTGGCCCCTAAGTATCCTAATTCAAGTATAATTCCTACTCGGTGTTTGAATAGGCTTTGGAATGTGTTTCTTTGCCTCAAAGTATCCTATTCGGTAGAATTACTCTTTTCTGCGGTAGGGACATACCATGGTACACGTCTGTAAATCGCCTTCAGTAGTGTCTCGATTACATCGATTGGGGCACGGTAGTAAATTATGGCATGGCCATATCTTAGTTAATTTTCGAGGCACGGTTATGTGGCTTGAAGTCCAAGCCGTGTCGATTTCCTTTTTGGCCCAAATTGGCCCGTTTTAAGCTCATTTCTTGTTCTTTTCATCCTCGGGTGCTTTCCTGAATAAAAACATGAAAAGAAAGGATTAAGAGCACATTTTTACATAAATCAAGGGTTAAATCATCCAAAAGCATACTAAATGTGGGCCTAAAATATGTTACTTTACGGTTTATCAAATACCCCCACACTTAAGCTTTTGCTTGTCCTCAAGCAAAATTCTTAACTTATAATTAAAATGAACTTTCCATAATTCACAATTCCTATCAACAATGCCTCATCATAATTCGCAGATAACTTATACATGGATAATTTAACTCAAAGACTCTTAAAGGCTCAAACAATTCTAAGTCATAAATTTTTAGCATAAAAGCATAGGCATCTCCCCTTATCTAAATAATTACCTTTAATTCAAAACTGACAAGGATTGACATCCTCACTAAAGATTCACTCAAATCACTTGAAGTGTTTAAGTTTCAAGAAAAGCACTCATAGGTCGAACCTAAAAAGTTAACCCTATAAGCTTGCATGAAAATCAAATCTCCACCACTGTAATATGAGATGAGACACAAATCAAAAGGTCTTTTGACAGGGTTGTAACAGGGCTTAGGTTAAAGGTGTGGATAAAGGCTGAGTTAGAAGGTTTGAAATCGAGATTGACGACCAATTACCTAACAAGAATAATAAACTAGAAAATAAATGGTTGCTTTGAAACTAGTAATACTACAATTGATAATACTTTTAATACGAGCTCTTCTTCAACAATTGGAATTTAAACGCATAAGCTCCTTTAATCATATACTAATGCTTAAATATACTTTGGTTTTTTTAAGAACAAACTAAGTAAATACATAATAAAAAAGAACTTTATCAACTAAAATAAACTAATTCAAGAATCGATCAAATCAATTCTCGATAGAAAGGTAGTAAAAAGAATGGTGATAATAAATACAAAGGGTTTTAGGTTAATATTAAGCGGGTAATTCAATAAAAAAGAGTCGTTAGGATCAAATGGGTTCACTAGGGTTAATTATGTAGGTAAGCTTTTTAGTGGAGTGAATGGGTTAAAACCTAGGTGCCTTTATCATCTCAATTAGATATCAAATCATTAATGTGGTCCCCGACATGTATAATCAAGGCAAGTTCTAGAATAAATCAATTTAGTGTTGACACACTTATAATCAATAAAGTGTGCATAAAAAGATTCATATATGCTCTATAAGGCTCAAATCTCACAAAAATTATGGGTATTTGACATCAATCTGTAAATTTCAAACTTCAAGGTAATATTCAAATTCGGTTCAACAACTTAGAAAATTTTTGATTCTTGAAAATAGACTTATCATGCTTGATTCTCTAGTATTCTTCAAGTATAAATCATCAATGCACAATTTTCAATGACTTACTCAAAAACATATTAATAAAAATCATAAATCATTAGAAATTTCACCCTAATTAATAATATGAGAAAATTACTTAGGAACAAGACTAAAATTTAGGATTTTGGAATAATGCAAAAAGTTAAGTATTTTTACCCCTACACTTAAGATGTATATTGTCCTCAATGTACAAAGATAGATAACTAATAATGTAATCAAAAGAGAAGGGGAGAAGTGACACTTCCTAAATTTTGGATGATTTGAGTTGGCAGAGGTTGTGGTGGCATTTTTATGGGCCTGGTGGGGTGATTACCGATGAGCTTTGTGCTAGATAAAGAAATTGGGTAGCCTCTAAGGATGTGGTGTGTGATTCCCAAGTAGCCTTTAGAACCTAAAACAAGGAAACTAAAACCAAATAAACCAGATTAAGCATAAGAGAGTCAAAGGGAAGGAAATTGAAGTGAAAGAGAAAAGAAAAATAAAATCGAAAAGTTCTCAAAAACCCTTGGCTTGGTGTTTGGATGAAGCGGTCGGCATGAACTTATGTGTAGTGTCTCCTTTGAGGAGACTGTGGTTTGACTCTTCTACTTCTTCGGCATTTTCTTGGTGTAGCTCAAGAGTCTGGGCACTTTTCTTAAAGGAATAAGAGAATTTTTTGAGAGAAAAGGAAGGAAGAAAGAATAAGAGGAGAAGAAGAAGGGCTATGGGGAATGAGGGTGGGTGAGAAGGGGGAAGAGTGGGTTTAAATAGAATTTTGGTTTCTGGCACCTTCCCACGCCCGTGGACCGAGGGTATGTTGAATTACACGGTCGTGTGTCTAGGCGTGTTGGTTCACCCACGCCCATTTTTTAGATGCCACACCCGTCCCTGAAAAGGCAGTGTGTTGGCACGGTTGGGTAGCATGGGCATGTTTTTCCCGTATCTAGTAAGTCAGTAGCTTTACACGGTTATGGCGCACGGCCGTGCCATATATCAATGCCGGGGAGTGGTTAGATCCGTGACATCGAAAAGTGGTTAGGATTTGATTTACACGGCCTCTACTATGTCAGTACAGGGATTTCAATGGTCCATACGACCATGGACACGACCGTGTGTAGGACCGTGTATTCTAGAAATCTACACTTTTGGTTAGTTTACAAAGAGAAAGAGAAAGAAAAGAAAATAAAATGAAAACAAATGTAAAAAGAAGTAGGATTAGTGCTCGGGTTGCCTCCGAGAAGCGCTCGTTTATAGTCTGAAGGTGGACTTTTCCTTGTACTTGAATCAAGGAGGTTTAAAGGTTTGAATATCTTTCCTCTTGCTTAAAGTTTTATTTTCTTGACAAAGTTCAAATCGAGAAGCATTTACCTTAGAGGTTTCGAATGTTGGGTTGCTTACCTCGACTATTCTGTGTATGAAGATATTGTATACCTTAAGAAGGATTTCTCCCTTTGGTTTCAGGTTTGTTTTGATGATGTGTCTGCTTTGTCTAACAGTACCTGGTCTCCTATTTTGAAGTGATTGGATGTTCCTACGAGCTCTTCTGGTGGTTCCTCTAGTTTTACTTCGTATGGTTCTTCTTTGACGTGTGTCTTCTACTCTTCTAGTCTGTCGACCTTAAGGTTTTGATCCTTCTCTTTGTCGGTTTGGGTGCTATGATTTGGCTCAGGTTTGTCTTCATGTGGTGTTTACTATGATAAATGTTGAACAATTTGATTATCATCTGTATTGACTTTCTTACCTTCATTGATTGTTGTCCTGGCCGAGTCAAGAGCTTAAAGACTGATTGATTTTTCACCTACACAAAGTATGAGTTCTCCTGTGGCAACATCAATTTTATCTTTGCAGTTGCTAATAAGGGTCTTCCCAAAATTAAGGGGATTGTATTATCCTCATCCATATCTAAGACAACAAAATCTACTGGGAAAACAAATTTATAGATTTTGACAAAAATATCTTCAATAATGACCCTTGAAATTCTAACAGTTTTATCAGCTAATTGTATACTAATTCTAGTTTGTTTGGGCTTCCCTAGACCTAGTCGTTTAAAAAATGTATACGGCATGACATTTATGCTTGCCCCTAAATCAGCTAATGCATTATCAATAGTTACACTACTAATTAAACATGGAATTGTAAAACTCCCTGGATCTTTTAGCTTTTGTGGTAGTCGATTCTGTAACATTGCTGAGCATGCTGCGTTCAATTCCATATAGTGCTCTTCGTCTAATTTGCGTTTGTTAGTCAAGAGCTGTCTTGAAAATTTCCTCGAGTCTAGCATTTGAAAAAGAGCTTCAAGAGGAGGTAAGTTAATATGTAATTTCTTTAAGAGTTTAAGAAACTTGCCGAACTGTTCCTCTGTATCATCTCTTTTCATCGCTTCGGGATAAGGTATACGAGGTTGGTACTCCTTGATTATCGGTTTTGGCTTTTTTTGTGTTACCTCTATCTTACCTTCGTCTACCTTGTTTTCTTGTATTGAACTGGATTCATCTTCTCTTTTATTGTCATCAGCTGTGATGGCTTGGATTTGTTCTTTCAGGTTAATCTCAATGTTACTTGGTAGCCGTCCTTACGGTCGTTTTGACATTAGCTTTGCGAGTTGTTCGACTGCATTAGTGGCTGCCTTGACTGACTTAGTAAGTTCATCGATTCGGCTCTCGCTTCTTTTAATTATTTTCTCAATTTTTTGGAAGTGATTTTCTGTGTTTGCCATGAATTTTGTCAGCATCTCTTCGAGGTTTGGCTTCTTCTCTTGCTGTATGGCTGATTTTGAAAATTTGGAGGAGGTTGTTGTCTTTGATTTCCTTGATTTCCTTGGCCTCCCCATGAAAAATTTGGATGGTTCCTCTAACCTAGATTGTAGTTATTACTATAAGGATTATTATTTGATCTGAAATTATTACCTATATAGTTCATCTGTTCGTTCTTTGCGTCTGGTTGGTAGGGTGGGTACTTAGGATTCGCCATAGTTCCACTTGTGTTGCACTACATGACTGGATGTACCTATGAAGAACACAAACTATCAAGCTTTTTATTCATCATCTCTACCTGTGTTGATAGCATGGTCATTGCATCGAGGTTGTAAAATCCGGTTGATTTTGTCAGTTTCGTCCTTATAACTTGCCACTGATAGTTATTCAGTGACATTTCTTCAATGAACTCGTAGGCTGCTTCAGGAGTTTTGTTGTTCAGGGTTCCACTAGCGGATGAATCGATTAGCTGCCTTGTTGAGGGGTTTACACCATTATAGAAAGTTTGGACTTGTAACCACAAAGGTAGACCATGGTGTGGACACTTCTCAAGAGATCCTTGTATCTCTCTCATGCGTCGTATAATGTCTCTAAATCTATCTGCACAAAAGAAGAGATATCATTCCGTAATTTAGCCGTTTTGGATGGTGGGAAATATTTTGATAAATATTTTTCGGTCATCTGGTCCCATGTCGTAATTGACCCTCGTGGTAACGAGTTCAACCACTGTTTGGCTTTATTCCTTAATGAAAAGGGAAATAACTGAAGATGAATGACATCATCAGAAACGCTATTTATTTTGAAAGTATCACAGAACTCTAAAAAATTAGCTATATGAGTGTTCGAGTCTTCGTCCTGCAAACCATCAAATTGAACAAATTGTTGAATCATTTGTATTGTGTTAGGCTTTAATTCAAAATTATTAGCAGCTATAGCAGGCCTAATAATACTAGATTCCGCTCCTGTTAAATAAGGTTTAGCATAATCATACATAGTATGCGGAGCATTGTTTTCTTCCACATCTCTTGGTGGATTATTCTCGTCCATCCCTTCAGTAGGATTGGATCTGCCTTCTCGCTCTTCTTCCGTGTAATCTAGGGCTTGCCTAATTTCTCTGCGATTCTTCTGAGCGGTAGCTTCAATTTCACTATCGTATACTAGAGGTCCTGTTGGGTTCCTTCTAGTCATAAACTAAAGGTACCTGCTAGATAAAAAAAAGAAAGAAAGAAAATTAGCAAACAATAAAATAAAATAAAATAAAATAAATTGAGAATAAAAAATAAAAATAATGGCTAAAGTAATAAAAATAAAGCTTTCTTAATATTTTAGTTCCCCGGCAATGGCGCCAAAAACTTGATCGTTGTTTTTTTGAGTTTTAAAATTTATAAAGAATATGATCAAACCTGGAAACTAACTCTGACAACGATTATAGACAAGTGTACCTATCGAACAGTAGTATAGCTTAGGCAAGACCGGATTGTTGAACCCAAAGGAACTAAAAGTACTACTACTCACTTTCTTTTTATTATTTAGCCTAAAATATGGAGTGATTAGTTCATTTAATCTAATTTAACGACTACTAAGCTAAAGACACAAAGACAAAAAGAACGAATTGGGAAATAACTTGATGAAAAACTCAGTTGATCACGACGATACCCTTAGGAAGAATCCACCTAGACTTCACTTGTTATTTAACACTAAATCATATGATTTATTTACTTAGTTTGATCCGTAAGACTCCCTAACGTATATTAAACCCTCCCTCGAGGCGAATAACGTCTAACCCTAGGTTAATTAGTGGAACTCTCATTCTCTTATAATAACCCCCTAGAATAGCAGTAAATCGATCTATGGACTCCCATATTAGGTTTCACCCTAATCCGGTAAAATCTCGTCACCTTATCTCTAGGCGTGCGATCAACTCCGCTTAATTATGCTAGATCTACTCTTAAGCGGGGTCTATTCCTTCTCCACCTAAGCACATCAGATTTGGATTAAGTATGCATAATTAAGAACAAACTAAGTATTTATCATATAATTCAGAAATCAATAACAAGATTCATCTAGATTTCATCCCTTGTGTATCTGAAGGGTTTAGTTCATAATGAATAAAGAAAACATCTCAAGAGAAAAGATAAAACAAAACATAAGAAATCCCTAAAACCCCTTGAAGGAATTGAAGGGGAAATCCATCGTCTTGATTAGAATTTTGGCTCCTTAAGATGGATCACTGGCTATCTTCGAGTAATTCCTACAAATCTAGCCTTCTGGCTTGGCTCCTTGGCCTAGCTAACCGCCCTGACAAAAGCCCTGGTAGAAGGCTTCTGCCGAACTCCCCATTAAGTTGCACCCTTGGGTGTTTATATAGACTTTGAGATGCCTTACTTGGCCCCTAAGTATCCTAATTCAAGTATAATTCCTACTCGGGTGTTTGAATAGGCTTTGGAATGTGTTTCTTTGCCTCAAAATATCCTATTTCGAGTAGAATTACTCTTTTCTACGGGAGGGACACGGCCATGGTACACGCCCGTATAAATCGTCTTTAGGCCGTGTCTCGATTTTGTCGATTGGGGCACGACAGTGTAAACCGTGGCATGGCCGTGTCTTAGTTAATTGTCGAGGCATGGCCATGTGGCTTGAAATCTAGGCCGTGTCAATTTCCTCTTTGGCCCAAATTGGCCCGTTTCTTGTTCTTTTCATCCTCGGGTGCTTTCTTGAGTAAAAACATGAAAAGAAAGGATTAAGAGCACCTTTTTACATAAATAAAGGGCTAAATCATCCAAAAGCATACTAAATGCGGGCCTAAAATATGTTACTTTTACGGTTTATCAGGCATCTATTTTTTTCTCTCACCTATTTTGTATTCCAGTAATGTTTGCTTTCTTTGATTAATTCATTCTTTTCAGATTTTGTTCCTGATAAATTTTAGTTTTGTCCATCATTATGATCTTTTTCAAGCATTTTGCATTGAAATAACGATTTATGGACTAATATACTTTCATAAAAGGAGTTCTGCATATTACTCTGGAAATTTCTAAATAGTACAAGGACCTAAAACAGGACTATTATTTAGAACTCACCAAACCTAAGGGTTAAAAACAATTGAGAAAGAATAGTCTAAATTACGGCTATTTCTTCGGGTATTCTGTCAAAGATACCAACTGAGCAATAAGGCAGGGTACTGCGTTAGTGATAGAACCTTGATGAACAGCGAGCAATGATAACCCAAACATTAAAAAGGGATCATTCTCATGCATTCATACAAATATCATTCATACACATTTAGTTAGGAGCATTTGATTCATTCTAATCATGACATCCTAATCATTTGGCATAACCATGAAATTGATTCTACACGCCATGTCCCCTAGAGGACAGTATGGCAAGATCGGTAAATCCACAAATCTTATCTCCTTGAAGTAGTAGTGGAGCAGATTGAAGTTGTAGATCTTATCTCCTTGAAGTTGTAGTGGAGTAGATTGAAATTGGCGGGTCTTATCTTCCTGAAGTTGCAGTGGAGTAGATTGAAGCCACTAGCCTTATCTTCCTGAAGTTGCAGCGGAGCAGACTGAAGATAGTGAATCTTATTTCCCTGAAGATGCAGTGGAACATATTGAAGCTACAAATTGACGGATCTTATCTTCCTGAAGTTACAGTGAAGCAGATTGAAGCCACCAGCCTTATCTCCCTGAAGTTGCAGCGAAGGAGACTGAAGACAACAGATCTTATTTCCCTGAAGATGCAGTGGAATAGATTGAAGCTACAAATTGGCAGATCTTATCTTCCTGAAGTTGCAGTGGAGCAGATTAAAGCCACCAGCCTTATCTCCCTAAAGTTACAGCGGAGCAGACTGAAGACAATGAATCTTATTTCCCTGGCGTTGCAGTAGAATAGATTAAAGCTATAGATTACGGTGAATCTTATCTTCCTGAAGTTGCAGTGGAGCAGATTGAAGCCACCAAACCTTATCTCCCTGAAGTTAGAGTGGAGAAGGTTGAAATTACCAATTCTTATCCCTTTCAAGTTCCAGCAGAGTAGATCGAAGCTACAAATCCCTTCTCCCTAAAATTACATTCGAGCGGATCAAAACACTAATTCCTATACTTCTGAAGTTGCAGTGGGTTAGAGCGAGGCCACTTGAAGAAGAAGAAAAGAAGCGCCGAGACTCAACAAGACTGGGCAAAATTGGTCATTTTTAAAGTCTTTGCTCCATTCTTGTTACACGGCAATGAGCAAAGAGGGTAGTTGTATAGCCCAATTTCTGTCCGGCCCATTAACAAAATTAAACCCAAATTATCAGCCCAATTTTTTAGGCCCACATGTTTTAAATTTTCTTTCAGAAACCTAGGGTTTCTAACCGTAAATCTGCTGCCGCTCCATATGCGCCCTCGACGCGCGTGCCGTCCGAGGGACTACCACCCCAGCACCTCTTGCACCGAAACGGCAAAACACCTGCCTCTATTGACTCGACACCGCAAACACAAAGAAGGAAGAAAGCGGAAAGAGAGAAGAAAAAGAAAAAAACATTGTATTTTATATATATTTTTTGACTATAAAGCCATAGAAACGAATGTAACCTTTTGGGGGATGGAGAGATTACATAATAAAAAGAGATTCAAACACATCAAAAAAGAAAAAACAGCAAGCAGTGAAGAAAATAAAAATAGCTAAGGTCTTTATCTTCATTTTTGATTGATTCTATTTCTTTTTTTTTTTCATTGTTTTTCTTTTTCGAATACACATACGTACACTGATATTTTCTCCATTTTTCTTTTAAAAAATAGCATACATATATATAGCAAATAAAAATAAATTTTTTTACCTTTATGACTTTTCGTTTGCTGTATACGGCGGCGCCGTGGTGGTCCGACGACTGTGCCCTAGGGCCGGCAGAGGGGAGAGGCAAGAGAGAAAGTAGGAAACACTTTGTTTTTTTTTTTTTTAAATAATGAGAGAATGACTTTTTTATAAAAAAATGCTTTTGTAGGACAAGTGAAACAGCGCCATTTAGGGCCTATTTCAGTGGCCTTAAAACGGTGCCGTATAAGGCCACCGACCCGCGCCTTGACCCGACCCACAAGGAGGATCTGTGTGTTTTCGATGGAACGGCTAATTGCATATTTAGCCCTTCTGCTTTTTTTTTTTTATTGTTTTACAATCAAGTTTTTCTCTCTTTTAATTTTCCCCATAACTTGTTGCGATTTCAGTTAGGTCCCTATCTGAACGACGTCATTTTGGAGGAGAAGGGAAATTTTCCCTTTTGGCCCCTCCTTGTTATTCCCGTGTTCGGATAGGTCCTTTTCCTTTCTTTTTACTTCTGATTTTCCCTAGACTTCTGTTTTAGGTTTCAATTTGGTCCTTTCTTTTATTTCTTTTGTTATTTTTATATTTTATCATTAATTTATTATTATTATTTTTTATTTTGTTTACTTGTTTTTATTATCGAATTAATTAATTTTAATATTACTATTATTATTATTTTATTATTTTATTACTTTACTATTATTATTAATATTATTATTATTATTATTATTATTTTATTTTTATTAATAGTACCATTATCATCATCATCATCATCATCATCATCATCATCATCATCATTATTATTATTATTATTACTCTTATTTATTTGTTCATTTATTATTATTATTTAATGATCTTCATTTCCACCATTTATAAATTCATTTTATATATTATTTTATTAATTATTTACTTATTTGTTATTTTATTTTATTTTATTTATTTATTATTCTTTACTTTTTAGTACTTTAAAGTAATTTATTTCCTTTATTGTAATTTTACTTTATTTTATTATTATTATTATTATTATTATTATTATTATTATTATTCATTACCTATTGTGCTTTATTATAAATTGCACCCTCTCATTTGTATTTTAATTTAATATTTTACTTTCAATATTTTATAAATTATTTTTCTTAATGTTTATTTGTGTACGTATATATTTCTTTGTCTTCATAACATTCAAAATTAGGTATTTTCTATTGTGTGCATTGTTTTGTCACTAATGTTATTATTATCATTGTTATTATTTGTTTTATTTTATTTTTTCTTTGATTGTTCATATTAGCACTAAAATAATGTATTAGCACTAAAATAATGTACATTATGTGATTATCGTATATTGTTTTCATTAGTATATCATTGTTGTCACTTATTAAACGCGACATTTCATTCGTATATCATCGTTTGTACCATCATTCATCAGTGTAATATTTTATATCATTAATTTTTATCCGAACATGTCAACAAAATTTTCAAAAATAGGCAATGTTCCGTATTTGAAAGATTCGATAAAATCGAGCCCTAACTTACGGGGTTTCAATTTTTCTCGTTGAATTTGAATAATTGAATATCCATTCAAAAATTAAAACACGTAAGACTTCAAATAAAAATCAAAGGCCAAATTATCCTCAAGGATTTGAAATGTCATGCCCTAATTTACGGGACGTGACGTTTTATATCCTCGAGATAAGAAAGTCTTCAATATATTTTCGACTTATTTAAGCATTCCAAAACAAAATATACATTAATGCAAAAAGGAATCATATTTCAAATTGTTTCCGAGTTTTCAACTTTTGACATAAAGGCATCAAATAATCAATTAGGTACCAATTTTGGGCGTCACGAGGGTGGTAATCCTTCCTCGTGTGCAACCGACTCCCGAACCCATTTTTGGATTCCATAGACCAAAATCGTCGTTTAGTAAATTAAAATTTTTATTAAAATGATTGAATTACGAGGTGACCCGATCACACCTCATCAAAAAGGATTGGTGGCGACTTCGTTTTTCGTTTTCAAAATCAAAGTCGACCTTTTATCAAAAAAATGGTTTCGACAGTATGAGTATGATTGTTGAGTCTACAAAATTTGTAGTAAAGGTGTCAAAACCATTAGGCAAACATGTGCTAGTTGACAAGGTGTGTAGGAATTGTCCTTTGACAATTAGAGGTCATTGTTTTCTGGAAAATCTTCTGTTGTTTTCGTTTGATGAATTTCACTTGATTCTTGGTAAGGATTGGTTGACTACTCATAGTGTTTTAGTGAACTGTGGTAGTAAATTTATTAAATTGAAATGTGAAAATGGAGATGTTATTTGGGTTGAATCAGGTAAGTCAGATAGTTTGCCAGTGATAATTTCTTCCATGGTAGCTGAGAAATATTTGAGAAAAGAATACGAGTCATATCTCACCTTTGTGCTAAATACTCAAGAGTCAGAGGTAAAAATTGAATCAGTGCCGGTGGTATGCGAATATCCAGATGTGCTCCCGGAAGAGTTACCTAGATTACCTCCAGTTAGAGAGGTCGAGTTTGGAATTGAGTTAATTCCGAGAACGACACCTATTTCGATTGCTTCGTATAGGATGGCACAATTAGAGTTGAAAGAACTGAAGGTTCAGTTGCAAGAGTTAATGGATAAGAGATTTGCAAGACCAAGCTATTCACCGTGGGGTGCTCCTGTACTTTTTGTAAAGAAGAAAGAAGGGTCGATGAGGTTGTGCATAGATTATAGACAACTTAACAAAGTGACGGTGAAGAATAAGTACCCTTTACCAAGAATAGATGATTTATTTGACCAACTGAAGGGAGCAACGGTGTTCTCCAAGGTAGATCTAAGGTCTGGTTATTATCAGTTGAGGGTTAAGGAGCAAGATGTGCCAAAAACTGCATTTCGGACGAGGTATGGCCATTATGAGTTTCTTGTCATGCCATTTGGTTTAATGAATGCCCCTGCGATTTTTATGGATTTAATAAACCGTGTCTTCCGACTGTATTTGGACAAGTTTGTAGTTGTCTTTACCGATGACATACTGATTTATTCTCGAGATGAGAGTGATCATGCAGAGCACCTTAGAATTTTTTTGCAGACTTTAAGAGACAAGCAGTTGTATGCTAAATTTAGCAAGAGTGAGTTTTGGCTCCAAGAGGTTAGATTTCTAGGACACATTGTGTCTGGTGATGGTATTAGAGTTGATCCTAGTAAGATCTCAACTATTGTGGAGTGTAAACCGCCAAGGAATGTGTCGAGAGTTAGAAGCTTTTTGGGTTTAGCGGGGTACTACAGATGATTCATAAAGGGGTTTTCCATGATTGCTAACCTGATGACGAAACTGTTGCATAAAGATGTCAAGTTCGAATGGACTGAGAAATGCCAACAGAGCTTCGAGAGATTGAAAACCTTATTGATTGAGGCACTGTTTTGGTACAACCTGAGTCGAGGAAAGAATTTGTGGTCTACAGTGATGCTTCATTTAACGGTCTTGGCTGTGTGTTGATGCAAGAGGGTAAGGTAGTCGCTTATGCCTCGAGACAGCTAAAACTACATGAAAAGAATTATCCGACTCACGACTTGGAGTTAGCTACGATCATTTTTACTTTAAAGATCTGGCACCATTATTTATATGGCGAGAAGTGTCGGATCTTCACTAATCATAAGAGTTTAAAGTATTTGATGGATCAAAAGGATTTGAATTTGTGACAACGGCGGTGGTTCAATTATTGAAGGACTATGAGCTAGCAATTGATTATCATCCGGGAAAGCAAATGTAGTGGCAGATGCCCTGAGTAGAAAATCCATGTATGTTTTGAGGGCCTTGAGTATGAGCTTAGCGTTGTCTGAGGATGGTGCTATATTGGCCGAGTTGAAGGTTAGACCGCTATTTATTCAGCAAATCTGTTAAGCTCAAAAGAATGATAATGAGATGCAAGCTAAGAGAGCTAAGTTTGAATCGGGAAATGATTCTGACTTTTGAGTGAGTTCAGATGATTGTTTGATGTTTCATGATAAGATTTGTGTGCCAAGAGATAATGAGTTGATCCAAAAAATTTTACATGAAGCACACAGTGGTCACTTGTTAGTATATGCCGATAGCACGAAAATGTACAATGATCTAAAATTTTTTTATTGGTGGGCGGGTATGAAAAGAGACATCTTTGAGTTCATGACAAGATGTTTGATCTGTCAACAAGTGAAAGCCAAGCATTAAGTACCTTCGAGATTACTTCAGCCGGTAATGGTTCTCGAGTAGAAGTGGGATCGGATCACCATGGATTTTGTAACTAGGTTGCCTATGACTCAAAAAGAAAGATGTTGTGTGGGTTATTGTCGATAGACTAACGAAGTCGATTCACTTTATACCGGTGCGTGTTGATTATGCCCTTGATAAGTTGGCCGAGTTGTATATTGCTGAAGTGGTGAGATTATATGGAGTGCCTGTATCTATTATCTCAGATAGAGATAGTAGATTTACTTCGAGATTTTGGAAGAAGTTACAAGAAGCCTTGGGTACAAGGTTGAATTTTAGTACTACATTCCATCCTCAAACTGACGGCCAGTCTGAAAGAGTGATTCAAGTCCTTGAAGATATGCTCTGATGCTGTGTGTTAGAGTTTAGAGGTGGTTGGGAAAGATATCTACCTTTGGTTGAGTTTGCTTACAACAATAGTTATCAGTCGAGTATACGAATGGCACGGTACGAGGCTTTATATGGTCGCAAGTGTCAAACTCACTTGTTTTGGACCGAGCTTAGTGAGAAACAAATTCATGCGGTCGATCTAGTTAAAGAGACCGAGGAAAAGTGAAAGTGATCTGAGATAGTCTGAAAGCTACTTCGGATCAACAAAAGTCGTACACGGATTTAAAAAGGAAAGAAATTGAGTTTCAAGTGGGAGACAAGGTATTTCTAAAGGTATCCCCATGGAAAAAATATTGAGATTTGGTCGTAAGGGCAAATTGAGTCTACGATTCTTAGGATCGTATAAGATTACCGAAAGGATTGGGCCAGTGGCATACCGGTTGGCTTTGCCGGTAAAGTTGGAGAAAATACACAACGTGTTCCATGTATCGATGTTGCGACGATATTGTTCCGATCCTTCACATGTGATCCCTCTATTGGAAATAGAGATATGATCAGACATGACTTATGAAGATGAGCCGATTAAGATATTGGCTCGGGAGGTTAAACAGTTGAGGAATAAGAGTATAGCTTTAGTGAAAGTGTTATGGAAAAAACATGGTGTAGAAGAGGCTACATGGGAACCAGAAGAACCCATGAGAGAACAACATCCAAACCTTTTTATCGGTAAGATTTTCGAGGGCAAAAATATCTAAAGGAGGGGAGAGTTGTAACAGCCCAATTTTGGGGCTAATCGAATTCGTGGTTTAGAGACCACTAAATTGAGGAAGAAGAAAATTATTTTGATACTATTTTATGTGTTATGACATTAATATATGGCTATATGAAAATTTTGGTGTTTTAATTTTAGTAATTGTATGTTTAATTGTAAAAAATGACTAAATCGCATAAAGTACGAAAGTTCCATTATAGGTGGTAGAGGTGTCTTATAGCTAAAGAATATCAAATTGGAGTTCCTTAAAGTGAAATTAGGCCATTAGATATGTGATGGCCGGCCATATAGCTTAGGAGGGGACAAGAGCATTAATTTTAGTCAAAATTTGGTGACATTAGGTGATAAAAAATGAATAAAATAAGATGAATAAAAGAGTTGTCATCTTTGACTATTCACACTTCTTCTCCACCAAAATTTAAGAGAGAATAGGGGTTTTTGAAGTTTAAATTTTCAGCTACATTTCATCCTTACAAGTAAGTCATCTTGATGATTATTTTTGATGATTTTTGTACTTTTGAATCCCCAAAGCTTGAGCTAGCTAATGAGGGGACTAATTTGTTAAATGGTTGAAAGTTTAGGGACTTACCATGAGAGAGTTTATGTTGCTAGTTGAGTTTTTATGGAAGAAAGTGAATGTTACACTACATCAAAACAGACTTTTAGCGGCATTTTTTAGGCTTTTAGCGGCGTTTATATGCGCCACTAATAGTATTTGCGGTGCTTTTAAAAGTGCAGCTAAAAGTCATGACTTTTAGCGGCGCTTTACCCACAAACGCCGCTAAAGGTCATGACTTTTAGCGGCACTTTTCCCACAAACACCACTAAAAGTCTTAACTTTTAGCAGCGCTGTTCTCACAAACGCCGCTAATTTGTACAGATTTGAAATAGACAATTTCTCCAATATGCTACCCTTCCTACATTAAATCCAACCAAAAACAGCAAATGTAGCATACAATTCCAACCCAAAACAGCAAATGTAGCATAAAAATCCCACCAAAAGCATTAAATCTAAATGATACTTCAAATTCAATAAAAGATATATGATGTAAATTAATAAATGAAGTATAACTGAAAATATTCTTACAATAATGTTAAATGTAACAATATTAAAAATAATCTTAAAAACGAGAAAATAAATGTCTAAGATGGCGACTTTTGCGACTGCTGAATCATCTGCATCAAATGCTGAAGCTGTAGCTGGAGCTCATTGTACTTTTTGTTCTGCTCTGTTGCCATCGCTGCTGCCTCTGCCTCCCTCGCTACTGTCGCTGCCTCTCTCGCTGCTGCCGTTGCCGGACTCTAAGTTGTTGCTGGAGTTCTTCATATTTTCTTTGAACCTCAGCAATTTGCTCAATCGTGCTCGCTTGCATCTGAGCTATCTGGTCTTTTAACCTCTAAACTTTAGCTTGAGCTTGACTCCGGAAGGCATGTATTGTTGGGAGCTGGATCCAAAATATTGGGTCGGGGTAACACCAGATCCTTGAAATCGAACCCAACCATACCTTTCAGGACCCAAAACATCAGTAATAATTCTATTATTAATATCCTCAAGATTAACAGAACTATCAGTCGAAGCAACCGCTTCATACTTTGCCTTCTTCTCCATTAGTTTCTCCTAATAAATCAATCAAAGAGTTAGAAACGAAATATATAATAAGAAGGAATGCAACATAACTTAACATTATTAATTTAAAAATACTAACGATGAATTAAACTATTATAATTAAACATTATAAATATTTATAATAAATCAAATTTTATTAAGTAAATATACCATAATTTCTCCAGCTTTGGATGTCATCGGAGATCCATCTTTCTTCCTATGCGTAATGTCAAAAAGCTGAAGGCGTCTAACTTTTTGACCAGACGAGACTTCCTACAGTGTAGTAGTAAAAATATAATTTAATAGTATAAAGTCATTAATATTTGATAGAATTAATAAATTATAATACCTTGGCCTCATCTACACAAGCAAAACTTCTCGACCCTGCCATGTGCGTGAATTTTTGTTTCTGCCTGCTGCTTGTTCTTACTCGCTCACGGTCCTACATAATGAAATTGTTATTACGTATATAGTAAATAATATAAACCGAAAAATTTATAAGAGTTTAGAAGTACGTAATACCTCCCCTTTCTTTGAATTCCAAAATCTAACCGCATCTTCCCATGGGTACCTCAACATTCTGGCGGGACATTTCTCAATTTTTCTTCAAGGCTTATGTCTTTCTTAAAATATTCTTTTGCAAAGTTCTTTTATGGTCTCTCCATTTTTTACCCAATGTCTTCTTGATATAGTCATCGGAGACCTCTAAAGCAAATCTCTCCTAAAAAAATAAGTTTAGAAAGTAAATATAAATAAAACTTAAACCAAAGTATGATAAATTACATTCACGTTTTGTTACCTTAATATTATCGATAGCTTGATTTTTTTTGCTATCAGGCATGTGATGCCATGATTCGTAGTTGATGGGCAACATATTGGCATTTCGTGCTATAATGCCCAAATAGCCTGCTAAAAGTTGAGCTTCAGATCCAACAGGCTGGCCATGACTGTTTCTCCTTACTTTGACACATTCGACAGGATTTAAATCGTATAAATCTTTAAGCAGTGTACGTCCTCGACCCCTGCGCGTCCTACCACTTTCAGCTGAAAAATGATATATTATTATATTAAAATTGAAAAATGAATCAATAATAAAAGTCAACATGTATGTAAAACAAACTTACCATTACTTTGAAATTCTGCAGGCTCGTCAACTGTCTCCGGCACATTCGAAGATCCAACAACTGTTTGTTGTTCACTATTTCCTTCTTCGAATTTGGAGTATTTTGGACAATACTTAAATCTTGTAATCTTCTTCTACGCATTTTGCCTGCAATACACATAAAATAGTTGAAATTTTAGTAAGAAATAACAATAATAATAGTACATATAAAATAGTTAAATTATATAACATGACCAAGATTAAAATTATAATATTACATATAAATAAAAAATCATAAAATCTTACTACATCATAATTCGTAAATATCTTCGTCCACATCCCGACGAACCCATTGAAATTGTGTACTAGTACTAGGGATATTTTCATTTAAGTTTTGTTCTGGAAAATACAAAATTTCTGATCTTTCGACGATGTCATCTCTAGTTCCATTGCCATGTCAAATAAGTCTCTAGGGGTGTTTCGGAGTACAACGTACCAACCCTCATCAGTTGGATCTTTTGAGTGAAAAACTTGTTTCACTTGAGAAGAAAATACATACGGCTCGTGTATCAATTGTTCTCCAATGTGAATCAATCGAGAGAAATTCACCATTGTAAAACCATATTGATCATTTTTAATTCCGCGAGCCGTATTCACATCAGCCTAATCACCTAAAATAAGAAAACTTTCCATTTGCCATAATAATCCAACTCAATTATGTCAGTAAGAAGTCCGTAATACTCCACATTCCCCTCGACAGGATTACTGTCCCTAGCACTAGCATAACTTGTAATTGAAGAATTAACAACAATTCCACAATTTTGTGTTCTCCTCAATCTCTCGTGATATTTTGTATGAAATTTGAATCCATTGATGAGGAAGGCACTATATCTTTTCACTATTTTATTTGGACCTTGGGAAAGCCATTTAACGTCGTCATTTACTTCATTCCGATTCCAAACCTATTGAATCGAAAGTAAATTGAGTAATTATAAATGTTATGAGAAAACATTATTACTTGTCAATGAAAACTTCAATTGCATACCGTTTGGCTTAACCATTCAAGAAATGATTCTATGAACAACTTATTAATTTCTCGTTGTTGTAATCTTCGGGACCGTGAACGAGCTCTCAATATTTGTTTGTACTCACTATGTTAAAAAAAGGTTTACTTTGTTAGAAGACAAACAAATTATAATTGATGAATATTTATCAAATTCTAGAACTTACTTGCGTAATGGTTTCATTGAATCGTGATGAAAAAGAACATATCGATGTGCTTGGACCCACGATCTATCATCTAATTCTATAATTTTAACTTTGCCGATTGGTTCTTCGAAACTTTGAAGTCAAATTGATCCAAAATTAAAACAAAAGTTATAAAATGAAAATATTAATTAATAAAAAAGGAGAGAATAATGCATTTTAAAAAATAAATACACATTTTAAAATAAATACATCAATATATTTTATATTGAATAAATATAAATATTTATATATGCAATATATAAATAAAAATGATGTAAAAATATTATATCAATAATTGGGTTAATATTAGACAAGATCTAGATCAAATTAAAGTTCATATATACAATTGAACATTAAACCATTGTTCATGTATGCTTTTAGGATTTAACCCATTTTGATATATATATATATATATATATAATTTATATTTATCTTATTAAGATATATATTCTAAAAAATCCAAAATTAAACCCTAAATTCTAAAACCCTAAACCCTAAACACATGCATAAACCTTAAAACCTAAACTCGTAAACCACAAACACCTAGCTACAACCAAACCCCAAAATCTACCCCCCAATATACAATAAACCTTAAACCATAAATTTGAAACCTTTAACCTCAAACCATAAACCCTAAACTGTAAACCCTAAACCATAATCATAAACCATAATTTTGGGAATTCGTGTGGCCAGACTATAAATCATAAACCCTTAACCCAAAATAATAAACATTATACAATAAACCCTAAAACTCTAAACCATAAACATTAAATCTTAAACCATAGACAATAAATCCTAAAACTTAAATACTAAAGATTAAACCATAAGCTCTAATATGATATACCATAACACCTTAAACCCTAAACAAGAAATATATATTACAAGGAAATACAATTAAAAGTATTTAAAAAATTTATTGCTTGCTTAAACCCTAAAATAACTTTATATTTTTGTCTTTTTTTTCAAAATCCCTAACCCTCAAACCCTTAAAACCATAATTAAACACTAAGACTTGGCATATAAAAACTAAACCCCAAACAACAAACTTTAAAACACTAAATCCCAAACCCAATATAACAAACCCTAAATTAACCACAAACTTAAAATACTAAATATTAAACCTTAAACTATAAAACCCTTAAACTATAACCCTTAAACCTTTTAAACCCTAAACCCTAAAAATTTTAATAAACATTAAGTACTGCTTCCACAAATTTTTATAAACATATATAAGCTTTTACACTATTAATATATATATCTATGTATATAAATGTACATCAATATCCATATGAAATTTTTAGGGGGTTTTAGGGTTTTAAGGATTATGTTTTTAGGGTTTAAGGGTTTAGAGAAAGCCATATGACGCCGATTTTAACAGCTTTGTAACTTAAATGAAAACTTCTAAATATTTTAGTTATCAATTTGTAAATTTTCGTAATTAAGTAACTAAAATAAAACTTTCTCATAGCTAAGTCAGTTTCAAATATCAAAATAAAATTATATTCAAAACAAAAATAAGAAAAAAATGAAAATCAAATTGAATCAAATCGAAACGAGTGTCGGTTACCCTAGACCAAAATGGAACTATTGTTCAACCTTTAGCGGCGTTTGGACCAAAAACGTCGCTATTTCTCAGTTTTTTGCAGCATTTTCATGAAAATGCCACTAATGTATAGTATTTAAAAACTCTGCTAAAAACGTCGCTAAAACCCTATTTTCTTGTAGTGTTAGGGAGATGAGAAACGACTTTTGTGAAAGGTGTTGTCATGAAAACACCAAATGGACTAAGTTGTGAATGTTGTAATTTGGTAATAAATGCATTAAATAGTTAAAATTTTGAGTAGTTGTACAAGTAATAAATGTTCAGCTAGACTTGTTTAATGAGAGAATGTGATGAAAAATGATTCACGAGCCTAGGGGCAAAATCATAAATTTTGCCATAGTATAAGGGCAAAAAAGTCATTTTGCCTAAGTAGAGATTATGACGTATTATGATCATAAAATCGTAAATTTTACCGTAGTATAAGCGCGGAATCAACCTTAATCGAGGAAAAGGTAAGGTTACGGAATAGACCGTTGATCAATACGATTTGCACCGAGGTAAGTTTATGTGTAAACGATGCATCTTAAATACACATGTTGTTACTTATTGGTGCATTATATGATTGAGAACATATATGATTCAGATGGATTGAATTTGGTAGATAATGAATAATTTCCGTATGAAAGTTGAATTAGATATGTAAGTGTGGAATATTACCCGTAGTAATTAATGGTGGGCTATGTGCGATGCCACCTTAATTATTCTTGTTGGTGGGCTATGTGCGATACCAACTTAATTATTCTTGTTAGTGGGCTATGTGCAATATCACCTTATTATTTATTTACGATGGGTTGTGTGCGATACCATCGTTTATATTATCATTTGGTGGGCTATGTGCGATACCACCGTAAATATTCTTGTTGGTGGGCTATGTGCGATACCACCCTGTTAAAGATAAGTGGTGGGTTAAGTGCAAAACCACCGAGTGTTTAGTATTGCTAAGAATGGCTTATTGTGAAATTGTGATGTGTTGTTTCATGTGATCATGTGGTGATTAAGTGCAGGAATGTATGTTAAATAATAAGAGCATTTGGTTGTGATATGGTTGGAATGTGGTAAGAGTTGAATGAGTAAGCATGATCTTGGATTGTGAAATGCTATTTATTGATTAGCACATGTTATGATGTTTATTGTTTACATGTAAACTTACTAAGCTTAAAGCCTACTCCATTTCTTTTCCCTTGTTTTATAGTGTCAAAGAGCTGGGTTGAGATACGAAGATAATTGGAAGATCACCTACACTATCACTCATCTCGGTATATCTAGAATTAGCATTTTGAGTATGTTATGTATAGGAGCTAGACTAGGTGAATTGTTTTGTTATTTTGGTCAAGTGTGTAGTGGTTCTCTATAGATGAATTCTTTTGTATATGGCCATAGTTAATGGCTCAATACTATTATTCAATGAAAAAAAGAGGTTATTCATGATTATGTAGAGTATATGATTGGGCTGTTTGGTTGTGAATATGCATGAATGAATTGATGATGGAGGGTGAATTATGCTTGAGTCAGTAAGGGTGATGAAAGAGCTTGGCAAATAGCCTTATTCTCATCCACACGGGTAGGCACACGAGCATGTGTCTTAGCCGGGTGTGACACACGGTTAATTGCATAGGTGTGTGATCAAGTCGTGTGTTCCCTTGCATGCTAGAAATGCAAGTCAGTAAGCTTATTAGTAAAAACACGGGCAGAGACACGGCCGTGTGTCTCAACCGTATGGGAGGCACAACCTTGGACATGGGCGTGTGCCTAGGGCGTGTGAAGTCTGCACCTTGAAATTGGAATTTAATTCGACACACGGTCTAAGGACACGGGTGTGTGCCTTGGCCGTGTGACCTTAGCAAGATTATGACGTCATAAATAGAATGCCAAGGTTTTGGCACACGGGCTAAGACACGGGAGTGTCGAGGCCGTGTGAGGGACACGGGTGTGTGTACGGCCGTGTGAATTAAGTCAGTGTTGACCATGGGTGTGGAGCACGGGCATGTCTCAGGGGCACACGAGCGTGTCTCTTGAACAACATGGGCATGTGGCCCTGTTTAGGTAAAAATTTTCTAAGTGTGTAAAAGCTTCCGATTTATTTCCGAAACCTTCCGAAGTATGTTTAGGGCCTCGTAGGCCCATTATAAGGATGTTAGATATGTGAATGGAAAAGTTTTTAATTGAGAATGAAATTTGATAACCCAAAGTTGTATGACCATGTAAGTTAAGTACGGTAACGCCTCGTACCCGATTTCGGCGTAGAATACGGGTAAGGGGTGTTACAATTGCTAAAGCAAGAGAGGAAGAAGTTGTTCTTCTGAAGATGAAACAACAAACTTTCCTTACTCTTTCTTGTACCAATGGAAACTTAGCCTTCACTAAAAAGTGCTTTAGTGAAGAACAAAATATAGATGAATTTTTTTGCAGATCATGGAATTGATATTTTAAAAAAAAAAAAATAATGGCCTTGTGGGAACTATCTATTTTGTTAAGCCTTATATACTTTAGACTGTGTTGGAGTTTTATGCAAATCTCTTGAGGAGTTTTAATTATCCTTAGAGCAAGTTGTATCTTAAGTTTTTTTCTGAGGACAAATGGTATTCATTTTGCCTTAAAGAGATTAGAAAAATCTTCTATTTCCATCGCGTTTTTTATGTGGAACTAGCTAATCAAAGGTGAGATTCATGCCTCACCTTTGCATACAACATATTCCACACTATTTGGAATAACTACTAGAAATTGGATTCCAAATAGGCAAAGGCATATTGTTACAAAGAAAATGGCTACTCTATTAAGGAAGATTGCTGATATGATTTAATTCAATCGAGGGGAGATTATATTCCAAGAAATGGCTCAAATCATGATGGCTCAGTAGATCAAGGATCATGCAATAGATTCAAGAATGATTTTTAGTCTAGATCCCATCCTTGATATCCTAAATTATTTGTTGAATGAGCTTGAAAAGTAGTGAATTATCTCTCTAAATAATACCCTATAAACATAAGAAAACTAAATCACGAAACAATTTCCTCGTGTTCATCTTTATTTATCCCAGTTACACTCCTAGTGCCCACTACCTATGTCATTGTTCGTGGCGTTGCTCCTCCAGTCTCTCAATATCACTTCAAATTCTTTCAATTGGAAATTTAGAAGGAAAAAGATTTGCTAAATACGGCACTTAGATAATGACTCCCACATCTTAGTCATACATTGTGTGCTCGTGATAAAACAAAACTCATAAAAGGATCGTAGTTTGTGTGGCTGTTTTCCTTGGTATCAAAATTTTTAAAATTTTAGTATTTTTACACTTAAAAATAGTAATAAAAATAAGTTTATAAAGAAATAAATTAAAATTCAATATATAATAAATATTTTCTCTTGACCTTCGAGATAAAAATTTTGACTCGACCTTGGATTTCGGTCTACAAAAATGGGGACCTCAAAGCTTAAGGCTGGTAGTATATATAATTGCACTTGGGTTTAGATGCCGATGGCAAGAAGTGCACGTTTAAAGTCATTCACTATGATTGAGATATGAGTATGAAAAATAGGGTTAGCGCAGTTCCTTTTGGTCTATATAAAGGGTTTAGGTAACAAAGGAGGACAGCTGAACAAACACCATAGTTGGTCGAGTGAAGCAAAAATGACTGTTGAATTTTTGTCGTCCATGCGCGACACGCACTGCATTTGTGTTTTTCAAAGCTTTGCATGTGTGTTTCGCGCATGGACGACGTAAATTAACAAGTCATTATATTAAACTTATGATATATATATGGTGTTTATTTGGGTTTATGAATATATAAGAGTCACTGATTTATTGATTACATGCTTTGTTTGCTAGACAAGGTCCATCGTGGTTCAAAAGGGGCCGCTCCACCAGAAATTGTAGCTGCGGGAAGAAGGGGTGCCCTGCTGCCTGCATTGCTTGTAGGTACAACTTTTTTTTTTTTTTTTTTTTGAAATATTGGTTTCCAACATTTTGTTGAAGATACTGAGCATACACGAAACACTTGAGCTGGTAGACATTGAAGAATGTGATCCCCAGAAGAGATGGGCGGGCAAGCAATTTGCTTAATATGGTATTTGGTAGGTATAATTGTTTCTCTTTGATCGCCGGTGGCGTTAGGATATCCAGTTGGGTAATTTTGTATTTTGCAACTTTGAAGAATTTAAAATGTGCCATGATTGATGTCGAAATGATGAAAATGATATTTTTGTTCTTTTTTTGGTGGAACATGAGAATGTTCTACTTATTATGTCAATGTGCTACGTCTCATCTTTTCCATATGTTTATGCTTATTATTATTCTTTTCATTTTTTACTGTATTTTATTTTATTTGTTTTCTGATTAAAAAATGCTTAAAAGTTCAAATTAGTTTATTGTGTTTTGGTGAATTTAGTTTCTTTATTATTATTTTAATTTCTCTAACAACTTTTTTTTCACATTTTTGTACACTTCAACAAATATTTTTTATCTTTTAAAATGTGCAATGAATTTGTTTAATTATACAAAATTATTATTGTGCATCTGTCACATCATCACATATCAAAATTGACAATGAATATTTTAGATTAGAAATAATATAAAGTTGAAGAATCTTTTACAGAATTGGACCAAAAATAAAAATCCCAGGATGTCATATGGTTTTGATATTCCACTTGGGAAGATGACGAGGCAGTGCATTCCATGGAAAAGGCGTTTATGTACCAATTCTCACATTTGTGGCAATTTCATAAATATTAGTTGGCTCCAGTCCAGTTTGCTGATTTGAGAGTGTCCCTGTCTGTCTTATTCACGGGCAGGGCTGGTCGGTTTGGTGGGTCATTCATCCTACCTTCCGCCATAGGATTACATGTAAATTCATATCATCATAAACACGATTATAAGACGAAGGACAAAAGAATATGAATGTGAATACGATCTAAGTAAGGCCTACTGTGCGTAGGCTCTCTTACAAGCTGGATCTTGAACAAGTCACATGTTGGGTATCGTTACCTTGTGGTTTTGTCTTCTTCCTCTTTTATGAGTCCAGTGGATTGCGATTGTTTTGAAATATTTGAATAGATAAAATTGTCAAAATTGAAAATTTTATGTATGATTGAACTTGACCTGATGATATTTATGACATATGTGACATTTACGGGGGAGAATGCTGCCACTTAACTTTATCGGTTTATTTGTATGTACGTTCTTTAATTTTGTACGGTTTATCTATTTACACAATTTCACTCCATATACCTATCAAGACTCTCGTTAAAATCAAGAAACAAAACCTTAATAAAAAAAAAAAAAAACAATACTTGGGTACACCTTTTATATAAAGAAGAACTCTTTAAGTGCCAAGGTTGAATGTACAACCAGTAGGTTCACCTAATAAACTCTTTTTTTTTGTTTGTTTGAATAAGGGTTAGTATGTAATTTGTCTTTAAATTTGTCCAAAAATATTTAGTTGGCACTTAGAATTTTTTGGGCCTAGTAGGTATTTAAATTTTTTTTGGACCTAGTGTCACAGGGCCAGATTTTTCGTCTCGCGATCTGTGCGACCTTAGGCAATCCATTCGTTCCAAACTCGCCTAAGTCAGCTTTAACACCACAAGTGAGGATTCCTTTAGAATTCTTCCAAGACACCAATTTGTATAGCGGAAGCAATTTATGCCAAACGAAGCCACAAAAGAACAACAGAAAGTCCGAGAAAAGAATGCACGAGAGGTGTTTGAGTAAATGCTCTCAATATACTATTATTCACAAAGAGTAATGAAACATTGGAATGAAGTGATTTACAAGTGAGGGGTAGGCTCTCTATTTATAGTTGAGCTCTCTCAAAACCGATGGTCAAGATTAAGTAACATCGACGGATGAGATTAATCATATCTCTTAACTTATAGGATTTATAAGATATACCATATCAAATCTAATCTAATCTTTACAAGATATGATTCCTATGAATATCTTAAGATTAGTTATCAAGATAGCCTACGTTGTCATATCTTCATCATTGGGCTACTCAGGCTTCAATCTGACAGGTTTCTCCAACAGCTTACCGAATCGGGCTTATTCTTGTGGGCCAAATGATCCCCATCTAAACAATAGACCTCCATTTGACACATTTGGTGCGATGGTCATGGGCTTTGAACTGCAACTCGTGATATTCTCCCTCACCCATTCTCGAAACACCCTCATTGAGCCTTCGGAATGGCACTGACTTGATTCGCTTCGATCTCGTCTCAACGCCTTAGCTTTTCCATTCTTTCGAAACTTTTCCTTGGCTTACGTCGCTTCTTAACTCGAACTGTCCCACTCGTTAGTACATCTTTGGTGGCAAGAAGTTGTAACAGCTCGTTTTTAGTCAAATCGAAATAGTGGTTTTAGAACCACAAATCTGAGGTCAGAATATTTATTTATTATTTTAATGTTTACAGCATGATTGAATGGTTGTGTGAAAGTTTCGTTTAAAAATTTTATCGTTTGACTAGTCAATTTGATAAAAAGGACTAAATCGCGTAAAGTGTAAAAGTGGAGTTCTATTAGCTAAAGGTATCTAGTAGCTATGGATCCTAAATTAGAGGTCCTTAAGTAATTTTAGACCATTAATGAGATAGTGGATGATAGTGGCATGGTATTTGGTGTAATTAATAAGTTTTATAAAGGTTAATTTTGTTATTAAGTAATTAAAGTTAAAAATAAGTAAAATAAAACAAAAATTTCATCCATTATCATATTTTTTAACCGAAATTGAAGAAGAAAAAGAAGACACTAGGGTTCTTGATCGCGTCTGTCGAGTCTTAAAATTTATAAAAAGAATGATCGAACCTGGAAATTAACTAAGACAACAATGGAGGCAAGCGCACCTATCGAACAGTAGTATAGTTTAGTGGCAAGACTGGATTTTCGAACCCAAAGGAACCAAAAGTACTAATACTAACTTCCTTTTTATTATTTTAGCCTAAGATTTAAGGGATTTGTTATCTAATCTGAAATTGACTAACAACTAAGCTAAAGATGCTAAGACAAAGAAGAAATAGAGGAAAGACTTAAGGGAAAACCGATTGATTTAGACAATACCCGAGGAAGAATCCACCTAGACTTCACTTGTTATCTAACTCTGAACCAGATGATTTATTTTGACTTGATCCATAGGATTCCCTAAGTTATATTAATACCTCTCTCGAGGCTACTAACATCTAATCCTAGGTTGATTCATTGAAATCTCTTTCTAATTAAAACCCCTAGAATTGCATTAACTCGATCTATGGACTCCCATATTAAGTTTGACCCTAATTCGGTAGATTTTTGTCACCCTATCTCTAGGCGTGCGAGCAACTCCGCTTAACTATGCTAGATCTACTCTTAGACAAGGTCTCTTCCTCCTCTGTCTAAGCACATCACACTTGAATCAATATCCCAGAAATACCAAAACAAGAATTAAGAACACATAGTTAAGAACAAATCAAGTATTTATCATACTGCTCAGATAAAAATAATAAGATCCGTCTTAGGTTTCATCCCCCTCAAGTATCTGAGGGTTTAGTTCATAATAATAAAAGAAAACATCTCAGAAGAAAATATAAAAAAAAAAAACATAAGAAAAACCCTAAAACCCCCTGAAGGAATTGAAAGAAAGTTCTTTCGTTTTGAGTATGATTCTGGCTTCTTGAGATGAATCAACTGGCTTTCTTCGAGTAAATTTCTGAATTAAACTGCTCTGGCTCGGCTCTTTGGCCTAGCTGAACGCCCTCCTAAAGGTTGGCCTCTAGGGTCTTTATAGAGGCTTTTAAAATATGTTTCTTTGCCTCTAAGTACCCTAATCCGAATAGAATTCTTCTTATCTGTGGCAGAGATACACCCATGGCACACACTCGTGTAAATCATGGCTAGGCCATGTTTGGGTCTGTTGATGAGGCACGATAGTGTTTTTTGGGGTCCAGGCCATGGTCGACTCTTTTTACGGGGCACGACCGTGTGGTCTTGGGCCCAGGCCTTGTGGATTTCGTGTTTTGGTCCATTTTCTCTATTTTCGGCCTGTTTCTCGTTCTTTTCATCCTTTGGTACTCTACTGAGTATAAAACATGAAAACAAAGGATTAGGAGCACCTATTTCCATAATTAAAGGGATAAATCATCCAAAAACATGCTAAATGTGGGATTAAAATATGTTCATATTATGGTTTATCAAATTCCCCACACTTAAGCTTTTGCTTGTCCTCAAGCAAAATTCTCAACTCACAATTAAAACGAACTTCCTCAATTCATAATATTCATCAATAATGTTTCATCATAATTCATATATAATTTATACATGGATAATTAAGCTAAAAGAGTCCTAAAGATTCAAACAATCAAAGTCATGAGTTTTTAGCATGAAAACATAGGTGTTTCTCCCTTATCCGAATAATCACCTTTGATTCAAAATCGACAAAAGTTGACATCCTCACTAAAGAGTCACTCAAATCACTTAAGGTATTTAAGGTTCAAAAATTAAGCGCTCAAAAGTCGAACATGAAAAGTTAATCCCATAGGCTTGCCTGAAAATCAAATCTCCACCATTGTAAAATGAGATGATACACAAATCAAAAGGTCTTTAAAAGGGTTATAACGGGGCTCGGTTAAAGGTGTGGATAAAGGCTAAATTAGAAGGTTTAAAATCGAGATTGAATTGACAATTACCTAACTAGAAAAATGACTAATAACTTGAATAATTACATCAATTGAAAACTTGTAATACTAATAATACAAGCTTCTTCTTCAAAATGTTGAAATTAAACATATAGGCTCGTTTAATCACATAACTAATAATGAATATACTTTGATTTTTTTAAGAACAAATCAATGTAAGATAAAACTTTAACAAATGAAATAATATAATTAGGCAACTGATCAAAACAAGTCTCGGTAGAAGGGTAGTCAAAAAGAATGGTGATAACAAATACGAGATGGGTTTCGGGTTAATATTAGTGGGTTGAGTAAAAAAAAAGGTTGTTAGGATCAAAGGGGTTCACTAAGGGTCAATTATGAGGGTAGGCTTTTAGTGGAGTAAGTGGGTTAAATTCTAAATGCCTTAATCATCTCTATATATCAAATCAATAGTGTGGTCTCGACATGTATAATCGAAGCAAGTTCTATAATAACAAATCAATGTTGACACACTCATAATCAATAAAGTGAGCACGGAAAGAATGTATGCTCTAAAAGGCTCAAAATCTCACAAAAATTATGGGTTTTTTATATCAACTTTGTTAATTTCAAATTTCAAGGTAACAATTAGATTCAGGTAGACAACCTAGCAAAATTTTAATTTTAAAAAAAATAGACTCATCATGCTTGATTCTCTAGTCTCCTAAAGTTTAAATCATCATTGCACAATTATCAATGACTTAATCTAAAACATATTAATAAAAATCATGAATCAACAAGAGTTTCATTCTAATTAGTGATATGAGAAAATTACTTTAAGTCAGAATATTATTCAGGGATTTGAAAATAATGCAAAAAGTTAGGCACTTTTTCTAATAAACTTTCACCCTCACACTTAAGATGTACATTGCCCTTAATGTACAAAGATAGATAACAATCATATAACAAGAAAATCAAAAAGTGAGGGAGAGAGGTGAAACTTCCTGAATTTTTGGATGGATTCCTTGAGTTTGGAAGTGTGGAAACTTGATTCGGAGGTGAAAGATAAGTTGGAGGGAGCGCCTCTAATTCCTGTGCTAGATGAAGAAATTGGGAACCTCGTGAAGAGTTAGCCAGGAAATAATTATAATAATTTAAATTATACTAATTATATAATTAAAGTAAATAAAGATAACAAGAAAGAAAATATGAATTAAAATAAGACTAAAAGAGAAGATGAATGGACTAGAAAGTCCTTATTGGTAGATGGTTTACGAGGTGGGTGTGGTTTCTAAGACCGTGGTGTTGTGATTCCCTAGCAGCCTTTAGAACCTAAAACCAAAAAACTAAAACAAAATAAACTAATTTAATATATGAAAAATAAAGGAAAGGAAAATAAAGGAGAAGAGAAAAGTAAAATAAAAGTTAAATGGTCTCAAAGACCCTTGGCTTGTCTAGTTAATTAAGCTGCTGGCATGAACTTATGTTGATTGGTCTCACACAGGGAGATAGGACTTGGATCTTTCTGTTTCCTCGACATTGTTAGAGCGTAGATTGTGACTTTTATAGAATGAAGAAGGAGGAGAGTGAAGATGGATGGGAGTGCAGTGGAGAGTGGATAGGGAATGGGTGAGAAGGGGAGAGGGGGAGAGGGGTATTTTAAATAGAAATTTTTAGCTCTGGTACATCCCCACGCCCGTGTATCGTGGCGTGTTGTGTCACACGGCCATATCGCACGGCTGTGTGGTGGTTCAATTCCTTCTTCCATGCTTGGTATTTAAGTTGCCACATCCGTGTTGGTTCAATAGTGTCGGCCACAACTATGTCGCACGGTCCGTGGTGTTAAGTGAGTCCGTGATTCAAAGATATTTTTCTCATCGTGTCTCGTACTATCTCTACCATGTCAATACGAAAATTCATAGCATCCACATGGCCACAGCCACGACCGTGTGTAAGTCCATGTGATGTGAAAATCTGCACTTCATTAACTTGGTTAGTCTGTAGTTAGATGCTAAAAGGAAAAAAATGAAAATAAATAGGGTTCGTGCTCGGGTTGCCTCCTGAGAAGCTCTCGTTTAAAGTCTTAAGCTAGACTTATGATAAACCGTAAAAGTAACATATTTTAATCCCACATTTAGCATACTTTTGGATGATTTATTCCCTGAATTGTGTAAAAAGGTGCTCTTAATCCTTTCTTTTCATATTTTATACTCAGGAAAGCACCTAGGGATGAAAAGAACAAGAAACGGGCCTAAAATAGACCAAATTGAGCCAAAGAAGAAATCGACACGGCCTGGGCCGAAGACCACACGGCTGTGCCTCCCTAATTTACTCTAACACAGCCCGAACCCCGAAACACACGGGCGTGTCTCTTCAACAGACTCGACCACGACCTGAAATCGATTCACACGGGTGTGTGCCATGGCCGTGTCCCTGCCACGGCCAAGAGGAGTCTTACTCGGAATAGGATACTTGGAGGCAAAGAAACACATTCCAAAGCCTATTCAAACACCCTAGTAGGAATTTTACTTGAATTAGGATATGTAGGGGCCAAGTAAAGCATCTCAAAGTCTATATAAACACCTTAGGGGGCAACTTAAGCGGGGAGTTCGGCAGAAGCCTTCTGCTAGGGCTTTTGGCGATTAGCTAGACCAAGAAGTCGAGCCAGAAAGGTCATATTTATGGGAATCACTCGAAGATAGCTAGTTGATCCATCTCAAGAAGCCAAAATTTTACTCAAGACGGCGGATCTCTTCTTCAATTCCTTTAGGGAGTTTTAGGGATTTCTTATATTTTGTTTTATCTTTTCTTCTGAGATGTTTTCTTTTATCGTTATGAACTAAACCCTTCAGATACCTGAAGGGGATCAAACCTAAGATGGATCTTGTTATTATTTTCTGAACTACATGATACTTGATTTGTTCTTAATTATGTGTGCTTAATTCTTGTGTTAATATTTCCGCATATTGATTCAAGTTGAATATGCTTATGTGGTGTAGCAAAAGTCCCTGCTTAAGAGTAGATCTAGCATAATTAAGTAGAGTTGATCACGCGCCTAGAGATAGGGTGATGAGATTTTGTCGAATTAGGGTGAAACCTAATATGGGAGTCCATAGATCGAGTTAATGTGATTCTAGGGGTTTTAATTAGAAAGAGATTTCAATTAATCAACCTAGGGTTAGACGTTATTTGCTTTGAGAGAGGGTTTAATATAAATTAGGGAATCCTACGGATCAAGTCAAGTGAATAAATCGTCTGGTTCAGTGTTAGATAACAAGTGAAGTCTAGGTGGATTCTTCCTAAGGGTATCATCTTAATCAACTGAGTTTTCCCAATAGTATTTTCCCAATTCATTCTTTTTGTCTTTGCATCTTTAGCTTAGTAGTTAGTTTTAGATTAAACAACCAATCACTTAATATTTAGGCTAAATAATAGAAAGAAGGTTAGTATTAGTACTTTTAGTTCCTTTGGGTTCAACAATCCGGTCTTGCCTAAGCTATACTACTGTTCGATAGGTGCACTTGCCTTAATTCGTTGTCAGAGTTAGTTTCCAGGTTCGATCATTCTTTTTATAAATTTTAAAACTAGACAAAACAACGATCAACTTAAATCTCATTCGTACCTTCACGGTGGTTTAATGAGTGAAAAATCTTTTATCATGCTATCATAATATAATTTGAGTCGAGTGGAGTTTACTTTAAAAGTACCGAAAGTAGAATTACTTACCTCGACTGTTCCGTAAGGGAAAACATTAAGTACCGTAAAGGGGATCTCTTCGTTTATCTTCAGGTTTGATGTGGCGATTCGCGGGTCTGTTCTATCTAATAGTACCTCATCTCCTATTTTGAATTAATTTGATGATCCTTTAAGTTCTTCTTGGGGTTCCTTCGGTTTCACTTCGTGTATTCCTATTTTCTCCTTGAAATATGTCTTCCACTCATCTAGCTCATCAATCTGAAGTTGTCGTTCCTCATGAGATATTTCCTTGTTGGTACGAGCTATGGGATCTGGCTCTGTAGTGTAATTTCGTGGTGCTTCCTGAAAAGGAAGTTTAACTGAATGTTTATCAAGGGACTTTACGTCCTCACCTTTCTCACTCGATGTCCTAGCTGAGTCGAGAGCTTGTAGACTGATTGATTCCTCACCTACACGAAGTATGAGTTCACCTGTGCTAACATCAATTTTAGATCTGGCAGTTGCTAGAAAAGGTCTTCCTAAAATTAAGGGGATACTATTGTCTTCATCCATATCTAAAACAACGAAGTCTACGGGGAATATGAATTTGTCAACTTTAACTAGTACATCTTCAATTATACCCTTAGGGATGCGAATTGTCTTATCAGCTAGTTTAATACTCATCCTAGTTTGCTTGGGTTTCCCTAGACCTAGCTGTTTAAACATTGTAGATGGCATAACATTGATGCTCGCCCCTAAATCAGCTAAAGCATTCTCAACAGATAAACAACCAATTAAACATGGAATTGTAAAACTCCCTGGATCTTTTAATTTTTGTGGTAATCTATTCTGTAACATTACCGAGCACACTGCGTTTAGTTCCAAATGTGACTCCTCGTCTAACTTTCGCTTGTTCATTAAGAGTTTTTTTAAAAATTTCCTTGAATCTGGCATCTGCGAAAGAGCTTCAAGAATTGGTAAGTTAATATGTAGTTTCTTTAAGAGTTTAAGGAACTTACCGAACTGTTCTTCTATGTTGTCTTCCCTCATCGCATTGGGGTAAGGTATACGAGGTTTGTATTCTTTAATTACCGATTTTGGTTTTCTTGGCTTACCTCAACCTTACCTTCACTTACCACAGGTTCTTGCCTTGGCTTAGGTTCAGATTCGACTATCCCTTCACTATCATGAGTTGTTATGGCTTGAATTTACTCCTTTGGATTAGTCTCAGTGTTACTTGGCAAGCTACCTAATGGTCGCTTGGAGATCAGCTTTGCGAGTTGCCCTAACTGGTTCTCGATTCCTTTAATCGATGCTTGTTGATTTTTAAATGTTGTCTCGGTGTTTTGAAAACAAGTTTCAGACACCGCTATGAATTTTGTCAGCATCTCTTCAAGGTTCGGCTATTTTTCCTATGGGTAGGGCTATTGTTGGAAGTTTGGAGGGGGTGGCTGTTGCCTCTGTTTACCTTGACCACTCCACGAGAAATTGGGGTGGTTCCTCCAACTTGGATTATAAGTATTACTATAAGGGTTATTTTGAGATCTGAAATTGTTACCCGTATAGTTTATCTGTTCGCTTTCCATGCCCGGATTGTAGGGTGGGTACTCAGGATTCGCCACACTTCATAGATTTGAGTCACATTTTATAACTGGATGTACCTGCAAAGAACCACACAAACCATCAATCTTTTTATTTATCATCTCTACCTGATTTGATAGCATGGTGACTACATCATGATTGAAAACTCTGGCTGCTTTGGTTGGCTTTTTCCTTGTAACATGCCACTGATAGTTGTTCAGTGACTTCTCCTCTATGAATTCATAAGCCGCGTCAGGAGTTTTGCTATTAAGGGTTCCGTCGGCTGCTGAGTCAATTAACTGTCGAGTTGAGGGGTTCACACCGTTGTAAAAAGTTTAGACCTATAACCACAAGGGTAAACCATGGTATGGGCACCTTCTCAACAGATCTTTGTACCTCTTCCATGCATCGTATAATTTTTCTACATCCATCTGCACAAAAGAAGAGATATCATTCCTTAATTTGGCTGTTTTGGCTGGTGGAAAATATTTCAATAAAAATTTTTCTGTCATTTGGTCCCATGTAGTGATTGATCCTCGTGGAAGAGAATGTAACCACTGTTTGGCTTTATTTCTCAAAGAAAACGAAATAACCAAAGATGAATGGCATCATCAGAAACACAATTTATTTTGAAGGTATCACAGAATTCTAGAAAATTAGCTAAATGAGTATTTGGGTCTTCGTCCTGCAAACCATCAAATTGAATAAACTGTTGAATCATTTGTATAGTGTTAGGTTTAATTCAAAATTATTAGCGGCTATAGTAGGTCTAACAATACTCGATTTAACTCCTGTTAAATTAGGTTTATACTAATCATACATAGTTCGAGGAGCATGATGATCGGCCACTCCTAAGGTAGTGGATTATTCTCAACCATCCTTTCGATGGTATTGGTTTCGTCCTCTTGCTCTTCTTGTATGTAATCTAAGCCTTGCCTTACTTCTCTATGATTTCTGTGTACGATTCCTTCAATATCACTGTCATAAAGTAGTGGTCCTGTCGGGTTCCTTCTAGTCATAAACTAGAGGTACCTGCTAGGAAAAGAGAAAAATAAAAAGAAAATTTAGAAAAGTAAAAATAAAATTTAATTGTAGAAAAATAAAATATAATATAAATAAAGTAATAAAAATTGAGCATTCTTAGTATTTCAGTTCCTCGGCAATGGTGCCAAAAACTTGATCGTGTCTGTCGAGTCTTAAAAATTTATAAAAAGAATGATCGATGATTGTTGTTTTGTCGAGTTTTAAAATTTATAAAGAATATGATCAAACCTGGAAACTAACTCGACAACGATTATAGGCAAGTGTACCTGTCGAACAGTAGTATAGCTTAGGCAAGACCGGATTATCGAACCCAAAGGAACTAAAAGTACTAATACTAACTTTCTTTTTATTATTTAGCATAAAATATGGAGTGATTGGTTGATTTAATCTAAATTAACGACTACTAAGCTAAAGACACAAAGACAAAAAGAACGAATTAGGAAATAACTTGATGAAAAACTCAGTTGATCACGACGATACCCTCAGGAAGAATCCACCTAGACTTCACTTGTTATTTAACACTGAATCATACGATTTATTCACTTAGTTTAATCCGTAAGACTCCCTAACGTATATTAAACCCTCTCTCGAGGCGAATAACGTCTAACCCTAGGTTAATTAGTGGAACTCTCGTTCTCTTATAATAACCCCCTAGAATAGCAGTAAATCAATCTATGGACTCCCATATTAGGTTTCACCCTAATCCGGCAAAATCTCGTCACCCTATCTCTAGGCGTGCGATCAACTCCGCTTAATTATGCTAGATCTACTCTTAAGCAGGGTCTATTCCTCCTCCACCTAAGCACATCAGATTTGGATTAAGCATGCATAATTAAGAACAAACTAAGTATTTATCATATAATTCAGAAAACAATAACAAGATTCATCTAGGTTTCATCCCCTTAAGGTATCTGAAGGGTTTAGTTCATAATGAAAAAAGAAAACATCTCAAAAGAAAATATAAAAGAAAACATAAGAAATCCCTAAAACCCCCTGAAGGAATTGAAGGAGAAATCCGCTGTCTTGAGTAGAATTTCAGCTCCTTGAGATGGATCAACTAGCTATCTTCGAGTAATTCCCTGAATTGAATTGCTCTGGCTTCGGCTCTTTGGCCTAGCTCCACGCCTCCGACAAAAGCCCTGGCAGAAGGCTTCTCCCCCCAACTCCCCCTTAAGTTGCACCCTTGGGTGTTTATATAGACTTTGAGATGCCTTACTTGGCCCCTAAATATCCTAATTCAAGTATAATTCCTACTTGGGTGTTTGAATAGGCTTTGGAATGTGTTTCTTTGCCTCAAAGTATCCTATTTCGAGTAGAATTTCTCTTTTCTGCATGAGGGACACGGCCATGGTACACACCCGCGTAAATCGTCTTCAGGCCGTGTCTCGAATCTATCGATTGGGGCACGGCCGTGTAAATCGTGGCATGGCCGTGTCTTAGTTAATTGTCGAGGCACAGCCTTGTGGCTTGTAGTCTAAGCCGTGTTGATTTCCTCTTTGGCCCAAATTGGCCCGTTTTAAGCCCGTTTCTTGTTCTTTTCGTCCTCGGTGCTTTCCTTAGTAAAACCATAAAAAGAAAGGATTAAGAGCACCTTTTTACATAAATCAGGGGCTACATCATCCAAAAGCATACTAAATGTGGGCCTAAAATATGTTACTTTTACGGTTTATCAAATACCCCCACACTTAAGCTTTTGCTTGTCCTCAAGCAAAATTCTCAACTTATAATTAAAATGAACTTTCCATAATTCACAATTCGTATCAACAATGCCTCATCATAATTCACAGATAATTTATACATGGATAATTTAACTCAAATACTCTTAAAGGCTTAAACAATTTTAAGTCATAAATTTGTAGCATAAAAGCATAGGCGTCTCCCTTTATCTAAATAATTACTTTTAATTTAAAACCGACAAGGATTAACATCCTCACTAAAGATTCACTCAAAGCACTCGAAGTGTTTAAGGTTCAAGAAAAAGCACTCATAAGTCGAACCTGAAAAGTTAATCCCATAGGCTTGCCTGAAAATCAAATCTTCACCATTGAAATATGAGATGATACACAAATCAAAAGGTCTTTATCAGGGTTGTAACGGGGCTTAGGTTAAAGGTGTGGATAAAGGCTGAATTAGAAGGTTTAGAATCGAGATTGACCTGACAAGTTACCTAACTTTTAGAAAAATAATTGAACTAATAATCACATGAAACTTTGGAACTAATAATACTACGAGCTTTTTCTTTGATAATTGAAATTTAAATGTACAAGCTCACTTTTTATACTACTAATACTGAATATACTTTGATTTTTCGATCGATTTTTTTTATTTCAAATAGATACATAATAAAGAAAACTTAATCAATTAAAATAAACTAATTTGGTAACTGATCAAATCAATTCTCGATAGAAGGGTAGCCAAAAGAATGGTGATAACAAATACAAAGGGTTTTGGGTTAATATTAGCAGATAAATCAATAAAAAGGGTTGTTAGGATCGAATGGATTCACTAAGGGTTAATTTGTGAAGGTAGGCTTTTTAGTGGAGTGAATGGGTTAAAACTTAGGTGCCTTTATCATCTCAGTATATCAAATCATTAATGTGGTCTCGATATGTATAATCTAGGCAAGTTCTAGAATAACAATTCAGTGTTGACACACTCATAATCAATAAAGTGAGCATGAAAAAGACTATATGCTCTATAAGGCTCAAATCTCACAAAAATTATGGGTATTTGACATTAATCCTGTAAATTTCAAACTTTAAGGTAATATTCAAATTTAGTTCAACAACCTAGAAAATTTTTTATTCTTGAAAAATAGACTTATCATGCTTGATTTTCTAATATTCTTCAAGTATAAATCATCAATGCACAATTATCAATGATTTACTCAAAAACATATCAATAAAAATCATAAATCATCAGAAATTTTACCCTAATTGATAATATGAGAAAATTACTTAGGAACAAGACTAAAATTCAGGATTTTGGAATAATGCAAAAAGTTAGGTACTTAATTCCCCCCACACTTAAGATGTACATTGCCCTCAATGTACAAAGATAGATAAATAATCTTTTAATAGGGAAATCAAAATAGAAGGGGAGAAGTGACACTTCCTGAATTTTGGATAACTCCAGGAGTTGGCAGAGGTCATGATTGAAGATGACTTATGTAGTGGTGAATTACTCCTAGTGATTTGTTCGTGTATGTGGAGTGTGTGATTGGAACTACGAAGTCATCAGCTAGATTTTTCGGAGGCATAATTAAATAAATGTTAGGCATACTCAAGATTAGATAAGCAATGATAATCATAAAATTTTGCAATGAAGAAAAGTTTCAAATTACGACAATTATAGAAAATTAAAATAAAGGAAAAAAAATAAAGATAGAATAGAACTAAAAATAAGAAAATAAAATGTAGATAGTCAAAAGGACTCAAAGGTCCTCATCATCAGCTGGGTCCTGTGGTAGTGCTGGTGATGAGATAAGGAGGTGCTGGCATATTTGTTGGAGAGTGGCCTCTTGAGGGTCCTGAATGGTAGTGTTCCAAGATGTTGTTTGCTTCTGTCTTTGTAACTCATCTTTGAATTACCTAATCTGCACATATGCAAAAAAGAAAAGGATCTTCCCAAAAATAGTTTTTCACATCAACAAAGAATCACTTCTTTTGGTGATGTGTTAATCTTTTTGGCAAGATGTTAGCTGCTAAATAATTCACAATATTTGCAAACCATGGTACCTCAGAATGTGTTACAGAAAAGAGTTTTTCTTTGGGAAATGAATCGTTTATCTCATTTTTATCGAGCTCTCTGATATATGGATTTTCAAGTCTAGATAGGTGATCTGCCGCAAGATTCTCAGCTTCCTTCTTATCTTGTATTTCCAAGTCAAATTTCTATAAGAGTAAAATCCATTGTATGAGTCGAGATTTTGCATCAGGTTTGTTTAAAAGATAACGAAGAGCTGAATGGTTAGTCTAAACGACAATTTTAGACAATATTAGATACTGCCTAAATTTGTCAAAAGAAAAAACTACATCTAGCAATTCTTTCTCTGTGGTGGTGTAGTTTTCTTGTGCGGGTGTTAATGTTCTGCTAGCGTAGTAAATTGGCTGAAAATGCTTGTCTCTTTGTTGTCCCAAAACTACACCTACTACAAAATCACTTGCATCACACATTAGTTCAAAGGGTAAGTTCCAATCAGGTGCAATTATAATTGGAGCATTTATTAATTTATCCTTAAGGACATTAAATGCATCTAAGCATTCCTGAATGAAATTGAAAGGAACATCTTTTTCTAGTAATTTTGTCAAAGGCTTAGCTATTTTAGAGAAATCTTTAATAAACCTTCTATAGAACCTATATGTCCTAAAAAGCTTCTAATAGCCTTAACTGAGCTAGGGGGAGGTAATTTTTCTATGGTTTCAACCTTTTCTTTATCTACCTCAATCCCTTTACTAGAAATCTTATGTCCTAATACAATACCTTCTCTAACCATAAAGTGACATTTTTCCCAATTCAAAACAAGGTTTGTTTCCTTACATCTCATTAAAACTAGTTTTAAATTTTTAAGGCAAAGATGGAAAGAATTACCGAATACCGAGAAATCATCCATAAATACCTCCATGATGTCTTCCACGAGTTTGTAAAAAATTGCCAACATGCAACGTTGAAAAGTAGTAGGAGCATTACATAATCCAAAAGGCATTCTACGATAAGCAAACTTACTGAATGGGAATCTAAATGTTGTTTTCTCTTGATCTTCAAGAGCTATGGGGATTTGGAAGTAGCCGGAGAGTCCGTCCAAGAAGCAGTAGTACATATGCCCGGATAGTCTTTCTAACTTTTGATCTATGAAGGGTAGAGGAAAGTGATCTTTCCTGGTGGCATCATTGAGCTTCCTATAGTCTATCTGCACTCTCCAACTTTAGAATCGTTCTTGTAGGGATTAATTCATTCTTTTCATTGGGCACTACCGTCATACCTCCTTTCTTTGGAACTACCTGCACAAGACATACCCAAGTGCTGTCATAAATAGGATAGATAATTCCTACATCTAGAAGTTTAATTACCTCAGCCTTGACCACTTCTTTCATATTGGGGTTTAGCCGTCTCTGGGGCTGCACACACGACTTGTATTCTTCTTCCATTAAAATTTTGTGGGTGCAGAACGAGGGGCTTATACCCTTGATGTCAGAGATTTTCCAAGCTATGACTTTTTTATGTTCTCTTAGTACCTTTATCAACTCCTCTTTTTCCTTGGGCTCTAGTTCTAAAGAGATAATTACTGGTAGTGTAGAACTGTCCCCAAGGAATGCATATTTTAAGTGTTTTGGCAATTGTTTCAATTTCAGACTGGATGGCTCATCAATGGAAGATTTCTGTTTTATTTCGTCATTATTTTCAATGCTTTCTTCTTTCATTTGTCTGAATGACGGGGTATTCAAATTCATCTCTTCGCCTTCATCTTCTTCCCCCTCTTCTTGAGTTAGGCACAATTCCATCGTGTCGTCATGTATTATTTCCTGTAATGAATTTTGAATGATATAATCAGTAGTATCAACAAAATAACATGAATCATCTTCCTCTTTAGAATATCGCATGGCATCATAAATTTGAAAATAATTTCTTCATCGCCTATCCTTAATACAAGTTTACCGTCACCTACATCAATAATGATATTTCTAGCAAAGGCTAAAAAGGACGCCCTAAAATCAAGGGAACATTGATGTCTTCATCTATTTCTAGCACAACAAAATCGACAGGGAAAATAAATTTATCAATTCTCACCAAGACATCTTCGATAACTCCTCTAGGATATTTAATGGATCTATCGGCTAACTGAATACTCATCCTAGTAGGTTTTGGTTCCCCAAGATCTAATTGTTTAAACATTTTGTAGGGCATTAAATTAATACTGGCACCTAGATCAGCTAATGTTTTCTTAATATTTAAGCTGCCAATTAAACAAGGAATAGTAAAACTTCCTGGGTCTTTTAACTTGGTTGGTAACTTGTTTTGGAGGATGGCTAAGCATTCTTCATTAAGTTCCACCGTTGATACTTCTTCAAGCTTCCTTTTATTCGTTAGGATTTCCTTCAAGAATTTTGCATACTTCGGCATCTGTGAAATAGCTTCAACAAAAGGTAAGTTAATATGTATTTGTTTAAAAAGTTCAAGAAACTTACCATATTAGGCATCTAATTGTTCCTTTTTTAACTTTGCTGGATATGGGATTGGTGGTTTACTTTCTTTGCGTACTGGGTCACATCCTCAACTCCCTCATCTCTTGCTTTGTTGTTTTCGTGTGGGGGTATTTGTTTCTTTGGTTCAACTAATTCCTTTCCACTTTTTAGTGTAACTATTTTTGCCTATCCGGTTTCTTTAGAAAAAATCTCTGTCCGTATTCACAGACCATCTCAGTAAGGAGTCCAATTGACTTAGTGAACTCTCCGAATGACTCAGTAAGTTTCTCAACTGCCGATTCTTGATCTTTAAGTGTTCTCTCAGTATTTTGGAAACGATTTTCTATGTATGTCATGAATTTTGTCAGCATCTCTTCGATTTCCTTGAAATCCTTGGCCTCCCCATGAAAAATTTGGGTGGTTCCTCCAACCTGGATTATAGTTGCTACTATAAGGATTATTATTGGATCTGAAATTATTACCTATATAGTTCATCTGTTAGCTCTCTGCGTCCGGTTGGTAGGGTGGGTACTCAAGATTCGCCACAGTTCCAGTGATGTTGCACTACATGACTGGATGTACCTGCGAAGAACACAAACTATCAAGCTTTTTATTCATCATCTCTACCTGTTTTGATAGCATGGTCATTGCATCGAGGTTGTAAACTCTGGCTGATTTTACCGATTTTGTCCTTGTAACTTGCCACTGATAGTTATTCAGTGACATCTCTTCAATGAACTCGTAAGTTGCTTCTAGGAGTTTTGTTGTTCAGGGTTCTACCGGCGGCTAAATCGATTAGTTGCCTCGTTGAAGGGTTTACACCGTTATAGAAAGTTTGGACTTGTAGCCACAAGGGTGGACCATGGTGTGGACACCTCCTCAAGAGATCCTTGTATCTCTCCCATACGTCGTATAATGTTTCTAAATCCATCTGCATAAAAGAAGAGATATCATTCCGTAATTTGGCCATTTTAGCCGGTGAGAAATATTTTAATAAAAATTTTTTGGTCATCTGCTCCCATGTAGTGATTGACCCTCGTGGTAATGAATTTAACCACTGTTTGGATTTATTCCTTAATGAAAAGGAAATAACCAAAGACGTATGGCATCATCAGAAACACCATTTATTTTGAAGGTATCACAGAACTCTAAGAAATTAGCTATATAAGTGTTTGGATCTTTGTCCTACAAAGCATCAACTTGAACAAACTGTTGAATCATTTGTATTGTGTTAGGCTTTAATTCAAAATTATTAGCGGCTATAGTAGGCCTAACAATACTTGATTCCGCTCCTGTCAAGTGCGGTTTAGCATAATCAAACATTGTTCGTGGAGCATTATTTTCTCACATCAAAAGCTAGTGGGTTATTCTCGTCCATCCCTTCAATAGGATTGGATCTGCCTTCTTGATCTTCCTCTCGTAATTTAGGGCTCGTCGATTTCTCTTCGATTCCTACGTGCGGTAGCTTCGATATCACTATCGTATACTAGTAGTCCTCTCGGGTTCCTCCTTGTCATAAACTAGACGTACCTGCTAGGAAAAGAAAGAAAGAAAATTTAGTAAGTAAAATAAAATAAATTGTAAATTTAAAATAAAAATAATGGCTAAAGTAAAAAAAAATAGAGTTTTCTTAATATTTTAGTTCCCCGACAACGGTGCCAAAAACTTGATCGTTGTTTTGTCGAGTTTTAAAATTTATAAAGAATATAATCAAACTTGGAAACTAACTCTGACAACGATTATAGGCAAGTGTACCTATCGAATAGTAGTATAGCTTGGCAAGATCGGATTGTTGAACCCAAACGAACTAAAAGTACTAATACTAACTTTCTTTTTATTATTTAGCCTAAAATATGGAGTGGTTGGTTGATTTAATCTAAATTAACGAATACTAAGCTAAAGACACAAAGACAAAAAGAACGAATTAGGAAATAACTTGATGAAAAACTCAGTTGATCACGATGATACCTTCAGGAAGAATCCACCTAGACTTCACTTGTTATTTAACATTGAACCATATGATTTATTTACTTAGCTTGATCCGTAAGACTACCTAACGTATATTAAACCCTCTTTCGAGGCGAATAATGTCTAACCCTAAGTTAATTAGTGGATCTCTTGTTCTCTTATAATAACCCCCTAGAATAGTAGTAAATCGATCTATAGACTCCCATATTAGGTTTCACCCTAATTCGGTAAAATCTCGTCACCTTATCTCTAGGCGTGCGATCAACTCTGCTTAATTATGCTAGATCTACTCTTAAGCAGGGTCTATTCCTCCTCCACCTAAGCACATCAGATTTGGATTAAGCATGCATAATTAAGAACAAACTAAGTATTTATCATATAATTCAGAAAACAATAACAAGATTCATCTAGGTTTCATCCATATCGATTTGGATTAAGTATCTGAAGAGTTTAGTTCATAATGAAAAAAGAAAACATCTTAAGAGAAAAGATAAAAGAAAGCATAAGAAATCCCTAAAACCCCCTGAAGGAATTGAAGGAGAAATCCGTCGTCTTGAGTAGAATTTCAGCTCATTGAGATGGATCAACTAGCTATCTTCAAGTAATTCCCTAAATTGAACTGCTCTGGCTTCGGCTCTTTAGCCTAGCTCCACGCCTCCGACAAAAGCCCTGGTAGAAGGCTTCTCCTCCCAACTCCCCCTTAAGTTGCACCCTTGGGTGTTTATATAGACTTTGAGATGCCTTACTTGGCCCCTAAGTATCCTAATTCAAGTATAATTCCTACTTGGGTGTTTGAATAGGCTTTAGAATATGTTTCTTTGCCTCAAAGTATCCTATTCCGAGTAGAATTACTCTTTTCTGCAGCAGGGACACGGCCATGGTACACGTCCGTGTAAATCATCTTTAGCCGTGTCTTGATTCTCATCGATTGGGGCATGGTCGTAAATCGTGGCATGGCGTGTCTTATTAATTGTCAAGTGTGGCTTGAAGTCCGTGCCGTGTCGATTTCTTTTTGGCCCAAATTGGCCCGTTTAAGCCCATTTCTTATCCTTTTCATCCTCTGGTGCTTTCCTGATTAAAAACATGAAAAGAAAGGATTAAGAGCACCTTTTTACATAAATCAAGGGCTAAATCATCCAAAAGCATACTAAATGTGGGCCTAAAATATGTTACTTTTACGGTTTATCAATCGAACCTGGAAACTAACTAAGACAACGATGGAGGCAAGTGCACCTATTGAACAGTAGTATAGTTTAGTGGCAAGACCGAATTGTCGAACCCAAAGGAACCAAAAGTACTAATACTAACTTCCATTTTATTATTTAGCCTAAGATTTAAGGGATTTGTTATCTAATCTAAAATTGACTAACAACTAAGCTAAAGATGCTAAGACAAAGAAGAAATTGAGGAAAGAATTGAGGGAAAACCGATTGATTTAGACAATACCCGAGGAAGAATCCACCTAGACTTCACGTGTTATCTAACTCTGAACTAGACAATTTATTCACTTGTCTTGACCCATAGGATTCCCTAAGTTATATTAATACCTCTCTCGAGGCTACTAACGTCTAATCCTAGGTTGATTAATTGAAATCTCTTTCTAATTAAAACCCCTAGAATTGTATTAACTCGATCTATGGACTCCCATATTAGGTTTGACCCTAATCCGATAGATTTTTGTCACCATATCTCTAGGTGCGCGAGCAACTCCGCTTAACTATGCTAGATCTACTCTTAGACAAGGTCTCTTCCTCCTCTACCTAAGCACATCACACTTGAATCAATATCCCAAAAATACCAAAACAAGAATTAAGAACACATAGTTAAGAACAAATCAAGTATTTATCATACAGCTCAGATAACAATAACAAGGTCCGTCTTAGGTTTCATCCCCCTCAAGTATCTGAGGGTTTAGTTCATAATAATAAAAGAAAACATCTCAGAAGAAAATATAAAACAAAACATAAGAAAAACCCTAAAACCCCCTCAAGGAATTGAAGGAGAGTTCCTCCATCTTGAGTATGATTCCGCTTCTTGAGATGAATCAACTAGCTTTCTTCGAGTAAATTCCTAAATTTAACTGCTCTGGCTCGGCTCTTTGGCCTAGCTAAACGCCTTCTAAAGGTTGGCCTCTAGGTTCTTTATATAGGCTATTGGAATATGTTTCTTTGCCTCTAAATACCCTAATCCGAATAGAATTCTTCTTATCTACGGTAAAGACATGCTCATGGCACACGCCCGTGTAAATCATGGCCAGGCTGTGTTCGGGTCTGTTGATGAGGCACGGCCGTGTTTTTCGGGGTCCAGGACATGGTCGACTCTTCTTACGGGGCACAACCGTGTGGTCTTGGGCCCAGGCTGTGTGGATTTTGTACTTTGGCCCATTTTTTCCATTTTCGGCCCGTTTCTCGTTCTTCTCATCCTCCGGTACTCTACTGAGTATAAAACATGAAAACAAAGGATTAGGAGCACCTATTTCCATAATTAAAGGGAAAAATCATCCAAAAACATGCTAAATGTGGGATTAAAATATGTTCATATTATGGTTATCAGTTCTTCATTCGGTCAAGTTAAATCCAAGCAATTAGGTATGTGTTTTATCCCGTTTTTAATGATTTCTATGTTTTTGAGATCGTTGCAACATTCTAGCTAGCCCAGGGACCAATTTGCAAAAATTTTAAAGGTTTTAGATGTTCTCATTGATGAATAAGCATGTGTTTTGAAGTTTCTTGATAGATTATGAATGTTTGTGGATAGTTATACAAGCTTTGTTAAGTGATTTTTAGTGAAAATGCAAATTAGGGGTTAAATTGTGAAATGTGGAAACTTTGTGGTTAAAATGTGAAATAAATGAAAAATATGGGCTTCTAGGGGCATAATAGTAATTCGGCTAGGCTTGAGTTGTGATGAAATTGAATGAATTTTGTTTGACGAGCCTAGGGGACTAAATTGTAAAAGTGGTGAAACATTAGGGGCAAATGTGTAAATGTGCTTAAAAGTGTGTTTTGGACTAAATTGAATAGAGAGATAATCAAATAAGCTGATTTTGATTACATATAGATCAAAAAAAGTGAAATCCAGACTTAGATCGGGGAAAGAACAAGGTCTCGAATTAGTTGACTCGTGTCGTCGTTTTCACATCCGAGGTAAGTTTGTATGTAATAAGCATTATTATAATTATGCTTTAAATGCTTTGATATTCCATAAATTGTGTATACGAGATGACAGATTATTTGACAATGATTTGGCTACTTGTGGGCACTTAGTGTGCGAGATTGAAATAGCTTTGGCTATGTATGGCACTTAGTGTGCGAGATCGAAATAGCTTCGGCTATGTATGGCACTTAGTGTGTGAGATCGAAATAGCTTCAGCTATGTATGGCACTTAGTATGCAAGATTAAAATAGCTTTGAATATGTATTGGCATTTAGTGTGTGAGATTTTGAGTATTCGACATTATTCCGAATAGGTATGAGTTCATTACGAATTGGTACATGTATGTACATGAATCGTGTGAGCTTTAAATCGAAGAAGTTATGAAGTTTGCATTTAAGCATATGATTAATTAGGTGAAAGTTTTGTTAGTTATCATGAATTACATGTTAATATGTTCAAATTGATGATTTGTGTATTTATGATTAGTTGGGTTTATTTTATACGAGTTTACTAAGCTATAAAGCTTACTTTGTTTATTTTTCCATGTTTTATAGTGAATTCAAAGCTAGTTCAGATTCGGGGATCGTCGGAGTCTATGTCACAGTATCTAACCATCACTTTGGTACTTTTGAGCTTTGGTTTGGTCATATGGCATGTATAGGATTATGGTCGTTTTGATATGTATTTTGATAGTGAGTATTGCCATTTGAGATGGCTTGTGAATGGTTATGTTTTGGTTTGTATATATAGCCATGAGACTTGGCTTAATTTTTCTAGTTTGGTTATGTATATATATGTATGCATATGGCTTATGTTATGTGATTGAGGTTGATTTTGCAATGTTATTGATAATTGATATTATAGATGTCAAATGGTTGATAATTGAGAAGCTATGTGATTGTGAATTGGTGCATGATAATGCATGTTGGAAAAGGTATAATTGGTATAAAAAACATGGGATTATAAGTATGTTAGTTGTTGGAATTGAGATGGTATGAATGATGTTTAATTGAGGTTGTTTAAATGCTTTTAAGTATTATGTTTTGGTGCCATGGAATTTGGTATAGGTGTGCATAAGATAAGGGGGAAAAATGGCTTGGTAAATAGCCTAATTTTTTTCCACATGGGCAGGGACACGAGAGTGTGTCTCAGCCGTGTGTGACACACGGTCATGTTGAATGGCATGTGTCCCCTGGTGTTGAAATTGAGATCAAGTCAGTATGATCCACACGGCCTCACACACGAATGTGTAACTTGGCCGTGTGGCATAAGTCAGTATACCCTACATGTTTGGCATGGCCTAGCACACAGGCGTGTGTAGCCACTTCAAAGGGTACACGGGCTAAACGCACAGGCGTGTGGTTGGCTGTGTGACCCAAGTCAGTAAGCTCACTTGTTTGGACACGGGGTCGGGCGCGGGTTGGGACACGGCCCTGTACTTCCATTTCAAATGTCCACACGGCCTGTGACACGGACGTGTCTGTTGGCCGTGTGAGACATATGGTCGGGCCACACGGGCGTGTGTCCCCTGTTTTGAGAAAATTTTTCTAAGTCTTGAAAAATTTCTCGAGTTATTGGTTTGGTCACGAACCACTCCCAATTCATGTTTAGGGGACAATGTGAGTGTATTTGAATGGATTTTAATTGGTTGAGGATTTATGATTCGAATTGTATGATTGTGTGTGTTGTAAGTCTGGTAATGCTTCACAACCATATTTCGACGTTGAATATGGGTGAAGGATGTTACAAAGTTGTGTCTCTTTCTTGCCCACATTCTAACTTGCTTCGAGCAAAATCATCCTGATTCACAATACTTGGCTTCGAATTGCCCACAGTCCCTCGGCCTCATTGCTTAAAAACTTCGAAAAGGCCCCTACGTTCTTGCCAAGTCAACAAGTTAGAATGCAAAACACTATCAGAGTGTTAAGAATGTACCTTCCTCGTTACATTTACTCGGGTCAACTGTCCAACTTGCATCACCACTTTTTCAAAGTTTGATGCACAACCCACCTCTTCCAAAGGTGGTAGCTCCTCCGATGTGTCAACAGAAATGAGCCTCATTAATCTTAGCTTTAAAGTTTGCATCGCAACTTCTTCCTCTAAGTCCTATGTCAAACTCACCTCTTCCATGGGTGAAAGCCTCGCCGATGTCCATTGTTTTACTCAAATTAAGTCTCTTTGGTCTCAGCTTCACTATTTTCATCACAACCTTTTCCCCTAAGTTCGATGACAAACTCACATCTTCCACGTGTAGAAGCCCCTCCAATGACTCAATAAGCTCCGACGTTGCCTTTTATTTGACCATAACTAACTTGGATTGCTTTGGACAGTTCCACAACTCATGCGGACCATGGTACAAGAAGCACTTTACTCGTTACTTCTTTTTGCTTCTCTTTGCCTTATTGGCTTTAACTTTTCCCTTGCTCGAACCAAGATTCTTGGGCTCATTGCCTACTACATCGTCCCCTTTGATGATAGACTTCTTCGAACACTTCCGTAACCTATGCGGACCATGACATAAGAAGCACTCCACTGGCTTCTTCTCGCTTTCGGCCTCCTTGGCTTCGACACCCCTTACACTCAAACCAAGTCTCAAGGCCTTACCTATTAACTTTTCCTTCTTAGAAAGTGCGAATTTCTTCAAACATTTCTTCAACTTGTCCCTCTTTCTATTGGATTTCTTCTTTCTAACTCGTGGTTTCCCCATTACCACCATTTTTACCATTGCCATTGCCATCATCATCTTTCTTGTGATCCTTTTCACATACGCCCCTATCCTTAGACTTGGAATACTCAAGCTTGTCTTTCCCTAGACCAAGCTTGACCACGAACTTTGCTACTGTCATGGCTTTCGACAGCTCTTAGACACCTTTTTGTTTAACTTCTTGTCTGACCCACGACTTTAATCCATTCTTGAAAGCAAGCAATGCCTCTTTCTCGGTCACATATGAAATTTGAAGCATGAGTTCCTTGAACTCTCAAACATACTCCCCTACTGTACCTCGTTGTGTTAGCCATCAAAACTTTGCTGGAGCTTTTTCCTCGACAATTTATGGATAAAATTGTCCCTTCAACTCACATTGGAACTCTTGCCACGTCCCAATCTCACTTTACCTTTTATCTATGGACCTGCCTCGCCACTATAAAAGCCCAATATCAGTAAGAAAAACTTTTAAGCAGTATTTACCTTAACCGCACCGTCCATGATGCCTTTGGCACAAAACTAGTTTTCCATCCTCCACAAGAAATTGTCTACATTGTCTACAGACCTTGTCCCCGCAAACTCTTTCGGCTATGGGACTTCCTCACAATTGAGTGCTACACTTGACACTCATTTCCCCACAACTGCTCGACACAAGGTCAGCTTTCCCTCGAGCTCCTCTATTCTTGTGTTGAAAGCCATTGTGATGGCCATTGTTTCCTCCTTCAAAGCCTCACCATGGCCTCAATAGCATCGTTCCTATCTATCAGCTTCTTCCTTTGTGAATCTAGAAACTCTTGCACATTATCCCTATTGAAAGTTAAACACATAGTCACAAAGTCCCTGGACTACTCCCACAAGTCATCTATACGTTCACCAAGCGCATTGTGTGACTCCTTCGCGTCCTTCATGGACTCCTCAAGTTTACCCACGTGTTCCTCTACTGCCGGCAACATCTCCCTCAAAGGGACTGATTTTCTAGCCCACCTCTGTTCGAACTCTTCTTTCAACATCCCAATGATGCCTTGGCAACCAATAGCTCGGATACCACTTGTCATAGGGCTAGATCTTTTGTTTCACGATCCATGCAGCCTTAGGGGATTCATTTGTTCCAAACTCACCTAAGTCAGCCTTAACACCACAAGTGGTGATTCCTTTATGTAACACCCCTATACCCGTTCGACCCAAGGAACCTGATATAAGAATATTACATTTGGTGCCAAAGTAATTTTGGCTAATCACTAATATATTTGAACATTAAAAAAATTATAATTTATATTTTAGTCCCTACTACTTGGAACATACTTGATCTTCCTAAGTACATGCCATTCTATTCAAAATATTGAAACATACCCTCTTGGAACTTGGAGATGTGACGAGATGAATGCTCACAACCTCAATTACAACTCTTTAAAATCACTGTACCTAATCTGCACACGAAAAACAAACCGTACGCTGAGTAAAAACTCAATGGTATTTCTATAATCCTAATATTTAAAATATATATAATATAATAATAGGCACAATTAAATTTATAAGGACATATTAATGTCTAGTATCATATCATAACTATCATTTTTCATTTATTAAACAATATCCACAATTGCTATATAAATGATTATTCACATATCAATCATATTTATTCGAACAATGGCATCACCATGCAAGATCCAATTCATGAATACATCATTTCATTCCATACTCAATTCATAAGTATATAACTTATATGTTCCATATATTGTCAACACATTTCACATTCTATTTTCAATTCACTATATCACTTCTATTTCTCATATCATTTCATTTTAGTATCAATTGTAAGACTTTATTATTCATTTACCCCTATTAACAAGACTTGGACTTGGACGAATGCACGGATCCAACCAAAACACACCAGTTTGGCATCCAGTGCCTCATCGGATAATTCAAAGTAATAGATTGACACCCAGTGTCTCATCGGCCATGCCGAAGTAAGTTGGTACCCAGTACCTCATCACATTTATCTGAAGTAATAAGTTGACACCCAGTGTCTCATCGACTCGTGGCCGAAGTATCCCTAAACTCTTCCAATCTTATGGCATGCCAACTATATTCGATTCAACACCACCTTAATTACTTACCATTTAATAGGGTTTCGATTCACTTTTTTTCCTTTCTTAGCGAGGTCTCTAGTACACAACCAATATTCACACAATTTCACATTGATTCCATTGTCACAAAATTTATTTTATTTAAAACTAATTTCATATTTTCATTCAACTCCCACTTTAGACTAATTTCAACCTTCAAATTTCACCATAAACCCTATTTTCAAAATTCTCTCAATTTAGTCCCTATTACTCAAAACTTATGATTTATTTTACAATTCAATCTCTTTTCACTTCTAACTTGAAATTCTATCAATTTAACACATAACACTTCAATTTATTCAACATGAACAACTTCTAAAAAATCACTAACTTCTAAAATTTCAATATAAAATCAAGTAGTATTTTGCTCTAGGATTCTAAAAACATAAAATTTTTAAAAATGGACTAAATTGACTTACCACTTTAAGTTTGAACCTTAAAACCCTAAATTTTCTTTTTTCTTTTTTTTTTCTTTCTTTTTCTTCTTTCTTTCCCCTGTTTCCTTCCCCAATTCATTCTTTCTTTTCTTTTCTTTTATGTTTTTATTATTATTATATTTTAATATAATATATATATTACTTATACAATAAGAAATACATGTATTATTATATACATATGATTATTATTTTACACATGTATTTCACCATTCTTGTCATAATTTGGTTTATTACTTATTTATTTATTTTATATTTTAATTATAATACAACATAATGTAATATAATATAATATAATATAATAATATTTTCTTAAATAATAAGTATATATAATTATTACAAGTATATGTATAATATTGTTACACATGTAATTTACTATTACCATACAATTGTAAATTTTATGGTTTATTTGCTTAATTAGTCCCTTTACTTTTCTCTATTCTATTGTTAAGCTTTCACACTTTATTCAATTTAATCCTTATACCTAATTAACCTTAATTTAACCAAATTCACCTAACCAAAACTTAATTAACTACACTACTAATCGTCGTAAATATTTTTAATAAATATTTACAATTTGTTTTTTTGAAAACGGAGACTCGAAAATACACTTTCTGATACTCGTGACTATCAAGTCGTTAAACTTTAGAATTCCTCCAAGGTACCAATTTGTATAGCTGAAGCAATTTATGCCAAAAGAAGCCACAAAAGAACAACAGAAAGTCATAGAAAAGAATGCACGAGAGGTGTTTGAGTAAATGCTTTCAATATTCTATTATTCACAAAGAATAATGAAACAATAGAATGAAGTGATTTACAAATGAGGGGTAGGCTCTCTATTTATAGTTGAGTTCTCCCAAAATCGACGGTCAAGATTAAGTTACATCGACTGACGAGATTAATCATATTTCTTAAATTATGAGATTTACAAGATATACAATATCAAATCTAATCTAATCTTTACAAGATATTATTCCTATCAATCTCTTAAGATTAGTTACCAAGATAGCCTACGTTGCCATATCTTCATCATTAGGCTACTCAAGCTTCAATCTGACAGGCTTCTCCAACAGTTTACCTAATCGGGCCAGTTCTTGTAAACCAAATGATCCCTATTTAAACAATAGACCTCCATTTGACGAAATTGGTGCAATGGTCACGGGCTTTAAACTGCGACCCGTGACACTAGTAGGTACTTAGATATGACACTAGTAGGTACTTAAATGTGACACTGTTAGTCAATCCAGTGGTGATACGTGGTAGCCTATTAGTATGAAATATGGCATATATAAATTCAAATTCAAATGCATCTTGACAACTATTTGCCCAGATTCATTATATATGAGATTTTTAGTTCTTTTATATATTTATATTTTTTTACAAAATTTATAAACTTTTAGTTTTTATATATTTATATATTTTCATAAATTTATATATTTTAAATTTTTATTTATATATTATGTTTTGTAAATTTTATGTATTTTTTCAAAATTATAGCCTTATATATATATATATATTGATAAAGGCTTTTATATATTTTTAATTGTAGATATTTTTATAAATTATATATCCCTAAAAATAATAATAACCTAACAACTGATATTTTATTTAAAACTAAAAATATATAAATTACTATAAATTATAAAATACATTTAGAATAAATTTGGACAAATTGATGTCTACATTTAGATGTATAGGGACAACTGTTTATCCAAGTTCATTCTTAATGTGAAAAAAATTATACTTATTTTTATTAATTTATATATTTTTTATTTTTTACTTTATATTACGTGTCATTACCGAATTGATTAGTAATATCACATCATCACAAATTAATAGTGCTAATACGGAAAATACCAATGTGATTGATAGTGTCGAAACCCTTTTTAAAGTTGATTTTAAAAAAACAGGATCGACTTTTAAAAACGAAAATGGGAGTCGCCATCAATCCCTTTTTACTTAGGTGTGATTGGAGCACCTTGAAAATCGTTTTATTTCAAAATATTAATTTTGGTATACGAAAACAAAAAAAAAGGGTTCGAAAGTCGGTTACGTATGAGGAAGGGTTAGCACCCTCATAACGCCCAAAATTGGTACCTAATCGATAAAATCATGTCATAATGTTGAAATTTTGAAAAATTTTAGAAAATGATCCTTTTATTTGAAGAAAAAGACCTAGACTTACCTATCTCAAAGACACTAAACACTATACCCAATAAGTTAGGATATAGTATCTCATGACTTTGAAATTAGGCACGTCTTTATTTTAGAAAATTCCTACCTCGAGATACAAAACATCATATCCAGTAAGTTAGGACACAATGTTTTGAATTCCCAAGAATAAGTTTTTGATTTGAAATTTGTAAGTTTCGATTTTAAAAGAAAAGCGATATCTCTAATACCTTAAGTTCCACGAGAAAAATAGAAACCCAGTAAGTTAGGGCACAATTCTTCTTGAAGTCCCCAAATATCAAACATCATTGTTTTTTAACTATTTGAATAAAATGCTTTAATTCAAAAGGTATTTTTATAAGAAATGATTTGAGTAAGACATTATAACATACATATCAATTGCAACTCTACAAATTATATTAACAATAAATAATAAAAGAATAATATAACATGAATAAATAAAGTATTATATTAAGCAATAATAAATAATTAAAATAACATAAATAAATAAACATACGATGTAAAATAAATAGCAATTAATAAGACTTTCACGAAATAACAAAATCAAACGAAAAAGGGAATGATATATTTAAACATTTAATAAAAAATGTAATGATTTTAAAATGATTTAATATATATATGTATAAAATAACAAAATTAAAAGTAAAAAATACTTATAATATATAATTTAATAATTTAATATATGTATAAATGATTAAAAAACATAATCGAGAAATTGTGTAAAGTATTTTATATAAGAAAATATATATATATAATATACTAATCATAAAATTAGATACATAAGATAAATAATATAAATAAATTTTATAAAAAAAGAAGAAAAAAATAAGATTTTAGAAGTAATATATAATATAAAAAATTTAAAAATAATGTAATAAATAATATACTAATTATAAAATAATATACAATATAAATAATATTAAACCGTATAAAATAAATAGTAATAATTAAATATATATATATATAAGGTTAATACATATAAAATATATATATAAATTTTATACTATAAGCAAATTAATATATATATAAATAATAAAAATAATATGATTAAATAATTCAGTATAATGTTAAATTAATTTTAAAAATAAAATAAAAAGCTCAAGGATCAAATTGAAATAAAATATAAGTTTCAGGGCTAAATTGTAAATACGAAAAAAAGCTATTGGACATAATTGTAAATTTGAAAAAGTGAAAGGGCTTAAATGGCAATTAGACCATTCAATGAAAACACGTGGATCCTTCCCGGGTTTTCGGGTCAACACGCGAATCCTTCCTTGTACGGCGTTGTTTTGTGCCTATTGGCCTAAGCAAAAACGGCGCCGTTTTTGTGTTGCTATATAAGTTAAAAACAACCCAAAAAAATTCATTTTAACATTTAAAAAAAAAAAAACTGAATGAGAGCGTTGTGATACTCTCCCCTTCTTCGGCCTGGGGTCTAGCTCCGACCCTGACTACGATGATATGCCGCCGTACGCGCCGCCTTAGACGGTGGCCGGAGATTCATAACTCGTTTTCAGACCCAATTTTGAAAGGTAAAATCTCCTTTTTCATCTTATTGCCCGTATGTTTACTGTTTGCAGAAAAAAGAAGAAAAGAAAATAGAAATAAAAGAATAATAGAATAAAAAACGAAAAATCACCTCTGTTTGATGGGTTCTTTTATTAATCTCTGTACTCGAATTTTTTGTATTTTGTTTTTTACTCTTGTATCGTGTCTGTATTTCTTTGTGTATTCATGTCGATTTACAAATTTTTTGTAACACCCCAAACCCGGCCTATGCATTAAGACGAGATTTGGTTTGTTATATAGATCGAACTATCTCAATAATTTAGGTGAATCGGTATTTCAAAACCCTTTTGAAAAAGAGTTTAATAAAACCAAGAGAAAAAAAATTAAGTTTGATGTACTTGAGAAACATTAGTTGAAAATCTCATCATTTAATATTTAATTATCAAAACCATAAAGTAATTTTTATAAGAGTTCAAAGTATTTAAAAATAAGAATAGATAAAGGATTTCATATGTTTGAAAAAAAAACCCAAAGTATTTTTAGAAAACATTATAAGATAAATATAAGCCCATATTAAGTATCTAAAACATAATTTAAATCCATCCACACATAAAAATCCATAAAATATTAAAAGAGGCCTTATTACATCATACCCAAAATAGCAAATTAAAGAAAGTACTTATTAAAAGTTCAAAGTTTATTTAAACCCATGTTTGCAGTATGGCCTCCATGAAGTCATCCTCGGCCCAAGTCCACGTCAATTTCCATTACCTGAGATGAAAAATTTGAGGGAGTGAGTTACTCAGAACTCAGTGTATAACTCACTTAATTTATCCACTGGGCCAGATCATCAAGTCATTATTTTGGGCTTGAGCCCATAAACAGATTTAGCAATGTAATAACTGAAATGTATGCAAAATGAAATTTCCCACCCAAACCTAATTTCTATCTGCTACACACCACCGCATTCAACCATCACACCTGGGGATCAAGTCAACCCACCCGCCAACACACCAATCGTAGGCATAAAGCCATTTTATATTTGTGGCGAGCCACGAATTAGATTGTGACAAAGTCACCGAACTAGAGGCATTGAGCCATTAAAATAATTGTGGCAGAGCTACCGAACTAGAGGCAATGAGCCATTTAATTATTTTGTGGCAAAGCCACCGAACTAGAGGTAATAAGCCATTTAATTATTTTGTGGCAAAGCCACCGAACTAGATTTTGGCAACAGGCCTTTCTTCTCTTCATCATTAATCCCATCCTATGCAACATGTATGCAAAATAGTCTATACACCTATGATGATTTTTGCAAAAGGCCCAATTTGCATGTGAGTCAATATTTCAGGTTTTTATTAAGGCCCATAATACAAAATATCATTTAGCCCATTTAACAATCTAGTAACTTTGGCCCATTTAGCTATCTAGCAGAGATTTTGGCCTATTTAACAATCTATCAGGGATTTCGGCCCATTTAACGATCTAGAATAAATTTCGGCCCATTTAACAATCTATCAGGGATTTCGGCCCATTTAACGATCTAGCAGAGATTTCGGCCCACTTAACAATCTATCAGGGATTTCGGTCCATTTTACGATCTAGTATAGATTTTGGCCCATTTACACATGAGACATAAAATTTACATTTTACCCACTAACTCATCGAGGGTGTTTTCGTAATTTTCACAATTTTAACCGTTTTCATGTAATTTCACCAAAAATACCAATTATTACGTATTGTACCGATTTTGTCATTTTTACGATTTTGCTCAATACTACGGTATGACATCTAACCCGAGATAAGTGTGAAATTACACACCTTGATATCGTGAGTACTAAACCTTCCCGCTCGTCAACACCTAAACGTAACACGAACCACTAGAACACTTTCATTTATCAAAAAAATACACTATTGGTAAACGATCTAAATCTTTACCCTTTTAATTTTGAACCACTTCTATTTTTTGGTTTCTCCTCGATTGTTGATTCGTTGCCCGATGAGAATCCATGAACGAACAAAGGCTAGGGAGTACGAATAACCTCGACCAATTGATTCTCCTCGGTTGAAGGTCCGCAACCCGTGGAAAATCTCGAATTCAAACAAATTTCTTCGTTTATACTTAGGGGATTAGCGGAACCGCCTCTTTTCAAGACTATGGACCGCCTTTTACGCCTCTATCTTGAATGTCTCTAAACACATAAGATCGTTAATCCAACTTATAAGTATCGAAATATGGCTAACGATTTATAAGATTTGAGATTTGGCTTACCACGATTATCTTCGTTCCTCGAAGAAACGATCGAGCGATTATGTCCCTAAAACGAAATAGATTAATAAGTAACTATACTAATATAATGAATAAAATAAGAACCCTTAAAAGAAAATCTCCTTACCTTAATTCTTGAAATCGATTCCAAAGTTCCAAAAAAATATTCAAGAACACCTTGAGTTTTTATCCACCAAAATCTCACTAATGCTCACGATTGGAAAGAAAATTGAGTGAGAATAATTATGTATGATTAAAGGAAATCGGTTGTGATCAAAGAAAATGAAAGAAATTTTGGCACAAGAACAAGTTAACATTCGGCCATGGATGAAAGTATTGGAGAGACTTTAATGAAGAAGAAAATGAAAGAATGAGCAAATGGAATGATATGGTTCGATTTCTAGAGAGAAAAAGAGAAAGAAAAGAGAAGAAAAGAGAATGGAGTTTAAGAGAAAAGTGCATTCGGCATTGAGGAGGAGAAGTGAGAAAAATAAAAGAAGAAGAATCTTTGCTTGCCTAAGTGCTTTTGGTCACAATGAGAAGAAAAGTTTTGGGAGAGAAAAGTTTCAAAAATTGAAATGGTCAAAGAGAATGGCTAAAAAAATGAATTGCTTACTCAAGTATGTTGGCAAATTTCGCTAGAAAGAAAGATAGATGGAGAGAAAATACATTTTGCCTAAATGACCAAAATGGATGTGTTCTCCTAACATCCAAGCTTACAAAACCGCCATCCCCTAGCCTCTATGCCGTCAAATGCAATGGTAAAAGGCCATTAGGAGTTTCCAAAACATCTCCCTATACTTAAGCCTTATCCTCCTCCTTTTCCTTATTTGAAGAGACAAAATCCCCCAATTCAAGCCCTTTTCTTTAGCTTTCCAAATCCTTAGTCTTCTTACCAAAATAAAAACAATCCAACTCATCCTAACCTTATCCCTTGCCGACACATGCTTAAGCTAAAGCAAAAAAAATAAAAATTCCTAATTGCATACTAGGTGATTCGAACTCCTTCCCTCATGACCAACTTATGGCGTCATCACCACCTTGTCACTAGCTCATCTTATGCCATCTTTTAGTACTTAATTAACTTAAGTTTCAAGGTCACCTAATTTCTTTACTCTAAAGTACACTTAACTAATATTTTTTTTAACTACAAGTAAACTCGAACTAACATTTAGCAACATAATGATTTTTTAAATATTTAGGATGTTACATTTTTGGGGCTTTATATAGCCCAAAATAAAAATAAAAAGGAAATATATCTGTCCTGTTTATTTCCTTCCCTTTGCTGTTGTTTTTTTCCTTGTTTTGCAGGTGGTCGTTGAGGAATCTGGCGACGATGGGGGTGGTTTGCGAGGATTACGGCGCAATTACAGTCCTGGTGTCGAGGCTTGCGGCACCTAGGGTTTTCCAGAAACCCTAGGTCTCCTGATTTTGTCAAAGATTTGGGCCCCTTTGGGCCGTGTGAGCTTAGGTCTTAATTGGGTCCGTTTAGGATCTGGGTTTAGAGGGGTCTGTTTAGGTAGTGTTTGTGGCTGTTTAGTTTTGGGCTGAGGGTGTAAGTGGGCTACGAGTCTAGCTTGGGTTGTTGGGTAGAAACGGGTCAGGGAGTATTCAAAATGGGTAGTTTGTTTAGGTCTAGGTCTTAGGTTGTTGGGTTTAATTTTGGGCCACTTAAATTTGGGCCTTGTAAAAGGACTGTAAAATGGACATTTTATTTTTTTTCTTTTTCTTTTTCTGAATGGGCCCGGGCAAAATGGGCTGACTACAGCTGCCTCTCTTTGCTCATTGTCGTGAAATGAGAATAGAGCAAAGACAACAGAAGGTCCAATTTTGCCCGGTCTTTGTCGCTTCTTGGTCCTCGTCTTTTCCACTGCAACTTCAACAGTATTTCCTCTTGATTTCAATTAATCTGATGGTTTCAATCTGCTTCCTTCAACTTCAAGAATGTCAGATCTACTATTTTTCGATCTACTCCACTACAAACTTAGGGAGATAAGATATGAAAGTGTTTTTGATCTGCTTCCTGCAACTTTAGGAAGATAAGATCTTTTATCTTCAGTCTACTCCGCTGCAACTTTAGGGAGATAAGACTAAAAGTGTCTTTGATCTACTTCCTACAACTTCAGGAAGATGAGATCTGCTGTCTTCAGTCTGCTCCGCTGTAACTTCAAGGAGATAGGCTAATATCTTCGATCTACTTTCTGCAACTTCAGGAAGATAAGATCTACTGTCTTTAGTCTACTCCACTACTACTTCAGGGAGATAAGACTGAAAGTGTCTTCGATCTGCTTCCTACAACTTCAAGAAGATGAGATCTTTTATCTTTAGTCTACTCCATTGCAACTTCAGGGAGATAAGGCTAAAAATACCTTTGATCTACTTCCTACAACTTAAAGAAGATGAGATCTTCTATCTTTAGTCTTCTCCGCTGTAACTTTAGGGAGACAAGGCTGAAGGTGTCTTCGATCTACTTCCTGCAACTTCAGAAAGATGAGATCTTTTATCTTCAGTCTACTCCACTGCAACTTTAGAGAGATAAGGCTGAAAATGCCTTTGATCTACTTCCTGCAACTTCAGGAAGATGAGATCTTCTATCTTCAGTCTACTTCACTGCAACTTCAGGGAGATAAAGCTGAAAATGTCTTTGATCTGCATCCTGCAACTTCAGGAAGATGAGATCTTCTATCTTCAGTCTACTCCGCTGCAACTTCAAGGAGACAAGATTGAAGGTGTCTTCGATCTACTTCCTACAACTTCAGGAAGATGAGATCTGTGAATCCACCGATATTGCTACACTATCCATTGAGGGACATGTCCTGTAAACTCAGTTTTTGTATGTTTATGTCACATGACTAAGATGCTATGATTAGAATGAATCAAATGCTTCTAACTACATGTAACATGTTATGGAAATGATTCCTTTTAAAGGATTAGGATTAGGATGCAATAATCAGAATGAATCAAATACTCCTAATGAAATTTGCTATGATACAACAATGTTATGAGTATGATTCCTACTATAGGTGTTATTACTCATTTATTCTTCATTCTTGTTCATCAATCATGTTTTGCTCAACAAGCTTGTCCCAATGTAATTTCTGAGTCAACTCTGCTTAGATCTTGGGAACACAAGGCTTGTACCATCATACCACAATAGGAATTGAAACCTTTTCAATCTGATCCATCTAAAATTTTCATAGGATATAGTGTTTATTTTGAATTCAACCCATTCCACCACAATTCAGGGTTTCTTAGTTCATCACACCACCCCCTGAATGTTATGACCTGATGACATCACTTTCTCTCATCAAATCAACTCGTTGTTTCGTCCAATTATCATTTGGACAAAGAATTCAGAGAAATGGTCTTTAAATAGACTCTTCTTTCTCAAGTATTCTTATGTGCATGGAAATTCTAAACAATTGTCTTGTTTTGGTTCTTTGTCTTATCTAGAAATTTCCAAAGTAATATGTAGAACTTCTTTTTGTGAAATTATTAGTTCATCAATCACTATTTCAATGCAACACATTTATGAATAATGGGTAACAAATAAATTGATCTAAAAAAGAGTTGATATTGAATAAACTATCAGAAATACAAAGAAAATTAACTAAGAACGTATCTTTGAGAAGAAAAAGAATCCCAAGATAGTAAAATGAATAGGAAAAAAATTAGATGCCCTAGATATCGTTTATTGAGCTTCTATATACAAAATTTATGAAGACTGCCTTGAGTTTGACATGTGTTTAGAAGACCCAAAGTACTTTATTGATGCCCCAATATGTGACATTCTTCATTTTTTATTCAAGTGTAGCAAGATGACTACGTGTCCATTCAAAATTTGAGTCACCCTTTTCGGGTTTTCAACTCAAAACTCCCTTGGTCTCAAGGCGCCCTTTGCGGGTTTTCACCTTGGCCTCTCCATTTTTTTTTTAAGAAACTCAAAGCGCCCTTTGCGGGTTTTCACTTTGGCCTCTTCTCCTGTTCAAGCAAAATACTTCTTTACTGAATTCGAGTTCACAGGATTGAGTAAACTTTTCCAATCCATTTTGGTCAAGATCAGTGCTGTTCCAGAGAAAGCCTTCTTCACCACATATGGTCCTTCCCAATTAGGCATCCATTTTCCTCTGAAATCCTTTTGTATGGGAAGGATATTTTTCAATACAAGTTCCTCTTATGAAACTCTCTTGGGCCATTTTCTTATCATAGGCTCGCATTATTCCTTTTTGGTACATCTGACAGTGACGAATAGCCTTGAGCCTCTTTTCCTCAATCAAATTCAACACACTGAGATCTATTCAGCCTCATCCAGCTTTATTTCTAACAAAACTCGAAGAGAGGCTATTTCCACTTCAATAGGTAGAACTGCCTTCATCCCATAAACCAACGAGAAAGGCATTGCCCCAGTAGAGGTTCAGATGGACGTCCGATAAGCATAGAGTGCAAATGGTAGTTTCTCGTGCCAATCCTTGTAAGTCTCAGTCATCTTCCCTACTATCTTCTTGATGTTTTTTTTTGGCCACTTCTACTGCCCCATTCATTTTTGGACGATACGGAGACGAGTTGTGGTGTTTGATCCCAAATTGACTACAAACTTTTGCTATCGTATTGTTGTTCAAGTTCAGTGCGTTGTCTGATATGATCCTCTTGGGCATTCCATATTGATAAATAATCTTCTTCTTCAAGAATTGACTAACTGCTGATTTAGTGATGCTAGCATATGAAGCAGCCTCTACCCATTTCGTGAAGTAGTCAATTACCACAAAGATGAATCGGTGTCCATTCGAAGCTTTTGGTGAGATTGGTCCAATAACATTCATGCCCCATATGGAAAAAGGCCATGGAAAAGTCATAACGTGCAAAGGTGACGGAGGCACATGAATTTTATCTTCATAGATCGGCATTTATGACATCTCTTAGCATAATTGATACAATCACCTTCCATGGTGGACCAATAATATCTGAATCTCATTATCTGTTTGGCCATTGTGAATCCATTAGCGTGTGTTCCACAAATGCCCTCATGAACCTCTTCCAAGATTTTCCTAGCTTCTACAGCATCAATGCATCTCAATAATACTTGATCTTTTCTCTTTTTGTACAAAATCTTCATCTAAAACATAGTTAGAGGCCAATCTTCTTAAAGTCCTTTTCTCATTCTCAGTGGCATACTCCGGGTATTAATGACTTTTTACGTATCGTAATATATCCTAATACCAAGGGTGATCATCTTTTTCCTCCTCTTCCACATTATAACAATGAGCTGGAACTTCAGAGATACCTATCTGAATAGGTCTCATATCCTCCGGTAATTGAAAGTAACGTCATCAAACTCTTCAATCAATGCTTATTTTTCGATCATTGAAGCTCGGTCGCCAAGGCATCTGAAAATCATCTAATTTTCATCCATTATAAATTATTTACTAATATAAGCTCGAGATAATTGAAGGTAACGTATATCAAACTCTTCAATCAATGCTAGAACTATTTTTGGTAATCAATTAGTTTGGGATCTCTTGTCTCCACCCACATGCTCCACATAACATCCCAATTATCAAATGCAACATGTAAATATAACCATTTAGACATTACCATAATCTGGGCTTGGCCCACAATCAATCCACATGTCATATTCAAGCACCGGGCTAGGCCCTTTTCTCATTAATTCACTGATTACTGGGCTTGGCCCGTTTCCACGTATGTTCCCAAAACATACCTATCCACATGTCATATTGGGCTTGGCCCATTTCCATATCATTTCCTAACAAAACAATGCAACATGAAACCCAACCCAATCCTAAGGTCCATCCGCTACACACCCCTTAACCAGCCTACCACACACGAGGGGACTATCGAGTCACCCTCTCCTTTTCCCTCCAAAAAGGCAACCAATGCCATCCACGATGTAGCGTGTAGCTAACATCAAACCACGATGGAGCACACAGCAATCCATCAAGCCATGATATGGCATAAGCCGATATCAATCAAGGTAACCACGCGAACTAAATCGCAAAAGATCCAACGCGACCTCGGTCGGCGCCAATCCACGATGTAGCACAAAGTCGACATCAACCACGCACTCAAGTACACCGTACCTTCTTTCAAAACCCACCCATGCACATGTAACATAATATAATGACATAATGAATAAAGCATGTACATGATATTCAGGCATACATTCATATTCATAGACATACTCACATACACGTATTAATAACCACATCTCAACAGATTTGATACTAACCTGTTTATCGACATACCCTTTAAGGGTATCCGGTTCACATAGTCACTGCACTTATTAACACATATTTAACACATACACCAATCGCATACATATCATATACCCGAAAATCGATGGGTTAATCACACACCTTATAACCTGAAGCTCTAAACCCTCGATCCTGACGCTATCACTTAGCGAGACTACCGTTATCGCCTATCGTTTTACATTGCCGCCCACACCCCGGTGGCCATTCTCGTCATTGAAACCGATCTCTTCTTGAACTTCGGGATGGGAGTTTTCCTTTCTCCTCTTGGCCGCTTTCGCATCCATCGACGGCACTTAATCGAACACTTCGTTAATTATCAACAAAGTCATAAGCTAGGTAACAAATCTTAAATAAAATACCTTACCAACTCAATGGTGGGATCCGAATGCTCTTACAACACCGTGAAATCCCACAATAATACCACATTAGATTACCCCTAACATCATTCACTTAACAATCTTAGACTTAATCGAATACTAAATACATAACTTAAAATAAACCCTTACCACCACTTACCAAGTCATTGCTAGCAACGTGGCTTGACTGAATACCTCAAAATCCTAGAGTACCTTCAACAACGATTGCAGCGAAAATCCGAAGAGATCTATGCTAATATTCGGCCAAGGTGCTACCAAATTGAAGAAAGGAAATTCGCACAAGGGTGGGGTGTAGATTCGCTAACAAAAGAAACCCAATGGGAAGGAATAGGGTTTGACCAAAAGGTTTGAAAAGAGAAAAGAAAGGTATAGGGTGCACTTTGATTTAGCACCAAATGGATGAGAAGAGAGATGAAAGGGTGAGTGATTTGACAAGGATTAAAATAAAAAAAGAAATAGAAAGAAGGAAGATAGCAATGAAGGTTTGACTTAGGGAAAATGAGGAGAACAAATGGAGAATTTGTGAAGCAAAATTCAGCAAGAGGGCAAATGGGAAAAAGCAAAAAGGTGAGCACCTCCCCCCCTATTTAAAGAGTTCGGCACCCCCCTCCCCTTGAAGACTCCAAAATCTAGCCACCACAAGCTAATTCAAACTAATTTGAATTAGTGCACTTCTCTAATTTATCCCATATTTTATCTCCTTAACAAATTCAAATATTCCAATAACAACTCCCATTTACTAAAACTAAATAAAATAGCCTACAATTATCCTACCACAATCTAAAATAAATTTAAAAAAATAACCCAACCCTTATCACTTATCTTCAATTTGAATTCTAAAAGGATTAAACCACCTTAGCTCCCCAAGTGCAGTCCATCATCCTCCACTGCTGCAAGAGACCAAAACAAAATAGAATTCCCAATGCGGCATTCTGGCTCGAGCGCAGGACCTTCTGCTCCTCCAACGCCAGAGCCATTCGGCCACTTTGATTTTATGCTATAAGGCCCCAACATTTATTCTTAAACCCTTCCTAGCCCAAATTTCATAACCGCATATAAAAAACGCATAAAAGATGCTTCCTCGCTCGAACCAGCGCCTCGCTCTCTCTCGTCTAAGTGGCCTTTATTAGCCACTTTGCCAACTCGGTCTTCCATGTCCAATAACTTGGCCATTTATTTATAAGCATACTTGGCCGGTCCCTAATTAGCGTAAAGATAAAACAAAATTCTTTGCTTTAGCATTTCAACCTTGACCCCTTAGGCGTCACCTTCCCAAGCCCCAAGCAGCGTCTCCATGCCACTATGCCAACTCCTTTCTTGCGTTATAAACTCCATAAAATTATTTTAAGGCCTTCCTGCCTTATTCCCCTTTTTGCCCTAAAAATCCAAAATTTTCCAAAGCCTTCCTCTTTCACCCGAGCATTCTTAAAATTCTAAAACACATCCAAAACACCCCAAAACCTACCAACACAGAATTATACTTAGATTACCTAGCCCTAAACCGGGTGTTACAATTCTACCCTCCTTAAAATAATTTCGTCCTCGAAATTACTTATTACTGGATAATCATAACTCGCTATTCTACTTCTCAAGCACTCTCGATCTTAGTCTACCATACTCCCCGACACAGTCTTTAAGTTCTCTCTCAAGATCCAGATCATACAAGAAAGAGCTAACTTACAAACAAGGAAAGCAATTAAAGAATATTCCAAAACAAAGGAGCTTACCCGATATCACATCCTCGGTTGACTCTGACTAGAACCATTCCTTCCATGGCTTGAATCACGACCCCTCGTCGCTCGAGGACAATTCTTAACCAGATGTGCCTTAGATCCACACCGAAAGCATTCTTTACTATTTCCCCAACACTCTCCTGTGTGAGGTCTTCCACACCGAGCACAAGGACGATTCCGATTCTCGACAAGCGCGCATGTGGGCGTCTGTATTTTCAACTTTCGGTCTTTTCTGAGCATCACCAAACGATGCTGATGGTCCAACCCTTCTCTTATTCTCGTTCCTATTCTTTTCTCGGTTCTCCCTGATAGTTTTCTTAACCTCTTCAGCAATCCGAGCTTTCTCTACTAAAATGGCAAAGTCTCTTTCTCTGTGCGGAGCGATCAACTCCCGCAACTCATCTCGTAGCCCATCTTGAATCGAACACTTCTTTCAGAATCGGTAGCTAACGATTCCTTTCGCGTCTTGACTTAGTCGCTAAACTCACTTCATACTCCGCTACCGACTTATTCCTTGCACTAGATTTAGGAACGCTTTCCTTTGCGAGTCCAAATAAGCGGCTCCTACATACTTCCCTTGAACTTGGCCTTAAAGAAATCCCAATCCGGTCGATCCGCGGTACACCTTGTTTGACAGTGAGCCACCAACGATAAGCTTCGTCGCGAAGTAAAGAAACACACCTTGACTTTTCTTCATTGGTGCAATCCAAATCGTCCATGATTCTTTCGACCTTCTAGCCAATACTCCGCTACGTTGGGAGCTACTCCGACACTCCTCTAAAGATCTCGGCTCCATTCGATCTAAGCCTTTACGATCATCGACTTAGAGTTCCATTTCCTCTACTAACTCTAGCTACTCGCTCTAGCACTTTCATAACATGGCCCGCGATCTCGCGTCATCTTCTCGGTTTGATCTTGCTCCTCATGACCCTTTCAACTGGCGGTACTTCACTTCGACCCATGGCGGACCTATCGGTTCGATCTTGCCATTCTACCTCTACTGCGTCCCTAGAACTCATCTCTATCGTCTTGATTTATCGATTAAGAAGTTTTATGCTTTAGTAATTGTTCCACTATTTAACCATGAGCATATTTTATGAATGAAAGATTTTAAAAGTGGTTCGTTCGTTCTCACAAGGGTTCATTCAAATTTACTACCTAATTGAGAATCACCTTCGTTCCTCGCTAGGACACATTCATTCATCATCAAACACATTCATTCCTCGTGAGAGGCACATTCGATGGTATCTACCACCCACATTCACTATTCGGACATTTCTGCCCGTTTCTACCCTAGGGGTATTTCCGTCATTTTGTCCTACAAGGACATTTCCGTAATAAATCAGGGAAATTTTAAAACTTAATAAACCGAACATTTTGAAATTTCACATCGGAGGTATTTCGAAAATTTGTCAATTTAGAATCTGACGAAGAATTTTGGAAACCAGGGGTATTTTAGTAATTTTGTCAACGAGGGTAATTTTGTGAATTTCAAGAGTCGGGGTGTTATTTTGAAATACAAAAATTGGGTACTTTTACAAAGTGAGAGAATTTTATTAAAATTGGGATTAACTCAGAAATTTTAAAAGTCAGGGGCATTTTAGTAATTTTCAACACAGGGATATTTTTGTAAATTTTCCCAAATCGGGTATATTGATATTTTGAAAACTAGAGATTTCAATATTTCATAAAGTGAAAATCATTTTAACAAAAGTTGAGTGTAGTGTGGTAATTTTATATCTGAGGGTATTTTTGTAATCTTGCCACTAGGGGCATTTTGGTAATTTTAGGTAAATCGAGAAAAGCACTTTTTTTTTCAAAACCAGATTTAGGGTTTACAAACCAAAAGGGTAAATTTAAAATTGTAAAACCAAGAATTTTAAAAAAAGAAGGCAAATCCCTTTCGGGTTTTAAGAATTGGTTTAGCTTTGTGAACAAGTCCTCTTGGTTAAGGTGAACCATAGCTACGCACTGGTAGGATTCTGCGAAGAGGAGGTGAGTCACGAGGATCTTAAGTACCGAGCTCTTCCGGATCAATCCTAGACATGCGCACAGGTTGCCACACCTTAACTCGGCGACTTATTTCACGTGTTTGTTTATTAGGCACTTTAAATCTTATGCACATGTTTGGGTAGACTAGTCCTAGGTCCAATAGCCTATCATACAATTCTCTGAGCCCAAACTAAGCCCATAATAATTCACATAACAAATTACTTCACAAGTCTGAAGTACTTACCTGGTGGACTCGGGCCGGAGGTACAGGTGCCATGCCAGAATAACCTGAGAAAAACCCATATTTTGAAAAGCCCATTTTGAAAATGTTTTTGGGCCCAAAACCCTCAAAGCCGAGTTTTGAACCGGGCTCTGATACCAATCTGTAACATTCCCAAACCCACCCACGAGCCTTGGCCGGATCTGGTTATGTCACTTCTGAAAAAGCAGTTGGAAAATCTTTGTCTTTAGGATAAACTTGAAAATTTTTGTTAACTTTTGAAAAATGTGTCCATTATAAATTATTTACTAATATAAGCTCGTTATAAAATATGTGAATTAAAACTTTATTATAATTTATTATATTATAAATCATTTGAAGGAAATATATCTAAGTATAATATAACCCTAATTAAAAAGATAATAAAATGATCCCAACAATAAATAAAGAGGCCTTTTATTACAACCAATATTTAAACCAAACTTAATATAAATAGGCTTTAAAATAATTAAATAAAACTCATACGCATGGGCCACCTTGCATCCTCTCAAACCCGATCCGATCAACATGTCACCTGCGATATTGGATAAATAATTGGGTGAGTCACACGGACTCAGTGTGTAATTAAAACCATTGAAATCCACCCACATGCTAGCCACATAACATCCCAATTATCAAATGCAACATGTAAATATAACCATTTAGACATTACCATAATCTGGGCTTGGCCCACAATCAATCCACATGTCATATTCAAGCACCGGGCTAGGCCCTTTTCTCATTAATTCACTGATTACTGGGCTTGGCCCGTTTCCACGTATGTTCCCAAAACATACCTATCCACATGTCATATTGGGCTTGGCCCATTTCCATATCATTTCCTAACAAAACAATGCAACATGAAACCCAACCCAATCCTAAGGTCCATCCGCTACACACCCCCTTAACCAGCCTACCACACACCAGGGGACTATCGAGTCACCCTCTCCTTTTCCCTCCAAAAAGGCAACCAATGCCATCCACGATGTAGCGTGTAGCTAACATCAAACCACGATGGAGCACACAAGAATCCATCAAGCCATGATATGGCATAAGTCGATATCAATCAAGGTAACCACGAACTAAATCGCAAAGATCCACAACGCGACCTCGGTCGGCGCCAATCCACGATGTAGCACAAAGTCGACATCAACCACGTACTCAAGTACACCTGCCTTCTTTCAAAAACCCACCCATGCACATGTAACATAATATAATGACATAATGAATAAAGCATGTACATGATATTCGGGCATACATTCATATTCATAGACATACTCACATACGTATTAATAACCACATCTCAACAGATTTGATACTAACTTTGTTTATCGACATACCCTTTAAGGGTATCCGGTTCACATAGTCACTTACTTATTAACACATATTTAACACATACACCAATCGCATACATATCATATACCCGAAAATCGATGGGTTAATCACACACCTTATAACTGAAGCTCTAAACCCTCGATCTGGCGCTATCACTTAGCGAGACTACCGTTATCGCCTATCGTTTTACATTGCGCCCACACCCGGTGGCCATTCTCGTCTGGCGAAACCGATCTCTTCTTGAACTTCGGGATGGGAGTTTTCCTTTCTCCTCTTGGCCGCACTCGCATCCATCGATCGGCACTTAATCGTAACACTTCGTTAATTATCAACAAAGTCATAAGCTAGGTAACAAATCTTAAATAAAATACCTTACCAACTCAACTGGTGGGATCCCGAATGCTCTTACAACACCGTCGAAATCCCACAATAATACCACATTAGATTCGCCCTAACATCATTCACTTAACAATCTTAGACTTAATCGAATACTAAATACATAACTTACAAAATAAACCCTTACCACCACTTACCAAGTCATTGCTATGGCAATCGGGCTTGTTGAATACCTCAAAATCCTAGAGTACCTTCAACAACGATTGCAACGAAAATCCGAAGAGATCTATGCTAATATTCGGCCAAGGTGCTACCAAATTGAAGAAAGGAAATTCGGCACAAGGGTGGGGTGTAGATTCGGCTAACAAAAGAAACCAATGGGAAGGGAATAGGGGTTTCGCCAAAAGGTTTGAAAAGAGAAAAGAAAGGTATAGGGTGCACTTCGATTTAGCACCAAATGGATGAGAAGAGAGATGAAAGGGTGAGTGATTTCGGCCAAGGATTAAAATAAAAAAAGAAATAGAAAGAAGGAAGATAGCAATGAAGGTTTCGGCTTAGGGAAAATGAGGAGAACAAATGGAGAATTTGTGAAGCAAAATTCGGCAAGAGGGCAAATGGGAAAAAGGCAAAAAGGTGAGCACCTCCCCCCTATTTAAAGAGTTCGGCACCCCCTCCCCTTGAAGACTCCAAAATCTAGCCACCACAAGCTAATTCAAACTAATTTGAATTAGTGCACTTCTCTAATTTATCCCATATTTTATCTCCTTAACAAATTCAAATATTCCAATAACAACTCCCATTTACTAAAACTAAATAAAATAGCCTACAATTATCCTACCACAATCTAAAATAAATTTAAAAAAAATAATTTAGCAGCTCGAACCTTTGACCCCTTAGGCGTCACCTTCCCAAGCCCCAAGCGTCGTCCATGCCACTATGCCAACTCCTTTCTTGCGTATAAACTCCATAAAATTATTTTAAGGCCTTCCCGCCTTATTCCCTTTTTGAAAAATCCAAAATTTTCCAAAGCCTTCCTCTTTCACCGAGCATTCTTAAATCACATATACCAACACTAATTATACTTAGATTACCTACCCTAAACGATTCTTGCGGTTTACTAGGCGTCCATATCGTCTAGCACTCGATCAATTCCCCATGATGCAGGCTTCATATTCCTCCATGTTATTTGTGCAATCAAAATCCAACTTGCATATGAATGGATAATAATCGCCACTGGGGATACCAAGATTGCCCCAATTCCATTTCCCACAACATTTGTCGCTCCATCAAAGTTTAGCTTCTATGGACAATCTTCAATATTTGCCACATACATCAGCTCTTCATTTGGGAAATCAAAGCTCAAAGGTTCATAATCCTCCAAAGCTCTGCTAGCCAAAAATTCTACTCATGCGCTCCTTTTATAGCCTTTTGGTTCACATAGACTATATCAAATTCAGACAGCAAGATCTGCCACCTAGCCATCCTTCCATTCAAGTAGTGGACTCCATCATATACTTTAGCGAATCAAGCTTCAAAATTAACCAGGTAGTATGATATAGCATGTACTGCCTCAATCTCCGAGTTGTCCAGATCAGGGTACAACACAATTTCTCGATTGACAAATATCTCATTTCACAATTAGTGAACTTTTTACTAAGATAGTATATCGTCCTTTCTTTTCTTCCTGACTCATCGAGTTGTCCAAGCACACATCCCATGGAGTTATTGAATACTGACAAATATAGTATCAATGATCTATCTGGATTATGCAGAGATAAAATGGTGCATTTGACAGATACTATTTGACTTTGTCAAAAGCTCTCTAGCATTCATCGTCCCATACACCTTGGTTGTGTTTTTTGAGAAGATGAAATATGGGATCACATTTTTCCGTTAATTGTAAAATAAATCGAGCAATGTAGTTTAACCTTCTAAGAAAACCTCGAACTTCCTTTTGAATGTGTGGTGGAGGCAATTCTTGTATTGTTTTGACCTTGTTTGAGTCAACTTCGATTCCTCTCTCGCTGACTACAAAACCCAGTAATTTCCTTGACCGAGCTCCAAAAGTACACTTTGCCGGGTTTAGCTTCAATTGAAATTTTCTCAACCTCAGAAACAATTTCTTCAGAACTTTAATATGTTCCTTTTCTGTTTGAGATTTGGCAATCATATCATCAACATATACTTCAATCTCTTTTTGCATCATGTCGTGGAACAATTTTACCATGGCCCTTTGATATGTTGCTCCAGCATTCTTTAGTCCGAATGGCATTACTTTATAGCAAAAGGTACCCCACAATGTTATGAAGGTAGGTTTCCCCATATCTTTAGGGTGCATCTTAATCTGATTGTATCTTGAAAAGCCGTCCATGAAAGAAAACAGTGAATATCCTGTCGTATTATCCACCAATGTGTCGATATGTGGCAAAGAGAAATTTTCCTTTGGGCTAGCTTTTTTAAGTCCCTATCGTCTACACACATCCGGATCTTTCCGTCCTTCTTAGGGATAGGAACAATGTTGGCAACCCACTCTGAGTACTTGACCACTTGTAGAAAACCAGCATCAAATTGTTTCTAGACTTCTTATATTTTCAACACTAGATCAGGCCTCATCCTTCGTAGCTTTTGTTGAACTGGCCTCATTCTTCTCTTATGGGAAGGCGATGTACTACAACATCGGTACTTAGCCCAGGCATATCTTCGTATGATCATGCAAAGACATCTTTAAATTTTTGTAGTAACTCAACAAGGTCTTGCTTCGTCTCTTCAGTTATTCGTGTTCCAATTTTCACAATTTTACCTTCCTCTAAGGCTATGTTCTCTACCTCCTCTTCATGTGGTAAAATCTGTTTCTCCTCTTGCTTGACCATTCTTAACAAATCTAGAGATAAATCATAATCTCAGGTCACCTTTAAAATCCTGAGATTCCTCTAAACACATGTCTTGCTCAAAGTGGACCTCTGGATATGAATGTACAATGAACAAATGAATTCGAGGACAACTATTCACATGATATGAATGAGAAATAATAATAATAATTTGGAATGAAATTAGAAAGTCAAAAGAATAAAATGAAAGAATATTTGCTTAAGTTAATTATCAAAAATGTATTTTATTAAAATAATAATTTCTGGACATGAGCCTATTTCACAAAAGAAATCTTATTGTTCTTAGGCTAAAAAACAACAAGAGCATTCTGAATATTACTCTGTATAATCTCTAAAAACTACATGAAGTTCCTCTGCAGTCCAGTTGTTCAAGAAGCTTCTAGGTTCATAAGGGCGAATTGCCAACAGGTTTCTTTGTTTGACTCCTTCCTCATGTATTGCATTGACGTGAGGAATTTCCAATAACCCTATCTCAGGGTGAATTACCCCTCCGGATACAAAGGTCAGGGATATATGAGGGGAATGTCATCGATTCCCACTGGACTTTTTCTCCATTCAGACATGCCCTTCTTCTCTCCTGCTTCTTCTCTATTTCCTTTCTGTTTAATATCTGGCTTGAAACCTAAGCCAAAACAATCTCTCTTCTCTTTCAGCATCGGCACTCAAACTTCCCCTTAGAGATGTCTACCCAATCTTTTTCCTGGTAAGGCTCCCTTCCCGACCATCATTTGTAGGCCCATCTTCGTGGTCCTGGATATCTTAGGCATTGGAACCTCATTCCCTCCAAGATAAATGTCACATTTACGAACTCTAAAGATCAGAAAGAACACTCGGTTGCTTCTTCACTTGCCTCTAAATATGGAGTGTCATTAGCAACAGTAGCTATGATGTCTTCCTCCACATTTATAGTGACCAGTCGACCATCCGTTACTAGTTTCAATTTTTGATGAAGGGATGAAGGCACTGCCCCTGCCGAATGAATCCAGGCCTTCCCAGCAAGCAATTGTTCGAGGGCTTGATATCCATTACCAAAAAATCTATTTCATACGTGTTTGGACCAATCTACAATGGTATGTCGATTCTTTCCATTACTCTTCTCTCGGTGCCATCAAATGCTCTCACTATGTTCTGACAAGTCTTCATGTGAGAACTATTTATTGGTAACCTCTTCAGTGTTGACAGTGGTAAGACATTCAAGGCTGATCCATTGTCGATCAGCATACTTGGTAGAGTATATCCCTAGCAACGAGTAGTTATGTGTAGGGCCTTGGTCGATCCCTTGCCCCCAGGTGGAATTTTATCATCACTGAAGGATATAAAGTTGTCAGCACTTATGTTACTAACTAATCGGTCAAGTTTATTGACAGATATATCTTTAGTAATGTAAGTCTCGTTCAGCACTTTCATCAAAGCCTCACGATGAACTTCCGAACTTAAAAGTAAGGCTAGCACCGATATGCAAGCCGATTGTTTGTGCAACTGCTCCACCACGCTGTATTCACTGTGCTTGAGGAATTTTAAAAATTTTTAGCCTCTTCCTCCTTTACAGGTACGTTGATAAGGGTATCAAGTCCTTTCTCTGGTTCAACTGGCACATTCTTTGATTTTACTGGTTCTATTCTAACGTTTAACGAGTCGTAATCCTCCCATTTCGTGTGTAGAATCCCTCTTTTGGACCTCCAAGGAAGTGCTAGCTAAGTTTTCTACTCCCGGTGTCGTCACGTTACAATTGTAATTCCATGGCACCATTTTGTTATCCTTGTAAGGAAAGGACACAGGTCTCTAGATTACAACTTTAGGTGCGATTTGTGCTCCATAATGATCCTCGGATAATTGACTTTTTGAGTTGTCAACTCTCCTTCGGTTGCATGTATGCTTCTCCCTCTGAGCCTTCTTCGTAAAACTCCAACTCCTTATTGTTCATGAGGCTTTGTACCAATAGTCTGAACTCAGCACATTCCTAGATCTTATGTCCTTCAGCTTTGTGGAACTCACAGTAGTTCCTTGGTTCTTCACCTCCTTCCTTGAGACTTGATTTTATCAGTCCCCTTCTTACCATTTCTTTCCACACTATCTTCAATGAAGTTCTCTCTTTCGAGATGTCCACTTTAATCTTCCTCATGTCATTGCATTTATCCCATTGTCTCCGTGATTGGGTAATAGGTTCTCTGCATTGGGTGTATCATCAAACTTGACAATCCCCAACTTGATGAGTCTTTCAACTACCTTTTTAAAAGCAATACAATTTTCTATCGAATATCCCGATACTCTCGTGTGGTAATCACACTGAGCGTTGGAGTCATACCATTTAGGATATAGGGGCTGCAATGATTGTAGATAATATGGGGACACTATGCATGCATCGAATAAACTTTGATATAGCTCCTTATATGTCATTGGGATTGGCGTAAATTAGAGCTTTTCAGCATTTTGTCTAGGGCCTAATTCTTGTCTTGTCGGTCCTTGTTGCCCAATAGTAACTACTTTTGGCTGGCTAACAGTGACTGCTTTTAAGTACCCTTTGTTGTATGTACTCGCATTGCTCACCTCTTTGTCCTTTTTTTCTTGGAGCAGCTCTTCTAGTACTTTCTACTGCTTCAATTTTACCACCCCTCGTGGCATTTTCTATCATTTCACCTGCCATCACTATATCTGCGAAGCTTTTGGTGATGCTTCTTATTATATGGGTGATAAAAGGTGTCTTTAAGGTGTTGATAAATAGCATAGCAATTTCCTTCTCTAGGAGAGGTGGTTGAACTTGCATGGTAACTTCCCTCCATCTTTGTGCGTATTGCTTGAAAATTTTATTCGATTTTTTTCCATGTTTTGCAACATGATTCTATCAGGCGTCATGTCTGTGACATGATTATATTGCTTCATGAAGGCTTGAGCTAAGTCTCTCCATGAGCTAATATTAGCACGGCTAAGTTGATTGTACCATCTAGATGTTGCTCCCATCAAACTGTCTTGGAAACAATAAATCAAAAGTTGATCATTGTTTATGTAACCAGTCATTTGTCTACGAACATAGTGATGTGGGCTTCAAAACTAGTCCCATTATACTTCTCAAATTTTGACATCTTGAATTTATGAGGAAGCACCAAATCTGGAACTAAACTCAAGTCCTTTGCATCAATACCATGATGATGATCGGCATTTTTTAGAGCCTTGAATTTTTCCTCTAACCATCTTCAGCGATCCTCTAACTGCCTCGAAGATTCAATTCTTATCCCTTCCCTCTCTACTATATCCAAATCAGGGATAACGGGGTTAGCAAGGTTATCTCCTAGGTTAGATCCTGAGCCCATGTGAAAGTTTATGGGTGGTTTGGTATCAGTTTGCCCTTATTGAGGCCTAATTGTGATAGATGGCCTCTGAGGATACTCTTCAGGCTGTGCTGGCGTATGTGGCGGGGTAAAACCCGGGGGATTACCTTCGCTCTCTTTTCTAGTATAGCCATAGGACCTTTTTCCTTTATCCATCATCCCACTCATCATCTAGGCCATTTGAGCCATCATATTCCTTTGAGCCTCCAACATCTGGTCCCTCATCTCTTGTTGGAGTTTTTCCATTTGCTCTTGCATCTAGTCTTGCATGTCTCTTTGGAATTGTTTTCTAATATTTGATCCATTTTCTTTGATTTGGCACGTGTACCGTAAGGATGTTCAGCTTTCAGATTTTCTTTCCTTTCTCTCTCTCTTTCTCTCTATTATAATTTTAACTAATTAGACTCTCTCTATGGATTTGAATGTATATGATGTTATGTAATGCAAATGCATGAATGCAAAGAGGCATCGATTCTGATTCAACTTCACTTTAGAAAACTTTATTAGAAAACAAAATCCTTTACATAAAGCGGATTACAAATATGCTTTCGCCCTAAGTCCTAAGGTTTTGATTTTCTCAAACAAAGAAGTTAACTCTTGACTACGATCCGACTATAGCTCATACTTCATGCTCAATATATCAGCCTGTGCTACCAAAGTCTGTAGGTGATCAGCTATCTCTCGAATCTGAACTATTGCTTCACCCATGAGATGATCCCGGCTTCTGACTTGATCATGGAATGATGGAGTTCTTCTTTCAAACGCCCTTCTCTTATTTCAAGAAGCTCGATCTAAAGTTTACAACTATGCAATACTGATTCTAACTCTTCAATTCTACCCTTCATTTCCTCGATCTTGTTCAGGCTTGACTTTAACTCGATTGCGGAATTACGACTTCGCTAGTGATGAAGAGACCGTCCAAGTTCTACCACTCTAGCTTTTAAATCTTCTTTTTCACTTCGACTTTCTGACAAACTTTTTCTATGGCCTCATTTTGCACTTGCATTTCTTGAAATTTCCTCTTCCAATAGTTAGCTTTGGCCTTTTCCTCTTGGACTTCTTATTGCCATTGTTTCGAAGTTCTCCCTAATCCAGCATTTTTTTATCGACAGACGCAACTTCTTATATTCAGACTTCAAGCTATCTCGATCTTCCTCAATCTTCCTTTTCTCCTTTCTTACTTTCTTGGCTTCTGAACTAAACGTCCACATCTAGCCTTAAGCACATCTTTTCTTCTTCTAACTTCTCTATCTTCTTTCCAAGCTCGAAACTCATCCTATCAAAATCTTGCTTTACAATCTCTAACTCTAATGAGACTACTTGCAAGCATTCCTCTCTTGACCAAGCACCTTCTGAATTTAGCTCGGGGATGTTATCATTAACCCTTCCAATCCTCCATCCACTGTATTCTGGAGTTATCATCGGTCCTGCAGATAATCTCTTCATTTTGCAAGTCTATTCCAAGCACAAGAAATCTCCTAAACTCTCTTCTTATAATTGTCCCCTCTGTACAAGAACTCACACTGAGCCAGCCCATATGTTGCAGGTACAAACTGTCTTGATCCATATTGCCTTAGTACAAGTAGAGGAGTGTACTCAATGGCTCCCCAAATTTCAAGTAAAGGAACCCAATCAAAACTCTCACATCGATAAAGAATTTTATCTGGAATCATCCAAGGGGCTTTCCACTCGATGTCTTCTTCTTGAAGGTTTTGAAGGAGCAACATCCAATACTCCTCAGATATGTCCTATCTCCTCGGTGTTGCCATTATTTCTTTTAACAGAGAATAGTTTTCAAAAAAACCGATAAAAAATTTTCTCCACCTTCCAAAAATGACTATGGAACCAAGCCAACAACAGCTGCGACGCATCCAATGAATCTGGCTTCACCTGCTCTCTGACATGCATTCAAAGATCTGAACGTCTTGGCTAAGATTGCAGGTACAGGCGTGACCCCTTTGCCAAGTCGAACGAATAACTAAATGACTGCTTCATCTATATGTTTGAGAGCTTTACCAAACCGTAGATACACAAGGCAAAGACGTTAACCTTCTTCTTTGCGTTTGAATGGGCTAAGATAAAGTCCCTCAAGCTAACCCAAGGAATGCATTTACCTTCACCTTTCTTCTGAATTCTGGCTGTAACCCACTGTTCGCTCATCCTCGTAATATTTATTAACTTCTTCACAAAATTTGAGCCATTAACAGCCTTGGAATAAGCTTTATCGACTTGAAATCTTGGACACCAAAGTAAGGTCGTATATTCCTCCACTATGGACACCAAATCTACTTTCCCGAAAGTGAAACAGCTATAAACAGAGTTCCAAAACTGGGCCATAGCCCGGAACAGATGCTTATCTACTTTGACGTCGAGTAAGTAGGGAAAATCTCCATAATTGCGATAAAACAACTGCTTAGCCTCATTATCCCACTGAGTCCATATCTCCTTAAACTCTTGGAACTCATTTTGTGTAATACTAATACGAGTAAAGTCTTATAGTTTAGATACGTACCCGTCAACTAAGCTGTTCCATTTTTCCAATTGAATCTGCTCTGACCATGTGCGGATGGCAGCATTGTCCTCCACTTTATCAAGGAATTCGATCTCCATAACCAGCTTTTTAACTTAGAAATTGACCATGAATTGATACCTCCTAAAGTATGAAATGATATGCACAAAAATAAAGCACCACAAGTCAATATCATGAAATAAAATATAAGGCAGATAAAACTTCTATCTGGGTAACCACTAAATCTTGGTATAGTTCTACTTAGCGTAGGTCCTTACATTTTCTACATGTGGTTTAGCTTTAAAGTTGGGGTACCCGAACCAGCAGATTCCTCGATCCTCACCCATTATAGGTTCATGCGGACCGAGTTTGGTTCAGGGGAATACATTTCCCTATGGCCATGCAAAAGTGAAAACTTCATGAAGACATGTGAACAGATGTATTCCGGAAGCAGTCCACTAGCCCATGTGGAGGAGAAAACCTCACGAAGGTATAGTTTCTCGCTCCCACTTAAGGGTGCAACCATGACGGTCATGCAGTGCAATGCTGAGAGATATATTTAAAATTAGAACCACATGAAATAAAAGGATTATGTTTTTTAAAAACCAAAATTTTAAATTCGGACAAAAGGACATGAAATTATTAATTTTACGGCTTGACTCTCTAATTCTCCAGTGGAGTCGCCAAGCTGTTGAAACCATTTTTAAAGTTGATTTTAAAAAAGGGATCGAGTTTTAAAAACGAAAATGGGAGTCGCCACCAATCCCTTTTTACTTAGGTGTGATTGGATCACCTTGAAAATCGTTTTATTTCAAAATATTGATTTTGGTCAACGAAAAAAAAATGGGTTCGGGAGTCGGTTACGTATGAGGAAGGGTTAGCACCCTCATAACGCCCAAAATTGGTACCTAATCGATAAAATCATGTCATAATGTTGAAAATTTAAAAAAAATTAGAAAATGATCCTTTTATTTGAAGAAAAATACCTAGACTTACCTATCTCAAAGAAACTAAACACTATACCCAGTAAGTTAGGATATAGTATCTCATGACTTTGAAATTAGGCACGTCTTTATTTTAGAAAATTCCTACCTCGAGATACAAAATATCATATCCAGTAAGTTAGGACACAATGTTTTGAATTCCCAAGAATAAGTTTTTGATTTGAAATTTGTAAGTTTCGGTTTTAAAAGAAAAGGGATATCTAATACCTTAAGTTCCACGAGAAAAATCGAAACCCAGTAAGTTAGGGCACAATTCTTCTCGAAGTCCCCAAATATCAAATATCACTATTTTTTAACTATTTGAATAAAATGCTTTAATTCAAAAGGTATTTTTATAAGAAATGATTTGAGTAAGACATTATAACATACATATCAATTGCAATTCTACAAATTATATTAACAATAAATAATAAAAGAATAATATAACATGAATAAATAAAGCATTATATTAAGCAATAATAAACAATTAAAATAACATAAATAAATAAACATGCGATGTAAAATAAATAGCAATTAATAAGACTTTCACGAAATAACGAAAAGGGAATGATATATTTAAACATTTAATAAAAAATGTAATGATTTTTAAAATGATTTAATATATATGTATAAAATAACAAAAATTAAAAGTAAAAAAGTACTTATAATATATATAATTTAATAATTTAATATATGTATAAATGATAAAAAAACATAATCAAGAAATTGTATAAAGTATTTTATATAAGAATATATATATATATATATATATATAAATAATATACTAATCATAAAATTAGATACATAAGATAAATAATATAAATAAAATATATTTAAATAATATAAATAAATTTTATAAAAAAGAAGAAAAAATAAGATTTTAGAAGTAATATATAATATAACATAATACTATATAATATAAAAAATTTTAAAAATAAAGTAATAAATAATATACTAATTATAAAATAATATACAATATAAATAATATTAAACCGTATAAAATAAATAGTAATAATTAAATATATATAAGGTTAATACATATAAAAAATATATAAATTTTATACTATAAACAAATTAATATATATAAATAATAAAATAATATGATAAAATAATTCAGTATAATGTTAAATTAGTTTTAAAATAAAATAAAAAGCTCAAGGATCAAATTGAAATAAAATTTAAGTTTCAGGACTAAACTGTAAATACAAAAAAAATGCTATTGGACATAATTATAAATTTGAAAAAAAAGCGGAAGGGCTTAAATGGCAATTAGACCATTCAATGAAAACACGTGGATCCTCCCCGGGTTTTCGGGTCAACACGCGGATCCTTCCTTGTACGGCGTCGTTTTGTGCTTATTGGCCTAAGCAAAAACAGCGTCGTTTTCGTGTGGCTATATAAGTTAAAAACAGCCCAAAAAATTCATTTTAACATTTTTTTAAAAAAAAAATGAATGAGAGTCTTTGTGATGCTCTCCCTTCTTCGGCACAGGGTCTAGCTCGACCACGACTTGATGATCTTGTGACGTCTGCGTCGCCTTAGACGGTGGCCGGAGATTCATAACTCCGTTTTCAGATCCAATTTTGAAACGTAAAATCTCCTTTTTCATCTTATTGCTCGATGTTTATTGTTTGTAGAAAAAAAAAGAACAAAAGAAAATAGAAATAAAAGAATAATACAAATAGAAAACGAAAAATCACCTCTGTTTGATGGGTTCTTTTATTAATCTCTGTACTCGAATTTTTTGTATTCTGTTTTTTACTCTTGTATTGTGTCTGTATTTCTGTGTGTATTCATGTCGATTTACAAATTTTTGGGGCTTTATATAGCCCCAGAATAAAAATAAAAAGGAAATATATCTGTCTTGTTTATTTCCTTCCCTTTGCTGTTGTTTTTTTTCCTTGTTTTGCAAGTGGCCGTCGAGGAATCTGGTGCCGATGGGGCATGGTTTGCGAGGGTTGCAGCGCGATTACAGCCCTGGTGTCGAGGCTTGCGGGGCCTAGGGTTTTCCAGAAACCCTAAGTCTCCTGATTCTGTCAAAGATTTGGGCCCCTTTGGGCCGTGTGAGCTTGGGTCCTAATTGGGTCCGTTTAGGATCTCAGTTTAGAGAGGTCTATTTAGGTAGTGTCTGGATTTTAGTTTAGTTAAGGGTGAGGATGTAAGTGGGCTACGGAAATGGGTCTAGCTTCTCGAAGTTGTTGGGTTTAATTTTGGGCCACTTAAATTTAGGCCTTGTAAAAGGACAAAATGGACATCAAGGTGTATTCGGCTAAATGGGTAGTTTGTTTTATATACTTTAAACAAGTTCAAGCAGAAAGTAGATCTCAACCAACAAGCAAAATGTTGGGTTTAATTTTGGGCCACTTAAATTTAGGCCTTGGTAAGACCCAAAAATGGGCCTAAAATTTTTCCCAAGTAAATAAAAATACTAAAACACAGGACATTTTTTTTATTTTTTTATATTTTATTTTTACATTTTAAAAAATCAAAATAAATATTTTTCAATAAATTGAAAATAAATTTTAAAAATATGTAGACTTAAATAACACTGGGATGACTACAAGATAGAATATAAATTCATGTAACAATTAAGTAAAAAAATATAAATATCAATTATATACTTTAAACAAGTTCAAACAGGAAAGTATATATTAACCTTTCTGTCACCAACAAGCAAAATATTGGCAAGTTGTCAGAACCAGCATCCACGCCTCCCCCACTAAAGGACCCATAAACAACAAAGCTCCGACAACCACCAAAATCTAGATTGAAACTCTACTCAGGCGGGTACCAAGCCAACAACAACGGCACAACCATGAAAATTTATTGAAATTTACCTTTACTTCAATAAATTTTTTAGATAAAATTATTAATTTTATTGAATTTTCTAATAAATTTTACTTTTAGAATTTTTATGAAATACATATGTATTGTTAAGTTAGGATTGTTAATATTTTTACTGTTCCATTTTAAAAATATTTTGAAAGTTGAGGATCAAAACCATAAAAAAAAAAAAAAAAAAAAAAAAAAAAGAGGCCAAAGTAAAGAGGTAATCGTTAAGAGATAAATTTATTGGGTTAAAATATGTTATTAGTCCCTATACTTGTATAGAATTTAAGATCTAGTCTATATATTTTAAAAGTTAAAATTTAATCCTCCTATTTTTCAATTTAAAATTCTAACCCAATCATTATTGTCGTTAGTAGTTTTTGTCAAAATTTATTAGGTTACCATGTTTATTTTCTATCAATCATATGCCATGTCATACGAGGACAACTTAATCAAAATTTCAAGTTGACAACAAATACTTACAATTTTAGTGACTAGGTTGAGATTTTTAAAATAGAAAAAGCAAGAAGACTTTATTTTTAACTTTTTAAGTATAAGGATAAATCTTAAATTTTATCAAAGTATAGAGACTAATAAAATATTTTAACCAATTTCTCGTTACACCTTTAAAATACCAACTTATGTTTAAAAGAATACAATTAAAATATGCCATAGGTATTTGTACTCTTCATAAATTTAGAAATTATTTCTAGGAATTTAGTTCCTCTACTTTTCATATTTCAAAATTTAAGTTTAATTGTTAACACTGCTAACTGTTTTGTTAAATTTGTTAGTGCGATATTTTGAAATGAAAAAATACTTACTTTGTAATCATTTAACTAAAAAATAGAGATGTTAGCATTGTTAATTGTTGGACTTAAAATATGAAGAGTAAAAGAACTAAAGAGTAGAGGGACTAATTGCAAATTTTAACCAAAAATAAATAAAAACATACGTTGATTTCTAGTTTAAACGCCTTAACCCGTTTCCAAGCTGAAAAAAAGGGAAATGGAAGCCGAAGATCTCTGGAAACCCAGAAACTACAGAACCCAACAAATTGCTTTCCAGGTATTTTACTTCACTACTGGAACTATCATCCTATCGTTTGCGATTTGAAATATTTTTTTTTACCTTCTATAATTAAGATATTGGAATGCCTTAACGTTTAAGATCTATATACAACCACCCTTGCAACTTAGAGTCTTAGACTAATCATAGGCTCAGTTTATTAGTGAATCGTTTCAATTCCAACTTAGGGATTTTTATATTTCCTAGAAGTTATTTTTGTGTGTTGTCAGTAATGCTGAATCTTGGAACAAAGTTAAAGGCATGGCATGGGCATAAGAAATACCCGGTTGTAGTCCTTGTTATGTTTGTGGTATCAGTCTCAGTTGCTTTAGCATTGCTTTTCAACAAATATGATGAAAACCCAATTCTGGTACCTGGACTGCCACCGGATAGAAAATGGAATAGGTTTGAGTCTTTGGTGCAGTTTAATCCGAAGAGAGAATTCCGGAATGGGACGGATCTGATATGGCAAATACCCGATTCGCCTAAGGCTGTTCTTTTTCTAGCTCATGGATGTAGTTGTAGAGCTGTTAATTTCTGGGATAAGTCTCCTAAATGTCCTGAATGCGTTGGTTTGCCTGAGGATAGGCTGCTTGTGCTTCATGCTCTTGCTCGTAAATTCGCTGTGTTGACTATATCAAGTGTAGGGGAATGCTGGACATTTGGGAAGGAAAGGTTGATTGTTGAAGATATTATAACATGGTGGGTTAAGAGACAGAACCTTGGAAAACTTCCTCTTGTGGCTTTGGGGGCTTCTTCTGGTGGATATTTTGTATCTGCAATTGCTAATGATTTGAAGTTTAGTAGTATTACACTTATGATCGCTGAAGGCTTATTTGATCGCATGGACATCAAAGAGGACTATCCACCTACCCTTTTTGTGCACATGCCAAAAGATACACATAAGCAACAAAAAATAACTGAATTTATGCAAGTCTTGAGAAGTAAAAGGGTTGATGTTGCAGAGATTAAATGCATGGAGTTGCCTCTGTCACCAACCTTTTTGTCTGATAGAATCCCAGGTGTTGGTCAGACTATTTCGGCTATGTTGTTCGATTTGTTCAGGGAGAAAGGCTTTGTTGACAAGAATGGATATATGAAACGGGACGGACGTGCAACACGTTGGGAAGATGCTATCCAGGATAGTAAGCCTAATTTGCTGGAAAACCATTTGGTGCATCCTGTTCAGGAGGAGCTAAATCTTGCATTTGCGTATCACGAAATGACTAGTTTGCAATCCGAAGATATTCTTAAATGGTTCGAATCTCATATGACCTGAGCAGCCGTCTATTGTACCACAGTACTGACTGTGTGAAAGGTGATAGGTGATACACTGTTCATAGTAACAATACCTCAACTTGAGCTGGACAAATTTGTTGAATGTTTGAAGTTAGTCTTTAAATAACCAAAGACTAAGATGTAAAACTGCAGGATCCATTATGTATTAGGTAAATTTAGCTGTATGTGGGGAACAAACCAATCTTCATTACACTGAATACTATTATTCACTTGTATGTTTTGAATTGCAAAATGTCTTTTGTTTGCTTGCTTGCTTTGAATGAATGATCTTTATGTATTATCTATATATACTTTTTGATTTGCTGTTTTCTCCTTTCTAATGCAGCAGCTGATCTATTTATACCCAAGCTGCGGGAATTAAGTTATTATGTTACAAATCATAAATGTATAACTTTCCACTGATTTTATCAATTAATACTTGATATGAGAATGGTTGATTTCTGAAAATATATTCAATAAATATTGTTGGGAGAGACAATCTCAAACTCTAAAGGGTAAATATTCTATCTATACCAAAAATAAAGAAAAATTACGGAAATGTGCCAGTTTGAAAAATAATTACGGAAAAGTACCGTTTCCCCCAAAAACGCGTCCACATCAGCGCGTTTTTGGGGATGCAGATCTAAAGCGCGCCCCTTAGGACGCGCTTTTGTCCACCTCAGCAAAAGCGCGTCCACGTAAGCGTGCTTTTGCTGAGGTGGACAAAAGCGCGTCCTAAGGCGCGCTTTAGTCTTCCAACAGTCCAAATCCCAATTTTTTTACCAACCCCAACGGTCAAAAAAAAAGTATAAAACCCCCCAACCCTTTATTTTTTCACACTTCAATCCTTTCTCAATTTTCTCTCAATTTTCTCTTAAAGTCCTTGAAATTTACGCTCAAATTTCTAAATAGTCCTTTACTATTTACGAAAAAGCCCTTTATAATTTTTTTAATATATTTTTTGGAAAATTTTAAAATTTTTTATCGGATTACAATGGCCGGGGAATTACGTCGCCTAGACAACAAGCACATCTCCGTCGAGCAAATGCAAATGGTAAGTTTTAATTTTAATTGTTCAATATTATTTAATTTTTTTTCAATTATGCAATTTTAATTAATTTTTAATTATATAATTTTTTAAACAGTCTGTAGATCGGGTGTTGGAATGTTATATTCGCAACATGCATGGTCCCCCATCGCCGTTGATCGAGACTTACCTGCGGGAAGCGGGTTTTGGCACGTTGTCACGATAGTAGGGGTTCAAGTTGAGTCGCCTTTGATCGGTAGCGTTGATAGAGAGGTGGAGACGTGAGGCGCACACTTTCCATCCGCCATGCGAGAGTGTACCATCACTCTAAAAGATGTCGATTGCAGTGGGATTACGGGTGGGCCAATTCGGTGAGAGTCACCGGTCCGCAACATCTACCGATTGGATGGTCGTATGCTACGAAGCTTACGGTGCCATTCGGATAGAATTCAAGGAGCTCAGATTGATATGGCCTGGTTACGAGACGCAATCCCGGAGCCGAACGAGGGTTCGACCGAAGTAGAAAGAATACGGTATGCTCGGGCATACATTCTTCAGATAATTGAAGGCTATCTGATGTCGGACCTCTCTAGAAACCTTGTCCACCTGAGATGGCTCCTGAAACTTGTTGATTTCAGAGCAGTCGGTGAATTGAGTTGAGGGTCTGCCGTGCTATCGAAGTTGTGCGAGGAGATGTCTTGCGACGGCCTTGAGTAAAGCCAAAATCGGAGGTTGCCTATCACTACTGCAGTCATGGGCATGGTTTCGATTTCCATTTTTACGTCCTCGACTTGACCAGTCATATTCATTCCCACTGATAACGAGGTAAATTTAATATTATATTTTACAATTATTTCTTAGATTTATAGTATAAGTGCATGCTAAAAGTTTATTTAATTAGGCGGAACCATTCGGTAGTCATGTTGGAATACCTAACTCGCTTGAGGATATCTGGCTCCTATTGGACCAACAGTTAGAATCACAAGTAAGTTTCAATTTCGTTATTATAATTTAGTATTTCGTATGTAGTCTCTAATATTATGTATATAACTAATATTTTGGTAATGTTAATATAGTTTCAATGGACACCGACGAGGATCCGAAAATTGAAAGTAATTCGGAGGAGTTCTTCCAAAATCCGAACAGCTTGGCACGTGAAGGTCCCATTGATCACCTACGCGACCGTGGAGATGCACCAATCGATCGGGTTCTGCGGTAATTTGATTCCAAGAATCGATCCCTGTACAACGGAGGTGCTCGATGATGAGCACAAAGTGGACTTACTGGCAATGCGCACCAGATTGGCCAAGATTTTGGTCAGTCATATCGAGACGTGGGAGAACCGATATGACTTTTTACCTATCCGCGAACCGATTATCATTCCTGAGTTAGCGTGCGTGCCGGAGTACATGCCATGGTTTAGGATCTATGGCAAGCCGCATCTGTTGTCGAAAGAAGATAGGCGACGGTAAATTCGTGAACAAATGGAACGTCGGGCCCCTTTAAATTCAAGGAGAACGGGTGAAGAGACGGGACCATCAACAAGACTCTACATCGTTATCGGCCAAAGAATAACGGCGCCTACCACGACCACGGGCCACCAATTCAGTCGACAACACCGACATCACAGCCTCCACCGTTTATGCCGGGTACGTACCCTACCCCTTATATGTATCCTCCTAACCCAGATATGTTTCCTTTTCCCGGTCCCACCCAAGTTGGAATGCATGGTCGGTTCGAGTCCATTCCCGACTACTCCTCAGAGCCAACCGATCGTGAGGCGATGTCGCGTGTGGGATTAGAGGAGGGGCCGTCGGGAGCGCTTCTTTCTACTGTGCTCATTCGCCAGACGGATGCGCATCCTCACTGTGGTTTATGCAAACACCTCCGGTCATTATTTTATCAAGGTGGGTCATCATCGCAACACCTGTAACTGCACTCCACTCACCGTAAGTGCCCGTGTGGCACTGGTTCCCACCCATCGACCCCTAAACCCTAATTTAGTTTTGTAATTTTATTTTTTGTAATTTAGTTTTAATATATTTAATAAAATTTGAGTTTAATTTTTTATTTTCTGTAATTTAAATTTTTAATTTAATTTTAATATCTTTGATAAGATAAAATGGTTTAATTTTTTTTGTAATTTAAATTTTTTATATTTAATAAAATTTGAGTTTAATTTTATTTCTTTTGTAATTTAATTTTTTAATTTAATTTTAATATCTTTGATAAGATAGAAATGATTTAATTTTTTTGTAATTTAATTTTTTATATTTAATAAAATTTGAGTTTAATTTTATTTCTTTTGTAATTTAATTTTTTATTTTAATTTTAATATCTTTGATAAGATAGAAATGGTTTAATTTTTTTTGTAATTTAATTTTTTATATTTAATAAAATTTGAGTTTAATTTTATTTCTTTTGTAATTTAATTTTTATTTTAATTTTAATATCTTTGATAAGATAGAAATGGTTTAATTTCTTTTTTGTAATTTAATTTTTTATATTTAATAAAATTTGAGTTTAATTTTATTTCTTTTGTAATTTAATTTTTTATTTTAATTTTAATATCTTTGATAAGATAGAAATAGTTTTTTTTTTTGTAATTTAATTTTTTATATTTAATAAAATTTAATTTTAATTTTATTTCTTTTGTAATTTAATTTTTTATTTTAATTTTAATATCTTTGATAAGATAGAAATAGTTTAATTTCTTTTTTTTGCAATTTAATTTTTTATATTTAATAAAATTTGAGTTTAATTTTATTTCTTTTGTAATTTAATTTTTTATTTTAATTTTAATATCTTTGATAAGATATAAATGGTTTTTTTTGTAATTTAATTTTTTATATTTAATAAAATTTGAGTTTAATTTTATTTCTTTTGTAATTTAATTTTTTATTTTAATTTTAATATCTTTGATAAGATAGAAATGGTTTAATTTCTTTTTTTTTGTAATTTAATTTTTATATTTAATAAAATTTGAGTTTAATTTTATTTATTTTGTAATTTAATTTTTTATTTTAATTTTAATATCTTTGATAAGATAGAAATGGTTTAATTTCTTTTTTTGTAATTTAATTTTTTATATTTAATAAAATTTGAGTTTAATTTTATTTCTTTTGTATTTTAATTTTTTATTTTAATTTTAACATCTTTGATAAGATAGAAATGGTTTAATTTTTTTTGTAATTTTGTAATTTAATTTTAATAACTTGAATAAAATAAAAGCTCTTGTACAAAAGTTCACCGCTTTTCCTCCAAAAATAGAAATTACAAAGCCACCAGAGACAAAAAGCTAAGAACACGGTCAACTATTCGATTTGGACACGAAGCGAGATGTATGGCCCGGTCCCTACACCATCCGCGACAAATTGATTTTGGTTGCTCATTTCTGATATCCATATTGTTATGTATTCTAGTCGAGCAAGGTCGACCTTTTGGTTTCTTGCCTCAATTGTCTATCCAAGAATGTTATATGGTGCAAGCGATACCGACTGACCACTTACGCTCATCTGGGATGGTGGGAATACGTGTCTCCACACGTTGTACATGTTTTCTAATTTGTGCACTTCACGACATAGCTCATGGGATCAAGACGGAGATTTTGACAAGCCGCAAGTACATGAGCACATGGGTAACGGTGCATCAAATATCCCACAGTCGCAGGTCCTATTTGTCAAGTGTACACGATAATGCCCGCCAACAATACCTTGATCGTGGATTTATCCGACCTAGTGTGCCTCCATGGAGAGCACCGGTCCTATTTGTGAAGAAGAAGGATGGATCGATGAGGATGTGTATAGATTACCCAGAGTTGAATAAGTGACCATCAAGAACAAGTATCCTTTGCCAAGGATCGATGACTTGTTCGATCACCAAGGAGTCTGCGATATTCTCAAAGATTGATCTAAGGTCGGGGTATCATCAGCTTAAAGTGAAGGAAGTGGATATCCATAAAACGGCTTTTCGGACTAGAAATGGGCATTATGAATTTTTGGTAATGCCATTCGGATTGACGAACGCCCTAGCTGCGTTCATGGATATGATGAACCGGATTTTCCAGCCCTACTTGGATCAATTCGTCGTGGTATTCATAGACGACATCCTGGTGTATTCTAAGTCCGAAGTAAAGCATGATGAGCATCTCCGGATTGTGTTGCGAGTTTTAAGGGAGAAGAAACTTTATGCCAAATTCAGCAAGTGTGAATTTTGGCTGAAAGAGGTTGCGTTTTTAGGCCATGTGGTGTCGGCGAGAAGGATAAGGGTGGATCCTGAGGATTGAGGTTGTACTAGATTGGAAACCACCTAAGTCTCAGAATCGAGGTTCAGTAGTTTCTTGGGATTAGCGAGGCTACTGATGAAGATTCATCGAAGGATTCTCATCGATAATTGCACCTTTAACGAAATTATTAAGAAAGGAGGTACCTTTCATGTGGGCTGATAAGCAGTAAGAGAGCTTTGAGAAGCTCAAGAGGGTTTTGACTGAAGCTCCGGTTTTGATCCAGCCTGAGACAGGGAAGGATTTCGTCGTGTATTGTGACGCTTCTCACACGGGATTAGGATGTGTTTTGATGCAAGACGGGAAGGTAGTTGCGTATGCGTCTCGGCAGTTGAAACCACACGAGGTTAATTACCCGACACATGACTTAGAGTTGGCAGCGGTGGTCTTTGCTCTTAAATTTTGGAGACATTATTTATACGGGGAAAAGTCGGTGATATACACGGACCACAAAAGTCTGAAATATCTATCGACTCGTAAAGAACTGAATTTGAGGCGTAAGGTGGATAGAGTTGTTGAAAGACTACGACATTTTCATCGAGTACCACCCGCAAGGCGAATGTGGTGGCGTATGCTCTAAGTCGTAAAGTGGTGTCGATTTAAGGCGATGTTTGCACATCTTAGTCTTTTCGATGACGAAAGCTTGTTGGCAGAACTTCAAGTTAAGCCGACATGGTTAAGTCAAGTGAAAGAGAGGCAATTGGTAGACGATGATCTGAGTGCAAAACTTCGGCAGGTGCAGAGTGGGGAATTGGAAGATTTTGGTATTAACAGCGATGGGGTATTGTGTTTCAAAGGTAAAGTCTGTATGCCGAGGGATCAGGAATTGAGGCAAAAGATTCTTCAGGAGTCGCATAGTAGCCCTTATGCTATGCATCCTGGAGGAAGTAAGTTATACCGAGATTTGCGAGATCAGTTTTGGTGGCCTGGTCTTAAGCGAGAAGTTACGGAGTATGTAGGAAAGTGCTTAACGTGTCAACAAGTCAAGGCTGAACATCAAGTACCTTCGGGATTACTTCAGCCGATAAAGATTTTGCAGTGGAAGTGGGAGAGAATCACCATGGACTTTGTTAGTGGGCTTCCTCTTACGCCTACTAAGAAAGACTCTATATGGGTGATAGTGGACCGATTGACGAAATCTGCACATTTTATCCCAGTTCGAATTGATTACTCTTTGCAGAAGTTGGCGAAGTTATATGTAGCTGAAATTGTGAGATTACATGGAGTGCCGGTGTCAATTATTTCAGATAGGGATCCGAGGTTTACGTCTCGGTTTTGGAAAGCATTGCATCAGGCATTGCGCGCATTGGACTTCAGGGCATTTTATCCACAATCGACGCTAATCGAACGAGTAATCCAAATCTTAGAAGATATGTTATGGGGATGTGTGATAGATTTCAAGGAAGTTGGGAAGAGTTCTTACTGTTAGCGAATTTATGTGACAACAATACTTACCAAGCCAAGATACGGATGGCACCATATGAAGCACTATATGGAAGGAAGTGTCGCACTCCTCGTGTTGGACGAATTAGGGAACATCGATTTTGGGTCCAGAAATAGTGACTGAATCTGAAGAAAAGGTTACTGAATCCGGGCTCGGTTAAAGGAAGCATCTGACAGACAAAAGTCGTACGCAGATCTTAAGCGGAAAGAAATAGAGTTTGCTATGGGGGATCAAGTATTCTTAAAGGTTTCACCTTGGAAAAAGGTGATGAGATTTGGTCGCAAAGGGAAGTTAAGTCCCAGGTTCATTGGACCTTATCGGGTTTTAAAGCGGGTCAGACCTGTGGCATATTAGTTAGATTTGCCTTCGGCGTTGAAGCAAATGCACGATGTGTTCCATGTTTCAATGTTACGCCGTTATCGGTCGGATCCATCTCATGTAGTGCCAGTTGAGGAAGTGGAATTAAGATCAGATTTGTCATATGAAGAGGAGCCAATTCAAATTTTGGAGCGAGATGTAAAGGTTTTACTTGAGAAAGCCTGCCTCTCGTATAATATTAGTGTTATTCAAATCATTGAACACATAGTGGTACTGTACCAACAAGACATATATGTGGACCTTTTACTTTTGACCTCCCACAACCCTCGTCTTTTTCCTCAACGACACCATGATTTTCCATGAACATGTGCCATCTTGCACTGTACACTTTGCCTCGTACTTATTGAGCCTGGATTTAACCACATTGTAGTTAACCCTGTTCCTCGATCTGTATTGTTTCAATGCAGCAAGAAAAGTATTCTTGTTGGAAAACTGGTTTCCAACTTCTAATTGGTCCGAATCCAACGAAGAATTTGTACGGTCACGCCGTCCGATGTGGTAGTTCAGGAAACTCTAATGCATCATCTTGAGATAGATCGACATTATACATGAAAAATTTGAGGTGAGTACGCATCAATAGCGGATCTTCTTCTTCTTCGTCGAACCTCCTCAACGTCTTCAGTACAATTTGAACGGGCTCCGCTCGTAAAATAATCCAACTTCGCACCGTCGGGCCGGCTCCCGAGGTGGATCCACATCGGTTCATCGTCGACCCTCCATAACTCCGCAACAAATGAGGGCCCTCGCCGGTGGATGTCGTCGGAGTACATCATCCCTCATTAAACATCTTTCGTAAAGATCCCAATCATATGTGGATTGCCAACCACTAGAAGTTGCCGACGCCCCGCCAATACGTATTTCTATCATCCGGACATCGAAGGACGGATATGCATGTCCCATCCACCAACCGAAAGGTCGTGCGTGGGTTATGTTTTCCATACTACCACCACACACGGGCACTTTTGTGTTTTGCTTCCCACTTACAGAGTGTCGACTTGGGGTCATGTATTCCTCTCGATCAGCAGTAGATGTTGAGGTCGCAGAAAGATCACTTGGAGATGAAAATTCTACATATAACTCGAGATAGGGCGATCCACTGGCAAGATGAGTCTCCACCATTGCCTTAAGGCTCCGAGGACCTTTAATGTCGAATGAGTCATATCTCACCAGATCAACCGAAGCGCAGAATTTATACTTAATAGACTAAACTTTCATTGGCGTTGTTCCGAATATTTTACGCCTAATTCTTTTGCGAAGTTCTACCAAATCGACGTTCCGATTAAAACTCAGTCGTGCTGTGTTCTCTGATAAGAAAATAACACCATTTTCGGTGTCACGAACTTCACCATCGTAGTAAATAATAGCATTAATACGTTCACTCATTTTCAATTTTTTTTCTTTTGCCTGAATTTGCCTTCTGCCAACTGAGAATGAAATTTGGCTGATTTATAGCCTAAGTTTGCTGGAGACCACTGTAGCAAAAGAGTGTCCACGTGGGAGCTCTTTTCGGTACTCCTGCTGACAGTGCACCCTGCTGGAAGCATTTTTGGCCACTGTTTGTTCAGAAACGTCTCCTCAAAATTATTTTGCGGAGACCATCAGTAGCAAAGAGGGTCCACGTGGAGCTCTTTTCGGTACTCCTCTTGACAAGGCACCTGCTGGAAGCATTTTTTGCCACCGCTTGTTCGTAAACGTCTCCTCAAAATTATTTTCTTTGAGGCCACTATAGCAAAAGAGCGCCCACGGGAGCTCTTTTCGGTACTTTCTTGACAAAGCACCCTCCGGAATTGTTTTTTGCCACTGTTTGTTGTAAACGCTCCTCAAAATTACTTTGTCGGAGACCATCAGAGCAAAAGAGCATCCACGTGGGAGCTCTTTTTCGTTTTTTTGTCGACAAAGCACCTGCCGGAGCGTTTTTAGCCATATTTGTTCGTAAACGTCTCCTCAAAATTATTTTGCCGAGACTCATCGCCCAAAAATTCAATTAATTTTTCATAGGAATGGAGGGCAAAACGCGTCCACGTAGGGACACGCTTTAGTTTGTGCATCCCCAAAACGCTACCGACGAGATGCGTTTTAGGGAAACAGTATTTTCCGTAATTATTTTTCAAATTGGCACATTTTCGTAATTTTTCTTTATTTTTGGTATATATGGGATATTTATCCAACTGTAAAAGTAAAATATATAGGAAATCAAAAATAAATTTTTATTATCTTATTTTGAAAATTATTTGGATAAAAATTTTCAAATATAATCCTAATCTTTACATGCTTAAATTTTTATTAATTTATTTGAAATGCATAGGAATATTTTATTTTAGTTAAGTGTGTCTAAATAAACCTATCTCAAAAAAGCGCTTAACTATTACGCTACATTCCTAAGGAACAAAATCAAAGTGCTGATCTTATAGTCAAATTAGCTTTTGGAGAAAAGAAAGATCTACAATTAATTGAAACCTCCCCAAAAGCAGTTTCACCACTCATAAAACTAATAAAAAGAAGAATCTTTGTATTTTATTTTCCAATTCAATAACTTAGGTTTGTAAGTTTCTTTTCACAAAAAAAAAGTTAATTTTTATATTGTTTTAAATTTTAAATTTTAAAGTATTGAAATTACATGTCATAGAAAAATTAAAATACATATAAAATTAAAATTTTCATTAATTAGATGCTTATACAATTAATAAAAGTTTTCTATTACTAAAGTTGTAAAGTAAAATTCTAACCCAAAGGTTTATAATTTTAAATTTGTAATATAACCCTTTGATAGTAATTAAAATTGAAAATTACTTAAATGAAATTTTCAAAAATATATATCTATAAGTAATTAAAATTTTAAAATCATATTTTTAAATACAATCTTCATAAATAATTAAAGATTTTAAATAAGTAAGAAGAGGATTTTTTTCAATATTTTAAAATATAAAAACTTAACTTGTTTCTTTAAAAATTAATAAATAGAAGTAAAAATAAATCAATATTTACTAACTTAAAATACTATTTTAATAAAATAATATTAAAGAAAATAGATTAAGATTTACTATCTTAAAGCAAGTATTTCAATAAATTATAAAGTTATTTATTAACTTAGCTAAAATATAATCATAACGAAATATGAAAACTTATATAAGGAGTAATTATAGGTTATGTTGGTCAAAACACTGAAAATACCAATGATATAATAATTAAGAATTAAAAATCAAAACAACAATGAAAAAACAAATATCTTTTTCACATTTTTAAATTTATAAAAATTAGCATGTTTCTTTAATAAATAAAATAAACTAAGATAGATAATCTTAAAATACTCTCTTAATAAATTATAATTTGTTAATTACCTTACTTAAAATAAAATCCTTGCCAAATAATGAAAATTATTTCTTAAACAATTATAAAATGCCTTAAGAGATTCATATAACCTCTCCAACTCGGCCCAAGTTTGGAAGATTACATTGATCATCGAAATGACTCAGCTGACTATCAAAGTTTATAAAATAGACTTTTTAAAATATTTTTTTATCTTAGAAGAAAAATTAACCTATTTCAGAAAAACTCATGAGTTAACGAAAATTGATTAAGTAAATCATTTTCCTTCTAACAATGGACTACTTTTGAAAACTTAGTTAATTATTTATTTATTTATTCCTCAAAATTTATATATAATTTAGCAGTGAAAAGTGATATTCTACTTAGTTTTAGTAAAGTAAAATAAGAATTATTATATGCGTAGTTAATCCTAATTCCATGCTTCAACATCCTAACTTCAAATAAAATATCATGCATACTAAATAAACCATAAGCTTAAGACCCATGCCACAATTTAATAAAGCAATATAGTTCCAAAATAACAAAAATTTCAAATAGTAAATCTAAAATACTTCTTAATAGAAATTAAGTAGAGCTGAGCCCTTTGTATGTTGTGTCTGCGTCCTCACCTAGGGGGTTATCTGTATGTCGAGTCTATAGTTCAAGTCAGTATCAAGAGCAAAGTCATGCTTAACATGTACTCGGTTTAATGGTATTAAAAGGCATGTTGTACATACAATCAGTAATACAGAGACAATAAGCATGTATTGTTCACATATTATGCATATAACAGCAATAATCCAGTCATTCAGATCATAGCTTTCAATTATTCATATTATCAGGGGTTCAAATGTGAATAATGAAACTCTAAAAATAGTTCGGGGATTATATAGGGATTAAACAAAACAATTCACAAATTTTTGAGAAAAACTGTAAAATAGGATTTACACGGTCGTGTGGTCAGGCTGTGTAAAAGGCTAAAAGTCGTATGGAAGGGTTACACAATCTTATGGCCAAGCCGTGTAATAAACTGTGGCCGTGTGACAATTTAAAAAAAAAAACCTCAGAAGGGATACGGCCGTGTGGTTCACAAACTAGCCTAGGGTTTACAAGGGCACATGGCCATGTGGTCCACACGCCCGTGTGGGAGACTGTGTAGCCCTCAACCTACACACAGTTTGCCTCGATTCACTTGTAAAAGAACACACACCTTTCACCGGAGTTTGATCGACGTTCCTCTTGATCAAATTTGATCTGATTCACTTAAATTAGATTCGTTTCTTGACAATGATCGAGATGCTATTAACGGCAATTACAAAACCAATAGAAAAACAATTGAACGGAGGATTGATGTGATTCAAGTAAGCAAAATAATTATAAACAATTAGGGTGAAAAATATGATGTAAAGAAAAGAAAAAGAGAATAAATAGAAAGATGGAGAGCAAATTCTATTAGGATTTGAAAATGGGCAATATGAAAATCTAATTAGGAAAAGAAGAGAAAAAGATGGTGAAATTTAATTCTATTGGAATTTTTGAGGAAAGACAATATATGAATTCTAATTAGAAAAAGAATTGATTAAATTCCTAGGGTGACGTCATATGCATGAATATGGAAAGGAGGAAAAGGCTCAAACCTTGGCTTCAAGGAGTACTAACGCTTTCTTTAACCATTGAGCGTATTTCACGCTTAATCATATGCATATATTTTGGGGCGTATTTGGCGAAATTACAAAATAAAAAGGGAAGGAAGAGACTCCAACTTGGGTTTGGAGGGGCTCTAGCGTTTTAATCATTGAGCCCACAGCTCATTTCTTGCTTAATTCAGACACCTACTACATGTAAATTTCAGGGTGGCAATTTGGGCATTTAAACAAGGCTTTGCCGAAAATTAAAAGAAATAAGAGGAAGGGGACTCAAACCTAGGACCTCTAGGTTATTTAAAAATAAAAGGAGATGAAATGGGAGGAAGAGAGCTCGAACTCAAGCTCACAAGGGAGGGAAACAAGCTTTTAACTATTAGACCTAAGCCTATTTTTTATTAATCCATTACGATTAACCCTATATGTAACACCCCAAACCCGGCCCAAACACTATGGCCAAATTCGGTATGTTACAGATGAAAATATTTTGAAATCCCTTGTTTAGCCTATTTTATTTAGAGTAAAAGATGTTGTCTTATTTTAAAACTGTTGAGGTGTATAAAGAAAACAATACTTAGTTCATTTAAGTCAAGTTGTTACCAATTTTGTTATTGTACCCGATGGTACGAAAGATAACATTTTCGTTTGAATTTAGGAAAATTTGTTTAATCATTTTAAAGTTATTAAACAGTTTAAATAATTCATCCAAACAGATAACATAATAAAAATAATCTTAGGAGGCCTTATTACATCTTGAATAAATAAAACCAAAATAAAACATAAATAATTAAAAGTCCATCTCGCCTATAATTTCACCGCATGGCCACCTCGAGTCCATCCGGCTCTACATCTGCGATCTACGAGTCACTGAAAATATTAAAGGAAAAGGTGAGTCACCAAGAATCGAGTGTAACCCTTTTCCCGGTTAAATGCAATATCATACACAATTATAACAGATTAACATGCACTAAGTTATGCACCCAACCTAACCATCCAAATGCCTTTCTCTACCCCGTGTGGTACCAAACCACTGGTGGTGCCAAACCACTGGTGACTTATAGTCACGAAAGCCGTCATGTTGTGGTGCCAAACCACTGGTGACTTATAGTCACAAATCGAATGATGGGGCCAACCCATCGTGTGATACCAAATCACTGGCGTCAATCCCGTAAAATAAACTGTGGGGCCAACCCACTGTGGTGCTAAGCCAACTGGGACGAGACGCTATGAGGTGCCAAACCTCTGGAGGTGCCAAACCTCTGGTGACCGTAGTCACAATGTGATACCAAATCACTGGTGTCCGTCGACACAAAAATCAATTCCCCCTCCACTCATATATCCCACATCAATCCATGATATACAATGATTTCATGCCAACATATAATTAAATCACATATACCAAATATGCCATGCTTCCCAAAAGCATCAAATAGTAACTCATATTGACAGAGACTTACGAACCATCGCTTATCTTTATTACAGTATCAAATCCAAAGCCACATAAATCGATTTAGCACACACAATATTTAGCACAGTTAATCAATCATAAAGTGTGTATGTACACACATCACCGATGATAATTCTAAGTCCCGAAAAGTCAATCGGCCACACTAGCCTTCCTTGCCCCAAATGCTTTTGAACACTAGACAACACACTCTAAGTGTGAATCGGTTTCACTTCCTACAATCGGCACTTATCCAAAATTAGTAGCCTTGACTTTGAACACTAATTAAATACCAAAATAAAATAGATCCTTACCACCTTGCCAAGCCGATTGAAGAAAAAGAAAGAGAGAACACCCTTGCTTTGATATTCGCCAAGACTTCTCAAAGTAGGGAGAAGAGAATTGCTATTGTTGATTAAAATAATAAACAAGGTTCTTACTTATGTGAAAAGAGGAAGAACAAGAAGTAGGAAAAGATCTTTGAATTTTATCAATAACAATGAGAGGAAATTTGGCAACAAAGTGGTGGATTATTCGGCCAATGGTGGAAGAAAGAAAAAAGGAGAATAAGTAGGAGAAATCAAAGGTGGTTTTGGCTAAATAAAAGAAGAGAAAGCTGAATTTTGAAGAATTCCCTAGGGAATTTCGTGATGTGAGAGGAAAAGAAAAGTAAACTTTGTTTGGAAATTTCTTTGCTCTATTTGTTGTACAAAAATAGCCCCCAAAGAGTCCTAATGCTGCCAAATTCTCCTCTTTTCTGATAATTGAACTATTAATTATCACCTAGGATAATAGCACTTTATCTCCTATCCTTGTTTAAACAAATTGAGTGAAAATAAAACACCAAACTTACCTCTTCCAGCCTACCTTGGGAGTCCAAAGTGCAGCCAAACTCCTTCATCCTTCACGCCAGCAGCAAAAAGAGAGAAGAGAAAAAATAACCTGTGTTTGCTCCTTGAATTGAACTGACACCCCAAGCAAAGCCCCCTTCTCAACGCCCTTGCCAACTTTCCCGAATAGACTTTCATGTCATAACTCGTCGCGACATTTTTATAAGCCATCCTTCGCTGGCTCCTTATGCTTTGGCGCTAAAACAAAAATAAACGCACACATGTGCTACCCCCAGGACTCGAACACGAGTCCAAGCGCCGCAGTCCTCTCTTCCAACGCCCCAGGCCAATTCTCCTAGTCGACTTTCATGTCAAATACCCTTTTTATATATTTATAAAACCTTCCTCTTGGCCCTTTCCTTATGACGCAAAAGGCCCAAAAACAAAATTTCTTCCTGGCTTCCCATGCGTTTGACCCAAACCTCTCCCTCTCAAGTGGCGCCCAAGCCACTCCTACTACCCGCCTTTCATGTCCGATTCTTACCAATTTTATTAAAACCCTCACTACCCTAGCTCCTTCCTTTTACACACATAAAATAAATATTTAATCTTTGAGTCGGGCTAGCTCGGGTTTATTTTTGGATCCTTAAACATGCCAAATAACATCATATTATTAATTTCTTCAAGTATACAAGGAAAATTAATTAAATTGCAAATAACCCCTAATTCAGGGTGTTACAATTCTACCCTTAAAATAATTTCGTCCCCAAATTACTTACTATCGTCAATCGTGTATCCTTAACTCATCATCCCTCGCCATCATTGCGTACTCGATCTTAAAGATCTATCATACTTTCTAGAAACATTCCCTACGTCCATAATCCAAGTCCCATACACTTTACTAGCTACATAAGAGCGAACTAACGTAACCACAAACAAGACAATTGAGGTATTTGAAATAAGAAACTTACCCGTTGTCATATCCGCACATCTTTCTCCTCATGACGGCCAACCGCATAAACCAACCTTGGTTGCCTCGCCTCTGCACCTTCATTACCTCGGCCACGCCTGCTACCATTACCTCTAGGCGTACCTCGACCCTCTGTGGTGGTCCTTCATTTCTAACACGAGCACGGTTCGACCCTCCGGGTGATTCTTAGCTAACCGAGGACAATCCCTTACGGTGATCCAACGATCCACATTCAAAGAACCTTCTACTTCCAGCCAAACATTCTCCCGAGTGGGATTTCCCGCATCTAGCACACTGAGGTGGCCACTGAGTAGGCTTTGTGGCTCTTTTTGATTCCCTAAATCTAGCCCTCTTCTCTACATTACTGTTCGATCCAGGCAATCCAAGGCCTCTCTTACATTTATTCTTTTCGTGATTACATCTTGCGGACTCCTTGATCCCTTACTCGTTAGCCTTTTCCACTAGGATCGAAAACTCACGCTCTTGTTGTGGAGCAATCGGTAACCTTAGATCATCCCTAAGTCATCCTCAAAGCGGACACAGCGTTAGTGCTCGTTGACACAATTCCCGAGCATAGCGGCTCGACCTTAAAAATTCGCCTCATATTCTGACCATCGACTTATTTTCTTGTACTAACCCGGAAAAGCTTTCCTCGAGCATCGGTGTAAATGGTGCCCACATACTTCTTCGAAAAGTAGCTTTGAAGTAATCCCATGTAAGATCATCTCGTCGTGGCACCATCTCGGACCGTGAGCCACCATCGATCGCTTCATCCTTCGAGCGACAACGCTCCTTTTAACTTCTTCTCATTAGTCGTCAAGATCGTCCATAATCCTTTCCATTGATTCTAGCCAATATTCCGCTGCACTGGGTGCCACTCCTGATACACCCCGGAATACCTCTGCCCCGTTGGATCGAAGTCGCCAGTCAGACTTTCGAGCTCCCATACCCCACTCGCCTCCTGACCACCATCTCAAGGACTGCAACACACTTGCGTTCTTGCCTCACCTCCCATCGATCCTGCTCCTCACTCTAAAAATTGGGGGTGGTGGCGGTGGTACCCCATTCTCCGATTCTGACCCGACCTCACGGGTTCTGACACAGTTATCCTGCCTCTACCGCAGCCATGCGGTGAACGTCCATGACCTCTTGAACTCATTCTAACTATTGCGCGTTAATCTGATTACGAAATTTTATGGATTAGTACTTGTTTCACTAATTATTCACGAAGAAGTTTTATGATAGGAGCTTTAAGAGTGGTTCTTTCGTAATTACACAAACACACAGTCTATCATTCATCCCTTCAAAGAGACGTTGTAGTTTCGTTGTGATTGTTTTTCCACTACCCAGGGCATTTTCGTAATTTGTCCTATAGGGGTATTTTTGTAATTTTCAAGAATGAAAATTTTCGGATGATTTTGCCAAAAATTATTTTAAAACTCTTAATTTCCTGGTTATTTTGAAAAATTTTGAAATTTGGGGGTCTTCCGGTGAATTTTGAAACTCAGGGGCATTTTGGTAATTTTCCACAAATCTGGGTAAATTTGCAAAATTTGATAAATCAGGGATGTTTCAAAGGTTGTAAAACTTTGAGGGCTCTTTTGGTGATTGCACTTTCCAAAATAGTGATGTTTGCAAAATTTTGAAAGTTAGGGGTATTCTAGTAATTTTGTAGGTTAGGGCAATTTTGTAATTTTACAAAATCATGACGTTTTCGAATTTTAAAATTTTAGGGCACTTTTCATGTGATGAAATTTTTGATTAAAACCGTGGGTATTTTGGAAATTTCATAATTCAAGGGCGTTTTTGTAATTTCTACCCCAAGGGTATTTTGGTTTTTTTTTTAAACTAAAATTTTAATTATTTCCAAAACAAAGCGGCTAGTCCCTTTCGGTTTTAGTTATTGAATTTAGCTTTGTGAGTGTGTCGTCTCGGCTAGGATGAACCGATTACTACGCACTGTAGGATTCAAGTGAGTAGGAGGTGAGTCACGAGGATCCGCTTAAATACCATTTCAATCGAATCCAATCCTGAACATGCGTATAACGATTGCCACATCCTTTGCTTAGTGACAACTCACGTGGTTGTTTAGGTAATTATTAAATCTTATGCAAGTTTTGTTGGGGTATGCTAGCCTTAGGGTTCAACAGGTTTCTATTCTAGTAGTCTACGTTCTGCTTTACCCTTCTACCCCACATCAAAAGAATTCACGAAAATTGATAGAGGTACTTACAGGCGGATAGGTCTTGGAGACTCGGTGCCATCTTGTTCAAGCTAAAACAGTTTCTAAGATTATCATAATAAGGCCTACTTAGCAAAACCAAACATTTTGGGCCTTGGGCCCCCCCACAGCCGAGTTTTGAACCGGGCTCTGATACCAATTTGTAACACCCCAAACCCGGCCCAAACACTATGGCCAAATTCGGTATGTTACAGATGAAAATATTTTGAAATCCTTGTTTAGCCTATTTTATTTAGAGTAAAAGATGTTGTCTTATTTTAAAACCGTTGAGGTGTATAAAGAAAACAATACTTAGTTCATTTAAGTCAAGTTGTTACCAATTTTGTTATTGTACTGGATGGTACGAAAGAAAACATTTTCGCTTGAATTTAGGAAAATTTGTTTAATCATTTTAAAGTTATTAAGCAGTTTAAATAATTCATCCAAGCAGATAACATAATAAAAATAATCTTAGGAGGCCTTATTACATCTTGAATAAATAAAACCAAAATAAAACATAAATAATTAAAAGTCCATCTCGTCTATAATTTCACTGCATGGCCACCTCGAGTCCATCCGGCTCTACATCCGCGATCTCGAGTCACCGAAAAATATTAAAGGAAAAGGTGAGTCACCAAGACTCGATGTAACCCTTTTCCTGGTTAAATGCAATATCATACACAATTATAACAGATTAACATGCACTAAGTTATGCACCTAACCTAACCATCCAAACGCCTTTCTCTACCCCGTATGGTACCAAACCACTGGTGGTGCCAAACCACTGGTGACTTATAGTCACGAAAGCCGTCATGTTGTGGTGCCAAACCACCGGTGACTTATAGTCACAAATCGAATGATGGGGCCAACCCATCGTGTGATACCAAATCACCGCGTCAATCCAGTAAAATAAATCGTGGGGCCAACCCATGTGGTGCTAAGCCATCGACGAGACGCTATGAGGTGCCAAACCTCCGGAGGTGCCAAACCCACGGTGACCGTAGTCACAATGTGATACCAAATCACGGTGTCCGCCGACACGAAAATCAATTCCCCTCCACTCATATATCCCACATCAATCCATGATATACAATGATTTCATGCCAACATATAATTAAATCACATATACCAAATATGCCATGCTTCCCAAAAGCATCAAATAGTAACTCATATTGACAGAGACTTACCTGAACCATCGCTTATACTGTTACGGTATCAAATCCAAAGCCACATAAATCAGATTTAGCACATACAATATTTAGCACAGTTAATCAATCATAAAGTGTGTATGTACACACCTGTCACCGATGATAATTCTAAGTCCCGAAAAGTCAATCGGCCACACTAGCCTTCCTTGCCCCAAATGCTTTTGAACACTAGACAACACACTCTAAGTGTGAATCGGTTTCACTTCCCTACAATCGGCACTTATCCAAAAATTAGTAGCCTTCGGCTTTGAACACTAATTAAATACCGAAATAAAAATAGATCCTTACCACCTTGCCAAGCCGATTGAAGAAAAAGAAAGAGGAGAACACCCTTGCTTTGATATTCTGCCAAGACTTCTCAAATTAGGGAGAAGAGAATTGCTATTGTTGATTAAAATAATAAACAAGGTTAAACATGTGAAAAAGAGGAAGAACAAGAAGTAGGAAAAGATGCTAGAATTTTATCAATAACAATGAGAGGAAATTTGGCGAAAAGTGGTGGATTATTCGCCAATGGTGGAAGAAAGAAAAAGGAGAATAAGTAGGAGAAATCAAAGGTGGTTTTGGCTAAATAAAAGAAGAAAAGTGGAATTTTGAAGAATTCCCTAGGGAATTTCGGCGAGAGAGAGGAAAAGAAAAGTAAACCTGTTGTTGGAAATTTCTTTGCTCTATTTGCTGTACAAAAATAGCCCCCAAAGAGTCCTAATGCTGCCAAATTCTCCTCTCTTTGCTGATAATTGAACTATTAATTATCACCTAAGATAATAGCACTTTATCTCCTATCCTTGTTTAAACAAATTGAGTGAAAATAAAACACCAAACTTACCTCTTCCAAATACCTTGGGAGTCCAAAGTGCGACCAAACTCCTTCATCCTTCACGCCAAAAAAGAAAGAGAGAAGAAAAAATAACCGGTCTTGCTCCTTGGATTCAACTCGACACCCCAAGCAGCAGCCCCCCCTTCTCAACGCCCTTGCCAACTTTCCGAATAGACTTTCATGTCATAACTCGTCATGACATTTTTATAAGCCATCCTTCATTGCTCCTTATGCTTTAGCGCTAAAACAAAATAAACGCACATGTGCTACCCCAGGACTCGAACACGAGTCCAAGCGCCATGATCTTCTCTTCCAACGCCTGTGCCAATTCTCCTAGTCGACTTTCATGTCAAATACCCTTTTATATATTTATAAAACCTTCCTCTTGGCCCTTTCCTTATGACGTAAAAGGCCCAAAACAAAATTTCTTCCTGGCTTCCTTGCGTTTGAACCGAAACCTCTCCTCTCAAGTGGCGCCCAAGCCACTCCTACTACCCGCCTTTCATGTCCGATTCTTACCCGAATTTTTATTAAAACCCTCACTACCCTAGCTCCTTCCTTTTACACACATAAAAATAAATATTTAATACTGGGTCAGGCCTAGCTCGGGTTTATTTTTGGATCCTTAAACATGCCAAATAACATCATATTATTAATTTCTTCAAGTATACAAGGAAAATTAATTAAATTGCAAATAACCCCTAATTCAGGGTGTTACACTATATATTTCGGGGCGTGACAATTCATATCTTGAACAAAACACCAAACATGTCGATGATATGTTAATTTTAGCCATCATTTCCTTGAAATGATTAAAAAAACAATTTGACTCTTTTTAAAAGGTTAATGGTTAAATTTAACTTTAAAAAAAAAAAAGAACTAGGACCAAACTAACAGAAGATGTAAACATTGAGAGCTAAATTTGGTATTATACTTTTTAATTTTTGTGCGTTTGTTCCACCGGAAATGATTTGTGAAAAATGTTTTCTGCATTTTCTTGTGTTTGGTTCATAAAAAATAAATTGGTCAATTAAAAATGGCTTATAAGTGAACCAAAAATAAATCTCTTTTCTTATAAATTGACTTACCTTTTGAAAATTATAAGTCATTTTCTGGAAAAGAACTCATTTATAATTAATTTTATTTTTATATAAAATTAATTAGAATGAAGTCTAAAATTATTATATTAATAATAAATTTTTAGTTTAAATTTTAAAATTTTAAAAATATTAAAATATTATAATGTTCAATATTATTATACATGCATATTTAATTATTTATATTTAGTAATATAATAATTTGTTAATATAATTAATATAATTTATTATTTTAATAAATTATTTAATATTACAACTTTATTTTAATAAAAAATTTAAAAACAAAATTTTGAATTTTGAATAATATTCTTAATATATTATTGAAAAATATTTATAGTAATATTTTAATAATAAATATATATTACAATTTACAAATATTTAATAGTAAATATTTTATGGTAAAATAAATATTTTAATTATATAAACATGAGTTTTTAAATCATGCTTAGCTTCATTTGTCCCTTTCAACTCAAATTTGTCACTATCCATTTTCATATATGTAATTTAAATTAAGTTTATATATTATATTATATTAATTATTATAAAATATTATCTTATCATAAAATAAATTTCGATTGTCAAAAAGAAATCATAGTATAATAATTTGTAATAAAATATAATTTATGTTGTGTTTGTTTCATTAAGAATAACTTCCAAAAATTATTTAAGGAAATTTACTAAACAATGGAAAATATTTTATGTAGAATCAACCAAACATTATAAAATATCAAGTTTTCCATAAAATCAATTCATTTTCCAGAAGTTGTTTTTAGTGAAGCAAGCACAACCTAAAACAATTTTTATAATGTTGACATGGTAATCTGCATGACAATGTTGACATGGTAATCTGCATGACAGTTCGCATGTGCTTCACACTAATTTGGCACTATTTGTCTTATATTAACAAATAAGTTAAAAATTATTAAAGAAAATTAAAAATTAAAAATTAAAAAAATTATAAAACTTCGAAAAAATTCAAACAACATTAGCATAAAGTACATGTGGATTGCTATACTTGTGTCTAAAATTTTAACATTTTAGTGAGTATTTTCATTAAAAAAATCAATTCAACTTTTTATGAAATGTTGATGGTCAAATCCATCTCCTGTTAAAAGGTTAAGGGTCGAATTTAACTAAAAAAAAGAGATAAATTGTAACATCCCAAAAATGGGGTTATTTGGAATTTAATTATTTTTCTTATGTAAGAACTGCTAAGATATTATTTATGGAATAATAATGATCAATTTAAGGCTTTGTGTTGGCTCGATTTGGTAGGAAATTTTAGTTTTAATTTTTAAGGTAGGGAGCCTTAGCAAGAGGTTGTTATAAGAATAAATGGGGATAATTTGGACATAAAATAAGCCTAGACAAATTGGCAAAAGTGAGGCCACTTAGGAACTTGTGTGACGCCACCAAGGGAGCAAGGAGAGCCTTGGTTCGAGTCACAAGAATCCTTCTTTTTGCATTATGGTGGGATGGCAACAAGGGAGAGAGAGTCCTTTCTCTCTTTAAACTCTAATTATTATTTAGATAATAGGATAATGTGAGCTTTTTAATTGGATTTTAATTGCTTAAATCTAAGGAAAATGGGAGATAAATGAGGATATTACATGGATTATTAAATAGATATTATTGAAGTTTTATGTTGAGGATAATCAAGGATATTATTTGATTAAAAGGATTATTTGGCTATTATTGGGAATTATTAGGTGATTATTATTATTTGAATTAAATCAATTTAGTGGTTATGAGAAAAACAAGGAGTTGGCTAAGCCTTGAACTCCTTGGATGAGTAAGCTTAGGGAGGGAGTGCCGAATGCTTATAAAAGCCTTCAAGCTATCACTTGTTTTCTTTTTTTCCATCTTTGCTTGTGGTCAAACTCTCAACCCTCCCATCTTTTATTCTTTCTCTTTGAAGACTAAAAGCCATCAATTTTTTTCAATCTTTGGTCAATCCTCCACATCTCCATAGCCCATCTATTTCTTTTCTTCATAGATCAAAACCCTATTGTCCTACCTCCAAATAGCGGATATACCCTCTTGAAGTGCCGAAACCTCACATTCCTCCTTGGTTGCACTTTGGCCGAATAGTGCAGTGGCATTGATACTCCGGGACTTCTTTGTAATTCAATCGATTATCAAGGTAAGGGATGGCTGAACCCTCCTTCTGTATTTTCTTTTTCTTGTCGACTTATGGGATTGAATGGAAGCCGAAGTTTCGGCAACTAGTAGCAAGAGTTCTAACCAGTGTTGAAATCGATGATAGGCACTTCGGGATCTCAAAACAGAGAGATCGGACCTGGCATTCTCTGACATTCGGTTTTGGGTAGGTGGTGGTAAGTGTCTACTTATAAAAGATTACTCCTCTAATGATTAAGAAAAGCCGAAAGCTATGGTTGCTAATATTGACCAACTGTAGTTTATGAACCAGATTTGCGATTCGGGTGCCGAAGCTAGGATTTAAGCGATTAGGTAAGGATGCGGGTACAAAATATGACCCCTTTAAATTATTTGGTTTGGCCGAATGGCCATATTACTAACCTTGATAGTTGGCCGAATATAGGGGCAAGGACTTAGAGTGTGGCCGATTGATTATCTTCGGGATTTAAGACTATCGTGGTAACAGGTGTGTACATACACACTATATAATATATTAACTATGCTTAACTTTGTGAATGCTCATTTTTATTAATGTAGCATTGGAATTAATACCAAATCGGTATAAGTGGTGATTCAGGTAAGTACCTGTTAATGTGATTTATTAATATTAATGCTTTTGGTAAGCATGATGTATTGACACATGAAATTTAAGAATGTGATGGCATGAAACATATGTATGTTTATCTGTTGTGGGATTGATGAGTGGAGGCGGTGATATTGTGCCGACGGGCACCAAGAGTTTTGGTAACACACCGTAGCTACGGTCACCGTGAGGTTTGGTACCTCGAGGTTTGGTACCTCAATAGCGACTTATCCCCGTGGTTAAGACCACCGTGGGTTGGCCCCACTTGAGATATGGGATCGTCGCCGGTGATTTGGTATCACGCGATGGGTTGGCCCCATCACCCGATTTGTGTTTACGGACACCGTGTTTTGGTAACACATTGTGACTACATGTCACCAGTGGTTTGGCACCACCAGTGGTTTGGTACCACAACGGGGTAGACAGTGGCGTTTGGATGGCTAGGTTGGGTATTTAACATTCTGCATATTAATTGTTATATACTGTGTATGAAAATGTTTTAAAACGGGGGAAGGGTTACATACTGAGTCTTGGTGACTCACCTTCTCCTTTATATTTTTCAGGTGACACTTAGATCGCGGATGTGGAGCCGGGTTGACTCGAGGTGGCCATGCAGTGGATTAAATTAAAATGAACTTTAATTTCAGTTTGATAAATTTTATTTTGGGTTTATTTCATTTGGTTGTAATAAGGCCTCCTGAAACTTTATTTCCGTTATTTCCACATGTTGGATATTGTTTTAAACTATATTATTATTATGGTTGAATTTAGATCACACATTTTTTTATTTAACACGAAAAATGTTTTAAAATGCCATCGGGCACGATTGAAATTTGTTTAATATCTTGACCCAATAAAATTTCCAAATTAAATCTAAGTATGTTTTCAGTAAGATAGCCAAAAATGAGTAGTTTTCAACAAAACTTAAGTGGATTTCAAAATGGGTTTCAAAAGTTCCTCTTCAATAACGACCCATATTTGGTCCTAACTTTTGGTAGGGTTTGAAATGTTACATAAATTAACAAAAATTAATAATATTAAGGGTTAAATTTTACATTATATCAATTAAAAAAATAATAAAAAGAGTGAAAAAGAATAATGTTTACACATTTGTTATGGGGTAGTAATTCATAAAATATCTCCAAAACAAAATACTTAAAATTAAAACATGAAAATAATGAATAGAGGTGATCATGGGCCGGGTCGGGCCCAGATAAAATTTTAGGCCATTTTCTAGGCTCGAACCCGACCCGGCCCCTCTTGAAATATGGGCCTAAAAATTTGTCCAAGCCCGGCCTGAAAGAAAATTGATAAACCTGAGATCGGTCAGGCCCAGCCCATATTAAATTTTTTTAGCTTATTTCATTAAATAAAAAAATTAAAACAAATATTAAAACAAAAAAACAAATAAAAAATATGTAAATTTAAAAAATATATTTGATTAAAATAAAAATATATATTTAATATATAATTCGACCCGGGCCAGGCCGAGCCCGGGCCAAAAAAGTTTTACCCGAGGCCTGGCCCGTTTTCTAAACGGGCCTCATTTTTTGACAAAACTATATTTCGGGCCTATATTTTTACCTGAACCCTTCCATTTTTCAGGCGGACCGTCGGGCCGGGCCAGGTAGCCCAACCCATGATCACCTGTAATGAACAATTAAAAATAAAAATGGTAAAAGACAAATATAAAAGAATTCAATCTTTTACTAAAATACACATAATAAAAAAGACAATAAAAAGTTATATGTTAAGTAATTCTAAAGAGCATATCTATACAACATAAATAAATTAAAGTTTTGAATATAATATTTATATTAATGTGTGATAAGTATAGTTAATTAACTCTTAATTCGATTCACATCATTATTTTTGTGACAATTTGGAATATGTGAATACATATATATAATTATATATATATATATATATATAACAAAAATTGTGAATACATATATATAATTAATATAGTTGCCTTCACCTCACCCTAGCTACCCAACGTTTTAGGCTTCAGCCAAGAAGAGTAATCAAAAGAAAAAAATCATGTGCAAGATGCTCAAAGCCCAAACTTCAACAATAATTAATGTATCTTCTTTTTATATATAGTAATAGGTAAGAATATATATGCATTCAACAATCGCATTCTTCTCGTACACACTACAGCAAAACAGACTTTTAGCGGCGTTTTTAGTGGTGTTTTAAAGAAAAACGCCGCATAAATATTATACATTAGCGGCGTTTGAAAGAAAACGCCACCAAAAAATGAGCAATAGCGGCGTTTATTTACAAAACGCCGCTAAAAAGGATATATAGCGGCGTTTATTCGTAAAACGTAACTAAAAGTCTAAGCATTAGTTGCGCTTTTGGAAAAACTCCGCTAAAAGTCTGAGCATTAGCGGCGCTTTTGGAAAAACACCGCTAAAAGTCTAAGCATTAGCGGCGCTTTTGGAAAAACGCCGCTAAAAGTCTGAGCATTAGCGGTGCTTTTGTAAAAACGCCGCTAAAAGTCTGAGCATTAACGGCGCTTTTGGAAAAACGCCGCTAAAAGTCTGAGCATTAGCGGCGTTTTTGGAAAAACTGTAACATCCTAGATTAGGGGTTATGCGTTTGTGCATAATTCATGAGTAGTAGGTTTTGGCGGTGTTTGGAAGTGAATTAAGGGTTTTAAAATCCTAGGATGGAAGAAAGCTTTGGACAATTATTGGTTTTAAATTAAAACAAGAAGTGATGTGGAAAAGTGGCAAGGGACGCCACCTAAGGTGCAAGGGTTATGGCATCAAGTGAAATACTTTGAGGAAGAGGTTGAATCCTATTGTGTGCATTTTGCTTAATTTTATGAAATAGCATGTTTATTGTGATATGTGGTGTGCATTTTAGAACCTTGAAATGTATGGAAATGTAAGGAAATGTATGGAAATGTATGGAAATGTATGGAAATGTATGGAAATATAAGGGAAAGGTATGGAAATGTAAGGAAATGTAGGAAATGTAAAGAAATGTAGGAAATGTCCTGAAATGTAAGGAAATGCTTTAGAAATGATAAGTTTAAAGGAGGAAACGAACGTTTTGGAAACTTGGAAATGTAAGGAAATGTCTTAGAAATGATAAGTTTTAAGGCAAGATGGCCTTAAGAAAATTAATAGAAGAAATTTGACACAAAAATGGGCTTGGAAAAGTGACAAGGAGGCACCACTTAAAGCCCAAGAAATGGCGCCACCAACATGTGTGCAAGCTTAGGTTTGAGCAAGGAGGAGAGCATTTACGAGAGTGTTTTGCATCCGAATTGGGCTTCCGCCCAATTCGTTATTAAAGCTAAACTAATCATAGGAGGCGCCACTTAGGTGGATAATTTGGGCCTCGTATGGCCACAAGGAGTCCAATAGAATAAGTTTAAACTAGGCTCATCAAGGGAAGGGGTGGACGACATCTAGCTAAGACTTTAAGTAATTTTATTTAATTACTTAAAAGGAAGCAATGGACGGCAATAGGGACTCTTAAGGGAAGAGTTTAATTCTCCTTAAAACTCGGCTAAATAGGTGGATAAATGATGATTTATTTTAGATTATTTTCAAAGAGATAATTGAGGGATTATTCTTTAATTTTTAATTAAAGAGATAAAGCTATCAAAATAGAAGAGTGATGGCCAAGTAAGGGATTCTAAGTTAGTAATTTCAGCTATAAAGGAAAAGAGGGCCATTCATTCTTTCTTCTAACTCTCTCTCTGCCGAATTCTCTCTAGCAAATATCTCCTTTCTTCATTGTTTTGCCAAGCCGAAAATACACCTTGTGTAGCCGAAACTTCATTACCAAATTGCTCAAACTCTTTTCTCTTCTTCTTTCATAATCTTCCAAAAGCCAAAAGTTTGCTAAAATCAAGGCCATAGTCGAATAGTTTTGAGACTTCAAACAAGGGTTGTCGACTTCTGTATTAAGGGTAAGAACTAGTTATCATTCGATTTTCATCCTTTTTCTTTTAAGATTTGCCGAAATCTAGGACTAACCCCATTAATATCTTGTTGTCAAAACTTTGAAGAGATCTTTTCGAGATTTGTTTAAGTCAACTACAAGAAGGAGAAGTTCTTTTCCCGAAGGTACACCATAGGCCGCGTGTTCCCTAGTTATTCGGTGAATTTTGGGATTTAAAATCCACAAGGTAAGACATGCGAATATTCGCCAAGGCCTATTTTTGGTGTTTTAGATCTAGTTCATATTTATTCAAAAGCGAAACTAATTTGTTAAAGTGATTTAAAGCTTTGCCAAATACAAGAAAGAGTATAGTGAAGATTTTGGATTTGGCACCAAGGTAAGTTTTAGTGTATTAATCTTACTAGGATTTGGTTTTATAGCCTAATAGGCTTTATGCTAACATACTAAGGTTGGCGAATGTAGGGACTTGAGATCTAAGGCTTTAGATTGGATTTTGGGATTTCAAAGGAAATTGTTAAGCGAATCATGTGTGTACCCCACACTAAATCTCAATAGATTTACGATTTTAATTCATTACATATGATAATATGAAAGTGTAAGAATATGGCTAAGGTACCCCACACTATTTCTTAATAAGTTTTATGGCAATGTTTAATATAAGTATGTGTATAAGAATGTGAATATGGCTAAGGTACCATGTTATGGTACAAAGTACTCAGGTACGTTTCCTACTCCTACTAGGATTATGTTAAATATCTGTTACGACACACATATGACATTATAAGAATGTGAAATAAGAATTTGGCATGTTAATGCATGATATGTATGATATGGGGCATATGGGTTATATGAAAAGGGAAGTGAATGTGGTGACCTAAGACCACGATATCTCGAAAGTGGTGACCTAAGACCACGATAATCGAATGTGGTGACCTAAGACCACGATATCCGAATGTGGTGACCTAAGACCACGATATCTAAATGTGGTGACCTAAGACCACGAATTTTATAAGGGCGATGAGCACGTCGAATGCAGGGACTGCCTTCGATGGTGTGTAGCGGATGGAGGGTTGACTTAGTAGTCCCCACGGTGTGCAGTGTTGATGCACGGGGCGTGTAGCGGATGGCTATCTAGGTTTGGGTTCAGGTTGCATCATTTTAATGATATAAGAATATGTATGCCCTGAAATGTCTGAATTTGTTATGACTTAGTGTTTTGGTTACACATTGAGTCTGTTGACTCACCTCGTTGTGGGAACCTTTTTCAGGTGACGATCAGTAATGGACCGGGTCGACAGGAGCTTAAAGGTGGCCATGCACAGCAAGGAATATATTTTATTTGGACTTTTATTTCATTAAGTACTTTGAATTTATTTTTTTTTGGGAATTATTTGATGTAATAAGGCCATAGTAGAACTACTTTACTTTGCTTTTATTTATTAAGCTTACAAACTTTTATCTATTAAAAGATTAAGTAAATTTATTTTAAAACAAAGCCTAAACATTTTGTCACCTAAAGTAAAGGATTTTAATAATGAAATAAACTAGTTTTCAACTCAAGCCCAACCTAGAACAATCTTTCGTTCAAAACACACAAGTTTTTCCTAAGTAACAAAAAGAATTTGAAATGGTTTACACCGGGGAACATATCAGATCCGGTCAAGGCTCGTGGGTTGGGTTTGGGGTGTTTCAATTTGGTATCAGAGCCCAGTTTTAAACTCTCGGCCTTGGGTTTAAGGCCCAAAATGTTTTCAAAGTTAAGCCCAAAAGAAATTTTGTGAATTAAGCAAGTTTTTCTGGCATGGCCCACTAAGTCTCCGACCCGAAGTCCACCAAGTAAGTACTCCGATCTTTTGTGTGAATTATATTATGATTTGTAGAAGGGTAGAAATGGAACGTAAAATAGAGATTAAGTACTTGAACCCTAGGACTAGTATACCCCAACAAAAAAATAAGACTTAAATGCCTAACTAAACAAACCTGTGGTTAAGTCGCTGAGTTAGGGTGTGGTAACCATGGTACGCATCTAGGATTGGTTTCAGTGGGAGCTTGGTATTTAAGCAGTCCTAGTGACTCACCTCCTCTCCACTCGAATCCTACCTGGTGCGTAGCCTCGATTCACCCTAACCAAGAGGACTTATACACGGGCTAAACCCCTAACTAAAACCCGAAAGGGACTAGCCGTATTTTATGGAAACCCTAGTTTTAAAATTTCTAAATTACCCTCTTGATTTGAAAAGATTATTTTTATAAATTTTTCTGAAATATTTCTGATTTACCAATTCACTAAAATACCCCTAGTGGTAAAATTACGAAAATGCCCTTGGTTTATAGAATTTCCAAATACCCACAGTTCTTATCAAAATTTCACTACTTTGCTTAAAGGAACCCTAAATTTACAAAATATCAAAATACCTTGATTATGGAAAAAAAATGTATTTACGAAATTACCCCTACCTTACAAATTATCGAAATACCCCCGAGTTACAAAATTACCAGAATGACCCCCGATCTTTAAAAATTTCTGCAACAACGCTGATTTGGAAAACAAATTCTCAGAAACAACCTTCAAGTTTTGTAAATTCCAAAATATCCTTGATTTATTAAGATTTATAAATTTACCTCGGTTTATTATTGAAATACCTCAGTAGTTTTAAAATTTCGAAATACCCCGGATTTCAAAAATTACCAAAATACCCTTATTGACAACATCACCAAGGAACCTTGTTTCGATAAATTTTGAAAAAAATACCCCTGTAGGAAAAATTACGAAAATACCCCTGGGTAGTGGAAAAACAACAACAATGAAAACTACAACATTTCTCTGAATGAACGAAAGTTCATAATTGATTGATGGATGTATGAATGTAAAGACTATGTGCATGTATGAATACGAAAGAACCACTTCTAAAAATTCTTTCCATAAAACTTCTTCGCGGTTAATCAGTGAAACAAAATTTTTTAATACATAAAACTTCTTAATTAGATTAAATCGCGACGTTAGAAATGAGTTCTAAGGGACGTGAACTTAGAGATTGTGCCTGGAAAGTATGATGGTTCTATTAAGATCAGAGTGCGCAGCGTAAGCATAGTGCGGTGAGAAGGATTGTACGACTGTTAGTAAGTAATTTCGAGGACGAAATTATTTTTAAGGAGGGTAGAACTGTAACATCCTAGATTAGGGGTTATGCGTTTGTGCATAATTCATGAGTAGTAGGTTTTGGCGGTGTTTGGAAGTGAATTAAGGGTTTTAAAATCCTAGGATGGAAGAAAGCTTTGGATAAGTTAAAACAAGAAGTGATGTGGAAAAGTGGCAAGGGACGCCACCTAAGGTGCAAGGGTTATGGCATCAAGTGAAGTACTTTGAGGGAAGAGGTTCGAATCCCATTGTGTGCATTTTTGCTTAATTTTATGAAATGGCATGTTTACTGTGATATGTGGTGTGCATTTTTAGAACCTTGGAAATGTAAGGAAATGTATGGAAATGTAAGGAAATGTATGGAAATGTAAGGAAATGTATGGAAATGTATGGAAATGTATGGAAATATAAGGAAATGTATGGAAATGTATGGAAATGTAAGGAAATGTATGGAAATGTAAGGAAATGTAGGGAAATGTCCTGGAAATGTAAGGAAATGCTTTAGAAATGATAAGTTTAAAGGAGGGAAACGAACGTTTTTGGAAACTTGGAAATGTAAGGAAATGTCTTAGAAATGATAAGTTTTAAGGCAAGGTGGCCTTAAGAAAATTAATAGAAGAAATTTGACATAAAAAGGGGCTTGGAAAAGTGACAATGAGGCACCACTTAAAGCCCAGTAAATGACGCCACTAGCATGTGTGCAAGCTTAGGTTCGAGCAGCAAGGAGAGCATTTTTGAGAGTGTTTTTGCGTCTGAATTGTTCTTGCGGCCCAATTCATTATTAAAGCTAAACTAATCATAGGGAGGCGCCACTTAAGTGGATAATTTGGGCCTCGTATGGCCATAAGGAGTCTAATAGAATAAGTTTAAATTCGGCTCATCAAGGGAAAGGGGTGGACGGCATCTAGCTAAGACTTTAAGTAATTTTTATTTAATTACTTAAAGAGGAAGCAATGGACGACAATAGGGACTCTTAAGGGAAGAGTTTAATTCTCCTTAAAACTCGGCTAAATAGGTGGATAAATGATGATTTATTTTAGATTATTTTCAAAGAGATAATTGAGGATTATTCTTTAATTTTTAATTAAAGAGATAAAGCTATCAAAATGGAAGAGTGATGGCCAAGTAAAGGATTCTAAGTTAGTAATTTACATATAAAAGGAAAAGAGGCCATTCATTCTTTCTTCTTACTCTCTCTCAATTCTCTCTAGCAAATATCTCCTTTCTTCATTGTTTTGCTGTCGAAAATACACCTTGTGTAGTCGAAACTTCATTACCAAATTGCTCAAACTCTTTTCTCTTCTTCTTTCATAATCTTCCAAAAGCGAAAGTTTGCTAAAATCAAGGCCATAGCCGAATAGTTTTGAGACTTCAAACAAGGGTTGTCGAATTACGTATTAAGGGTAAGAACTAGTTATCATTCGATTTTCATCTTTTTCTTTTAAGATTTGCGAAATCTAGGACTACCCCCATTAATATCTTGTTGCCGAAATTTTGAAGAGATCTTTTCGGGATTTGTTTAAGTCAACTACAAGAAGGAGAAGTTCTTTTCCCGAAGGTACACCATAGGCCGCGTGTTCCCTAGTTATTCGATGAATTTTGGGATTTAAAATCCACAAGGTAAGACATGCGAATATTCGGCCAAGGCCTATTTTTGGTGTTTTAGATCTAGTTCATATTTATTCAAAAGACAAAACTAATTTGTTAAAGTGATTTAAAGCTTTGCCGAATACAAGAAAGAGTATAGTGAAGATTTTGGGATTTGGTACCAAGGTAAGTTTTAGTGTACTAATCCTACTAGGATTTGGTTTTATAGCCGAATAGGCTTTATGCTAACATACTAAGGTTGGCCGAATGTAGGGACTTCAGATCTAAGGCTTTAGATTGGATTTTCGAAATTTCAGTGAAATTGTTAAGCGAATTAGGTGTGTACCCCACACTAAATCTCAATAGATTTACGGTTTTAATTCATTACATTTGATAATATGAAAGTGTAAGAATATGACTAAGGTACCCCACACTATTTCTTAATAAGTTTTATGGCAATGTTTAATATAAGTATGTGTATAAGAATGTGAATATGGCTAAGGTACCATGTTATGGTACAAAGTACTCAGTCGCTTCCTACTCCTACTAGGATTATGTTAAATATCTGTTACCGACACACATATGACATTATAAGAATGTGAAATAAGAATTTGGCATGTTAATGCATGATATGTATGATATGGGGCATATGGGTTATATGAAAAGGGGAAGTGAATGTGGTGACCTAAGACCACGATATCTGAAAGTGGTGACCTAAGACCACGATAACTGAATGTGGTGACCTAAGACCACGATATCTAAATGTGGTGACCTAAGACCACGATATCTGAATGTGGTGACCTAAGACCATGAATTTTATAAGGGCGATGAGCACGTCGACTGCAGCGACTGCCTTCGATGGTGTGTAGCGGATGGAGGGTTGACTTAGTAGTCCCCACGGTGTGCAGGTTGGTACGGGGGACGTGTAGCGGATGGCTATCTAGGTTTGGGTTCAGGTTGCATCATTTTAATGATATAAGAATATGTATGCACTGAAATGTCTGAATTTGTTATGACTTAGTGTTGTGGTTACACATTGAGTCTGCTGACTCACCCCGTTGTGGGAACCTTTTTCAGGTGACGATCAGAAATGGACCGGGTAGGCAGGAGCTTAAAGGTGGCCATGCACAGCAAGGAATTTATTTTATTTGGACTTTTATTTCATTAAGTACTTTGAATTTATTTTTTTGGGGAATTATTTGATGTAATAAGGCCATAGTAGAACTACTTTACTTTGCTTTTATTTTTTAAGCTTACAAACTTTTATCTATTAAAAGATTAAGTAAATTTATTTTAAAACAAAGCCTAAACGTTTTGTCACCTAAAGTAAAGGATTTTAATAATGAAATAAACTAGTTTTCAACTCAAGCCCAACCCAAAACAATCTTTCGTTCAAAACACACAAGTTTTTCCTAAGTAACAAAAAGAATTTGAAACAGTTTACACCGGGGAACATACCAGATCCGGTCAAGGCTCGTGGGCCGGGTTTGGGGTGTTTCAAAAATGCCGCTAAAAGTCTGAGCATTAGCGGCGCTTTTTGATAAACGCCGCTAAAAGTTTGAGCATTAGCGGCGCTTTTGGAAAAACGCCGCAAATAATTTTAAAGTTTTTTTTTGGATATATATGACTGATTGTTTTTAAATCTATATATTAAATAATTTCTTATATAATTGTAAAAGAGATAATATTAATTTTAATACATTAAAATTATGATTCTAGTTTAAATTATTTAAGAGAAAAATATTTGTTAAAAATGAAAAAAATATTAAATAATTTCATATATAATCGTAAAAGAGATAGTATTAATTTTAAAATATTGAATTAATTCACATGATTGTTTAGGGTTTATGGTTTAGCATATATAGTTTAAGGTGTAAGGTTTAGGAGTTACTATTTTAATATTTAGGGATTATGGTTTATGGTTTGCGGTTTAAGGTTTAAGGGGGATGTATTAGGATTTCATGGGTTAAAAGTTAGGGTTAATGGGTTTAAATGTAAATGGTTAAGGGTTTGGGGTTAATAGGTTAAGGGTTAGGGGTTAAGGTTTTATGGTTTATGATTTAGGGTTTATGGGATAGAGGATAGGGGTTTTGGTTTTAGATTAAACTAGTGTCTTTTAATTTATATATTAAATAATTTTTTATATAATTGTAAAAGATATAACATTAATTTTAATGTTAAAATTATGATTCTAGTTTAAATTTTTAAGAGAAAATTATTTGTTAAAATGAAAAAATATTAAATAATTTCTTATATAATCGTAAAAGAGATAGTATTAATTTTAAAATATTGAATTAATTCTCATGATAATTTGGGGTTTATGGTTTAATTTAGGGTATATAGTTTATGGATTAATCTTTATAGTTTAGGGTCTAGAGTTTATGTTTTAGGGTTTAAGATTAAGGGATATGTTAGGGTTTAGGGTTTAAGATTAATGGTTAGATTAGGGTTTAGGGTTTATAGTTTAGTTTTATTATTTTAGAGTTATAAGTTTTTGGATTTAATGCTTAAACCATATCGAATAATAAAGTTAGAGTCTTAGTGTCTAGGGATGTAAGTATTAGAGATTTTGATAAAATAGATAAAAATTATATTATTTTATGGTTTAGGGTTTAGATTAGATTATTTCTTTAATTACTTCGTAATGTAATATATATATGAGTTAAGGTGTATAATTTAGGGGTTAGAATTTAGGTATGAGAAATTAAATTTTAAAATTGTACAAATTAAACATATTGTTAGAAACAAAACAAAATTAATTTAAAGGAATATAATAAATAATTAAAGTAAAAATTATTAAAATTATACACAAATTTTAGAAGAAAAAATAGAAAATATAGGTTAAAAATAAAAAAATTAAAATTATAAATAGTGGCGTTTTAAAAAAGCATAAAAAATAGAACTATAGTGGCGTTTATAGTAAAACGCAAAAAAAATAAGATTATCTTGGCGTTTTTAATAAAACGCCACAAAATTCTCTTCTAAAACTAATTTCACTATTTGTTTCCCAAAACCTAAAATCTCCCAAAATTTCCTTTCCCAAATCCCCACCGATCTTCCTCATTCTATCTTGATTTCTCCTCGTTCTCCTAAATTTTCCCCAAATGCGAAAGGAAAGAGGAAAACATCAAGGAAGATTGGGATTTTCTTCGTCGCCATTTTGGGCTGTATGTTCTTAATTCATTCTACCTCTTTTTTTTCATGTACCATCTTTGGGCTGCGATTTTGGAGGGCTTTAGAATATTTTGGGATTTTGGGCTGTGATTTTGGTATTTTCTTTGTACTAATAATATTCATCTTCATGTTTTGAAAGAACATGAAAAATAAAGCTCATTCTTGTATTTTGGTATTCTTTTCCGATTTTTGTTCGGTTCTTGCTTTTATTCTTTAAACTGTGGTTTAATTTCTCCTTCAGGCATTCTTAAATTTTCTTTTCATTTCCTATTTCTTGGAGTTGTACTCACTCTTTCTCCAAATCAGAATTCTCGGTAATTCTTTTTCAAAATCAGAATTCTCGTGTAATGCTTTGTTCGTCACTGTAATATTCATCTTCATGATTTAGAGAATATTAAATGCAAAGTTTGTAACTATATTTTGGCATTGTTATTTTTTCAAAATTATTACTCTCGTTCATGTTTTTCTTCACACTGTAATTTGGACATTGTGTTCTTTTTTAACCGTTATTTGATGAGCTAATTGATCGATAATTGAGTATTTGAGTTGAAATTGTTAAGATGATGAAGCTTTGACTCGTTTTTATTTGCTGAATGATTAATCACATAGGCTTGAGGACACAATGAGGAAATGAAGAAACCAAATGCTAAATTGGCAATAAATAATATAATGTTATTGTTTACATGTATCGTTGTTTTATAAGAAACAAAACTAATTCTTTAGGTGTTACTTGTTTTAATTTTTTTGGTTAATTGCGTTTAAACATCTTCAAGTGATTAACTAAATTTTTAATTGGTCCCTCCACACTCCGCTGGCTCTCTCCCCTTCCTCTACCGCCTTCACCCTCCACCTCCACTACTTCCTCTAAGCCCCCGCGTCCCTTTTCTTTGTGAGCTCAACCCAAAGCTACCGATTTATCTCTCCCGGTGATAAAAAGACCAACGATGATGAGACACTTCTTTCACTCCTCCACCAAAGGAAAACCGAACAAGCTTGGACCCTTTACTCTCAATCCCCTCACCTCCCTACCCCTACTTACTTAAGCCGATTTTCATGTTACAATTATAATTTTTGGCTTCTACTCTCACATGATATTTATCATAATCGATTGTAATAACATTTTTTACATACGCAACTACGATAAATGCAATTGAAAATACATATGCAAATACAATTTAAATCCCTAATTTTGTAACCTTTGGTGGTTATTTTACTCTGTTTTTTTTCCCGATATATATTCACTGTTTGAGGAACAATGCAGGTAATTCTCCAAGACAAGCATCAATTACAACTCAATGGTTTTCGTCAAAACCATCAATGGTTAATTTTTCATTGTTTATTGAAATTGTTTTGCTTCTAGTACATTTTGCTTTCACTTGCTTTTATGTCATCTTAGCATAGTGGCTATAAGTAATTTCTTTATTTATATCAAATGCTTATTTGATTCTTTATTTTACTTTCGAGTATAATTTTGAGAACATTTGAATTTGAATTAGTTTAATTTATCTAATATATGATATATAAACATATATGGGTATTAAAAGTTCATCTTTTAATTCATCTAGAATCTAGAACGGATTGAAAGAGTGTTATGTCCTTTTTTACTATTCATTACTATCTTTAAGTCTTAGTTATACTATTATACTGTTAAGGATATCTTTGTGAGCAAGACAAGCCAAAAGCATAGTGGCTAGTGATGTTTTACACATAAAGCACTGCCTTCAACTCTGCTGCTTTGTTTGGATAATGTTAATCTCTTGACCCTTTGTCTTCTGATAGGTAGGTACCATCTGGACTATAATGTTCTTTTAATGTTTGGTGGTTAACTGATAACAGTTAATTACATTTGTAATTCAATCCTTCAAATTCAGTTACCACATATTTGGATTCTATTAACTTATTCTGGAGTTGATAAGACTCTACAGTTTATACTCGAACAAAATTGTTTTCCAAGACCACTTATGTTGCCTATGGTGGTAAAGATTAGTGAAAGATTAAAGGAAATATTTGCTAATACATGAACATAAAGATGGAATCAGTTAGTAATTTTCTTGTAGGCTTGCCTGTGAAAGTAATGATTTTGAATGAGAAAAAAGTGTAAAAGGCTACTAAAAGGTTAAATGAAATATTTGTTAGTACTTAATAGATTAAACATAAAGATGGAACCAGTTAGTGATTTAGTTGTAGACTAGATTACTCCCCGATATTTTATTTCATTGTTCAAAGGGAGAAGGAGTTTCATAAGACCTAGAGTTTATAGTTTTTGACATCTATTAATGCTTCCCTTGATGATGTTGTATGCCTGAATATGAATAGTTCTGACGTATTCACGTAAAATGTATTCACGTAAATGTTTTCCATAACCTAATGCAAGTATCTTTGAATGCTTATAATAAGTTTTTTTCTATCTTTTAGGAATCATTCTCAATATTCAAGGAATGAATGCAATTTACCATGTTAATTACTATGGTATGATCGGGCTTTCTTATTAAGCTACTTGTGATTGTAATATTTCATGCCTTGGCGATTACAAAACACATGGTGGCGGTCAGTACTAATCTTATGGTATTATTTTTACCTTTAACTTCTTCATTTGAATGATTAAGCATTTGCCACACTACTGTGTACATATTGAATTGTTTGTTTTGGGTTTTTGTGACACAAATCAAACATTGCTAAGGTGTTAAGAGTACAGTGTAACTTGTTTTTGATAAAATGAAAATGTTTATGCTCTTTTGCTTGAAGCAGATGGCCCTTCTTATGCATTGCTCTTTCACTTTTTGAATATCCATGCTTCATAGCATTGTATTTATTCTCTTCCTTGGCAATTGCTAAAGGGCCAATAAACTAGATCTGTATATTACATATTATATGCTAGTATTGATCCTATTCAACTTATAAATGTTTTCCATACTGACTTGTTGAAAAGTTCGAATTGACCCTAATAATGCATTTGCATTCTGGGATTGGGTTGGTGGTCGATATAGTGGTAAGTATTATTAATTCTCCCCTTGCTTACCTCTAAGCATCATTTACGATCTTGATTTCTATTGAGGATTGATTTTTTTCTAATTGAACTGTGGAAGTTAACTAATCTTTAAACTACCATTTGCGCTTTGCGATTGCAATTGGAGTGTTGCCTTTGTCTCTGCAGTATGGTTTTTCAATAGTAGAAAAGTATGGTAACCTATTATTATTTTGACTCTATTGTATTCACTTTTCAATCCTATAACTTATAACATCCATTAGAAGTCCATATATTATAGGTGAGATGATTTGTGCGCTTTATAGCCCGCTTGATGTTCTAAGGAAATACATCATGTAAATATGACAAATGAACTTAGGAATAAAAGGGTTTTTCTTTTCATTGTTCTCCATGGAGCTCATCTAAATACTTGCAAAAGTATGACAACTAAAATTGCAAGATTCTTAAAAGGTAGGTTTTAAGTTTCAAATTGACTTAATCCATTATCCATTTTAACTTGGTGCTTAGAAAATTATTTGTTTATGTACTTATTTTATTTTTCTTTTGGCATAATTTGTTATATACATAAGTAAGTTTTTTAACTTGTTACTTGAAGGTTCTTAAAGGGGGCTTCAAGTATTGATGAGCATTTCCATTCAGCTCCTTTTGAGAAGAATATACCTGTAAGTGTCTTAATGTAAAATCTTCCACTGCAGCTGTTATTCTTTATTACATACTAATCCACCACAACACAGCTTTGGCGAACCTGGAACGAATGGACAACACAGCTTTTATCAACTAATCCACCAGGTGAATTTTATGTTGCAGAAAGAAGCATATTTGGTGATTCTTGCTTTATATAACATCTTAGACCATCTTAAAGATTTGAGGTGCTAAATTGTTTTATGTCGGAGACCGGTCCAGGGTAACTTTTTGATTTTTTCTTTTTTTCGGATCAACATTGCAAATCCGACTCTTGGTTGCCAAAAAATTTGAAATTGATGATGACTAAAACTATAATTTCTCTTTGCGGTGATGTTTGGTGAATGGGGTCATGGAATGTGCTTGTTATTAGGAGCATTTCTATAATTTTGGGCAAATCTCACATGCTTGTTATTAGATGGAATTATAGAAATTTATATTCTTCTATAATTTTCATTTTAATATGTCTTCAAATTAAATTATACATTTTAAATTGGATTTTGGTGTTTTTATAATATTATAATTTTTTATTTTTTAACCTTTAGCGCGTTTTTGAAAAAAATGCCTCTAAAAGTATGCTATTTAATTTTTTTTATTTTTCATGACTTTTAGCGGCGTTTGTGGAAAAGCGCCAAAAAGTCATGTTTTTCTTGCATTTTGCTAGGAAGTGCCGCTAAAAGTCATGGCTTTTAAGCGGCGTTTGTGGGATAAAGCCATGACTTTTAGCGGCGTTTGTTGGAAAAGCACCGCTAAAAGCCATGACTTTACCCGTTTTTCTCATAAACGGCTAAATTTTACGGCGCCTCTTTTAGCGGTGTTTCTAAAAGCGCCGCAAGGACTTTTAGTGGCGCTTAAAAATGCCGCTAAAGGCCTAAAAAACGCCGCTAAAAGTCAAATTGTTGTAGTGACACCAACTTGTGAGGGGAGAGAATTAAAGCAAGTTGATTTTTTATTTGCTAATTTTTGGGTTCAAGTCCGTGATTTACTACCGGGCTATGATTCATAGGGTTTAGCTAAGAATCTAGGAAATCTCATGGTCAGTTTCTTGATTTCGATGTTAACAACTATCAAAATTTTATGAACATTTTACTACAAATTCGGATTCGTCTTAATATCAAGGAATTGCTTATGAAGAGGGAAGAAGATTCGTGCTTAGGGTGATATTTTTTTTGAGGTGTCTTTTAACTACAAATATATACCATTGGTTTGCTATATATCTGGAATTATTGGGCATAGTGAACCTTATTGTGGTAAGTTGCTTGAGGCTCCTAAGGGTGAGGTGGTTCACGATTGGTCGGAGGAGATTTGGCGAAGGTTAGGTATTAATCGAGAGCCTCGACTTCATAGCAATGACGTAAATGGGGAAGTTTGGGAGATTGAGATTTGGGGATTGATTTTCAAGAAATTAGAATTTCAAATGCAAGATGTGGGGAGAGTCATTTCCCAAACAGATTCAATCACTTCCCCATATCATTTTTTAATGTTGATGTGGTCAACTAACCGCCCTCTTGTCGCCCTCACAAATGACAAGAGGAAATCAACAATTAAAGAAAACAATCGAATAATTAAAATATATTAACGCCTGGTGTCTGCAAGTGTGACAAGTTAGTTGTAATATAATTGTACAACGAGGTACGAGTACTCTAAGGATCGAACCCAAGAGAATCGACGATTGAGCAAATTCTAGCTACAAGTATGCAAAATTAAGAGTCTAACTAATTTCTAAACACTATAGTATGACAAGCCATAAAATCAAGAATAATTATACTAATTTGCCAACTAATTACCGCGAGGACTATATTGTAAAATATGTAAAGTTACTAAATTAACCAATGAAAAACAAATGGTGGTTGATTGACTTTGATGTGGTTTACTAATCTTCGAATTAGGGATCTAAATTGCTTAAACTCCTAAAATGGTTCCGTTTTACCTCTCGATCTCAATTTTACGAAATTAAACCAATTAGTTTGGTTTATCTCTCGATCTCAGCAGCTAACTTGTGACTAACGAATTGATGCTCAACAAGATTACCTCTCAGTCTCACTTTTCTAGATATTCCCTTAGGGGCATCAATCCTAACCTAAGTTTTTAGGTTTATTCAATTTAGTCCAATTTATTACAACTTAGTCCTTCATCCAAAAATCAACTTACCCATATCTCCATCAACCAACCCCCTTAAAGTTTAGTTACCTTATAAAAAACTAAGCTAATAAACATGAAAGAAAAGGAAATAGTAGCCATTAACATGAAGCTTAAGAAAAATATGAAACTTGAGATTTTTAATCTAGAAAACTTAAAAACAAAGTAAAAATGAACATTCAACAGTAAAATCAAGAACAAAAAAAAAACCATAAAAGATAAAGTTTTTAACAACTGAAACTAAAGGAAACTGAAATACATTAAGATAAAAGTTGAAATGTCATTACAACCAAAGGAAATAGACTAAAAGTGCAAATAAACTCTAGATACAATGATAATTAACTTAAAGAGTTTCAGGAACAAGAAGAAAGATTGCAGAAAAAATAAACTCTACAGCTAAGAAAGATGAAAAATAAAAAACCCTATAAATAAAGAAGAAAACCTAAGAGAAACTAAGTTAAACTAAACCTACAAGTTGTGTCCTCTCTCCTCAGCCAAAATTGATTGTTTTAAGTAGCAAAATCTTATCCTATTTTGTGACCAAAATTCCCTTGAACGATCTTTATCTAATTGGTGCTTCGGTCAGACAAAGACTACCCCTGGTGTTATTTTTTGTCCCCTACAATACGTGGATATCGCGATACCCAGGGTAAGATATTGCGACACTGTAATCAGTATTAAAATGTGGTGTCCCTTTGAAGGTGGATATCGCGATACCACTGTAGGTGGTCTTCATCTTGGGCCTGTTGGAGGTGTTGTAATTCCCATGCTCTGATGTCATTATACCCCTTTTCTTCAATGATGTTTTCGAATAATTTTGGGCCACCTTTAAGTACCTACAACACTCAAATAGACGTTAGGGCCCCCAATGGCACAATTGACCAATTTGGGTAACAAAAAATGAGTAAAAATATATATTTACACTTATTAAATTGGAAATCTAAAATTAAGCTAAACTAACAAAAAAACCCTTAAATTGCTTAAGAATAAGCTCGTTAAGTGACATTAGGAGCCTAATTTGACATATCAAATTATAACATATCATAAACTCAAGTAATGGTGTGGGCCCTCATCTAATATTGGTGGAACTAATTTGCATGGCTCATGCAACTTTCCCATGCAAAGTGACATCCCTTTAGAGGATAGTTTGATGGATGTCAAGGCTATTAAAAAAATGACCTTAGGAGGAAGCATTGTTGATATGGATGACTAGGTTTCTATTGAAGGAAAAGCTCGCAATTTGTCTCCCTCAATTATCTCCACTTCTTTCGAATCGCCCAGTCCCTTTCCCGGGGCCTATTGGGAGCAATGGTTTGTCTTACTTGGGACTGTTAAGGATTGGGAAATCCTCGAGCAATTTTTTCCCTTATGGACCTTATACATTTGAATAAGCTTGATTTTTTATTTTTATTTGAAACTTTTGTGTTGTCTAATAAATTGGAAGAACTTCGTGTTAGCTTAAATTTTAACTATTTTTTCTATGTCGACAAGTTGGGCGGAGTGGTGGCTTAGCCCTTATTTGGAATAAGGACTATAATGTCTCAATTACTACTTTTTTCTAGAAATTATATTGATGTTGATGGTGATGGTGATAATTTGTCCCTTAGTAGTTTCTATGGGTATCTTGAGGCTACATAAAAGTGAGATAGTTGGGAGTTGCTTTGGTTTCTTTCTCGAGCTTGTACTTTGCCTTGGGTTTGCCTTGATGATTTCAACAACCTACTTTTAATGAGTGATAAATGGGGAGGTGGTGACTATCTGATTGCTTGGTTGGGTGGGTTTCAAAACAACATTCTTGATTGTAAGATTATAGAAATTCTAGTAATCAAGTTTCAGTTTACTTAGGAACATGGAAGAGGATTAGAATCATTCGTTAGGAAACGACTTGACAGAGGTTTCTGTAACAATAAGTGGGCTCCATTGTTTCTTTTTTATAAGCTCTATAACTGTGTGGGTTCCTCTTTGGACCATAGCCCTATTAAGTTATTTGCTTCCACCACACCGCTTGTTCAGTTAACTTGGAGGTTCCATTTTAAGTACAAATAGCTTTTTGATGATGTTTTTTTATGGTGATTTCCAATTGTTGGCATCTCTATGGTCGCCAATGTGATTGAGAAAGTGGCCACTTGTGGTATTAAGTTGCAAGAATGGCATAAAGCTAGTAAGGTTTATTTTGCTGAGCGTTCTAAAGAAATCAAATGTCATCCGAGTTTTTGAGGCCTCAGAGAGTACAAGTGAAGCTTAAGGTATGTTTGTTTCATTGAAAATGGCTTCCGGAAAATAATTTTTGAAAAATTACTTACTTTCCTGAAAAAGTTAATACTTTCTGGTGTTTGGATGAATCTGTGTAAAATATTTTTTGTTGTTTGATCGGTTTCTTAAAAATATTTCATAAAAGCTATTTTCAATAAACAATCATACATTTGATATTTTCTTATATTTTTATTGTTTAATTACGTTTATTTTATATCTATAAATTTATATTTTACATTGTTTTTCATATATTAAAAATATTTTGTTAAATTTAGGTTCATTACAATGTCATTTTTTAGTTATATGACTACTGTAAGAGCCCAAATTTGCGTAGGCCCAATAATAAAACAACAACAAAAAAAATAATAATAGCAGTCCATTTACAAGGACAGAAAGCCCAAAAAAATTATTACAAGCCCAAATACAAAGGGAGGCCTAGTGGCCCAAAAACCTAAACTTTTTTCAGAAAACCTAAAACCCTAGTCCCCCTTGGCGCCACTCCTCATGTCGCGTTGGCGTGCTCGCCGCCCGAGGCCTAACGCGCCCTTGCCACCATTGCACCAAAATGGAAAATTAGCACTTCCCATCATCACCGTTGACCATGGACACCTGTAAAAAGAAAACACAAGGACAGAGACACAAACACACAGAGAACAGTAGAAAATAGTAAAAAAAAAACAACAGTTTAAGTGTAACATATTCGGCTATAAAAGTCATGGAAACCATGTATTTATTTTTTTACAGACAAGCAATCAAAATTACAAAAGTCGAATACAAAAAAGGTGATTCTTTTGATTTATTTTTATTTATTTTTCGAAACAAATAGAAAATTAATAAAAGGAGTTTTTTTTACCTGTTTCGATCGTAGATGAGAATCGTCTCCAGCTCGAGAAGCCTTAGAGTCCCTCTAGGGGTTCGTAGAGAGCCTCGTCGGAGGGAAGAAGAAACCGAAAGGTCTCTTTACTTTCAGCCCGATTTTGCCGAGATTTTAGTATTTTTAACCCCAAAATGGGGTTCCTTATAAAAGGGGTTTTTGGTGATTTTTCAGCCACTAGAGATGACGGTCCCGTCGCCGGCGACCGACGGCCACGACGGAGGTCCGTCCCCATGGCCAGCCTAAGAAAAAACTTCAAAGGAAAAAAAAAGGAAAGAAGGGTTTTTTTTTTTAAACAAAGGAAAATGATTTTTTTGGGAAAATTTTAACTTAAATAGGGTATTGGAACAGTGTCGTTTTGGCCTAGTTTTATAAACCCCAAAATGGTGTCATTTTAGGCATAGTTTGCCAACCTGACCCGACCCCCCTTAGGATACGAGCGTTTCTTAAAGGGGGTCTATTTGCAGATTTGGTCCCCCCACTTTTTTCATCTTTTTAATTTAGTCTTGTTCATTTTATTTTTTAATTTTCACCCCATAATTTAAATCCTTGTGCAATTTGGTCCTCTAACCCACTGTGACTCAGTTGGGGAGTGACACGTGTTAATATGATGGGGATAATTGCCATTTGACCCCTTAAAACTTTCTATTTTATTTTGATTTAATCCTTTATATTCTGTTTCTTTGTAATTTTGGTGATAAAATTTATTATATTTTCGATTTAGTCTTTTATTTCCTTTTTTCTTATTTATTTCTTATTTATGTTTTATGTTTCGTTTAAATTTTGATTTAATCCCTCATTTATTTAATGATGCCTATTTATTTACTATATCTATAACACCCTAAACCCGGCCTAGAAGTTAGGCCCGAACCTGGCATGTCACATTGAAGGAAGTTGAAAAGCTAAGCAATTGTTTAGAAAAGTTTTATCAGATTTTGAACTCAGAAGTTCGTTGTTTGATTGAGAAAATGTGATTTACTAAATGACTGTTTAAAAGTTGTTATTATTTTGAAAAAGCATTACATTATGAAAGTTGAACTTGCATCATTACGTAAACATGATATTTTAGAAAATGATTGCTAATGTTTTAAAAAACCCGTATTTATAAGTTGAGCAGTTATAAATGAAAACTTAGAAAAATAAACCAATGGCCTTATTACAAAATATTAACCCAAAATAAATAATCCAAAAGAAAAGGCAAAAATCAAAATTACTAAAGTTCACGAGCAAGATTCCAATGTATAGCCACCCCGAGTCCTCCACGGCTCCCAATCCTCAATCACTGGAATCACCAAACATTTAATAAAAAGAGGGTGAGTTTACGGAACTCTCGGTGTACAACCCTCATCGGTAAGAACATGCAACGCAACAATCCGGCCGCCTATTACGATGCTGATGGCAATTGGGCCTTAACCCAAAATAGCCTCGGTTGAGCCTTAACCCATATCATATGTCACAGCAGATCATGTATGCAATGCGATGCAAACCCAGCCCAACCTAATTTTCCATCTGCTACACACCACCCGTACCTGCCAATCACACTAATGGGGATTTCTACAATCAACCCTCACCGCTACACACCATCGATGACAGTCATGCTGCAGTTAGCTACTCATCGTCAGAATCGTGACATAGTCACCAGAATAGATCGTGGCAAAGCCACTACAACAGATCGTGGCAGAGCCACTACAACAAATCGTGGCAGAGCCACTACAACAGATCGTGGCAGAGCCACTACAACAGATCGTGGCAGAGCCACTACAACACTTCCCCTTTAATATCACAATCCCAACCCCATGCAAGCGTAAGATACTGATGTATGGTTTCAACAGGTTTTGGCATGCATGTATAGGATGCTCATCACATATAACATGTCATTTCATCAGAACCATCTATTAATATCACAGAAGTCACTAACCTGATGAATCGCCTTTACTCTCCACGGGATTTCAATAGCCATACCAAGTTTTTGGCATTTAACAGAATATACATAAATATATATGTTATCAAGACACTATAAATGGTGTAAGAAGTTACACACAATCACGCTACCTATCGAGGGTATTTCAGTAATTTACCTACCAAAGGTAATTCGGTAATTCTACTCATAACTAATCCCTGTATGTAGTGCATCTCGAACATAATCAATCATACAATTAACACATACAACATTAGTACTACCACGAGGGTAAAACGGTAATTTATCGTTTAGGGGTAAAACGGTAATTACACACTAAGGGTATTTTAGTAATTTTGTAATCTAAGGGTAATTCTATAATTTTATGAACCAGGGGTAATTCGGTAATTTTGCAAACCAGAGGTAATTCGGCAATTTCGCAAACTAGAGGAAGTTTGGTAATTTTATAAATCAAAGGTATTTCGATAATTTCACAAATCGAGGGTACTTTGGTAATTTCACAAATTAGGGGTATTTTGGTAATTTCATAAATCGATGGTGTTTTGGTAATTTCACAAGTTGGGGGTATTTTGATAATTTTGCAAATCGGGGGTATTTTGGTAATTTCATAAATTAGGGGTATTTTGGTAATATCACAAATCGGGGGTATTTCGATAATTTTGCAAATCGGATGTATTTTGATAATTTTACAAATTAGGGGTATTTCAGTAATTTCACAAATCAGAGATATTTCGTAATTTTACAAATCGGGGTATTTTGGTAATTTCACAAAGCGGGGGTATTTCAGTAATTAACAAAATAGGGACATTTCGATAATTTCACAAATCGGGGGTATTTTGGTAATTTCACAAATCGAGGGTACTTCGGTCCCTTTCGGGTTTTAGCTATGAACTTTGGCCCATCAACAAGTCCTCGCGACTAAAGTGAACAGACACTACGCACCAGGTAGGATTCCAGAAAAGAAGAGGTGGGCCACTAGGGCCGCTTAAGTACCAAGCTCTCCTTAGATCCAATCCTAGACATGCGTATGCCCATTATCACACCCTAACCCAGCGGCTTGTTCACAGGCATGTTTAATTAGATTAAGTCTTATGAAATTTAAGAGTTGTTCAAACTAGACCTAAGGTCCATAAACCCTAACATACATGTCTACGTCCTCATAAGCCCACCAAGCCCATATCACACCCTTACGACTCATTAGGCCCAAATCTTATCATATGGCCTATTAGGCCCAAAACAAATCCAATTCATGAATCATGCATGACTAATTCAATTCGTATAACCAACCAAACCATTTCATCAATTCTTAGCCTCAGGGCCCACCGGGCCCATTTAGCCACTTTTGGCTTTTCGGCTTTTTAGCATTGCCGATTTCGTGTGTGTAGTGTTTGTACACACCTGGTAACCACGCGCGCGGTAAACCTCTTAATCACGAACCGTGTACCTCACGTTATACTAGCCCTTCCTTCGCAACTATTGGCGATTATTCTCTAGGTCTGCACCCAAATGCCTACCAAGGTATATTAGCTCTCCTCATAGAATGCTCTATATATAGCTTGCTTCTCACATTCCTTCTTTGTATCTTACCGATGTGGGATCCCTCCGTTAGCAGAGTTTAAATCCAACTCAAACTCTTCTCGTCCAATCCACAAAATAAATACTCCATTGCTTGTCATGAGATTCGAACCCAGGCTCCCTTGCACCCTTAATGACATCTTGCCACTGGACCACTCACTTCATTGTGTCTAAAATCATGCGCAAATAAATATAACCCTATGGCAAAATTCTATAGTCCATAAATGCAAAAGCCAAGACTTGAACCTTGGACCTCCTTCCTTCCTTGTGGCGTCATCCCCTTGCCTTTTAAGTGGCATCACTCTGCCACTACACCACACACTCCACTTGTGTCATTTTTTTCCACATTTTATTCTTAAAGCCTACTACTAACTCTCAGGGTTTTATTCACCTAAAACCAAAATTTTCCTAAAGCCAAAGTTTGAACCCTGGACTTCATAGAAGCCCCCTAACCTTCCAAAATCACTCACCTACTAGATCCAACTTGCAATAGAGCCGTTCTCTTGTTCTTAAAAATTTTAAACGCTTCCGTGCCCAAGGCCCAATTGGCCCAATCCTACTAGGCCCAACTTTGGGATGTTACAAATCTACCCTCCTTAAAGAAATTTCGTCATCGAAATTTCCAACTATAGAAACAGTCACACATCCTAACCTACAACACTACGCTCACGCTGTGCACTCTGATTCTAAAACAGTAATACACTTTTTAACTTAAAATTGAAACCTCTTCACACAACCAAATATTTAATACAGAAGCAAAAAGATATTTAACACTCATACATAAAAAAATTTCATCCAAACATCACATCCAAAACATACACAAAATAAATACAGTCATTATAGCATATAATAATAAGTAAGGGGACTTACGAATTTGGTGTTGGAGACTCGGGTGCCATACTTCCAATAAAGATACTTTTTTTTTAAAACCAAATTTCAAATGACTTTGAAAAAATATTTTTTTAAACCCATTCCACAGCCGAGTTTTGTAACCTAGGCTCTAATACCATAATTGTAACACCCCAAACCTGGCCTAAAAGTTAGGCCCGAATCTGGCATGCCACATTGAAGGAAGTTGAAAAGCTAAACAATTGTTTAGAAAAGTTTTATCAGATTTTTGAACTCCAAGTTCATTGTTTGATTGAGAAAAACGTGATTTACTAAATGACCGTTTAAAAGTTGTTATTATTTTGAAAAACTATTCTGTTATGAAAGTTGAACTTGCATCGTTGCGTAAACATGATATTTTAGAAAACGATTGCTAATGTTTTAAAAAAACCTCGTATTTATAAGTTTAACAGTTATAAATGAAAACTTAGAAAAAATAAACCAATGGCCTTATTACAAAATATTAACCTAAAATAAATAATCTAAAAGAAAAGGCAAAAATCAAAATTACTAAAGTTCACGAGCAGTATCTCCGATGTATAGCCACCCCCGAGTCCTCTACGGCTCCCAATCCTCAATCACTGGGAATCACCTGAAACATTTAATAAAAAGAGGGGTGAGTTTACGAAAACTCAATGTGCACAACCCTCGTCGGTAAAAACATGCATCGCAACAATCCGGGCCGAAGCCCATTACAATAACGGTGGCAATTGGGCCTTAGCCTAAAATAGCCTCGGTTGAGCCTTAACCCATACATATGTCACAGCAGATCATGTATGCAATGCGATGCAAACCCAGCCCAACCTAATTTTCCATCCGCTACACACCTCCCGTACCTGCCAATCACACCAATTGGGATTTCTACAATCAACCCTCACCGTTACACACCATTGATGACAGTCATGCTGTAGTTAGCTACTCATCGTCAGAATCGTGACATAGTCACTAGAAAGATCGTGGCAGAGCCACTACAGCAGATCGTGGCTCAGCCACTACAACAGATCGTGACAGAGCCACTACAATAGATCCTGGCAGAGCCACTACAACACTTCCCCTTTAATATCACAATCCCAACCCCATGCAAGCATAAGATACTGATGTATGGTTTCAACAGGTTTCGGCATGCATGTATAGGATGCTCATCACATATAACATGTCATCTCATCAGAACCATCTATTAATATCACAGAAGTCACTAACCTGATGAATCACCTTTACCCTCCACGGGGATTTCAATAGCCATACCGAGTTTTCGACATTTAATAGAATATACATAAATATATATGTTATCAAGACACTATAAATGGTATGAGAAGTTACACATAATCACGCTAATCAACCCCAAAGGGTATAACTGTAATTTTACCTACCGAGGGTATTTCAGTAATTTACCTACCAAGGGTAATTCGGTAATTCTACTCATAACTAATCCTTGTATTGTAACATCCTAAATTTATGGGCTTGTGCATTTTGTGTAGTGTAGGCTTAAAATATTAATTTAAGGATTTGAGGTGCAAATGGGCTTCAGGTTTGGGCTGAGGCTTTGATTAAATATTTTGTATAAACACTCTAGGGGCTTAAATTAAAGTTGTAGTAGATTAATTGACATATTGGGCTTGTGGCCCAACAACTAGGGGCACAGTAAAAGGTGAGCTATAAGTGGTGTCACTAGTGCAGGAGGAGGGCCCAAATTGTGGTTGCTTGAAGCCCAAGTTATAGGGCTAAATTTTGGCACTTAATTAAGTAAGGGGGCGGCACAAGGCTATTTTTTTTTGAGAATTTTATTATATTTATTCTATGTGGATAATAAGCAGATAAAGGCTATTATTTAGGGATTTAGTCTTTAAGGATAATAAGCAAATAAAGGCTATTTTTGAGGAGATAAGAGATTAAGATAAGGGAAAAGGGATAAGAGCTATCATGTGTGGCAGTGTTGGCCGAAAATCAATCTCTGCTAAAAGGAGGAATCGGTTTTCTATATAAAGAGGGGGTGTGCTAAAATTTTGAAGCCTCTCTTTTCTCATCTTCTTCCTCTCAAAAGCCGAAAACCACCATCTGCTCAACCATTTCTTCCTCACTAAAATTTCCTAGTTGGCCGAATCTTTTAACCTCTATTGTTATTCTTCTTCTAATCCCTAAAAGTTGAAATCACATCTCTATTATTCTATTCTTCTCCTTAATATTCATTGGCTAAATCTCTCTTAGCCATCTCTTAAATTCTTAAATCTTCTAAAAGCCGAAATTCTTAGATCTCACCTCATGAAGTTACCAAATTTTCTTCAGTGGAGACTGCTTGTGCCGAATCTTGAAAGAAGCAATAGGTAAGTGTTGATTTTGAGTTTCAAAATCTTTTCCGGCTTTTCAAAGACCCTAGCCGAATGGCTATTTAGAAACTAATCCCTTATGTTCTCTTATTTTTGGCATTCCGGGATCTGAAGTAGGGCCAATCGCATAGATCTCCAAGATATAGTTTGATAACACTCGAATCGTGTTACCTCCGGGATTTTAAGGTATGGAGATTTACTAATTCTTTTACGTGCAAAATTTGGGTATTTATTAACCCTTGGCCAATTATAGAGGCCTATTTTCACATCTTTCCAATTTTTGAGCAAAGTAGTAGATCGGTTTAGCAAGGGTATTGATACTAATCAGGTGTGTAACCTTTCTCACCGTTAGATTGTTTGCTATTATATATATATATGTATAAATCTACTATACTCGCTAAATGTCAAATCCGGATAACAAGTGAAAACCCTCAAGGGTAATGGCTAACCACATGTTAGTGACTTCAGTCCTATTTCGGTGATTATTCCTGTTAAAACAATATGCTTTGTATAACGATCTCACTGTATGCCTGGGGTTGGGAAATTGATGAAAAATGGAAGTGATCTATTCTTGTGGCTTATTCCATTTCAGCCTGATGACTCTGTCACAACTCTGTTTCTGGTGGCTTATGCCATTTCAGCCTGGTGACTCTATCACAACTCTGACGATGAGTAGCTAACTGCAGTATGAATACCATCGATGGTGTGTAGCGGTGTGGGTTGATTGTAGAAATCCCCAATGGTGTGCATGGCAAGTAAGGGTGGCGTGTAGCGAATGGAAACCTAGGATTTGGGTTGGGCTTGCATATATTTTTGGTTATGTATATATATATATTAATATGTTATTCGATTTACGTGAAATGAGGCCCAAGTCTAATGGTGCATGAGGGTTGCACACCGAGTCTCATGACTCAACCAATTATTTTAACAATTTGGTAGCACCTAGTGCAATGGACCAAAGTGGAGAGGAGCGCAAGGTGGCCATGCAAAAGATCATTTGGATTCAATAAAAGACTCTAGATTACTACTTTATATTTTTAATTAATGAGTTTTAAATTTTGTTGTAATAAGGCCATGGGCCACTAGACTATTACTGATGTTTTGGGTTTATGTTGGGCTTTTATTACTGGGTTTTTACAGCTTTATGTTTAAATTAAGTTAAGGCATGTATAAGATTTCGGTTTTTGTTTAAAATTCATTCTGACATTTTATAACTTTATATTTTATACGAATTAATAAATTATTAAGTTTTCGGTATAAATGTTTAAACCTAATAACTGTTTTCCAAAATGCGACATGTTTTACAACATCTCTTTATGACATACCAGATCCGGTTGTAGTGTTTGGGCCGGGTTTGGGGTGTTACAAGTTGGTATCAGAGCCCGATTCAAAACTTAGCTCTGGGGTTATTGGGCTCAAAACGTTTTCTAAAAATAGGTTTTCTAAATATGCATGTTTTATAAATGTTACAGGATAGGTTTTTCGGCATGGCACCTGTGGCTCCGGCCCAAGTCCGCCAGGTAAGTACTCTAAACCATGGTGTGGTATATATATGTGGGCTTGATGGGCTTCATGGGATGTAGACTATCTTAATTAGACTTTGATGAACTATAGGCCTAGGTTAAACTACTTCTTAAATTCCATAAGACTTAATTTATCCAAACAAATCCTGTGAACTAGTCGCTGAGTTAGGGTGTGGCAACAGGCATACGCATGTCTAGGATTGGATTCAAGGAGAGCTTGGTATTTAAGCAGTCCTAGTGACTCACCTCCTCTTCGCTGGAATCCTACCTGGTGCGTAGTGACTGTTCACCCTAGCCATGAGGACGAGTTGATAGGCCAAAATTTATAATTAAAACCCAAAAGGGACCAGCCACCCTGTTTTGTAAAATCCTAAAGTAAACCCTAGTTGTGAAATCACCAAATTACCCTTGATTCGTAAACACTACCTTGGTTTTGAAAAATAACCAAAGTACCCATGGTTTGTAAAATTACCAAAATACACCCGAATTACAAAATTACCGAAATACCCTCAGATTACAAAATTACCGAAATACCCTTAAAATATAAAATTACCAAAATACCCTTATTTTGCAAAATCATTGAAAACCATATTTTGGAAAATTACGAAAATACCCCTATAGGTTAAAATTACGAAAATACCCTTGGGTAGTGAAAAGACGAAAATACCCCTCGGTGATGAACGTAAGTTTGTGAATGCCTCTGTATGATGATTGTTGAATGTATGTAGTTTCGGAACTAGGAGGTAAGCCCAAAACTGAAAATGTAGATAGGATCGAATTTAAAAGAATCACCCTTAAAACTATTTTTCATAAGATTGTTCGTGGATAATCAGTAGAAAGAATTAATAATTCATAAAATTCTTAATCAGATAAAAGTGAACCAGAAGGATGAGTACAAGGGGTCGTGGACGTCTGCCGCATTGTCGCGGTAGGGGTAGAATGACTGTGTCAGAACCAGTAGGATCTTGTCACGAATCTGGGAACGAGATACCAGTTCCACCAGCTGCTGAGGTGGAATTTCAGGACTAGACGGGCGGAGAGGATGTGGTGTCCCAGGCGGTACTGAGGGTTCTGTAGAAAGTGGCTGAGGCTGGTATGGGCACAGGAGCCCAAAAATCTGTGCCGGAGAGACTTAAGAATAATGGGGCAGATGTATTTAGGGGAGTCTCTGGTATAGCCCCAAGTTCCACTGAATATTGGTTGGAGGCAGTTGAACATATAATGGATGACCTAGATTTCACAGTGGAGGAGAAATTGAAAGGGGTCGTGTCTCTTCTGCGAGACGAGGTCTATCAGTGGTGGCTCACAGTGAAAGAGGGTACTGCCGTAGACCGAATTGACTGGGACTTTTTAAGGAGTCATTTCAGGGGAAGTATGTTAGGGCTAGCTATATGGATGCACAAAGGAAGGCATTCCTGAACTTGGTGCAGGGAAGTAAGTCTGTGGTTGAATATGAGGCAGAGTTTCTGCGCTTGAGCTACTACACTCGAGGAATGGTAGCAACGGAGTATGAACGATGTGTTCGGTTCTGTGGGAATGAGTTAAGAGTTCTGATAGCACCGCAACGAGAGAGAGTTTTTGCCGTTTTGGTGGATAAGGTTAAGAGAGCTGAAGAGGTGAAACGGGCTGAGAGACAAGAAAGGGATAAGGATCGGGGTGAGAATAAGAGAAGTTTTGGGCCATCAGGAGCATTTGGGAATCTTCAGAAAAGGCCTTGGGCTGATGGGCCAGCTCGTGCTCTGACATCTGCTGCTGGGAATCAGGATCGATCATGTAACTCTGCGGGAAAGTGCATTCGGGGAATGTAGAAGGAGAACCGTGGATGCTTTAGGTATGGATCCACGAGCATTTGATTAAGGATCTATCCACATGTTGATCGAGCATGCCAACAGTCAAGTTCTAATCAAGCCAGAGAGGTCATCATCTGGACCAAGGGTCGTGGTCAAGCCGAGGTGGCAATGGTGCAAGAGGTGGTTGTGAAGCACCATGAGGAGGTGCAGTTATGTTGAGGCAAGGCACCCGACTTTGGTCTATGCAAGACATTGCCAAGGGATGGAGACACTCCAGATCACGAATAATGGTGCGTACCTACCATAATATACTAAGTGTTTATTTTGGCTTTAGAATTAGAGTCTTGCAATGAAAGTCTAGTGGTAAGACTTAGGTAGTAAGATTACTAGTTAATTTCGAGGATGAAATTTATTTTAAGGGGTAGAACGTAACATCTCAATTTATGGACTTGTGCATTTTGTGTAGTGTAGGCTTAAAATATTAATTTAAGGATTTGAGGTGCAAATGAGCTTGTGTTTGAATGAGGCTTTGATTAAATATTTTGTATAAACACTCTAGGGCTTAAATTAAAGTTGTAGTAGATTAATTGACATATTGGGCTTGTGGCCCAACAACTAAGGGCACAGAAGAAGGTGAGAAATAAGTGGCGTCACTAGTGCGGAGGAGGGCCCAAATTGTGGTTGCTTGAAGCCCAAGTTATAGGCTAAATTTTGGCACTTAATTAAGTAAGGGGACGACACAAGGCTATTTTTTGGGAATTTTATTATATTTATTCTATGTGGATAATAAGCAAATAAAGGCTATTATTTAGGATTTAGTCTTTAAGGATAATAAGCGAGATAAAGGCTATTTTGAGGAGATATGATTAAGATAAGGAAAAGGGATAAGAGCTATCATGTGTGGCGGTGTTGGCGAAAATCAATCTCTGCTAAAAGGAGGAATCGGTTTTCTATATAAAGAGGGGGTGTGCCAGAATTTTGAAGCCTCTCTTTTCTCATCTTCTTCCTATCAAAAGCCAAAAACCACCATCTGCTTCACCCTTTCTTCCTCTCTAAAATTTCCTGGTTGGCCGAATCTTTTAACCTCTATTGTTATTCTTCTTCTAATCCTTAACAGCCGAAATCACATCTCTATTATTCTATTCTTCTCTTTAATATTCATTGGCCGAATCTCTCTTAGCCATCTCTTCAATTCTTAAATCTTCTAAAAGCCAAAATTCTTAGATCTCACCTCCTGAAGTTACCAAATTTTCTTTAGTGGAGACTGCTCGTGCCGAATCTTGAAGGAAGCAATGGGTAAGTGTTGATTTTGAGTTTCAAAATCTTTTTCGACTTTTCAAAGACCCTAGCCGAATGGCTATTTAGAAACTAATCCCTTATGTTCTCTTATTTTCGGCATTCCAGGATCTGAAGTAGGGCCAATCGCATAGATCTCCAAGATATAGTTCGATAACACTCGAATCATGCTACCTCCGGGATTTTAAGGTATGGAGATTTACTAATTCTTTTACGTGCAAAATTTGGGTATTTATTAACCCTTGGCCAATTATAGGAGAGGCCCTATTTTCACATCTTTCCGGCTTTTTGAGCAAAGTAGTAGATTGGTTTAGCAAGGGTATTGATACTAATCAGGTGTGTAACCTTTCTCACTGTTAGATTGTTTGCTATTATATATATATATATATATATTTGTATAAATCTACTATACTATGCTAAATGTCGAAATCTCGGCATAACAAGTGAAAACCCTTGAAGGGTAATGGCTAACCACAGGTTAGTGACTTTTGTCATATTTCAGTGATTATTCCTATTAAAACGATATGCTTTGTATGACGATCTCACTGTATGCCTGGGGTTGGGAAATTGATGAAAAGGGGAAGTGATCTGTTCCGGTGGCTTATGCCATTTCAGCCTGGTGACTCTGTCACAACTCTGTTTCTGGTGGCTTATGCCATTTCAGCCTAGTGACTCTGTCACAACTCTGACGATGAGCAACTAACTGCAGCATGACTGCCATCGATGGTGTATAGCGGTGTGGATTGATTGTAGAAATCCCCAATGATGTGCATGGCAAGTAAGGGTGGCGTGTAGCGGATAGAAACCTAGGATTTGGGTTGGGCTTGCATATATTTTTGGTTGTGTATATATATATATATTAATCTGTTATTCAATTTCTATGGGGCTGAGGCCTAAGTCTAATGGTGCATGAGGGTTGCACACTGAGTCTCGCGACTCAACCAATTATTTTAACAATTTCAGGTAGCACCTAGTGTAATGGACCGGGTGGAGAGGAGCACAAGGTGGCCATACAGAAGATCATTTGGATTCGGCGAAAAGACTCTAGATTACTATTTTATATTTCTAATTAATGGGTTTTAAATTTCGTTGTAATAAAGCCATGGGCCACTAGACTATTACTTGATGTTTTGGGTTTATGTTGGGCTTTTATTCTTTGGTTTTTCGCTTTATGTTTAAATTAAGTTAAGGCATGTATAAGATTTCAGTTTTTGTTTAAAATTCATTACGACATTTTATAACTTTATATTTTACACGAATTAATAAATTATTAAGTTTTTCGGTATAAATGTTTAAACCTGATAACTGTTTTTCAAAATGCGACATGTTTTACAACATCTCTTTAGTGACATACCAGATCCGGTTGTAATGTTTGGGCTGGGTTTGGGGTGTTACATGTATGCAGTGCATCTCAAACATAATCAATCATACAATTAACACAGACAACATTAGTACTACTACGAGGGTAAAACGGTAATTTGTCGTTTAGGGGTAAAACGGTAATTACACACTAAGGGTATTTTAGTAATTTTGTAATCTAGGGGTAATTCTATAATTTTGCAAACTAGGGGTAATTCGATAATTTTGCAAACCAGAGGTAATTCGATAATTTTGCAAACCAAGGGTATTTTGGTAATTTCACAAACCAAGGGTATTTCGGTAATTTCACAAATCGAGGGTACTTTGGTAATTTTACAAATCGAGGGTATTTTGGTAATTTCATAAATCGAGGGTGTTTTGATAATTTCACAAGTCGGGGGTATTTCGATAATTTTGCAAACCGAGAGTATTTTGGTAATTTCGCAAATTAGGGGTATTTTGGTAATATCACAAATCGGGGGTATTTCGATAATTTTGTAAACCGGAGGTATTTCGGTAATTTCACAAATTGGGGATATTTCAATAATTTCAAAATTGGGGTTATTTTAGTAGTTTTACAAATTAGGGATATTTTGGTAATTTTACAAATTAAGGATAGTTCGGTAATTCACAAAATAGGGACATTTCGGTAATTTTACAAATCGGGGTATTTTGGTAATTTCATAAATCGGGGGTACTCGGTCCCTTTCGGGTTTTAGCTATGAACTTTGGCCCATCAACAAGTCCTCGCGGCTAAAGTGAATGCACACTACGCACTGTGTAGGATTCGAGAAAAAGGAGGTGGGCCACTAGGGCCGCTTAAGTACCAAGCTCTCCCTAGATCCAATCCTATACATGCGTATGTCCGTTATCACACCCTAACCCAATGGCTTGTTCATAGGCATGTTTAATTAGATTAAGTCTTATGAAATTTAAGAGTTGTTCAAACTAGCCCTAAGGTCCATAAACCCTAACATGCATGTCTACGTCCCCATAAGCCCATCAAGCCCATATCACACCCTTACGACCCATTAGGCCCAAATCTTATCATATGGCCTATTAGGCCCAATACAAATCCGATTCATGTATCATGCATGACTAATTCAATTCGTATAACCAACCAAAACATTTCATCAATTCTTAGCCTCAGGGCCCACCGGGCCCATTTAGCCACTTTTGGCTTTTCGGCTTTTTGGCATTGCCGATTTCTTGTGTGTAGTGTTTGTACACACCTGGTAACCACGCGTGCTGCAAACCCCTTAATCATGAACTGTGGACCTCACGTTATAGTAGCCCTTCCTTCGCAACTATTGGCGATTATCCTCTAGGTATGCACCCAAATGCCCACCAAGGTATATTAGCTCTCCTCATAGAATGCTCTCACCTTCCTTCTTTGTATCTTACCAATGTGGGATCCCTCCGTTAGCAGAGTTTAAATCCAACTCAAACTCTTCTCGTCCAATCCGAAAAATAAATACTCCTTTGCTTGTCATGAGATTCGAACCCAGGCTCCCTTGCACCCTTAATGACGCCTTGTCACTGGACCACTCACTTCCTTGTGTCTAAAATCATGCGCAACTAAATATAATGCTATGGCAAAATTCTATAGTCCATAAATGCAAAAGCCAAGACTTGAACCTTGGACCTCCTTCCTTCCTTGTGGTGTCACCCCCTTGCCTTTTAAGTGGCATCACTTTGCCACTACACCACACACTCCACTTGTGTCATTTTTTTCAACATTTTATTCTTAAAGCCTACTACTAACTCTCAGGGTTTTATTCACCTAAAACCAAAATTTTCCTAAAGCCAAAGTTTGAACCCGGGACTTCATTGAAGCCCCCTAACCTTCCAAAATCACTCACCTACTAGATCCAACTTGCAATAGAGCCGTTCTCTTGTTCTTAAAAATTTTAAACGCTTCCGTGCCCAAGGCCCAATGGGCCCAATCCTACTAGGCCCAACTTTGGGATGTTACAATATCTTTTATTTTAACATTCAAAATCTCTGTTATTTATTATTATGCATTTTTATTTTATCCCTTTTATTATTATTATTATTATTATTATTATTATTATTATTATTTCTCTAATTTATATTAATTTTATGGTAGTAATCATGATGCAATATCGTTGTTATTACCATAAATTGGTGTTTTTACTTCCATTATATTTGCATTATCATTACTAATTAGCATGACATTTTTATTTTATTTTATTTTATTTGTTTATTTATTTATTCATTTATCATGTTAATATCATCTGCCGAAACCATTTTTAAAGATTTATGAAAAACGGAGGTCGACTAAAAAAAACGAAAATGGGAGTCGCCACCAATCCCTTTTTACTTAGGTGTGATTGGATCACCTTATAAAACGTTTTATTTTAAAACATTGATTTTGGTCCATGAAGTACAAGAAAACGGGTTCAGGAGTCGGTTACATATGAGGAAGGGTTAGCACCCTCATAACGCCCAAAATTGGTACCTAATTGATAAAATCATATCCTAATGTTGAAAATTTAAAAACTTTAAAATATAATCCTTTTATTTGAAAGAAAACCAAGACTTACCTATCTCAAAGAAATAAAATATTATACCCAATAAGTTAGGATGTAACATCTCATGACTTTGAAGTTAGGCTCGCTTTTAATTGTAGAAAATTCTTACCTCGAAACACAAAACATCATATCCAGTAAGTTAGGATACAACATTTTGAATTCCCAAAAATAAGTTTTGATTTTATAAGTTAAAAAAAAATACTTGGTACCTTAAGTTCCACGAGAAGAATTAAAACCATTACAACAAAACAACCCTACTGCGACACTTTTTTTTACCTAAGATGACGCAAAAAAGGTTGGCATAGGTTTCATGACGCTTCTCTCGGTCCTTCCAAAATAGTCGTCTATAGTACAGTTGGCATATGCATGGCAACGCTTTTGAAAAAGCGTCGCATAAGTCAACATAAGCCGACCCTTATTGAAGGGTTGGGAAAAGCTTGGTCAATGCCGACATTTAAAAAAGGTTGAGAAAGACCTAGTCAAGGCCAACCTTTGAAAAAGCTTGTTATAAACATGTTTAAGGCAACCTTAAAAAGGTTGGTATAGTTCTTGTCTAAGGCAACTTTTAAAAACGGTTGGGATAGAGCCGTCTAAGGCAACCTTAAAAAAGTTGGGATAGACTCTAAGGCAACTTTTAAAAACGGTTGGGATAAAGCCATCTAAAGCAACCTTAAAAAGGTTGGGATAGACCTTGTCTAAGACAACCTATAAAAAAGGTTGGGATAGACTTATCTAAGGCAACCTTAAACAAGTTGGGATAGACCATGTATAAGGCAACCTTTAAAAAAGATTGGGATAGACTCGTCTAAGGCAACCTTAAAAGGGTTGGGATAGACCTTATCTAAGGCAACCTTTAAAAAAGGTTGGGATAGACCCGTTTAAAGCAACATTAAAAAGGTTGAGATAAATCTTATCTAAGACAACCTTTAAAAAAGGTTAGGATAAACCCGTCCAAAGTAACCTTAAAAAGATTGGGATAGACACGTATAATGTAATTTTTTTAATTATTTCAATATTAATATATTTTTATAAATATTTACAGTGAATAATGATAGGAATTGTGCTTTAAATACAACTAAAAAATATAAAATTAAAATTAAAATAAATATTGAATATTCACTACAAAAATCGATCCAACAATTAAAATACACTATTTTTGTCTCGTAAAGTTCAAGAATATCGCTTCCAATCTTGATCGATTCGTGTTTATGTTGTAGAGAAGCAGATTGTGCACTTATCCCATCAGGTCCTACTACAATATCATCTATGATTTTTGTTCTATCATTTGTTTTCAAGTTTGTAGGAGTCACAGAATTAAGACCTCGGCTCCTCTTTAGTCATTATATGTTGTTCGATGCTCTCAATAGAAACCTTACAGTCATCTTAATGTATAGTAATTATAAAATCAACATATTCCAATCAGGTTGTAAGTTCAATGAAATAAACAATAATAAGGAAGTAGCACAAAGAATGGTGATCATCATTGTATCAACCCATTCTGGGACTAAGATAAAGTTTCTAAGGCTTATTCGATGACATTTTATCGACTTCATGTAACTAAATCAATCAATTAGCACACTTCATGTTTGTAGCTTTCCTATGTTAACATTATGATTCACTTGATTGATTTTGTTTTATAAGTCATACAAACAACCTACTACAACTCAAAATGCTTTCATTTTTACTTACGGACAATGATCACAATTCACAACCCATTTGATGACTAAAAGAAAATGAGATAATAACACATAGAATGATTTAACAAAATACGTTATAACAATACGGTCGGGGTTGTCAAATCGGTGTAATTAATCTTACATTTAGCATATGTCCCATTTTAAGTTGTTGAGTAGCGACTTCACATGCAACAACATTCTCGCATAGCATGCCCGATGATGCTAACAAGCGCACCAAGATTTCGCTCCACATATGGGTGTCTAGATTTCAACAATTGACGTAACTTGTGAGTAGCTATAGGCATCTGCTTAGCTTTTAGCAGTAAGGAAAACAAAAAGTGCTTCAAGAAATATACCAACAAGCAGTATGAAAAAAGAAGATAAATATACTGGAAATTGATAAAAATAAGAAAGTTTCTATCGATTTCAAGAAGAGTTTTGTTTGGCAATACATAACCAGTACTTTCATCCTCTGAGCGAGCAATAATGTCTCGTCATTCACAAAGCCCCCATAAACCATTTAGGTGAGATGCAACATTAGGGGATATCATCTAACTTTTACTAGTAAGGCTATTGTATATCAAATATGTTCTCTGAATTAAAATTAGACATTTCTTATGATTTACAAACCAATCCGTGTGTTATCTTAAAAGTAAACAAAAGGCCAAGTAGACATGAAATTAACAAAAACTTACAAAGAACAAGCGCTAGTCGTCAAAGATTGAAACCACCACCGCAACCTATATTAAATAGAAGAAACCAAAGTTACCGCAACCTATATTAAATAGAAGAAAAACAAAGTTATTTAGAAATTATGTAATATTTATTTAAATCATGTAGCCTTCATAAGTAACAAACCCATGTATATGGAGATATGATTTCTCTGTCAGGAGCTCTTTCTCATACAGTTGTGTACATACATCAAAACTTCGCTTGTAGATCTGCTAGCAAGAGAACATTTGCTACTACGATGACGGTCAATAACAAAAAAATAGGAAGCAACAAAGTTCACAAATTCATGCATCCACGTAAAATAATTTTGAAGGAAGATGAAATAGGCAAGAAAAGTAACAAAACATGTACACTGTATGCATTTTACTCGATGAAACCAATGAAGGTATCCAAAGAATCACATTATATTGATATGGATAGTTGATCAACAAATACATTTTCAACACCTAGCCCAGTTGTAGGTTATACACTGAAGATCGAATAAAATAGAAGGTCATAAGCCAGTAGAATGTGGAAAGGAACACACCTCTCACATGAATGTAACTAAGATTAAGACTATCAAATCTCTAAGCTTCATTAATCTAGAAGTGTTAGTATATGAAATGGCATGCTGTTATAAATGTAGAAAATGCTGTGAGCTATCATTTATAGCATCATGCCTCTACCAAAGGAGAATCCAAATGTTCACCTTCCTAGGGCATTGATAGCAATTTGATTCTCATTAAATCATAAATGTACTGATAAGTAGTGTGTGTCTTCTCTAGCATACCCGCATAAAATGGTAATAAATAGAAAAAATTAATGAGGCAGATAACAATCAAAGTTTCCTCTTCAATAATTGAAATCAGAGTGAGAATCTTGAAATTTTCTTCGAGTAATATGTTAGTTCAAAACATAAATAAAAATCAATGTGTTTTTACTTCATATTGATTAAAAAGTCAAAATTAACGACTATTCACATCTTCGTGTTTGAATTTCTTCTCATAAAAAACATATAAAATATCAAGAATGGTGGTCTTACGATTTTATGGTTAATTTTTTCCTTTTCGATAAGTTTGATGGGGTTAGGTGAACACTACTTTGATTATATAAAAGCCCGAGAAATTTGGTCATGAAGTTTCCGGTCATTGGATTTTGTCCAAAAGGTCCACACCTCTACAAGGCGATTCCATGAATCCGAGTCCGGATAGGCTTGTATATCATCCTTCGAGAGGGGACATGATAGGACCAACCACTTGGTGCCCGAGCATTTGATTGAAACACCAAGGGTTCATTTTTTTATCACCATTAGCCGGAGAAGGTGGTGGATTTCAAGGAAAGGCCCATTATTTGAAGGTCGACTACCATTTTCACATAAGAGATGGATGTCCTACCAACTGCATTTTCTCTTGAACATTCCATTTTATAACTTACCTTCTCAAAGATCATCTTTGCACTTATTTTGTGGCACTGGTTTTACAATTAAATCTTTGAAAGAAGGTTTGCTCGGATATCTCGATCCTCAAGCAAGATATGTGGCGATCCAAAGAATTAATCTCGAACCTATTTCAACCCAAAGTATGAAGCATTTTATCAGATATATTCAAGTATCTTCATCTATATGCATGTATCCATATAAGAACCTAAGAAATGTGTAACATCCTAGATTAAGGGTTGTGCGTTTGGAGCATAACTTAAGTGTTAATAGGCTTTAAGTGTGGTTGGTGATGTTTTAAGGTTTTTAAAACTCTAGGATTAAAAGGGGGATGCATTGGAAATTTTTGAAATTTTAAGTTAAAGGGAAATTAAGGCAAGGTGGCCTTAAGAGAACAAGTATGTGAAATTTGACACACAAACAGGTTTGGAAAAGTGGCTGAAGATGCCACTTAGGGCCTCTGAAATGGCGCCACATGCAAGGGTGTTGGGCTGAGTTCGAGTCACATGGGAAGCAAATAAAAGAAGTTTTATTTTGCTTCCGCTACGTAGGTGGACGGCAACAAGGCTCTTAAAAGGGAGTTTTATTCTCTTTAAAATTGGCTAAATAGGATAAATGATGATTTATCTTAAGTATTTTTAAAGAGATAAATAAGGGATTTATTTATCATTATTCCCATGAGATAAAGGTTGGATTAAACTCTTTTATTTTATGATAATTAAAGGATAAAGCTATCAAATAGAAGAGTGGTGGCCAAGTAAGAGATTCCTTAGATGATAACTTCATCTATAAAAGGAAGGAAGGAGGGCTACTCATTAATTTTCTTCCTTCTCTTCTCTCTCTACCGAAATTCTTAGGGTTCTCTTCTCTTCTCTTCTCTTTTCTTTTGTCTAGTCGAATTCCCTAGCCTCCTCTCTCTTTTATTCAAAACCAAAAACACAATCCAACCTAGCCGAATTCTTCATAGCTCCAAAAGCCGAAATTCTGCCAAAGTCGAATCTTTGTTGTGATAGAAGGGTGTTGCCGATTTCATCCAAAAAGGTAAGATCAACTATTATTTGATTTTCAATCTCTCTTTAGCCGAAATATAGGAATCTAACTCCTTTAGAATTCCATGGCCGAAATTTGGAAGGTTTTCTTCAGGATCTAGTAGTTGTCGACTACAAGGAGCGATTTGGATTTAGATCCGTAAGGCAAGCGTGTGATTTTCAGCCATAGGCCATTTTGGTATATAATGTTAGCCGATTCTGACTTAGGTGGTGTAGGAAGGAGTTCTACAATCGCAAAGGTGCAAATCGTTAGACGTGGGTTTCGAGATTTAGTCAATTGTGCTAATCAGGTGTGTAGTTATCGCACTATTCTCCTGTTATTGTATGTTGTTAAGTATGTTTGATTATGATGTGTATGTTAGCCGGAAATAATGGCTAAGATGGTGGATACCCGTAGTGGGTAATCGATTAATCAGGTCAGTGCTCTATTTTGCCTATGATATATGTGTGATATTTGTGGTGAGCATGTGATAAATATTTACTCTAATTGTTAATCTGACATGATACACATATATGCACGGACTTGGGATGTGAAAATTAAAGGAAAGTGTAACAGACCAAATCTGACCCTAATCGGAAAGGTGGTTTTGGGACCACGAATCTGAGCCCGATAAATATTTAATATTTATATTTTGAGTTTATTATATATGAATTTATGTGTGTGAAAGTTTCAGAGAAAAATTTTATCGTTTGAGTATCGAATTTGACAAAAGGACTTAATCGCGTAAAAGGTAAAAGTGGCATACTAGAGTGTAAAGTGCCTATTTGAGCATGGCTTCTAATATGAAGCATTAAAAGGGTAAATAACCCATTTTAGAGTTAGTGGGTGGCTTATGTCAAAAATAACCTTAGTATGTATGTTAGTTTTATTTTATATTAAAGGTTTTATTAGTAATTTATTAATTTCTTTATTATATGTTAAAATAACATAAACAAAAGCCATGATATTATTCATTCTCTCAAGGCCAAATGTTGAGAAAGAAAAAAGGGGTTGTGTTCTTTAAATTTCGGCATTTTGAGGCTTGATTTCAAGATCAAGAGCAAAAGAAAACAGTTTAGATCGGGAAGAGCGAAGGTTCTCGAATAGCCGATTTGCACGGTCTATCGACAACCAAGGTAAGTCCTTAAGCTAAAATGAGTCATGGAATTATTTATGAAACTGTTAAATGATATCCAATCTTGATCGATTCGTGTTTATGTTGTAGAGAAGCGATTGTGCACTTATCCCATCGTGTCCTACTACAAAATGTATCATTTGTAGTTTTCAAGTCCAGAGGAGTCACAGAATTAAGACCTCGCCTCCTCTTTAGTCATATATGTTGTTCGATGCTCGCTCAATAGAAACCTTATACCATCTTAATGTATAGTAATTATAAAATTAACATATTCCAATCAGTTGTAAGTTCAATGAAATAAACAATAATGAGGAAGTAGCACAAAGAATGGTAATCATCATTGTATCAACCCATTCTTGGGACTAAGATAAAGTTTCTAAGGCTTATTCGATGACATTTTATCGACTTCATGTAACTAAATCAATCAATTAGCACACTTCATGTTTGTAGCTTTCCTATGTTAACATTATGATTCACTTGATTGATTTTGTTTTATAAGTCATACAAACAAATTTACTACAACTCAAAATGCTTTCATTTTTACTTCGGACAATGATCACAATTCACAACCCATTTGATGACTAAAAGAAAATGAGATAATAACACATAGAATGATTAACAAAATACATTATAACAATACGGTGTGGTTGTCAAATCAAGTAGTTAATCTTACATTTAGCATATGTCCCATTTTAAGTTGTTGAGTAGCACTTACATGCAACAACATTCTCGATAGCATGCCCGATGATGCTAACAATCGCACTCAAGATTTCGCTCCACATATGGGTGTCTAGATTTCAACAATTGACGAACTTGTGAGCGACTATAGGCATCCGCTTGGCTTTTAGCAAGAAGGAAAACAAAAAGTGCTTCAAGAAATATACCAACAAGCAAGATGAAAAAGAAGATAAATATAATCGAAATTGATAAAATAAGAAAGTTCCTACCGATTTCAAGAAGCTGCTTTGTTTGGCAATACATAACCAAGATTTCATCCTCCTCGAGCGAGCAATAAAGTCTCGCCATTCACAAAGCCCCCATAAACCATTTAGGTGAGATGCAAGATTAGGGATATCATCTAACTTTTACTAGTAAGGCTATTGTATATCAAATATGTTCTCTGAATTAAAATTAGACATTTCTTATGATTTACCAACCAATCCGTGTGTTATCTTAAAAGTAAACAAAAGGCCAAGTAGACATGAAATTAACAAAAACTTACAAAGAATAACTGCTAGTCGTCAAAGATTGAAACCAAACCACCGCAACCTATATTAAATAGAAGAAAACAAAGTTATTTAGAAATTATATTAAATAGAAGAAAAACAAAGTTATTTAGAAATTATGTAATATTTATTTAAATCATGTAGCCTTCGCAAGTAACAAACCCATGTATATGGAGATATGATTTCTCTGTCAGGAGCTCTTTCTCATACAGTTGTGTACATACATCAAAACTTCGCTTGTAGATCTGCTAGCAAGAGAACATTTGCTACTACGATGACGGTCAATAACAAAAAAATAGGAAGCAACAAAGTTCACAAATTCATGCATCCACGTAAAATAATTTTGAAGGAAGATGAAATGGGCAAGAAAAGTAACAAAACATGTACATCAGATGCATTTTACTCGATGAAACCAATGAAGGTATCCAAAGAATCGCATTATATTGATATGGATAGTTGATCAACAAATACATTTTCAACACCTAGCCCAGCTTGTAGGTTATACATCAAGATAAAATAAAATAGAAGGTCGGCCAAGAGAATGTGGAAAGGAACACACCTCTCACATGAATGTAACTAAGATTAAGACTATCAAATCTATAAGCTTCTATTAATCTAGAAGTGTTAGTATATGAAATGGCATGTCATATAAATGTAGAAAATGTCATGAGCTATCATTTATAGCATCATGCCTCTACCAAAGGAGAATCCAAATGTTCACCTTCCCGGGCATTGATAGCAATTTGATTCTCATTAAATCATAAATGTACAATAAGTAGTGTGTGTCTTCTAGCATACCGCATAAAATGGTAATAAATGTAAAAAATTAATAGATGATAACAATCAAAGTTTCCTCTTCAATAATTGAAATCAGAGTGATGTAACCTTGAAATTTTCTTCGAGTAATATGTTAGTTCAAAACATAAATAAAAATCAATGTGTTTTTACTTCATATTGATTAAAAAGTCAAAATTAACGACTATTCACATCTTCGTGTTTGAATTTCTTCTCATAAAAAACATATAAAATATCAAGAATGGTGGTCTTACAGATTTTATGGTTAATTTTTTTCCTTTTCGATAAGTTTGATGGGGTTAGTGAACACTACTTTGAGCATATAAAAGCCCGAGAAATTTGGTCATGAAGTTTCCTGGTCATTGATTTTGTCCAAAAGGTCCACACCTCTACAAGGCATTCCATAAATCCAGTCCCTGATAGGCTTGTATATCGATCCTTCAGAGGGGACATGATAGGACCAACCATCGGTGCCCGAGCATTTGATTGAAACACCAAGGGTTCATTTTGTTATCACCATTAGCCGGAGAAGGTGGTGGATTTCAAGGAAAGGCCCATTATTTGAAGGTCGACCGCCATTTTCACATAAGAGATGGATGTCCTACCAACGCATTTTCTCTTGAACATTCCATTTTATAACTTACCTTCTCAAAGATCATCTTTGCACTTATTTTGTGGCACCGGTTTTACAATTAAATCTTTGAAAGAAGGTTTGCTCGAGATATCTTGATCCTCAAGCAAGATATGTGGCGATCCAAAGAATTAATCTCGAACCTATTTCAACCCAAAGTATGAAGCATTTTATCAGATATATTCAAGTATCTTCATCTCGTATGCATGTATCCATATAAGAACCTAAGAAATGGATAAAAAGTCAAGGATCACCTTACCTTAATCACCTATGTAACTCAAACACTTGTACAACAAATACTCTTTGTTGACCGTAGAGAGTAACAGAGTTTATCAACAAAATGTTACAGAGGTCATAATAAGCAGTTTTAACAGAAAAAACTGATGGCAGGTATAAGGGGAAGATCAACTGGATACTCATCACAATAATGCTTGAAAGCATCAACTGGACACAATTTTGATATTATGCATACAAAAATTGCTTCACATGAGGTCAAGGTTGCTAAAGTAGTTAACAGGTAAAGAGTTTAAGCTTATTATTCCTCTCACTTTTCCTCAAACCCTTGTTTTATGATTTGGGGAGGGGTGGTATGTAACTCATTCACAATTGAATCTCCATGGGATGAAACCTTCTAAAATAACATCAGGGTTAACAACATACCTTATGCACTTTGTAGCAATTAGATATTTCTAAAGCAGAATCCAACAAATAGAAGTCAATTTCATGCAAACAAATATGCTAGCATTATGTTGAAGAAAACACCAAAATAAACAATCTAGCTATATCTATAATAGTCAATCAGAAAATTTCTTCAATGTCACCTTTGAATCGGCCAAATATAAAAACATTAGTTTTACTACAATAAAATCAAAGCCAAAGCCACATGCAATAGTTGCAAAAAGAATATTATCAATTTACAGAATGTACACAAATAGATATTTCCTTGCATAGATATATGTGCAAAATTGAGTAAAACATATCGTAGATGTACAACAATTAGCAGCTGAAACATAGGACTGGAACTATTAATCTAAATTGTAGTAGACCTATAGATCCCAATACCGCATAAATCCTTCACCACAAAGCCCAAAATATCAAGCTAAACAAAATCCCTTTTGCCAAAATATCCATCACCAACTTATAAAGAATTTAAAACATTTTCTAGTTAGCCTCCTCCGAGATCCACCCAACATTAGCTCCAGGATAATCTTCTTGCTCCTTCTCCCGCCAAGACCTCGGGATAAAAGTCAAGAAAGCGCACCAACCCAAGACAAGAATATATCTCAAATGAAGATAAGTAGACACGGAATAAGAGGAGTTCTACTATCTCGCTTGTTGCTTACACAAATTAGGATAGCCCTCTCCTCGCTAGAAGATGATCCATGGTTAATACGTTATTGAGGCCTCCGAACACATAAAATGCCACTTTGAGTAGAACTCCGTGTCATTACTTCTCCTCCTTCAAAGCCATATTACTATGCTCCATAATATATCATTTATTCCATATTCGCTCGCTAGTAACCTAAATTGCATTCAAGATACTAAAGTCAACTTTAACTCGTGATAACAACTAGAATAGTGATCCTAGTCAATGTCCAATTGTAGTTTCAACCAAGAGAAAATATTTAAAATACTTAATGTCTTTACTGACTATTTCTAATTGTCTAACTTCCATAATGATTGAAAGCAATGCTTTTATTTCTACAAAATAACCATGGGGCTAAAAGTTACAAATGATCCGCAACAAGTGAGAATACAATAGAACAAACCTCGAACATATAATCACATTTAAACTAATAGTAACATACCATTCAATTAAATTATCATGAAAACATTGCATGTATAAATTCTATGTCAATATATCAAATCAGGACAATAAATTCACTATTGGACCTAGCATCACATTGAATCATCTAATCTTAATATAGACTACACCTCTTGTTCCACCCCTCCTCCTAATGGACCTAAAAAGTTTCTTGTTTAAGTTCTCATTCTCAAAGTCACAAAACCTGCACTATTTTTTCGTCATATGTACAAGCGTATAATCTGAGTAAGTATTCACAGAGATAAAAATCCAGAAAAGTGAAAAAAAAAACCAAGATGATATACTTAACAATGAATGCTTACTTAACAATAGCTCTTCTTACTTTTCAGAAATGCTTCTAACCCATTATTCCCACCACGTCATCAGGAGAGATATCCAAGCCTGATATAGTATCCACCGTAGAGGTCTCAGAGACATCATCGCATTTATCTCCATTTGCCCACTGCAGTGAGCCACAAGTCTTGTCTCCATAGCATTCACTGTCATAGCTTAAAAAGTGACATGAAAGAAATAATCATAGTCAATGGAAGAATATAACATCAATCATAGTTTCTTGTATTCTAACTCATAGATTTTGGAAAAACATTCTTTGCTTGAGTGCAATGTGGTATAAGGTTACAATTAAGGTTACCAACAACATTTTCATTTGGTCGGTTTGGAATGGATCTTCCAAAGTTTCAGCTAGCATTCCTGAAAGCTACTTAAACTCTAATCTATCAATGAGTGGCCTTCACCAGTTTTCATCATCAAAATTATCTAAAATTTTAAACGTGGTCCACTTAACTTCTCTTAGAAGTGATAAACTCTTTCCATTGAAAATGAAAAACGTCAAAAGTAGTGCCTTTCGAATTGTTAAAAGCCAAAATTTAAAATCAGAAGTAAAAAGAAAAAGAAAAACGATCAGAACCGTATCATCTTCATACACCACGATAGTTGGTATTTCCTTGTTGATGATTTTTTCAAATCTGAAAAAAAAACAAACAAGTAAATGAGAAGGAATGATCCCGCTAATTCACATCGAAGTGAAAAGGGAAGGAACATTTACTGTCGAGAATTATTCTTTAAAAAAAATTCTTTTTTTCTAAAAGAAGAAATTGATGCATAGAAGGAGAAGGAGAAATAAAGGGTTGGGCTGACATGGTAGGAGAATCAGAGGGAGCAGCAACAAGGGTAGCTTCTTTCTCCAAAGCCATAAGGGAAGATGCCGGAGGCAAAAGGTTAAGTGAGAACTCAAAACAAACAATCGATTCTTCTTTATTTCATCATTCATCTATAATATAATCACTAACCCTAGTTTCTTGCCTTTTTGCATTGGGTGAAAAATTTATATAAAAATTATATTTAATATATATTTGTGTAAACCGCACAGTTAGGTCTGAAGCAACCTCACCTTGCCATTGAGTTCACCATTATTGAATTTTTTTTTAAGTCTTCAACGGCAATCTCTCTTAGCAAAACAATTGAAGCATAAAGAAGAGAAGAGAAGAGAAGTGGAACCCTATGTTCGATTGCAGCCCAATGCCTGTAACACCTCAAAGGCGGCCTAGAAGTTAGGCTGAATCTAGCGTGTCACATGAAAGTTTTTTTTTCAAAACCATCTTTACGATTATTAAAAACTTGTTTGAGAATTTCAACCTCTTTTTTAAAACCCAAAACACTTAAGCAAATGTTAACTACTTGAAAATGTAATTATCTTTTAAGAAAAACCTTTTTGGTGGCGAAAACGTATTTGAAATAAACGATTTTCAAATAAGTGATGTTTAGAAAGAGAGTTGCAAAACTATTTTGAAATCGTTGCGAAAACATAGATAAAATACAAGTATTTTTGAGAGATTGATTGATGAGTCAACAATCAAGGTAGTGAACTTTAAAACCGTGACTTTTGAAAATATTGTTTGATAGTTCGAGAAAATAACTTCCGTGTTAAAATATTTATAAAGTTTATTATGAAATTCATTTGTTAATTGATTTTGGAAAACCTTTATTTAAGTTTTAGAAAATTCTTGTTTAAAACAAATTAAGCAAAATAATAAGTATATCAACCATAAAGTAAATAACAAAATACTCCGAGGCCTTATTACAACTTAAACCAATATAGCAAAATAATAAAATAAACGAAAATAGAAATTTAAAATTTAATAACACCATTTCTGAAGTATGGCCTCCATCGAGTCATCCATGGCCCAAGTCCACCTCACGGAGCATTACCTACAGGGTTAAGAAAGAAGGGGGTGAGTTGCAAGAACTCAGTGTGAAATCCCTTTACCGTTGTTCACTGGGCCAAAATCTCATTAGGCAGTTATTTGGGCCTAAGCCCACATACAATAATAACAATGTAATGAATATAAAATGAATATGAAATGCAATTCCCAAACGAAACCTAGTTTTCCATTCGCTACACACCACCTGTACCAACCAACACACCTGTGGGGAGCTTTAGTCACCCACCCCGCCAACACACCAAATGTAGGCATTAAGCCATTTATATAGATTATTTGTGGACAAGCCACCGAATAACAGAATTTATGTGGCATAGCCACTGCATGATTGTGACAGAGTCACCAAATATGTGGCAGAGCCACCAAAATTATGTAGCAAAGCTACCAAAACTTTTCTTCATCATTATCCCATCCCATGCAATTCATGTATATGCATCATACATATCAAATCATGATATTTACAAATATAATAACAATAATTAAAAATTCAGAAATTTATGACAAACAAATTAGCCCAATAACACTTTGCAAAATCGGCCCATTAGAGCAATATATCAAATCGGCCTATTTTATCACATATCCATTCGGCCCATTTAGTCACATATCAAATTGGCCCATTTAGTCACATATCAATTCGGCCCATTTAGTCACATATCAATTTGGCTCATTTAGTCACATATCAAATTGGCACATATAGCAAAATATCAGATCGGCCCATATAGCAAAATATCATATTGGCCCATTAATCAATATGTCCAATCGGCCCAGAAGGCAAAATGTCAATTCAGTCCATTAAACAATATCGTATTTTGGCCTTTTAGGGGCATTTTGGTAATTCGATAATCTTACCCACTAAGGGTATTTTGGTAATTCAGCCCACAGGGGCATTTTCGTAAATTGGTAATATTACCCACTAAGGGTAATTTGGTAATTTCGCAATCCAAACTTAACTACTAATTTGGGCATAAAAATTTAAACTGCCAATCTATATCATACTGACTAAATTGACTATAACTTGAGTTAGGAAACTCGAAATCTAAATCCGTAAATTTTTCTTAAAACTGGACTCACATATCTTCTTACTACAATTTTTCCAGAATTTATGGCTTAACCATTTAGTACATTTTATTCCTTAAAGTTTCCCTTGTTCCACTGTCGAACGATTCTGACCTCTCCTTACTTAATTTCAAATATCTCACTGTACGGTTTTCATATACTGCTCCTACTTGTTAGAAATCCATACATATAAATTATATCCCATAATTCACTTTGTACAATTTTATATGATTTTTCCAGATAGATCGTGGAACCACGAAGTCATTCGAACCGGCCTCACTAAAATTAACATATCTCGTAATATAAAATTTATTTTCCTTCTCCGCTTTCTTCCTTATCAAAATAGACACAAGAAGCTTTTATTTGATATCTCATTCACATCCTAATTTCCTTTCTCCTATTTTTCGTGATTTTTTAAAAACACGTCACTATTTCTAACCAAAACTATTTTATTACAAAATATAATTACCACTATGATCATATGCACGCCCAAGTGATTACGGATCTCGATTTTGGTTTTCTTCGATATTTCGACCGATTCACGAATATTTCATACAAACTTTCAGAGAAGTGTGAGATTACACACCATTTCGATATGTATACTAAGGTACGGATTACACACCTTATTACGGATCCATAACATGATACTCTTCAGGCACCTAAAAGTACAATCGGTCAACAATTAGTCCAAACCCAATTTACAACTTCATCCAAGTATTTCGATTGATTAACACTCTATATCACTTACCAACAATCCGAGTCTCTTGTTACGAGGGATAGATCGAGCGATTTAGTCCCTAAAAATATAATCGATTAGTCACAACCACTATCCCGTTAAGCAAAATAACCGGTCAACAAAAAGATCCAAAAAGAACCATGATGAATCCCTTACCTTAACGATATTAGTTCCAATTTCTAACGATTGTACAATGGCTATGGATGAGTCAAAGTTTCGGCCTTCCATTATAACTCGATTGATCAAATGAGTGAGTGTCAACACAAATGAGTAGAAATGATTAAAAGAAAGGAGAAGATGTATCAAGGTGTTTGGAGTGTTTCGGTCAACACCAAAAGAGATATGAACCAAAGAGAAATGTGAGTATTTCGGCAACAAGAAGAATGGTGAAAGATGGATCAAGGTTTCGGCACCCAAGGAAGAAGGGAAGAAAATATGCTCACTAATGGCTTATAAATTCAGCACAAAGCAAAAGAAGGAGTTTGGAGAAAAACACAAAATAGTGCAAAAGTGATTTTTGCCTAACAACACCAAAATTTTACCAAATGACCAAGTAAAATTCAGCTACCTCCCTTTCCCCCAAAACTGTCCACATACATGACTATAATGGTCAAAAGTTGGCCAACCATACCTTCCATAACACTTCCCTTGAAAAAGGCCACATGTTCCCCTTCTTGCCCTTTTCTTTTGATTCCCTTACATCCATTCTTCCTTACCATATTTCCTTAGCCACCTTGCCAAAAAGTCCACCTTGCCTTATTTTCTTCCTCAATCTCCTCTCCATCACCTCAATCTCCTCTCCATCTTCATGATTTCCTCCATGAATCCCTCCACTTGTCCCCTTATCATCTCTTCTCCTTTTTGGCAAAAATAAAACTCTCTTTCTTTCCATGAGATTCGAACCCTAGTTCTCCCATCAGCCAATTCACACTACTTGCCACTAAGCCACAAGCTCCTCTTGTGTCTCCTAAATGCACCCATTTATTCCTAAGTCCTTCTTCCATCAGCCATATCCACTAAAAGTCCAAAAATGAAAATTCTTCCTATGGCCTAACTTGAACCCGAGACTTCATAGAACCCTCGTAACCTTCCAAATTCACTTAACTAATAAGTCTAATTTGTAACAATGCCATTCTCTTATTCTCAATTATTGTAAACAGTCCTACGCCCAAGGCCCATTGGGCCCAATCCTACTAGGCCCAATTTCAAGATGTTACAGTGCCAGTTGTGGACGTTAGCATTGTCGGGTCTTTCCACCACGATCCAGTGCTTGTTGCCTTCGCCGTACTTGGCCATTGATGAAAAAAATCAAGACGAGGGTGTATTAGGGATTGAAAGAGATGTGAGGATAATCTATGTTAGGGACTTGGGGCAAATAAAATGGAGAAAAAAAGAGAGGGATTTCGGGTATTGGAGAGGATTTTTGTGTTTTAACATGGGCAAAACAAAACCACGACGTTTTGTTTAATTTAAACAAAATTAGGTAGATAAAATTTGAAATCTTGAAAATTATTTAAAATTTGAAATCAAATTATTTAATTTATAAATTAAAAACAATCACTCATATACATAAAAAACTTTAAAATTATTCTAAATAATAGTATTTCAAATTTTTAACATATATTTTCACACTAATTAATTTAAACTCTAAACTCCTATCCTCTATCCCTTAAACCATAAAATATAACCCTTAACCCCTAAACCCTAAAACCAAGTACTTTCAAAATAAATATCGATATTTTAATAAGAAAACAAATGATTAAATGGCTATAATTAATTATTAAGTTAGAATTATCCAATGTAAGCAATCATTCTCTCATATATCAAATTTCTTTTAAAGATTGAGAATAAGCGGTTTAAACATATCAATCTCTCATAATTAAATTTCACTCTTTTTAAAAGATTAAGAATTAGATTTAATTAAAATAAACAAATAAAAGCGAAATTGATAAAAAAAATTAAACATTAAGAACTAAAATTTTCATTATGACTTTAATATTTAACTCTTAATCTTCAAGTACATATAAAGAAATACAAGGATTCCATAAATATTTTGACTTTTTTGTTTGAACTATTTATAATCCCTCCCTAACCTATAAATACGAGGATAATACGCTTCAGCACATTTGAACCCATGTCTTCCTACATTGGCAACAATACTTATACCGATTAAGCTAATACTCAATCGAAAAAATTCAATTTCTTAAAATAAAATTAATGTAATAAATTAAAAATGTACGAAGAATATAATCCTTAGAGCATATTTGGTTTATATATTTATCTCTATCATTATAAAAAGGAAATATTGCCCAAGTATTTTGGGCATGTTCTTCATATCCAATGTTTTGAGAAAATGCAATGTGTCAAGCTTGGCATTGTGGCTTCAAAGAGAAAGCATTTATCAAAAGCTCATAATTTATCTAACAATTCGATCCTTTTACAAAATTCCATTAATGCATTAACATTTCATCCAAAGAGATATAATAACAAAGATATTCATTTCCTTGCCCTAATTTTTTACCTTTTAACCAAAGAAATAGATCAATAATAACATTAATATATATATATATATATATATATATCCTCAAAATAAATACTATACATTAGATAGCTAACACCTATCAACACCATTATTTTACAAAATAACAAATTCTTTCTAGCATATTAACAAATTATAATAAGATTCACAGTATTTAATATCTATAATCTTTAATTTTTATTTAAATATTTCAATCAAAACATTTTTTTTAGTGTCAATATATCATTTATGAATATATTTGATACATAAATTAATTTGCCAATTTAAGTGATGCCTTAGACATACTATTCGACAAAGCCAACTCGTAAACCCTAAACCTAAACACTAAACCCTAAATACTAACCCTAAACCCTAAACCCCTTAGGCATGCATATACTAACCATTATACAAAGAGTTGGCCAAAGTGTATGTTAGCAATTTTATCCCAACACTTAGGAAAGTGTCGGCCCAAAAGTGTAGGCATAGTGTTGGACAGAGCTGACTCTTATTTAAGCGTTGCCTTAAGCATGCATATCCCAACCCTTATACAAAAAGTTTACCAAAGCGTATGTCGGCAAGACTATCCCAACATTTAGGAAAATATCGTCTTAAGACTGGACAAATCCAACTTTTATTTAAGCGTTACATTAGGCATGCATATCTCAACCTTTAACAAAAAGTTTGCTAGAGCGTATGTTGACAAGTCTATCCCAACACTTAGGAAAGTGTCGCCCCAAAACTGTCGTCTTAGGACTAGACAAAAGCCAACTCTTATTCAAGTGTTGCCTTTAGGCATACATATCCCAACCCTTATACAAAGAGTTGGCTAAGCGTAGTCTATCGCAACACTTAGGAAAGTGTCGCCACAAAAGTGTCGTCTTAGGACTATACAAAAGCCAACTCTTATTCAAGCGTTGCCTTAGGCATACATATCCTAACCCTTATACAAAGAGTTGGCCAAAGCATAGTCTATCCCAACACTTAGGAAAGTGTCGCCACAAAAGTGTCATCTTAGGACTACACAAAAGCCAACTTTTATTCAAGTGTTGCCTTAGGCATACATATCACAACTCTTATACAAAGAGTTGGTAAAAGTGTAGTCTATCCCAACACTTAGGAAAGTGTCGCCTCAAAACTGTCATCTTAGGACTACACAAAAGCCAACTCTTACTCAAGCGTTGCCTTAGGCATACATATCCCAACCCTTATAAAAAGAGTTGGCCAAAGCGTATGTTGGCAAGTCTATCCCAACACTTAGGAATGTAACATCCTAAAAGTTAGAGTATTTTCTTATTATTTGTGTTGGCTTGGGTATGAATTTTGTGTGTTTAGCATAGTCTTGTAAAGGCTTGATTTTATTTGGAAAGCTAGAATAATTCTTAGTATAGTATATTTAATGAAGTGGATTAAGTGAACTTGACACTTAAGTTAATTTAAGTGTTAAATTAAGCACAAGAGGAGTTAGTGGCAAGATGGTTAGGATGCAGGAAGAGTTGCTTGAGGTTAGAGGTTCGAGTAGCATGATTAGTATTTTGAAGACTTTATTTTTGTATCCTAGCATTAATGGACGGTCAAATTCTAATTATGATATGTTGGACTTTCAATTTTTGGTAAGTTGAATAGTGGTTTAGGAAAGTTTGTACTTTGGGAAAGGAATCTTAAGGTTATGGAAGGATGGGGGGACATAAGGCTTGGTTTAAGGAAGATGTTTTGGAAACTATTCCAAGGCCTTTAGTGCTTGAATGTGGACTGCATGTGTGGCTAAGGGGTGGCGATTGTTGATAGGAAGTTTGGGGGGAAAATTTGGCCAACTTGAGCATTTGTGCATCTTTTGGCATTTGTTTCTCTTTCTCCAAAAACTCCCTCTTTGGCCGAATGTACCTAGGCATTTTTGTGCAAATTTGCTTTGGATTTTAGCTCTCATTTTGTGTTGAACCAAATTCTAATTCTTTCTCTCATTTCTCCTTTGAAACCGAAACACATTTTGCATTTTAGTGCACTATTTCTCCCATCTCTCTCTTTTCTTTCTTTTGGTATTTGCTCAAAATCACATTTCCTTTTTCTTTCTTTTGGCCGAACCTCTCTCTTTTCCAAACTCTATTTTCTTTTCTTCCATTGTTGATTAAACCGAATCCTCCCTCTCTTATTTTTATTCTCTCCTTTACTCTCGAATTTCATTTCTTTTTAGTCTCAAATCAATTGATTTCTTCTTTTCAAAACCATAGCCGAAAATCCCTTCACCTTTTAACCATTTTGCCGAAACTTTCCACTCTCTTTTGGTGTTGTTTTGGCCGAATATCAATAAGGGTAGATAATCTTTGGGTTTTCTTCAATCGATTTTGGAAGATAGGTATGTGTTCATGGCCGTATTTTCGTTATTTCTTTCTCTTTTCTAAGTCATTTTCTTGTGGACAAAGGCCGAATCTTTTGGCAATTGTTTGCAAAGTTCTAATCAATTTTAGGAATCGATCATTCTTTTAGGCTCTTTGGGACTTCGGAAGCAATCGATCTAAGCCCCATTCCTTTAGCAATTGAAGTTGGTAAGTCAAGTGGTAAGGATTCAATATTCTTTAAGTTGGTTGAGAAAGCCTAAGGCTATTGGGATTAAGATATGATGTTGGCCGAATGGTCTTGATTAAAGTATTGTGGTTTGACCGAATGTAGGACAAGGTGATCTAGTGCGGTAGATCGAATCTTTGGAAGTTAGTATTTACGTTGGTGAAAAGTGTGTACCTTACACACTTTATAACTCGGTAATATGTATATATGTGTGTTAAATAACTATTCATGTTGTTAAAGCCGAAAACTATGAGATCTTGATATGATACCATGATGGGTATAAACAAGGAATCGGGTAAGTCTGTTTCGATATGACTTTTGCAATATGATGCATGATGATACGATTTATGATATGGAATTTCTATGTGATTTCCTAATAAAGTATAATGACATGATTTGTTTATCTATTGCATTGGTATGGGTGATATGAGAGGAGGGGGAAGATTTGATATTCGTGTCTTTGGACACCAGAGGTTTGGCACCTCCAGTGATTTGGTATCACATTTGTGTCTTTGGGACACCAGAGGTTTGGCACCTCATAGCGACTCGTCCCTGTGGTCTAGCACCACCGTGGGTTGGCCCCACTTTTGAGATATGGGATCGCCGCCATGATTTGGTATCACACGTGGGTTGGCCCCACGGATGGATTATTCGTGGCTTTGAGTCACCAAAGGATTTGGTATCACATTTTGGATATCGTAACTTTGGGTCACCGGTGGTTTGGCACCACCAAAGGGTTTGGTACCACACGGGGTAGAAAAGGAGTTATGGATGGCTAGGTTGGGTGCATAATATATATGTTGCTTGATTATAAATTGTGTAAAATGTTGCATTAACCGGAGAGGGATTATGCACCGAGTCTTGGTGACTCACCTTCTCCTTATCTTTTAGGTGACTCGTAGATCATGGATGAGGAGCCGGATGAACTCGAGGAGGCCATGCAATAAAATTTGATTTTACATGAACTTCGATTTGGGGTACTTTAATTTATTTTAGTTTGGTTTTGTTTTATTTTGGGTTTGTAATAAGGCCTCTTAAATTATGTTTTTGGATTATTTATATGCTTTGGATATGTTTTAAATATGGCTTATAAATTATTTGGTTAATTTAATAATTGAGCCCAAAGTTTTCTAAAATAATAAAAACGCAATGGTTTTAAAATCTTACCATCTGTAATATAAATCGCTTGATAGTAAAATATAGATTAAGTGTTTTCTACAATTTTAATGATTTCCAAATATTAAGTTTCTACATTCAAAATGCAAATGGTTTTCAAAGTAATAATTCGAGTTTTCTTAAAATGATATAAATGTTTTCTAACCTATGATTTATCAACTAAGTTTTAAAGTTTTATTTATGAAATTACAAAGTAAATTATCAGTTTAAAATTATTATACATGATTTCTACAAATATAGAATTTTCAAAGAGTTTTTCACAAAAATTTAATTGTTATTCGATTCTTTTCAAAATGTTTTCCTCAAGGACATACCGATTCTATTGTATGCGTATTGACCGGTTTGGGGTGTTACAAGGAAAGTGTTGCCACAAAAGTGTCGTCTTAGGACTATACAAAAGCCAACTCTTATTCAAGCGTTGCCTTAGGCATACATATCCCAACCCTTATACAAAGAGTTGGCCAAAGCGTATGTTGGCAAGTCTATCCCAACACTTAGAAAAGTGTCACCCCAAAAGTGTCGTCTTAGGACTAGACAAAGCCAACTCTTATTTAAGCGTTGCCTTAGGCATGCATATCCCAACCCTTATAAAAGAGTTGGCCAAAGCGTATGTTGGCCAGTCTATCCCAACACTTAGGAAAGTGTCGCCCCATAAGTGTCGTCTTAGCACTGTTTTGTTGTAGTGACCCAGTAAGTTAGAGTATAATCTCTTGAATTCCCTAAATATCATATATCACTGTTTTTTTAATATTTGAATAAAATGTATTAACTCAAAATGTGTTTTTATAAAAAGGGTTTGAGTAAGACATTGCATGAATACATTACAACATACATACCAAATAGCAATTTATCATAACTACAAATCATATTAACAATTACTACTAATGGATAATTAAAGAATAATACGCAATAATAAGTGATACAAATAATAGAATAATTATAATAAAGCGTAATATAAAATGATAGATGAATAAAATAAAAAGGGGTAAACAAATATATGATATAAAGCAAGAAATAATAAATAAATATAAATCTTTACATGCATAACAACATAGAATGAATTATTATAAATATTGTAAATTAAGAAATATATGGCTTTAAACAAAATGATGTGAAATAATAAAAATATGAATTATATAAAAAAATTGAATTAGCATGCAAAAATGATGTGGAGTAATCAAAATAATATATATATTCATAAAAAATAAGTAAAATATATTGTTAAATAAATAAATAATATATAATCCTCAAATAAAATTATATTTATAACATAATAATCTAATACATATATATTTCATATAAACAATAAAAATAAATATATGTTATACAATATAAATAAATTTTATACAAAATTAGATTTTAGAAATAATATATGATTTAATATAATACTATATAATATAGAAATTTAAAAAATGTATAGTATAATAATTAATATATATAAATCAGAAAATAATATTAAACCAAATAAAATAATAAATAGTAATAATTTAATATATATATAAGGATAATACATATAAAAATATATATACTAACTTTATACTATTTGTCGTAACCATTTTTTTTGAAAACAAAAATGGGGTTCGACTTTGGTTTTGAAAACAAGAATAAAACGGGAGTCGCCACCAATCCCTTTTTGTTGAGGTATGATCGGGTCACCTCGTAAAACGGTTATTTTTAATAAACAGTTTGATTTATCAAAACAACGATTTTGGTCTACGAAATCCGTAAAACGAGTTCTAAGTCGATTACGACGAGGAAGGGTTAGCACCTCGATACGCCCAAAATTGGTACCAAAATGATTAATTAGTGTCTTAATGTCGGAAATTTGAAAAGATTTTTAAAATACGGATCCTTTAAAAGGTATTAGGATATTTGAGATTTCTTTGTTCCGAGGGTACAAACATCACATCCAAAGACGTTAGGACATGATATTCTACACCTTCGTATTCAAAGCTATCTCGTGATTTTACGAAGTTTATCAAAAGGATGTTTAGTTATTTAGTCCAACGGAAAATTGCAACTGTAACATCCTAGATTAGGGTTATGCGTTCGTGCATAATTCATGAGATAGTGGGATCAAGAGGTGTGTTGATGTGTTCAAGAGTTTCAAGAACCCTAAGATGAAAGAAAATGAAAGGAAATGTAAGGAAATGTATGGAAATGTATGGAAATGTATGGAAATATATGGAAATGTAAGGAAATGTATGGAAATGTATGGAAATGTGTGGAAATGTAAGGAGATGTATGGAAATGTAAGGAAATGCTTTAGAAATGTTAAGTTTTGGAAACTAAACTAAAATAGGAAAGTGTCCATTTTGGAAACCGAAGTAAATTAGGAAAGTGAACATTTTGGAAACCAAGCCAAAAGAGGAAACTAAACATTTTGGAAACCAAGCCAAAAGAGGAAACTAAACATTTTGGAAACCAAACCAAAATAGAAAACTAAACATTTTGGAAACCAAACCAAAATAGGAAACTAAACATTTTGGAAACCAAGCCAAAATAGGAAACTAAACATTTTGGAAACTTGGAAAATACTGAGTCATAAAAATTTTTGGAAACTTAAAATGACCCCGGAATGTCGAATTTTAGAGCCCAAAGGGGAACTTAGGGCCAAGTGACCCTAAATATAAAGTACATGAAATTTGACCCAATAACGGACTTGGAAAAGTGGCCTGAAGATGCCACCTAAGGCCTTAGAAAATGGCCCACATGCAAAAGGTTTTGGGCTTGAGTTCGAGTCACATAAGAAGCAAATAAAATAAGTTTTATTTTGCTTCTAGAAGCCCAAGAGGTGGACGGCACAAGGCTTGCAAAAGAGGAGTTTCACTCTCTTTAAAACTCGGCTAATTAGAAGATCATAAGGACTCTTAAGGGAAGAGTTTAATTCTCTTTAAAATTTGGCTAAATAGGTGGATAAATGAAGAATTATTCTTTAATTAGGAAAATAAGGAAGAGTGGTGGCCAAGTAAAGGATTCTTGGCCTAGTAAATTCGGCTATAAAAGGAGGGGACTAGGGCCATTCATTATTCATTCTCCCTCTCTTTTCCTCTGCCAAATATTCTTCTTGAGCATCCATTCTTTTCTTCTTTTCTTTAAGCCTCCCAACCGATTTCCTTCTAAGCCTATTATTCCTCTCTTCTTTCATCTTTGAAACCAAATACATGAGGGAATCATAGCCGATTGTTCATCAAGTCTCTAAACCAAATCTCTGAAGGTTGAAGTGAAGGTGCAATCGATTCCTTCAAATAAGGGTAAGATCCAAGTTTAGTTTTCCATTCTTTTATATTCTAGACTTATTGAAATTTAGAGACTAATTTTGATTATTAATCTTGGCGAATCATGGAAGAAGAAATTCTTTTCCGAAGGTACACCATAGGCCACGTGTTCCCTAGTTATTCGGTGAATTTGGATTTAAGATCCATGTAAGTACCTAAAAGTATTCTACCAAAGCTTGTATGATTATCTAGATCAGTTCTTTAATTATTAAAAAGCGAAAACTAACCCATATTGAGATTCAAGGTTGGTCGAATATCAAGTGAAGGAAAACCAAGTTTTCGGATTTGAATAAACACCAAATCGGCATCAAAGGTAAGTCTTTTACAAATCCTACTAGGATTTGGATATCATAGCCAAATAGAATTTATGCTAAGTAATAAAGGATGAATCAAATGTAGGGACTAAGGATCTAAACTTTAGATCTAGCTTTTGAATCTCAAGGAATCGCTAAACAAATCAGGTGTGTACGCTTACTAACTTTCGATATTTCATATGGCAATTATTTTTATTATATGATTATATGAATATGGCTAAGTACCCTAATGTGGTACAAAAGTACTCAGGTACGTTTCCTACTTCTGATAGAATTATGAAATATGTTATTTTATAACATGTGAATATTTGAATGTTAAGCATGATATATATATATTTGGGGCATTCGGGATTTATGTGAAAGGGGAAGAAGGTGTTGACTTGGTCTCACCAACGTTATATTTGAAGGTGTTGACTTCGGTCTCACCAACGTTATATTTGAAGGTGTTGACTTGGTCTCACCAACGCCACATTTGAAGGTGTTGACTTCGGTCTCACCAACGTTATATTTGAAGGTGTTGACTTCGGTCTCACCAACGTTATATTTGTAACACCCTGGTTTAGGGGCTAGGCAATTTGGGTATAATTCAAGTGTTGGAGGGTTTTGGGGTGTTTTGGATGTGTTTTAGAGTTTTAAGAACGCTTTAGTAAATGGGAAGACTTTGGAAAATTTTGGATTTTTAGTGGAAAAGGGAATCGGGCAAGGAGGCCTTAAGAATAATTTTCGGTAATTTATGGCACAAGAATGGCATCGGCAGAGTGGCTTCATCTTACGCTTAAGGAGGTGGAAGTAGCGCCTTTGAGGGTCTTAGGTTCGATCCAAGAAGGCAGCAGCTGGGTTTTAATTTTGGATTATGGCGCCACAGGATGAAAGCCTTAAAAGAGTCAGAGGCGCGTATTGGGCACAAGAAGCAGCTTGTCCAGGTGGTTCTCGTGTGGCACGTAGGAGTTGGAGGGGAGCGGAGGCGCAGGTTCGAGCGCTGAGCAAAGATTTTGGGCGTGATTTTATTTTATGCGGTTATGGGCTGGGCTAGGAAGGGTTAAGAATAAATGTTGGGGCCTTCTAGCATAAAATCAAAGTGGCCGAATGGCCCTGGGCTACCGCTTGATGTCTGGTTACCCCTGTGTCCCGTGTTCGAACCTTGGAGGTCGCAGGAGGGTTTTTTTCCTTTTGCCGCTGATTGGCATGAAGGTGGACTGCACATGGGAGAGCTAAGGTTGTTTAGTCCTTTTAGAATTCAAATTGGAAGGTAAAGTGATAAGGGTTGGGTTATTTTAATTATTTTAGATAGTAGTAGGATAATTGTAGGATTATTTTATTTAATGTAAGTAGGAGATAATGGTTGCTATTGGATTATTATGGGATTAAATCATTGTAGTTGGCGGAGGAAAAATAGCCTTGCATTAATACAAATTATTTTGAATTAATTCTAGTTTGTGGTCAATTCTATAAATAGGGTGTGCTCATCCCTTAATCGAATTTAGCCCTATTTCTTTTATGCCAAATTATTTCTAATTCTTCCTTAGCCTCTTGCGAAACTAAGTCAAGGAACACTTCCTCTTTGCTTTTATTTTGTGGAAGCCAAAGCCGAAAGTTGGTGCATCTATTTTCTCTCTCCTTTATACTTTTTCTTGGAAACTCGCTTAGTCGAATTCCCTTTTCTTCATAAAACAATTCTTTTGTTGCAACTCTTCAAGGCTTAGCGAAACTCCCTATTAGTCATTTTGGTGTAGTTAAGACGAATCAAGGCGAGCATCTCCAATCGGTTTTAGAGAAAGGGCTCGAGATTTGGAAGTAAGCAAGCAAAGACTTTACCCTTGAGTATTCGCTTGGTAAGTGATCCATTGGAATTCGCCTTAGGCCATTGTTTATGTTTTGTGTTGACCGAGTGGTGGCTATGATCTTTTAGGGCCAAATCGATGAAGCAAAGGGAGCCTTCGGATCTCAGATTTTGAAGGATGATTAGTAAGTGACTTAGATTCGTTAATAATAGATTATGACTTTGTTGATTAATCGTGGGTTCGATTAAGTATCGCCGATGGATGCGAGTGCCGGTCAAGAGGAGAAAGGAAAGCTCCCATCCTCAAGTTCAAAAAGAGATCGTCATTGCACGAGATTGGCCAACGGGGTGGGCGCAACGGAAAACGATAGGCAATAACGGTAGTCTCGCTAAACGATAGCATCGGATCGAGGGTTTAGAGCTTGAAAGTTATAAGGTGTGTAGTTAGCCATTGTTTTGGATTTGCGTGATATTTTCCTGCTTAATATGTTTGCTAACAAGTGCAAGAATGTGAAATTGATACCCTTGAAGGGGTATGATGATGACCAGTTAGTAGCAAATTGGTTAATATGTGATAATTGATTTTAATATGTGAGTATGCCTATGTTTGTGAATATCATGCACATGCATCATCTCCGCATTATATTATGTTACATGTGCATGGGTGGGTTTTTGAAAGAAGGTACGGGTGTACTTCGAGTACATGGTTGATGTCAGCTTTGTGCTACATCGTGGATTGGCGCTGACTGAGGTCGCGTTGTGGATCTTTGCGATTTAGTTCGCGTGGTTACCTTGATTGATATCGGCTTTATGCCATATCGTGGCTTGATGGATTGTCGTGTGCTCCATCGTGGTTTGATGTTAGCTATACGCTACATCGTGGATGGCATTGGTTGCCTTTTGGAGGAAAAGGAGAGGGTGACTCGATAGTCCCCAGTGCGCGATAGGTGGATAAGGGGTGTGTAGCGGTTGGACCTTAGGATTGGGTTGGGTTTCATGTTGCATTGTTCCGTTATGAGATGTTATGGAAATGGGCCAAGCCCAATATGACATGTGGATTGGTATGTTATGTGAACATACGTGAAATGGGCCAAGCCCAAGAATCGATGGATTAATGAGAAAAGGGCCGAGCCCAAGATTTGAATGTGGATTGAATGTGGGCCAAGCCCAGTTGTGGTAATATCTAAATGATTATATTTATATGTTGCATTTGATAATTGGGTTGATTTGTGGCTAGCATGTGGGTGGATATCGTTGGTTTAATTACATACTTGAGTCATTATGACTCACCCAATTATTTATCCAACATCGCAGTGACTTGTTGATCGGACCGGTTGGGAGAGGATGCAAGGTGGCCCATGCGAAGGAGATTTATTTAATTATTTTTAAGCAATTTTAATACTAAGTGTTTTGTTTAATATTGGTTGTAATAAGGGCCACTTTTGTTTAAAGTACTCTTTTATGGATGATGAAATTTATATCATACTTAGAAATATTTTTACAAATGATTTATCCTTAAATAAAATATAATAAAGTTTTAATTCAAACCAAGCTTATTATTTAATAATTTTAATGGAATTACTTCCTAAAATAAACAAAATTTTCAAGTTTTATTCTAAAGACAAAGATTTTCAATCGTCATTCATGTTGACATAACCAGATCCGGTCAAGGCTCGTGGGCGGGTTTGGGGATGTTCTGATTGGTATCGAGCCTTGTTCAAAACTCGGCTTTGAGGGTTTTGGGCCCAAAAACATTTTCAAAATGGGCTTTTCAAAATATGGGCTTTTATTTCGTGTTTTTCGGCATGGCACTGCATTCTCCTACCGAGTCCACTGTAAGTACTTCATACTTGTCAAGTAATTTGTTATATGAATTATGGGCTTTGTTGGGCTCAGAGATTAGTGAATTAGGATCTGCTTGAACCCTAGGATTAGTCTACTCAAACATATGCATAAAACTTAAAGCTCTTAAACAAACTCGTGAAATAAGTCGCCGAGTTAAGGTGTGGCAACTCTGTGCGCATGTCTAGGAGTGGTATTCAAGGGAGCTTGGTATTTAAGCGATCCGCTGACTCACCTCCTCTCACTTGAATCCTACAGTGCGTGCGAGCTACTGGTTCACCTTAACCAAGAGGACTTGTTCACAGTGAACCAATTATTAAAACCCAAAGGGATTAGCCTTCATTGCTTTAAAATTCTTGGTTTTAAAATTTTAAATTTACCCTTTTGGTTTGTAAACCCTAAATCTAGTTTTGAAAAAAAATGTTTTTTTAATTACCAAAATGCCCTAGTGGCAAGATTACAAAAATACCTCAGATTATAAAATTACCACACTACACTCAACTTTTGTTAAAATGATTTTCACTTTGCAAAATATTAAAATCTCTAGTGTTCAAAATATCAATATACCCCGATTTGGGAAAATTTACAAAAATACCCCTGTGTTGAAAATTACTAAAATGCCCTTGACTTTCAAAATTTCTGAGTTAACCCCAACTTTAATAAAATTCTCTCACTTTGCAAAAGTATCCAAAATTTTGTATTTCAAAATAATACCCGACTCTTGAAATTTACAAAATTACCACTGTTGACAAAATTACTAAAATACCCTAGTTTCCAAAATTACACAGATTCTAATTTGACAAATTTTAGAAATGCCCTCCGATGTGGAAATTTCAAAATGTTCGGTTTATTAAGTTTTAAAATTTCCACAGTTTATTACTTAAATGTCCTGTAGGACAAAATGATGTAAATATCTCCGGGGTAGAAAGCAGTAGGAAGGTCCGAATAGTGAATGTGGGTGGTAGATACCATCGAGTGTGCCTCACGAGGAATGAATGTGTTTTGATGATGAATGAATGTGTCTTCATTGAGAAATGAAGGTGTCTCTATTGATGAATGTGAAAGTGATTATCCGAATTAGAGTAGTAAAACTCGAATCAAACCTTGTGTGATCGAAAGAACTACTTCTAAAATCTTTCATTCATAAAATATGCTCATGTTAAATAGTGGAACAATTACTAATGCATAAAACTTCTTAATCGATTAAATCAAGACGATAGAGATGAGTTCTAGGGACGCAGAGAGGTAGAATGGCAAGACGGAACCGATAGGGTCCGCCATGGGTCGAAAATGAAGTGCCGCCAAAGAAGGGACGTGGAGGAGCAAGATCGAATCGAGAAGATGACACAAGATCGCGGGCCATGTTATGAAAAGCTAGAGCAAGTAGCGGAGTTAGTAGAGGAAATGGAACTCTAAGTCAAGATTCGGAAGGCTTAGATCGAATCTGAGCCGAGATCTTTAGAGGAGTGTCGGGAGTAGCTCCTAACGTGGCGAGTATTGGCTAGAAGCAATCGAAAGAATCATGGACGATTTGGATTGCACCAATGAAGAAAAGTCAAGGGTGTCAAGTTTCATTACTTCACGAAGCTTATCGTTGGTGGCTCACCGTCAAACAAGGTGTACCGTGGATCGACCGGATTGGGATTTCTTTAAGGCCAAGTTCAAGGAAAGTACGTGAGAGCCAGCTTATTTGGACTCGCAAAGGAAGGCGTTTCTAAATCTAGTGCAAGGAATAAGTCGGTAGCGGAATATGAAGCGGAGTTTAGCGACTAAGTCAAGACGCCCAAAGGAATCGTGGCTACCGATTCGAAAGAAGTGTTCGATTCAAGATGGGCTACGAGATGAGTTATGGAGTTGATCGCTCCGCATGCAGAGAAAGAGACTTTGCCATTTAGTGGAGAAAGCCGGATCACCAAGAGGTTAAGAAGACTATAAGGAAAACCGAGAGAAGAATAGGAACGAGAATAAGAGAAATGTTGGACCATCGGTGTCATTTGGTAATGTCCGAGAAAGACCAAGGACCGAGAACCCCGTAAGTGCACTTGTACCAGTGGATCGGAATCGTCCTTGTGCTCGGTGGAAGACCTCACACGAGAGTGTTGGGGAAATAGTAAAAATGCTTTGGTGTGGATCTAAGGCACATCTGGTTAAGAATTGTCCTCGAGCGACGAGGGGTCGTGGTTCAAGCCATGGAAGGAATGGTTCTAGTCAGAGTCAACCAAGGATGTGATAGCGGGTAAGCTCCTTTGCTTTGGTACATGCTTTGATTGCTTTGCTTGCTTGTGAATTAGCCTTTTCTGTGATGCTAAGAGAGGTGTTTTGAATTTTTGAATGCGAACTTAGAAACTGTGTTGGGAAGGTATGATAGTCTTAGTAAGATCAGAGTGCGCAGCATAAGCGTAAGGTGGTAAGATAGGTTGTACGGACGTTCGTTAGTAAAGTAATTTCGAGGACGAAATTATTTTAAGGAGGGTAGAATTGTAACACCCTGGTTTAGGGGCTAGGAAATTTGGGTATAATTCAAGTGTTGGAGGGTTTTTGGGGTGTTTTGGATGTGTTTTAGAGTTTTAAGAACGCTCGGAGTAAATGGGAAGACTTTGGAAAATTTTGGATTTTTAGTGGAAAAGGGAATCGGGCCAAGGGAGGCCTTAAGAATAATTTTCGGTAATTTATGGCACAAGAATGGCACTGGCAGAGTGGCTTCATGCGCTGCTTAAGGAAGCTGGAAGTAGCGCCTTTGAGGGTCTTAGGTTCGATCCAAGAAGGCAGCAGTTGGGTTTTAATTTTTGGATTATGGCGCTACAGGGATGAAAGCCTTAAAAGAGTCAAGCGATTGGCACAAGAAGCGGCTTGTCCAGTGGTTCTCGTCTGGCACGTAGGAGTTGGAGGGGAGCGGAGGCGCAGTTCGAGCGCTGGAGCGAGATTTTGGGCGTGATTTTATTTTATGCGGTTATGGCTTGGGCTAGGAAGGTTAAGAATAAATGTTGGCGCCTTCTAGCATAAAATCGAGTGGCAGAATGGCTGGGCGCCGCTTGATGTTTGGTTACCCCTGTGTCCCGTGTTCGAACCTTGGAGGCTGCAGGAGGGTTTTTTCCTTTTCTGTCATTGGCGTGAAGGTGGACTGCACATGGGAGAGCTAAGGTTGTTTAGTCCTTTTAGAATTCAAATTGGAAGGTAAAGTGATAAGGGTTGGGTTATTTTAATTATTTTAGATAGTAGTAGGATAATTGTAGGATTATTTTATTTAATGTAAGTAGGAGATAATGGTTGCTATTGGATTATTATGGGATTAAATCATTGTAGTTGGCAGAGGAAAAATAGCCTTGCGATTAATACAAATTATTTTGAATTAATTCTAGTTTGTGGCCGAATTCTATAAATAGGGGTGTGCTCATCCCTTAATCGAATTTTAGCCCTATTTCTTTTATGCCAAATTATTTCTAATTCTTCCCTTAGCCTCTTGCCGAAACCAAGTCAAGGAACACTTCCTCTTTTGCTTTTATTTTGTGGAAGCCAAAGCCGAAAGTTGGTGCATCTATTTTCTCTCTTCCTTTATACTTTTTCTTGGAAACTCTGCTTAGGCCGAATTCCCCTTTTCTTCATAAAACAATTCTTTTGTTGCAACTCTTCAAGGCTTAGCGAAACTCCTATTAGTCATTTTGGTGTAGTTAAGACGAATCAAGGCGGGAGCATCTCCAATCGGTTTTAGAAAGGGCTCTGAGATTTGGAAGCAAGCAAGCAAAGACTTTACCCTTGAGTATTCGTTTGGTAAGTGATCCATTGGAATTCGGCCTTAGGCCATTGTTTATGTTTTTGTGTTGACCGAGTGGTGGCTATGATCTTTTAGGGCCAAATCGACAGAAGCAAAGGGGAGCCTTCGGGATCTCAGTATTTCGGTAAGGATGATTAGTAAGTGACTTAGATTCGTTAATAATAGATTATGACTTTGTTGATTAATCGTGTGGTTCTGATTAAGTATCGCCGATGGATGCGAAAAGCGATCAAGAGGAGAAAGGAAAGCTCCATCCCAAGTTCAAAAGAGATCGTCATTGTACGAGATTGGCTACCGGTGTGGGCGCAACGGAAAACGATAGGCGGATAACGGTAGTCTCGCTAAACGATAAGCGTCGGGATCGAGGTTTAGAGCTTCAGGTTATAAGGTGTGTAGTTAGCCATTGTTTTGGATTTGCGTGATATTTGCTCATTTAATATGTTTGCTAACAAGTGCAGTAAATGTGAAATTGATACCCTTGAAGGGGGTATGATGATGACCAGGTTAGTAGCAAATTGGTTAATATGTGATAATTGATTTTTAATATGTGAGTATGCCTATGTTTGTGAATATCATGCACATGCATCATCTCCGCATTATATTATGTTACATGTGCATGGGTGGGTTTTTGAAAGAAGGTACGGGTGTACTTCGAGTACATGGTTGATGTCAGCTTTGTGCTACATCGTGGATTGGCGCTGACTGAGGTCGCGTTGTGGATCTTTGCGATTTAGTTCGCGTGGTTACCTTGATTGATATCGGCTTTATGCCATATCGTGGCTTGATGGATTCTTGTGTGCTCCATCGTGGTTTGATGTTAGCTATACGCTACATCGTGGATGGCATTGGTTGCCTTTTTGGAGGAAAAAGGAGAGGGTGACTCGATAGTCCCCTGGTGTGTGGTAGGCTGGATAAGGGGGTGTGTAGCGGTTGGACCTTAGGATTGGGTTGGGTTTCATGTTGCATTGTTCCGTTATGAGATGCTATGGAAATGGGCCAAGCCCAATATGACATGTGGATTGGTATGTTATGTGAACATACGTGGAAATGGGCCAAGCCCAGTAATCAGTGGATTAATGAGAAAAGGGCCGAGCCCAGTACTTGAATGTGGATTGAATGTGGGCCAAGCCCAGATTGTGGTAATATCTAAATGATTATATTTATATGTTGCATTTGATAATTGGGTTGATTTGTGGCTAGCATGTGGGTGGATATCAGTGGTTTAATTACACACTGAGTCATTATGACTCACCCAATTATTTATCCAACATCGCAGGTGACTTGTTGATCGGACCGGGTCGGAGAGGATGCAAGGTGGCCCATGCAGAAGGAGATTTATTTAATTATTTTTAAGCAATTTTAATACTAAGTGTTTTGTTTAATATTGGTTGTAATAAGGGCCACTTTTGTTTAAAGTACTCTTTTTATGGATGACAGAATTTATATCGTACTTAGAAATATTTTTACAAATGATTTATCCTTAAATAAAATATAATAAAGTTTTAATTCAAACCAAGCTTATTATTTAATAATTTTAATGGAATTACTTCCCGAAAATAAACAAAATTTTCAAGTTTTATTCTAAAGACAAAGATTTTCAATCGTCATTCCGCAGTGACATAACCAGATCCGGTCAAGGCTCGTGGGCCGGGTTTGGGGATGTTACAATATTTGAAGGTGTTGACTTCGGTCTCACCAACGTTATATTTGAAGGTGTTGACTTCGGTCTCACTAACGTTATATGGTGACTACGGTCACAAATATTTGAATATGGTGTGTAGCGGATGGAGGGTTGACTTAGTAGTCCCCACTGTGAATGGCGAATGCACGGTGGTGTGTAGCGGATGGACCATTAGGATTGGGTTTGGGTTGCATCATAATTTCATTTTATATGGATCCGATGATTTGAACATGAATGCCCGATTTGTTGAATGTTAGTATTGTGTGCACATTGAGTCATTGACTCACCCGTTAGGGAACTATTTTCGTGTGATGAACAATGACGAATGGGGCAGAGAGCGTTGAGGTGGCCATGCTACATTCGAGATTTTATTTAGTTTGGACTTTTACTTTTATTTTATTTTGGGTTTTACTTGATGTAATAAGGCCATAAGGCCCAAAGGATTTCTCTTTATTTTTGCTTTACTATTAAGTTTTATGCTAAGAACTATTTTGGATGTATTTAATTAAATGGGTTTACAAGTATAAATAAATGGGTTTACAACCTAAGCCCAACTCAAAACAATAGTTTTTCTAAAATTTACAAATTTTCTCTAAATGTAAAATGTTTGAAACCGGTTTACTTTAGGAACATACCAGATCCGGTCCATTCTCGTGGGTAGGGTGTGGGTGTTTCAATTTGGTATCGAGCCCGCTTTTAAACTCTCGGCTGTGGGCTAAGGCCCAAACGCTTTCAAAGCGAGCCAAATGATTATCTTTGAAAAAATAAGGTGTTTTCCGGCATGGCACCTAAGTCTCCAATTCATGATCCACCGGTAAGTACTTCTATCCATTGTGTGATTTATATTATGATTTGTAGAAGGGTAGAAATGGAATGGAACGAGAATAGAGATTAAGTACTTGAACCTAGGACTAGTTACCCCAATAATTACATAAGACTTAAATGCCTAATCAAACAAACCTATGATTAAGTCACCGAGCTAGGTGTCGTAAATCACAGTGCGATGTCTAGGAGTGGATTCAAGAAGAGCTTGGTATTTAAGCAGGTCTAGTGACTCACCTCCTCTTTACTCGAATCCTACAGTGCGAGTAAATTCACCCTAATCAAGAGGACTTAGTCACTGCTAAACCTAATAACTAAAACCCGAAAGGGACTAGCCGTATTTTTATGGAAACCCTAATTTTAAAATTTCTAAATTACCCTCTTGATTTGAAAAGAATATTTTATAAATTTTCCTAAAATATTTCGATTTACAAATTTACTAAAATACCCTTAGTGGTAAAATTACAAAATGCCCTTGGTTTATAAAATGTTCAACTACTCAACGACTTTACCAAAATTTCATTATTTTATAAACATTCAAAACCCTAATTTGTAAAATATCAAAATACCTTGATTTTGGAAAATTACAAATTGCCCCTAACTTACAAAATTACCAAATGACCCTAATTTCCAAAATTTTTGCAACTTCATCGTCCGAAAATAAATTTCTCAAAAGAACCCTCAAAGTTTTGCAACTTCTGAAATATCCTCGATTTATTAAAATTTTACAATTTACCCCGATTTGTGGAAAAATTACCAAAATACCTAATGTCCAAAAATTTCAAATACCTCGATTTCAAAATTTTCCAAAATACCCTGTGAACTTAAAAGGACCAAAAATACCTTGTGACAAAATCACCAAGGAACCTTATTTTGACAAATTACGAAAATACCTCGTAGGACAAATTACGAAAATACCCCGGGTAGTGGAAAACAACAAATGAAAAAAAAAACTACAACGTTTCTCCGAATGAACTAAGGTTCATAATTGTTTGATGGATGTGTGAATGAATGAAAAGACTGTGCATGTATGAATACTGAAAGAACCACTTCTAAAATTTTTCCATAAAACTTCTTCATGGTAATGAAGTAAAACAAGGACTAATTCATAAAACTTTTTAATTAAATCGCGATGTTAGAAATGAGTTCTAAGGAACATGAACTTAGAGAATGTGCCTAGAAAGTATGATAGTTCTTTAAGATCAGAGTGCGTAGCAATAGCGTTATGTGGTGAGTTAGACTGTACGGATGAACGATAGTAAGTAATTTCGAGGACGAAATTATTTTTAAGGGGTAGAACTGAACATCCTAGATTAGGGTTATGCATTCGTGCATAATTCATGAGATAGTGGGATCAGTAGGGTGTGTTGGATGTGTTCTGAAGAGTTTCAAGAACCCTAAGATGAAAGAAAATGAAAGGAAATGTAAGGAAATGTATGGAAATGTATGGAAATGTATGGAAATATATGGAAATGTAAGGAAATGTATGGAAATGTATGGAAATGTGTGGAAATGTAAGGAGATGTATGGAAATGTAAGGAAATGCTTTAGAAATGTTAAGTTTTGGAAACTAAACTAAAATAGGAAAGTGTCCATTTTGGAAACCGAAGTAAATTAGGAAAGTGAACATTTTGGAAACCAAGCCAAAAGAGGAAACTAAACATTTTGGAAACCAAGCCAAAAGAGGAAACTAAACATTTTGGAAACCAAACCAAAATAGAAAACTAAACATTTTGGAAACCAAACCAAAATAGGAAACTAAACATTTTGGAAACCAAGCCAAAATAGGAAACTAAACATTTTGGAAACTTGGAAAATACAGAGCCGCGTGAAAATTTTTGGAAACTTAAAATGACCCTTAATGTCGAATTTTAGAGCCCAAGGGAACTTAGGGCCAAGTGACCCTAAATATAAAGTACATAAAATTTGACCCAATAACGGACTTGGAAAAGTGGCTCAAGATGCCACCTAAGGCCTTAGAAAATGGCCCACATGCAAAAGGTTTTGGGCTTGAGTTCGAGTCACATAAAGCAAATAAAATAAGTTTTATTTTGCTTCTAGAAGCCCAAGAGGTGGATGGCACAAGGCTTGCAAAAGAGGAGTTTCACTCTCTTTAAAACTCCTGCTAATTAGAAGATCATAAGGACTCTTAAGGGAAGAGTTTAATTCTCTTTAAAATTTGGCCAAATAGGTGGATAAATGAAGAATTATTCTTTAATTAGGAAAATAAGGAAGAGTGGTGGCCAAGTAAAGGATTCTTGGCCTAGTAAATTCGGCTATAAAAGGAGGGACTAGGCCATTCATTATTCATTCTCCTCTCTTTTCCTCTGCCAAATATTCTTCTTGAGCATCCATTCTTTTCTTCTTTTCTTTTAGCCTCCTAGACGATTTCCTTCTAAGCCTATTATTCCTCTCTTCTTTCATCTTTGAAACCAAATACATAAGGGAATCATAGCCATTGTTCATCAAGTCTCTAAACCAAATCTCTCGAAAGTTGAAGTGAAGGTGCAATCGATTCCTTCAAATAAGGGTAAGATCCAAGTTTAGTTTTCCATTCTTTTATATTCTAGACTTACTGAAATTTAGAGACTAATTTCGATTATTAATCTTGGCGAATCATGGAAGAAGAAATTCTTTTCCGAAGGTACACCATAGGCCACGTGTTCCCTAGTTATTCGGTGAATTTGGATTTAAGATCCACAAGGTAAGTACCTAAAAGTATTCGACCAAAGCTTGTATGATTATCTAGATCAGTTTTTAATTATTAAAAAGTCAAAACTAACCCATATTGAGATTCAAGGTTGGCGAATATCAAGTGAAGGAAAACCAAGTTTTGGATTTGAATAAACACCAAATCGGCATCAAAGGTAAGTCTTTTACAAATCCTACTAGGATTTGGATATCATAGCCAAATAGAATTTATGCTAAGTAATAAAGGATGAATCAAATGTAGGGACTAAGGATCTAAACTTTAGATCTAGCTTTTCGAATCTCAAGGAATCGCTAAACAAATCGTGTGTACGCTCACTAACTTTCGATATTTCATATGGCAATTATTTTATTATATGATTATATGAATATGGCTAAGTACCCTAATGTGGTACAAAAGTACTCAGGTACGTTTCCTACTTCTGATAGAATTATGAAATATGTTATTTTATAACATGTGAATATTTGAATGTTAAGCATGATATATATATATTTGGGGCATTCGGGATTTATGTGAAAGGGGAAGAAGGTGTTGACTTCGGTCTCACCAACGTTATATTTGAAGGTGTTGACTTCGGTCTCACCAACGTTATATTTGAAGGTGTTGACTTCGGTCTCACCAATGTTATATGGTGACTACGGTCACAAATATTTGAATATGGTGTGTAGCGGATGGAGGGTTGACTTAGTAGTCCCCACGGTGTGAATGGCAGGTACGGGTGGTGTGTAGCGGATGGACCATTAGGATTGGGTTTGGGTTGCATCATAATTTCATTTTATATGGATCAGATGATTTGAACATGAATGCGATTTGTTGAATGTTAGTATTGTGTGCACATTGAGTCTGTTGACTCACCCCGTTATGGGAACTATTTTCAGGTGATGAACAGTGACGGACCGGGCGGTAGATCGTTGAGGTGGCCATGCTACATTCGGAGATTTTATTTAGTTTGGACTTTTACTTTTATTTTATTTTAGGTTTTACTTGATGTAATAAGGCCATAAGGCCCAAAGGATTTCTTTATTTTTGCTTTACTATTAAGTTTTATGCTAAGAACTATTTTGGATGTATTTAATTAAATGGGTTTACAAGTATAAATAAATGGGTTTACAACCTAAGCCCAACTCAAAACAATAGTTTTTCTAAAATTTACAAATTTTCTCTAAAACGAAAAATGTTTGAAACCGTTTACTTTAGGAACATACGGATCCGGTCCATTCTCGTGGTCGGGTGTGGGTGTTTCAACAACTCAAAGACGTTAGGCACTATTTCCAATTCCCAAATACGTAACATTGCCTTTATTTTAAAATCTTTAAATGGAGTGTAGCAGCTTTTACAAAATGACTCAGACGGATCAAATCAAGAGAAGGCTCGAGTCAAAACTTGAGATTTCTTTGTCCCGAAAAGATATAAACATCACATCCACTTTCGTTAGGACACAATGTTTTAATATCTCGTAATCAAAGCCGTCTCGTGATTTGCGAATTTCGTAAAAGGGATGTTAAGTAATTTAGTTAAACGAAAATCGCAACCCAAAGACGTTAGGGCACTATTTTTCAATTCCTAAATACTGAAACATCACCTTTATTCTAAAACCTTAATATGATAATTTTATTTAAATGTATTTTGTTTAACGATGAACATGTGTAAAAAGACTACTAATAATGATGATGACAATATCGAATAATAGTAATAGCAATACTAATAAAAATAGGATAATGATAATAATGATAATGATAATTAAACAATAAAATAGTAAAGTATAAAATAAGGTGAGAATAATGATATGAGCGATAGCGAAATGAGAATGAAAATAATATATTAATACTAAAGATAATAATAACAATGTTATAATAATAATAATAATAATAATAATAATAATAATAATAATAATAATAATAACAATGAAAATATAAGTAACACTAATAATATGTAATGTATAAATAGTAACGAGAAATAAAACAAAAGATGAAATGATAATAATAATAATAGTAGTAATAGTAATGATAGTAGATAATAAATAATAATGGTAAAGAAATAATAGTGACATGAATAATAGTGATCAATAATACTAAATAAACAATAGTAATAATAGATAATAGTAAAATAAATAATAATATAATTATAATAGTATTAATAATAAAATAATAATAATGGTAAATAATAATAATAAAAATAATAATAGCAACAATAAGTTTTAGCTAAGTTAAAAATAGTGAAACAATAAAAATAGGACTAAATTAAATTAAAAAGCAAAATTTAGGTAAATTTGAAATAAAAGAAAGATTAGGGCCTATTTACGCAAGAAAAGGACCTGGAGGGACCAAAGGGCAATTTTTCCATAAGTTAAAACGCAGTCATTCGAGGAGGACCAGATTGAAAACCGGACTAAATGTTTGGGCTAGATTTTAAAATAATAAAATTTAATTGAAAGCAATAAAAATGCGGAAGGGCTAAAAGTGCAATTAGCCCTTCCTTCAAAAACACTGTGGATCCCCAGAGCGGGTCAGGTCGCACGCGGGTCATGTTCAAAACGATGTCGTTTTGGGGTTAAAGGCCAGCCCCCAAAACGACGCCGTTTTGAGGGGCTATTTAAAGCCCAAAAATCAGAAAAAAAACAGATGTGCAGAGATTTTAAAAAAAAATTCTTTCCTCTTCTTTTTTCTCTGTAAGGGGGAGAGTTCAATGGGATTCAGCGGTCGCCGTCGTCTTGTGCCGTCATGCCGCCGTCGTACCTGTGGTAGAAAATCGCAATGCAGTACCTTTTTTTTCTTTTTTTTATTTTACGTTTTACCGCTTATATATGTATTTTTTAATTTTTGCATGAATAAAAGACTTACAAGAGTAAAACAAAGTAAAACTTTAAAAGAAAAAAGGAATCACCTTTTTAGTCTTTTATTTCGATGTTTGCGGATTTACTCTTTTTTGCGTTTGAATCTCTGTATCTATTTTTTTATATCAAAAAAAGAAGGACCCCTAAATACAAAACATGATTCGGCTTTTATAGCCTTTTAATTTGTTTGCTGTCATTTCGATTTCTTCTGCGTTGCTGTTGTTGCGTGTTTTGTTGTTCTTGCAGGGTATGGGGAGCAAGTGGTGATGGGATGGTGGCCGGTGGCGTCGGCAGGTGGTCACAGAGGCAAGGGGGTGTCAGAAGTTGAAGGGTCAGGGTAGGTAGGGGTTGGTTCGGCGCCGCCAGTAGCTAGGGTTAGGGTTAGGGTTTTTTTTTTTTTGGTTTTGGCTGAAAGTTGGTTTAATTTTGGGCCATTTGGGCTTGGTTTTTTTTATTTTTGTTTTGGTTTTGGTTTTATTAATGGGCCCCGGGCAAAATTTGGGCTCTACAGCTGCCCTCTTTGCTTGATGTCGTATAACGAGAAAGAAGCAAAGACTTTAAAAGGACCAAATTTTGCCCGGTCTTGCTGAGTCTCGGCTCTTCTTTTCTTCTTCAAGTAGCCTCGCCCTAACCTACTGGTCCGCTATATCTTTAAGGAGATGTGGTTGGTGGCTTAAATCTACTCCGTTGGAACTTCAAGGAAATGAGATTTGTTATCTTCAGTTTGCTCCACTGCATCTTCAAGGAGATAAGACTCGCATCTTCGATCTATTCCTGCAACTTCAGGGATGCCGGATCTTTCATCTTCAATCTGCTCCATTGCAAACTCATGGAGACAAGATCTGGTGTTTTCGATTTGCTCTTGCAACTTCAGGGAAATAAGGTATGGAATCTTCAGCTTGTTCCATTGCTAGTCAAGAAGACAGGATAATTATGTTCCACTGCTATTTAGGGCAACAGGATCGACGATCTTGACCTATTCCACTGCTGGTCAAGGACATAGGATGGTAACCTAAATCATGTTCCCTACTGGTTAGGGAGCCAAGATTCGCCTTCGATCTTGCCTCACTACTGGTTAGGGCGACAAGATCTACAATTTTTGACCCATTCCACTGCTGGTCAGTGGCAATAGGACGGTGGCCTAAATCATGTTCCTAATGGTTAGGGAGCCAAGATTTGCCTTCGATCTTGCCTCACTACTGGTCAGGGGCAGGAATTACAATTTTTGACCTATTCCACCGCTGGTCAGGGACCTAGGACGGTGGCCTAAATCATGTTCCCTACTGGTTAGGGAGTCAAGATTTGCCTTTGATCTTGCCCCATTACTGGTCAGGGCGACAAGATCTACAATTTTTGACCTATTCCACTGTTGGTCAGTGGCCATAGGATGGTGGCTTAAATCGTGTTCCCTACTGGTTAGGAAGCCATGATTTGCCTTCGATCTTGCCCCACTATTGGTCAGGGCGACAAGATCTACAGTTTTTAACCTATTCCACTGCTGGTCAGTGGCAATAGGACGGTGGCTTAAATCGTGTTCCCTCTCGGCTGAGGAGCCATGATTTGCCTTCGATCTTGCCCCACCACCGGTCGTATGCGACAAGATCTACAATTTTGACCTATTCCACTGCTGGTGGGTGACAATAGGACGGTGGCTTAAATCATGTTCCCTCTTGGTTGAGGAGCCATGATTTGCCTTCGATCTGCCTCACTCTTGGTCGTATGACAAGATCTACAACTTTGACCTATTCCACCGGTCGGTGGCAATAGGATGGTGGCTTAAATCATGTTCCCTACTGGTTAGGGAGCCATGATTTTCCTTCGATCTGGCCCCACTATTTGTCAGGGCGACAAGACCTACAATTTTTGACCTATTCCACTGCTGGTCAGTGGCAATAGGACAATTTTCAAGCTATTCCACCGCTGGTCGATGACAATAAGACCATGGCTTCACCAGTGTTGCTACACCGTCCTCTGGGGACATATCCTGTAGACTTGATTTTATATGCTTGTGTTTATGCCAAATGATGCGGATGCTATGGTCGGAATGACTCAAATGCTCCTGACTACGTGTGATATGGGGGAACTTACATGAATGCAGAATGTCATGAGAATGATGATTTTTCATAATAATTAAGATGCAATGACCGTAATAAATCGAATGCTCTTAACTGAATGATATTATGGAGGACATTTGCATGAATGCGAGATGTCATGGGAATGATCTTTTTTTTTAAAAAGCTTAGGGCTGTAATTGCTCGTTCGCTCGTCAAGGTCACGGCACGGACGCAATATCTCGTCGATATCTCGACAATAATCAAGAAATAGTCATGATTTTAGACTCCTCTTCCTCAAATGTTTCCAACCCCTAAGTGTGGAGGTTCCTAAACAACAGCCTTGTTTTAGGTTCCACTGCTTTTAGAGGCTTCCAGTAATAATAGGGACTCCTTTTATGGAAGCATTATGGGTCCATGGGTCGTTATTTCAATTGCAAACAACTTAAAGATTTAAAATAACAATGGAATTTATGAAGAATGGAATTAGATTAAATCAACAAAAGCAAACATTATTGGAGTACAAAAAATGAGAAAAAAGTAGGTGCCCCAGATATTGCAGCCTGAGCTTCACCACCAAACCCTTCCAAAGATCATTTTAAACTGAATAGACGTTGGGAGATCTGCAGTGCTTTGTAGATGTTCTGAGGTGTAACATTCCTCCTTTTGCTAATTCTGGAGGAACAAAAATTGTCACATACCTCCTCTTTTGTGCAAATTTGAGCCGCCCTTATCGGGTTTTCGACTCAAAACCCCTTTGGTCTCAAAGCGCCCTTTGCGGGTTTTCACTTTAGCCTCTCCGCTTTTTTTTTAAGGTCTTAAAGCGCCCTTTACAGGTTTTCACTTTAGCCTTTCCCTTCTTCAAGCATAATACTTCTTAACTGAATCTGAATTTATGGGATTGGGTAGATTTTTCCATCCATCTCGGCCAAAATTAATGCCCTCAAGAGAAAGCCTTTTCACCACATAAGGTCCTTCCCAATTTGGCATCCATTTCCATCTCAAATCCTTTTGTATGGGAGGATCTTTTTCAAAACTAAGTCTCCCTCGTGGAATTCTCTTGACGCCTTTTTTTATTGTATGCTCGCATCATTCGCTTTTGGTACATCCGACCATGACGGATAGCTTTCATCTCTTTTCTTCGATCGATTCAACTGGTCATATCGAGCTTGAATCCATTCTGCTTCATCCAATTTCAATTCGACAATACCGAAGGACAAAATTTCAACTTCGATGGGTAAAACCGCCTCCATTCCGTAAACCAAGGAGAAAGGAGTTGCCGGTGGAGGTTCGACCGACGCTCGATAGGTGAAAAGGGCAAATGGTAACTTCGTGCCAATCTTTGTAAGTCTCACCATCTTCCCTACTATCTTCTTGATAATCTTATTAGTCGCTTCTCTTGCACTGCTCATCTTTGGGCGATATGGTGACGAATTATGATGTCGATCTTGAATTGCTTACGGACATATGTAATCATCTTTGTTGTTCAAGTTTAACGATTATCGATATGATCCTCTCGGGCATTCCATATCTACATATGATTTCTTTTTAAGAACTTGTCGATCACGATTTTGTCACATTAGCATATGAAGTGGCCTCCACCCATTTAGTGAAGTAATCAATTACTACGAAGATGAACCGATGTCCATTGGAAGCTTTTGGAGAGATTGGTCCAATAACGTCCATGCCCCACATAGAAAAAGGCCATGGGGAGGTCATAACATGTAAAGGTGAGGGTGGTACATGAATCTTGTCTCCATAAATTTGGCACTTATGACATTTCTTAGCATAATCAATGCAATCTCTTTCCATGGTAAACCAATAATACCCGAATCTCATGATTTGTCTGGCCATTGCGAACCCATTGGCATGTGTTCCACAGACGCCCTCATGGACTTCTTCTAGGATCTACTTAGCCTCAGCGCCATCCACACATCTCAATAGCACTTGATCCTTTTTCCTTTTGTATAGGATCTCTCCATCTAAGACATAGTCACAAGCTAGTCTTCTCAACGTCCTTTTGTCATTTTCGGTTGCCTGATCAGGGTATTTATGATCTTTCACGTATTATAGTATATCGTGATACCACGGGTGATCATTTTGCTCCTCTTTTTCCACGTTGTAGCAATGGGCTGGGACCTCATAAATGCTCATTTGTATAGGCCTCATATCCTCCTTGTTGTTTGCTCATACCATAGAAGCCAATGTGGCTAGAGCATCAGCCATCTGATTTTCGTCCCTTGGTAGATAACTGAAAGTGATGTCATCGAACTCTTTGATCAGTTTTTGGACCAATCTTTTGTATTCGACCAATTTGGGATCTCTCGTCTCCCATTCTCCTTTAAGTTGATAAATCACTAATGCAGAGTCTCCGTATACTTCCAGCGCCTTAATTTTGCATTCTATAGCGGCACGAATACCCATGATGCAAGCTTCATACTCTGCCATATTGTTTGTACAATCAAAATCCAATTTACAAGTAAATGGGTAATGATCTCCGTTTGAGGACACCAGAACTGCCCCAATTCCATTGCCCATAGCATTCGATGCCACTTCAAAGTTCAGTTTCCAAGGACGACTTTTCGGGGTACCTTCTTCAGTGGTTGCTACGTACATTAGGTCTTTATTAGGGAAATCGAAGTCCAAAGGCTCATAATCTAACAGAGCTCTACTGGCCAGAAAATTCGCTATTGCACTTCCTTTTACCGCCTTTTGGTTTACATAAACTATGTCAAACTCAGAAAGTAATATTTGCCATCGGGCCATCCGTCCATTCAAATTAGTTGACTCCATTAGGTATTTCAGTGGGTCTAGCTTCGAGATGAGCCAGGTCATATGATACAACATGTACTGCCTCAATCTCCGAGTTGTCCGCACCAAGGCACAACATAGTTTCTCAATTGGTGAGTACCTTGTTTCACACTCGGTGAACTTTTACTAAGGTAGTATATTGCCTTTTCTTTCTTTCTTGACTCATCGTGTTGACCGAGTACACATCCCATTGAACTTTCCAGTACCGTTAAATAGAGGATTAAAGGCTTATCTGGATTAGGCGGTGTCAATACCGGAGGATTGGACAGGTATTGCTTTACTTTGTTGAAGGTCTTCGACATTCCTCGTCCCCACACACCGGATTGTGTTTTTAAGAAGACGAATATGGGGTCACATTTCTCAGTCAATTGTGAAATGAACCGCGTAATGTAATTTAATCTTCCTAAGAAACCTCGAACTTCTTTTTGCGTGCGAGGCGGAGGCAATTCTTGTATAGCCTTGACTTTGTTCAGGTCAACCTCAATCCCCTTTTCGCTGACTATAAATCCTAGTAGTTTCCCTGACCTAGCTCCAAAGGTACACTTTGCCGGGTTAAGCTTTAACTGGAATTTCCTCAACCTCAAAAATAACTTCCTTAAGACTTGGACATGCTCCTTTTCGCCGAGACTTGGCGATCATATCGTCGACATAAACCTCAATTTCTTTGTGCATCATGTCATGGAATAGGGTTACCATGGCTCTCGATATGTTGCTCCGCATTCTTCAAATTTCAAATGGCATTACCTTATAGCAAAAGGTTCCCCACATGGTTATGAACGTGGTTTTATTCATGTCTTCGAGAAGCATCTTTATCTGGTTGTATCCTGAGAAGCCATCCATGAATCAGAACAATGAATAACCCGCCGTATTATCCACTAAGGTGTCAATATGAGGTAACGGAAAATTGTCCTTCGGGCTAGCCTTGTTTAGATCCCTGTAGTCTATACACATTCGTACTTTCTTATCTTTCTTAGGGACGGGGACGATATTGGCTACCCATTCCGAGTACTTAACCACTTGCAAGAAGCCTGCGTCAAATTGCTTCTTGACCTCTTCTTTTATTTTCAAGAAAGCGTCTGCCTCATCCTCCAAGTTTCGTTGGGTGGCTTGTATTTTCAAGAAAACAAGGTACCACGATATCGCTTAACCCGGGCATGTCTTGATATGACCATGCGAAGACATCCTTGAATTCTTGGAGTAACTCAATGAGGTCTTGCTTTGTCTCTGCGGTGATCTCGGCTCCAATCTTCACTTCTTTCTTTTCTTGTCCATCTCCTAGGTTTACTATTTCCACCGATTCTTTGTGAGGTACGATTTGTTTCTCCTCTTGTTCTACCATCCTTAACAGTTCTGGAGCTAAGTCACAGCCTTGGTCATCTCCAAAATCCTGAAAATCTTTCGCACCCATATCTTGCTCAAAAGGACATTCCGAGTCATTGGTAGCGTTACTTAAATCATTGATATTTAGGGACCTGTTATGGAGATGAATAAAGGCTCATAGAATCATAGAATCTAGGCATGCTTATTGGTATCATAAATGAAGAATAGAAATGTTTAGAAGAATATCTAAAGAAAGAATAATGATAATGAATGAAATGAACATAAAAGAAAATTTGCTCAAAAGATGGCGGAGATATATTTATTGAAAATAACGATGCCTTATAGAAAATCATGCTTCACAAAAGGGACTCTTATTGCTTCTAGACTTAAAGCAACAAGTGTGTTCTGAGTATTACTCTTAATGAGTTCTAAAAGCTACAGGAATCTCCTCCGCAGTCCAGTTGTTTAGAACGCTGCCTAGCTCATAGGGGCGGATGCCATTTCGATTTTCTTCTTCAATCTTCCCCTCAGATATAGCATTGACGTGCACGATTTCTTCATTTTACGTTCCTCGTCCCGGATGGATAACCCCTCCTGATATAAAGGTCTCACGAATATGAAGAATTATCATCGGTTCACATTTAATCTCATCTCTACCCAAACGCGCCTTTCTTCTTTCTTGCTTCTTTTCTAACTCTTTTTTCTTTTGCTTTGCGTTCGGCTTGAATCCTAAGCCAAATAGGTCTCTTTTTTCTTTCAATCTCGGGACTTCGATTCCTCCTTGGAGATATCTTTCCAGTCCCTTTCCGGGTATGGCTCCATTTTCGACCATTAATTGCAAACCTATTTTTGTGGTTTTGGATAATTGAGGCATTAAGATCTTGTTTCCCTCGATGACGAATATTGCGTTGACGAATTCCAAAGAGCGAAAGAAACATTCAGTCGCTTCTTCATTTGCTTCTAAATATGGTGCATCATCGTTACTGCCATGATAATGTCTTCTTGAAATTTATTGTTACCAAACGGCCTTCCGTGACTAATTTCAATTTTTGGTGCAAGGATGAGGATCGCTCCTTGAAGTGTATCCAAGGTCTCCCCAACAAGCAGGTTATATGACTACCGATATCCATTACTATGAAATCCACTTTATATGTACTTGGGTCGATTAAAAGAGGTACTTCGATCCTTCCCATGACTTTCCTTTCTGTTCTATTGAATGCCCTTACTACATTGTAGTAGGCCTTCATGTGAGAGCTATCAATGGGTAACCGATTCAACGTCGATAATGGCAGGACATTGAGCGTCGATCCATTATCGACTAGTACCCCTGGTAGTGTGTATCCTTTGCACCGTGTAGTAATGTGGAGGGCCTTGATGGAACCCATACCTCCTGGCAGAATCTCGTCATCATTAAAGAAAATGAAGTTATCAGCACTTATATTGCTAATTAGACAATCCAACTTGTTAACGGTGATATCATTAGCAACATAAGTTTTATTCAATACTTTCATCAGTGCATTGCGATGCGCTTCTGAGCTTAATAGCAAGTCAAGCACAGATATACGAGTCGGCTGTTTATGCAGCTGCTCCACGACACTGTATTCACTATGTTTTAAAAACTTCAAGAATTCCCTAGCCTCATCTTCTTTCACTGGCTCATTTATAGGAGCTTCCTGTTTGGTCGCACTTTCTCTCTTTTGTTCGCCCACCAAGGTTTTTTTTTTGCAAGCTCGATCCGTGGATTTGCCGTGTCGTAATACGCTTTCCGCCACGCCGTATAGAGCCTACTTCTGGTTTCCCTTTGCGATCTTTGGACAAGTCTCCTTTCCGTGAATCATCACATTACTGATTGTAGCTCCAAGGACCTTTTGTTATCTTCATATGAAAAGGCCGCAGTCTTGGATCACAATCTTGAGGCTCCTGGTTTTCTTTACAGAAAGCGGATGAGTTCTCTATTTTAGGAATCATCAAGTTGCAATTAGAGTTCTGGGGAACCTCTTTGTTGTCTTCATATGAAAGGACCGTCGATTTACGAATCACGATCTTTGGAGTTGTCTTTATCCCGGTTCCATCGCTCTTTGGCCGCGAGATGATGACCAAAGGATAGCTAACTTTCGAGGCTTTTATTGCTGATTCATCTTCCAACACGCAAATGCTTCTTTCTTTTCGACCTTCATTAATCTCAAAAAACTCCAACTCTTTATTGTCCATCAGTCTTTGTACCAGAATTCTGAACTCAATACAGTCCTGGATTTCATGCCCCTCCATGTTATGAAACTCGCAACCTCTTATGGTTCTTTCATGCTTTCCTACTGGACTTGATACAGCTAATCCCCTCTTCATCATTTCTTTCCAAACTTTTTTCATCGGAGTCTTTACTTCGTTAACATCTCTTTTAACTCTTCTCCCCATGTTCTCACCTATCATATTGACCTCATGATTAGGCAGCGGGTGCCACGCGCTGGGGGTATCGTCTACTTTTATAACGCCCATCTGGATGAGTCTTTCTACCAGTTTTTTGAAAGCAAGACAGTGCTCTATTGAATGCCCCACAATCCCTGCATGGTACTCGCACTGTGCGTTCGCGTCATACCACTTAGGGTATGGGGGTTGCAGCGGTTTTAGGTAATGTGGGGAAACAATATGTGCATCACATAAGTTCTGGTACATTTTCTTGTACGTGACCGGGATTGGCGTGAATTGGATTTTTTTCGTGTTTTGCTTTATACTAGATTCCTGCCTAGAGGAGCCCTGATGATCGTGATTCTGACCTTGGGCTGATTCTGATGAATAGGCTTCGGATAACTTTTACTTAGGTTATTTACATCGTTCTCTCTTTTCTTTGGGATTGTCTTTCTGGTACTTTCTCGCACTTCTATCTTGCCACACTTGATTGCATTTTCTATCATTTCCCCTGACATCACGATGTCCGAAAAGCTTTAGTGGCGCTTCCCAAAGATGTGATTGATGAAAGGAGCTTTCAGCGTATTAATAAAGAGCATGGCTGTCTCCTTTTCAAAAGCGATGGCTGAACTTGTATTGCTACTTCTCTCCATCATTGGGCATCTTGTCTAAAACTTTCACCGACTTTTCTCCATATTTTGAGCGTGATTCTATCAGAGCAATATCGACCACATGGCCATAATATTTCATGAAGGCACATGCGTGTCCTTCCACGTCTTGATTTGGGCACAACTAAGTTTGGTTATACCATTTGGTGGCGAACCCCAAACCGCCTTGAAAACAAAGCAGTGAATCAACAATCGGTCATTATTAAGGTGCCACGCCATCCGCCGTAAACATTGTGATGTGCGCCTCGGGAATGCCTAGTCTCGTTATATTTCTCAAACTCGGTGTTTTGAACTTTGGCGAAAGGACTAAGTCCGGGACCAGACTTAAGTCTTTAGCGTCCATCCCGTAACGATGGTCAATCGTTTCTATTTCTTTAAACCTTTCTTCTAGCCACTTGCAATGGTTCTCAAGTTACTTTGACAAATCTATTTTTGCCTTGTCCATTTCTGCCAGTTCATCAAAATCCGAGACCACAGGGTTAGCCGGACTTTCCACAGGTTAGTACCGAACTAGTTGGAAGGTGGGCTGGTATCGCGGTACCAACCTGATATTGTGGTCTAATAGTAACAGGCGTCCTTTGGGGATGCACGTCCGGTGGCGCTTGGGTATTAGGTGGGGTAAAACCCGGAGGGTAAACAAGGTCGTCATTATCATTTCCCAAACTAGTAGCAACGCCCTTTCCTTTCTCACGTTCATTGGCCAACAACTGCGCCAATTGATTCATCATGCTATTTTGAGATTCTTGCATTCGTTCTATCATGTCTTGTTGCATCTTGATTAATCGTTCTTGCATCTGCTCCTGTATTTCCTTTTGCATTTGTTCTAGTCTTTCCATTCTTTGATCCATGATTTTTGTTTTGCCTCGTGTATTGTAGCGATGTTCCAGGGTCACTGTCATAATTTAAGGTTCCTTTGTGAGATTTAATGCACATGATGCAATGTAATGCTAATGCATGAAATGTATGCAAAAAAGGCATTAATTCTGATTCAATTTCCATTAGAATAACTTTTCTAGAAAACAAGTTTCTTTACATAAAATGGATTACATATATGGCCTCGCCCTAATACTTAAGGCCTTGACTTCCTCAAGAAGCCTAGCTAACTCTTGACCTTGCTCTGACTTCGACTCGTAAAATAAACTTAATACATCAACTTGGACTGCTAAGGTTTGTAAGTGATCCGCCACCTCTCGCACTTGAGCCAGCGGCTTCCCGTAATGTAATCCGATCTACGACTTGGTTTTGAGCGTGATGAAGTTGTTGCTTCTAACGCTCCTCATTGACTTCAAGCTCCACCGTAGCTCGCAACCATGTAAAGCGGACTCGACTCTTGATTCTTACTTTCATTTCTTTGATTTTACTCAGACTAGCCTTTAATTCGACTGCAGAGTTGCGGCTACGATACTGATACAAGGATCTTTCCAATTCTGCCACTCGAGCCTTTAATTCCTCTTTCTCGTTCTAGGTTTTTACCAAACTTCTTTTCAGAGTAGTTTCTCGAACTTGAGTATCTCGGAGTTCCCTTTCCTATTGACTAGATCTATTTTTTCAGTAACACCTAGTTTAGGGGTTATGCGTTTGGAGCATAACCCGAGTGTTTAGTGAGCTTATGGTCAAGTCGGATGAATTCTAAGGGGTTTAGAGAACCCTAGAAGGTAAGGGATGACTTAGGAAATTTTGGATTTTAGTGTAAAAAAAAAAAGGGGAAGCGGGCAAGAAGGCCTTAAAACAATTTTGTGGAGTTTAGGACACAAGAAAGGAATTAGCAAAGTGGCTTGGGCGCTAAGTGCAAAGGGTGCCAAGGGAAGGGGTTGAATAGCATGAGAAGCGGTTGGGCTTTATTTTTGTTTTTTAGCGTTAAAAATGGAGTTGGGCTAGGTAGGCTTTAAAGGAATTTTGTGGGCATTTTAGCAAATGGAAGGTCGTGGTAGAGTGGCCTCCGTCTTGCACGCTTAAGAGCTTGGGAGGGCGCCATTAAGGACTGGTTCGAATCCAGTGGCAGTGATAAAGGGTTTTATTTTGTTTTTGGGGCGTTAAATGGAAGGGGCTAAGGAAGTAGGGCTTAAAAGAATATATTGCGTGTTTATGACACAAAACAACGCCTTGGCCGAATGGCCTGAGGCGCTACCTGGCTGCTTGTTCCACCAGGTCCTGCGTTCGAACCATGGAGGCTGCAGTTGGGGTTTTCTTTTGCTGCTGACATGAAGAGGTGGCGTGAAGGTGGACGGCACAAGGGAGCTTCAATGGATTAAGCTGCTGTTGTTTATTTTTTTTTTTGAATTCGGTTGGTAAGTAAGTGATAAGCTTACTTTATTTTATTTATTTTATATAATTTTAGGATTATTTTATTTAGTTTAAATTAGTAAATAGGAGTTGTTATTGGTTTATTTGAATTTGATAAGGAGATAAAATATGGGATAAATTAGAAGTGGACTAATTCAAATTAGTTTGAATTAGTGTGTGGTGGCTTGATTTTGGAGTCTTCAAAGGGAGGGGGTGCCGAACTCTTTAAATAGGGGGATGCTCACCTTTGCCACCCTTTTTACCATTTGTTCACTTTGCCGAATTCTTCTACTTTCTCCCCTTAGCCATCTTTTCTTTTCTTCTTTCCAATACTTTCTCCTTGTATAGCTGAATATTCACTCCTTGTTGGAAGTCATAGCCTTTTATGTATTTATTTTCTCTCCCTTCCTTCACACTTTGCTTGATATTGCCGAATCATTTGGCCTCTCATTCTCTCTGCTTTGTTTACAAGTCCCTGAAGCCGAACCTATTCCTTGTGGTGGCCGATTTTTGGTTGGGCAAAGGTTGGAGCGTTGGGTCGTTTCTTTAGTTATTGAGAAAGGTAAGGATTTATGTTATTAACCTATCTCTTTTAGTAGTGGTTAATCAAAGGGTGGTCTTGGTGTTTGGAGTGGCGAATGTTCTTTAAATATCGTGTTTCTTTTGTGTATAACGGTGTGAGGGAACAATTAGAAATTTGTTCAAATTCGGCTACTCAAGGTAAGGTGGTGGTAAGTATTGACCAAGAGGCCATACTCATGGTTTTTATTAGTAGCCGATTCTAACAGTTGTGTAACAGGGATTACGACAGTTCAAGGACGAGTGCAGTTTTTTGAGATTTCGATAAGTAAGGTAAGGGACTTGTGGTATTCGGCCATAGGCCATTTTATGGGTTTTAGGTGCTAACCGATTGTGATTTTGGAGGTTTAGGGCTAGTCGATGATAAACAAGCCTTGAGGATTTAAGATCTTTCGGTAAGGATGTTAAGTTATGGTTCTTTTTCGTTTAAGATCTCGTGCTTGTCGATTAACGAAGTGTTTTGATTAAGCGTTTTGATGGAGGCCAATACCGGTCAAGGAGGACAAGAAAGTCTCTATTCAAGTTTAAGAAAAGAGTCATCTCGTGGTTCGAGATTGGCCACGGGGTGTGGGCGGCGTCGAAAGCGCAGATTAGGCAAATAATAGTAGTCTCGCTTAGCGATAGTGTTGGGATCGAGTCTAGAGCTTGAGTTATAAGGTGTGTAGCTAGCCCTCTTTTTCGGTTTTATGTGTATAATGTGTTTACTAACAATGCAGTTGATGAATGTGACATAAATACCCTTAAAGGGTATAGTGATGATCGAGTTAATACCGAACACAGTGGAAATGTGATTACTTGCTTGTATATGAGTATGCTTGTGGATATTAATAAGCATGTGCATGCATTATCATGATTATATTTTATGTGGCATGTGCATGGGTGGGTTATGAAAAGAAGGTGCGGTGTACTTGAGTGCGTGGTTGATGAGTGGCTATGTGCCTCATCGTGATTGATATAGGCTATGTGCCATATCGTGGATTGATGAGTGTTGTGTGTCCCATCGTAATTTTGGTGTTAGCTACGGCTACATCGTGGATTAGTATGGCCCGACCGAGGTCGCGTTGTGGATTTTGTGCTTAATTGCACGTGGAGTTAAAAGGAGAGGTGATTTAATAATCCCCGGTGTGTGGTAAATGGATAAGGGGTGTGTAGAGGATGGATCTTAGGCTTGGCTTGGGATTCATTTTGCATAAATTGTGCATTGTGATAATATGTGATTGTGGACTTGTACAAGAAATGGGCTAAGCCAAGATGTGGAGGTATGTGGCTAATTACCCGATCATTTGATAAGTGCTATGAGTGTGGGCCAAGCCCGAATATGATATGATCTGAACATGATATATTATATCGATGCATGGGTTATTATGTGGTTAGCATGTGGGCGGAATTCAAGGTGGTTAATTACATCGAGTGCATGTGACTCACCCAACTTTTTAAACCTCGCAGTGATTCGTGATTAATGGACCGGGTTGGAGTGGATACAAAGGTGGCCATGCGAAGCGATTTTCATCGAGAGATGTTTTACTAGTTTTAGTTGATTATTAATGATTTTTTTATATTATCAATATTTTGGGAATTTATTCGATGTAATAAGGGCCACTTTTATTTAAAGTATTCTATTTATGGTCGTTGAAGTTTATATTATACTTAGAAATATTTTCACAAATGATTTATATTATAACAACTTATAATAATGTTTTTTTAATTCAAAATTTTCAATAAGCTTATACCATCCAATAATTTTAACGGACATAGTTTTCAAAAAGTTAACAAAATTTTCAAGTTTTATTCTAAAGTCAAAAAGGTTTTTCAAACATTTTCCGCAGTGACATACCGGATCCGGTCAGGACTTGTGGGCCGGGTTTGGGGTGTTACATTTTCCTCTCTAAGTTTTTGACACCATTGCTCTGACGTTTTTCCTAATCCAGCAAGTTTCATTGACCTTCGCAGCTTCTTATAGTCTGTTTTTAAACTGTCCAAATCTTCCTCAGCCTTATTTTTTTCCTTTTCTCAGCTTTTCGGCTTCCAGCTTCTGAATGTCAACTTCTAATCCTAGCTACAATTTCTCTTCTTCTAATTGTTCTATCCTTTTTCCCTAATTCCGCATTCTTTTTCTCAAAATCTTGTTTGATGATTTCGAGCTCTGATGGGATTACCTGCAGGTGCTCCTCCATTGATCGGGCGTTTTCTTGACCTGATGTGGGAATGTTGTCGTTGATTCTCTAACTCCACCATCGGTCATATTCGGGGGTTGTCATCGGGTTAGTGGCAAACCTTTTCATTCTGTGAGTCCGACTCCAAGCACTCGCTATTTCACGAACTCTTTTCTTACAATTGTCTCCTTTGTATTCAAATTCGCACTGAATTAGACCTTGTGTTGTAGGTATAAACTATCTCGATCTGTACTGTTTCAACATGAGGAGAGGAGCATATCCGACAGCTCTCAATACTCCCAGTAGAGGAACCCAGTTAAAATCTCCACACCGGTATAAGATCTCATCAGAATCATTAAAGGAGCTTTCCATTCTACGTCTTCTTCTTGCGTGTTTTGCGAATCATCATCCATTTTTCTTACAGAAGATCGTCTCGCCTTGGCGTGGTACGCTAATTCTTTTAGCGGGAATAGTCCTCGAAGAAGATTCGACACGATGCCTTTTTTGCTTTCCAAAAGTGACTGTTGAACCATGTTAGTAAGAGCTGAGCACAATCGGTAAATCTTCCTTCGCCCGCTCTTCAGCACGCGCTTAGGGACCTGAAAGTTTCGGCGAATTGCGAGAACGGGTGTGACTCTTCTATCCAATCATCGAATAAGTCCGAGACCGCCTCGTCCACATGCCCTAGAGCTTTAGGAAAATAATCACCCATAAATGCTCAAGGCAAAATGTCAACCCTTTTCTTCACGTTAAGATGCACTATGATCAAATCCCTTAAATTCCTCCAAGGGATGCATTTACAATCTCCCTTTTATTTTATCCGAGCTATAACCCACTGCTCGCTCATCCCCGTAATATTTATCAGCTTTTTTAAGAATGTGGGGACATTAACAGGTCTTGCATAAACTTTGTCAGTTTGAATTTTTGGGCAACGGAGTAAAGCTGTGTATTCTTCTATAGTAGGCACCAGGTCCACTTTCCCAAAAGCAAAATAACTATAAGCAGGATTCCAAAATTGGGCTATAGCTCGGAATAAGTACTGGTCTACCTTGATGTCGAGCAAATAAGGCAGATCACCGTAATGACAGTAGAATAGTTTCTTGATCTCGTCGTCCCATTGACTCCATATCTCTTTCATCTCTTGAAGATTATTTTGAGTGCCACTGATACGTGTGAAGTCCTATAATTCTGACATGTGCCCTTCTGTAAGACTATCACCTTTTTCTTGTTGTCTTGTCTCTACCCATATTCTGACTACGCATTGTCCTCCACTCAATCAAGAAACCCCCTTTCCATGACAAGCTATCTATTTGGCAATTGAATGTGAATCAACACCTTTTTGATGAATATGCCATGCAAAAATAAAAATAGAGCAAATCAGTATTCCATACACAGTAAGCAAAGAATAAAAAAACCTAATCTGTTAACCACTAGGATTTGGCATGGCTCTACCTAGGGTGGGTCCTTAGGGTTTACTATATGAGGTTCGGTTCTAGAGAGGGGTACCTGAACCAGCAGATTCCTCGATCCTCACCCATTATAGGCTCATATGGATCGAGTTAAGTTCAGGGGATACATTTCCCTATGGCTGCATGGAGATGAAAATCTCACGAAGACATAGGTACGGATGTATCCCGGCGATCTACTATCCTGCACGGAGGTGAAAACCTCACGAAGGAGTAGCTTCTCACTCTCACTTAAAGGTGTGACCACAACGGTCATGCAATGCAATGCCGAAATTGAAACAACATGCAATAAAAAGATCGTAATTTTCAAATCGAACTTTCAAACTTCCAACAAAAGACAGAAAATAATCAATTTATGGCTTGACTTTCTAAATCGATCCCAATGGAGTCGCTAAGTCGTCGTAACCATTTTTTTTTTTGAAAACAAAATGGGGTTCGACTTTAGTTTTGAAAACAAGAATAAAGCGGAGTCGCCACCAATCCCTTTTGTTGAGGTATGATTGGGTCACCTCGTAAAATGGTTATTTTTAATAAATGTTTGATTTATCAAAACAACGATTTTGGTCTACTGAAATCCAAAAAACGAGTTCGAAGTCGATTACATACGAGGAAGGGTTAGCACCCTCGATCGCCCAAAATTGGTACCAAAATGATTAATTAGTGTCTTAATGTCAGAAATTTGAAAAGATTTTTAAAATACGGAGATCCTTTAAAAGGTATTAGGATATTTGAGATTTCTTTGTTCCGAGAGGGTACAAACATCACATCCAGCACGTTAGGACATGATATTCTACACCTTCGTAATCAAAGCTATCTCGTGATTTTACGAAGTTTATCAAAAGGATGTTTAGTTATTTAGTCCAACGGAAAAATGCAACCCAGCACGTTAGGGCACTATTTCCCGAATTCCCAAATACAGAACATTGCCTTTATTTTAAAATCTTTAAATGGAGTGTAGCAGTTTTACAAAATGACTCGTATCGGATCAAATCAAGAGAAGGCTCGAATCAAAACTTGAGATTTCTTTGTCCCGAAAAGATATAAACATCACATCCAGCTCGTTAGGACACAATGTTTTAATCTCTCGTAATCAAAGTCGTCTCGTGATTTGCAAAATTTCGTAAAAGGGATGTTAAGTAATTTAGTTAAACGGAAAATCGCAACCCAGCACGTTAGGGCACTATTTTCCGAATTCCTAAATACGAAACATCACCTTTATTCTAAAACCTTAATATGATAATTTTACGAAATGTATTTTGTTTAACGATGAACATGTGTAAAAGACTACTAATAATGATGATGACAATATCGAATAATAGTAATAGCAATACTAATGAAAATAGGATAATGATAATAATGATAATTAAACAATAAAATAGTAAAGTATAAAATAAGGTGAGAATAATGATATGAGCGATAGCGAAATGAGAATGAAAATAATATATTAATACTAAAGATAATAATAACAATGTTATAATAATAATAATGATAATAATAATAATGATAATAATAATAATAACAATGAAAATATAAGTAACACTAATAATATGTAATGTATAAATAGTAACGAGAAATAAAACGAAAGATGAAATGATAATAATAATAATAGTAGTAATAGTAATGATAGTAGATAATAAATAATAATGGTAAAGAAATAATAGTGACATGAATAATAGTGATCAATAATACTAAATAAACAATAGTAATAATAGATAATAGTAAAATAAATAATAATATAATAATAATAGTATTAATAATAAAATAATAATAATGGTAAATAATAATAATAAAATAATAATAATAGCAATAAGTTTTAGCTAAGTTAAAATAGTGAAACAATAAAAATAGGACTAAATTAAATTAAAAGCAAAATTTGGGCAAATTTGAAATAAAAGAAAGATTAGGGCCTATTTACGCCTTGAAGCAATTTGGAGGGACCAAAGGGCAATTTTTCATAAGTTAAAACGCAATGACCAGATTGAAAATTGGACTAAATGTTCGGCTAGATTTTAAAATAATAAAAATTTAATTGAAAGCAATAAAAATGCGGAAGGGCTAAAATGCAATTAGCCCTTCCTTCAAAACACGCGATCCCGGAGCGGGTCGGTCGCACGTGGGTCATGTTCAAACGACGCCGTTTTGGGGTTAAAACCGATCCCAAAACGCGCCGTTTTGAGGGGTTATTTAAAGCCCAAAAATCAGAAAAAAACAGATGTGCAGAGATTTTAAAACAAAATTCTTTCCTCTTCTTTTTTTTCTCTGTAAGGGGGGAGAGTCCGGTGGGATTTCGGTCATGCGCAGTGCCGGTTGATCTGCCGCCATGCCTGCATTACCAGTGGCTGTAAATCGCAATAGGTACCTTTTTTTTCTTTTTTTTATTTTATGTTTTACCAGTTTATATATGTATTTTTTTTGCATGAATAAAAAGACTTACAGTAGCAAAACAAAGTAAAACTTTAAAAGAAAAAAGGAATCACCTTTTCAGTCTTTTATTTCGATGTTTGCGGATTTACTCTTTTTTGCGTTTGAATCTCTGTATCTATTTTTTGATATCAAAACAAGAAGGACCCCTAAATACAAAACATGATTCGGCTTTTATAGACTTTTAATTTGTTTGCTGTCATTTTGATTTCTTCTGCGCTGCTGTTGTTGCATGTTTTCTTGTTCTTGCAGGGTATGGGGAGCAAGTGGCGATGGGATGGTGGCCGGTGGCGTCGGCAGGTGGTCACAGAGGCAAGGGGTGTCAGAAGTTGAAGGGTCAGGGTAGGTAGGGGTTGGTTCGGCGCCGCCAGTAGCTAGGGTTAGGGTTAGGGTTTTTTTTTGGTTTTGGCTAAAAGTTGGTTTAATTTTGGGCCATTTGGGCCTATTTTTTTTTTGGGTTTGGTTTTATTAATGGGCCCCGGGCAAAATTTGGGCTCTACACTATTAATAAATTAATATACAAATAATAAAGAAAATAATATATAATAATTAATATGATAAGATAATTTTATACAATGTTAAAATGATTTAAAATAAAATAAAATAATATGGTTTTTTTAAAAACGAACAAAGAAATAGGGTTTAAATAGCAATAAAAATAGATATAAAAGAACTAAATCATAACACGCATTAAACCACAGGGACTTATTGGGCAATTATGCCTTCTTTCCAAAACGACGTCGTTCTAATTTTTGCCTTTAAGCAGCCCGAGCACTCGATTGAAACAAAAGAAATAATTTTAGAGCTAATTTAATAAAAAATAAAAATTCAAATTGGACCGAATTAAAAATACTAAAATAGCGGAAGGATCAAAGAAGCAATTAGCCTTTTTCAAAAAAAAAGCGTGGATCCTCCCCGAATTTTTGGGTCAACGCGCGAATCCTCCCTGAACGACACTGTTTTGTGGTTATTAACTTAAGCAAAAAATTGCGTCGTTTCAATAAGGATATATAAGCTAAAATCAGCCGAAAAATTTCATTTTAACACCTTTGGAGAAAAAAAATAAACAAGAGCTCTGCAGGTCCTTGGCCTGAGCGATTTTCGGAAGAGTTCCAGTGAAGCTCCAACACCGTCCGTCGCCGTCTGCAGCCGATGTCGGCCACCGTGAATTCCCAAAAATAGGTAAAATTTCCCTTTTTAATATTTTAATATATGTATATTATATGGTTTAAAAAAAAAGATAGAAGAAAAAATAAGAAATAACAGTATTCAAAAATAAATAAAAAATAAAAAAACGAAAACAAATCATCTGAAATCACCTCTGCTATTGGGTTTTCTCTGTTTTTATTATTGTATATTTCTTGCTTGTGTCCTATTACAGATTATTATAGGGTTTTTATAGCCCTCGAAATGAAAAATAAAAAAGGAAAAAAATATCTTGTCCCATTTTGCCATATTCTGCTGCTGTTTTTCCTTGTTTCTGCAGGAGAATGACGATAAGCCCAGTGTCGAAGTGATTCGCGCGCGAATCGTGGCTTGACGAGGGGCGCGAGGAAGGGCTGCTTGCTGGGGCGCTTGCGGCATAGTGGAAACCTAGGGTTTCCTGCGTCCACAAGCCATTTGGGCCACTTGGGCCAGCCTAGTTTTTGGGTCGTTGGGTCTGGGTCTTTAGGGTGTAATTGGGCTAATCAGATTTGGGTAGTTTAATGGTTTTGGTATTTGTAAAAGGACTATAAAAGGACATTTGGTATATTTTTTGGTTTTTTATATTCGGGCTTATTTTTATTTACATAGGCCCGCAAAATGGGCCTCTTACAGCTGCCCCTCTTTGCTCATTATCGTGAAACGAGAATAGAGCAAAGACAATAGAATGTCCAATTTTGCCCGGTCTTTGTCGAGCTTTGACTTCTTGATCCTCGATTTCTTCAAATGGCTTCCAACTCCACTGCAACTTCAACGGTATTGGAATTTCATCTTGATTTTAGTAAGTCTGATGGCTTCAATTTGCTTCACTGCCACTTCAGGAAGGAAAGATCTATTGTTTTTTAGCTCGCTCTACTGCAAACTCAGAGAGCCAAAGCTAATGTCTTTGATCTTCTTCCTGCAACTTTAAGAAAGTAAGATATGTTGACTTCGATCTGCTTCACTGCAACTTCAGGAATGCTAGATCTACTGTCTTTAGTCTGTTTCGCTGCAACTTCAAGGAGATAAGACTATAATATTTAGCCTGCTCCCTTACTACCTTATGGAGATAAGGCTGGTGGCTAAAATCTGCTCCTCTGCTACTTCGGGGAGATAAGATTCACCATCTCTGATTTGATCCACTACAACTTCAGGGAGACAAAATCTACAATATTTAATCTGCTTCCTTGCTACCTCTGGAAGATAAGACTACAAACTTCAACCTGCTCCCTTGTTACCTCAGGGAGATAAGGCTGGTGGCTAAAATCTGCTCCCCTGCTACCTCGGGAAGATAAGATTCACTGTCTTCGATTTGTTCCACTGCAACTTCAAGGAGACAAAATCTACAATCTTTAGTCTGCTTCATTGCTATGTCAGGAAGATAAGACTTGAAACTTCAGCCTGCTCCCTTACTATCTCAAGGAGATAAGGCTGGTGGTTAAAATCTGCTCCCCTGCTACCTCTGGAAGATAAGATTCGCCAAATTCGATCTGCTTTGCTACCGCTTAGGGAGATAAGATCTACAATCTTCAGTCTACCCCACTACTATCTCGAGGGGACAAAATCTGAACTTTTCAGTCTATTTCCTTACTATCTCAGGAAGACTTCAATCTTCAATCTGCTCCACTACCATCTCGAGGGAAAAAATCTGAACTTTTCTGTCTACTTTCTTACTATCTCAGGAAGACTTCAATCTTCAGTCTGCTCCACTGCCATCTCGAGAGAACAAAATCGAACTTTCCAATTTGCTTCCTTACTATCTCAAGAAGACTACAATCTTCAGCCTACTCCACTACCATCTCGAGGGAACAAAATCTAAACTTTCCAATTTGCTTCCTTACTATCTGAGAAAGACTTCAATCTTCAGCCTGCTCCACTACCATCTTGAGGGAACAAAATCTGAACTTTCTAATTTGCTTCCTTACTATCTTAGAAAGACTTCAATCTTCAGTCTACTCCACTACCGTCTCGAGGGAACAAAATCTGAACTTTCCAATTTGCTTTCTTACTATCTCAGGAAGACTTCAATCTTCAGTCTGCTCCTCTACCATTTCGATGGAACAAAATCTGAACTTTCCAATTTGCTTCCTTACTATTTCAAGAAAATTTTAATCTTCAGTTTGCTCCACTACCATCTCGAGGGAACAAAATCTGAACTTTTCAATTTGCTTCCTTAGGAAGACTTCAATCTTTAGTCTGCTCCACTACCATCTCGAGGGAACAAAATTTGAACTTTCCAATTTGCTTCCTTACTATCTCAAGAAGACTTTAATCTTCAGTCTGCTCCACTACCATCTCGAGGGAACAAAATCTAAACTTTTCAATTTACTTCTTTACTATCTTAGGAAGACTTCAATCTTCAGCCTGCTCCACTACCATCTCGAGGGAACAAAATCTAAAATTTCCAATTTACTTTCTTACTATCTCAGGAAGACTTCAATCTTCAGTCTGCTCCTACTACCATCTCAAGGGAGATAAGACTGATGGCTTTAATCTGTTCTACTACTTCATGGAGATAAAATTCGTCGTTCGATCTTGTTCCACTACTGCTTAGGGTGACAAGATCTACAATCTTTGACCTATTCCCCTGCTGGTCAGGGAGATAGGACTGGTGAATTCACCGATGTTGCTACACCGCCCTCTAGGGGACATGTCCTGTAGACTCGAATGTATTATGGACGACATTTGCATGAATGCAGAATGTCATGAGAATGATCCCTTTTTTAAATGTAAAATGATTAGGATGCAATGATCAGAATGAATCAAATGCTCCTAGCTAAATGATATTAGGGAGGACATTCGCAAGAATGTAGAATGTCATGAGAATGATCTCTTTTTTTTTTTTCATGTACAACAATTAGGACACAATGATCGGAATGAATCAAATGCTCCTAATTGGAAGTGTATGAATAATATTTGCATGAGAATGATCCATTTTTCTAATGTTTGGGTTGTCGCTGCTCATAGTTCATCAAGGTTCTATCACTGATACGTTACCATGCTTTCTCATTCAGCCGGTATCTTTGATAGAAAATCCAAAGAAACTATCAGGTTCTGCTAAGCAAGCTTGCCCCACTGTAATTTTAGAGTCCTTTCCACTATACCTTTTGGGACATAAAGTTTGTACCTCCCATTGCAACTTCAGGGGAATAACATTTGGTTTCTTTCATCCATCCTGTTACCACTTAGAGGTATGAAATTTATATCATCTTCAATCAAGTTGATCTATTACACCATTTCCTGGGTATAATAACCCGATGTTGATCGTGTCAAACAGTCGAGTTTTAATATTTATAAAAAGAATGATCGAACCTGTAGACTAACTATGACAACGACAGAGGCAAGTGCACCTATCGAACAGTAGTATAGTTTAGGCAAGAGTATCTTATCGAACCCAAGGGAACCTAAAAGTACTACTACTCACTTTCTTTCTATTATTTAGCCTAAATATGGAGTGATTGGGTTATTAATCTAAAAACTAATGAAATACTCATTGATTACGATGATACCCTCAAGAAGAATCCACCTATGACTTCTCTTATTATCTAACTTTTAATTCATATGACTTCTTTAAATAGCTTAATCCGTGAGACTCCCTAACCTATATTAAACCCTCTCTCGAGGTGAATAATGTCTAACCTTAGGTTAATTAGTGGAACTCTCGTTCTCTTATAATAACCCCCTAAGAAAGCAGTAAATCGATCAATGGACTCCCATATTAGGTTTCACCTTAATCCGACAAAATCTCGTAACCCTATCTCTAGGCGCTCGATCAACTCCGCTTAATTATGTTAGATCTACTCTTAGGCAGGGTCTATTCCTCCTCCACCTAAGCACATCAAATTAAATTAAGCAATATAATTAAGAACAAACTAAGTACTTATAATTTGGAAATCAAATAACAAAATTCGTCATAGGTTTCATCCCCTTCAGGTATCTGAAGGGTTTAGTTCATAAAAAAATAAGAAAACATCTCAAGAGAAAAGATAAAACAAAATATAAGAAATCCCTAAAACCCCCTGAAGGAATTGAAGAGGAGATCCTCTGTCTTGAGTAGAACTCTGACTTCTTGAGATGGATCAACTGGCTATCTTTGAGTAATTCCCTGAATAAAAGCTCTGGTAGAAAACTCTGGCCAAAAACTCCCCTTTTAGAATAGCTGCCTTGGGTTCTTTATATAGGCTCTTTAGATGTTCTACTTGGCTCCTAAGTACCTCCTTCAAGTAGGATTACTATTAAGGTGTTTAAGTAGACTTAGGAGTATATTTCTTTGGCTTCAAGCATCTAAATCTAAGTGAAATTGCTCATTCTCGTAGCAGGGGCACGGCCATGGCACACGCCCGTGTAAGTCGACTTCAGGCTATTTTTCGATTCTGTTGATTGAGGTATGGCCATGTAAGTCGGGATTCAGGCCGTGCTTCAGGTCTGTCGATTGGTACACGGCCATGCAAATCATGCTTGGGGCGTGTCTTTGAATGATTGGCGAGGCATGGCCGTGTGACTTGAAGTCCAGGCCATGCCAACTTCTTGGGTTGGCCCAATTTGGTCCGTTTTAAGCCTGTTTCTCATTCTTTTCGTTCTCGAGTGCTTTCCTAAGTATAAGACATGAAAAGAAAGGATTAAGAGCTCCTTTTTACATAAATTGAGGCTAAATCATCCAAAAGCATACTAAATGTGGGATTAAAATATGTTACTTTTACGGTTTATTAGATGTATGTGCCTAAAATTTGCATGAATGCAGGGTATCATTTTTCTTTTCCCGAGAATAATCCCTTTTTTACACTTGGGTTAACATTGCTCATCATTTATCGAGATAGTCACCAACAAAATGTCTTATCCAATAAAAATCTGAAGAGATAATCATCTTTCAATATTTCCAACCCTTAGGCTTGGTGAGCTCTAAACAATGGTCATGTTTTAGATTCTCATATTATTTAGAAGCTCACAGAGTAATATGCGAAACTTATTTTATGAAAGTATTATTAGTCCATTAATCATTATTTCAATATAAAATGCTTGAAAAATATCATAATAATGGACGTGAAAGAAATTAATCAGGAGCATAGCTCGAAACAAATAAGTTAATCAAAGATAACCAAAGCAATGAAAGAAAATTGATTGAGGTGTATCTTGAAAAGAATAAAGTAAGCAAAGATAACCAAGGCTATAGAAGAAAATTGATTGGGGTGTGTCTTTGAAAAGAAAAAAAAAGTAATCAAAGATAACAAATTCAAAAATGGATAAATTAGAAGCTACGTGCCCCAGATATCGCAGCATGAGCTTCTCTGTATAAACTTCTTGAGGACCATTTTGAGCTCAATACGTGTTTAGAGGATCTGGAGTACGTGCCAATGCCCCAAGATGTATCATACTTCTTCATTGTTAATTCAGGCATAGCAAGACTACCACATGTCCTATCTTTGATCAAAATTTGAGCCGCACTTTTCGGGTTTTCAGCTTAAAACCCTTTTGGTCTCAAAGCACCCTTTACGGGTTTTTGCCTCGGCCTCTCCTCTATTTTCTTTTTTCTTTCTTCTTCTTCTTCTTCTTTTTTTAATTTGAACTTGAACTCAAGGCACCCTTTGCGGGTTTTCACCTTGGCATTTTCCCTTTCAGGTAAAATACTTCTTGACTGAACCTGAATTCACCCGATTGGGCAAGTCTTTGGCATCCATATCAATCAATATCAATGCTCCCTCAGAATAGGCCTTCCTTACAATATAAGGTCTTTCCCAATTTGGCATCTGCTTTCCTCTGAAATCCTTTTGTATAAGAAGGATCTTCCTCAATACTAGGTCTTCATCATAAGATTCCCTTGGGTGGTCCATTTTTAACATAAATCAAAATCATCCATTTTTGTATTTTTTTAACTATGATGAATACTTTCAAACCATTTTCTTCAGCCAAGTTCACTGGAGACATTCTACTTCATCCAATTCTTGACTTAATCAAAGCTCGGGGCAGAGGAATCTCGCTTTTCATGGACAAAACCACATCTATTCCATAAACCAATGGGAAAAGTGTTGCCCCAGCGAAAGTCCTGGTCGACATTTGATAAGCATAGAGAGTAAATGATAGCCTCTTATGCCAATCTTTACAAGTCTTTGGTCACCTTTCATTTTTTTTCTTTTGACAACCTTTGTTGCACTGCGATATGCTGTCTGATCTTTGAGCAAACTGTAATCTTTGACATTGTACAGTTATGCATTATTAAACATGATCCTGTCTGGCATTCTTTACTGGCAGCTAATCCTGAAACACCCCAAACCCGACCCAAAAAGCCTAACCGGATTTGGTATGTTCCTCGAGTAAAACTATAGCTAATTCTCATTTTGTTTAAGAAAACTTGATGATTTTGTAGAAAATGCAGTTAACTTAACATTTTGTAAAGAAAATTTATAGCTTTTAAAAGAAAATCATTACTTGTAGGAGGAATTGATAAATAAAAAGAAAACCACATTTAAGGAAATTACTTTAAAACATATATATATATATATATATGTTAGTGACAAAAACATTTTGAATTATTATTTATCAAAACTATTTAGTTATTTAATAGTTATTGTTCATGGCAAATAAAGGTAAATCCAAACACAAAATTAAAGATAGTTTATAGTGGCCTTATTACAAATATAGCAACCCATAATAAAGTCTAAATAATAAAATTAACTTAATAAGTTTAAGTAGGAAAATTTCCAAACTTCATTATTTGAGCATTGGCCACCTCGAAATCCTTGTTGACCCGATCCATCGCTCTACGAATTATCTGAAAAGTTTATCCCACAAAAGGGGTGAGTCATAAACTCAATGTATAACACATACATTAAAAAGCCCATTTAGCTCATATTTAGCTTAAAAGCCCGTTTAGCTCACATTTAGCCCAAAGGCCCATTTTCATAGCAGATCAAATAATAATCATTCAATATTACATGATTATGTACATGAAATGAAATGCAAGCCCGGCCCACCTAGATATCATCCGCTACACACCACCCGTACCAACCAACACACCGGGATTAATAAATCGACCCTCCATCCGCTACACACCATCGAAGGCGATTCTTTGCGATCAACATGCACATCGCCCTTATAATTTTGTGGCAAGGCCACGAGACAAAATTGTGACCAAAGTCACCGGATATCAAATATGTGACCAAGTCACGGATTTCAAATATGTGACCAAGTCACCAGATTCAAATATACGTGACCGAAGTCACCAGATTCAAATATACGTGACCAAGTCACCAGATTCACATATACGTGACCAAAGTCACCAGATTCACATATGTGACCGGTCACCAAAATGTGGTAAAACCACCGAATACTTCCTCCTTTATCAAATATACCCATATGCCCATGCACATACATATCAATAAATTTTCATGCTATTTACCCCACGATCATAATATAGTCATACTTATCTCACATTTATGCATATAGCAAAATGAACAAAATATTGGGGTAAACATACGAATATCGTATACCACCGAATGGTATCCAAAATCACAATCATACACATGGTCATATAATCACATTTAAATATATGTAAATCTATGAGATTTTTAATGTAAGGTTACACTCCTCGTGATGGTGAGAACAATACCCTCTCGCTCACAACACCTAATTAATTAACACACTTGGTTAGTATACACTATTGCTAACAAAACTACACTTATTGATGATGGATCTAAATCCTTACCCTCTGATTCTCAAGCGAGCAGTTATTTGTGGTTTTCTCCACTAGATGGATCAAAACCCACGATATTCCACCAACGTAAAGTGGTTCGGTTGTCCGCACTACTTCAAATAACCGATCCTCGTTAGCGGAGGGTCCACAACCCGTGGAAAGTCTCTAACCACCGACATGACCTTCGCTTGAAGTTTGATGGTAAAGGAATACCTCCTCTTTTCCAAACACTCCGAACTGCCCTTTTCTTACCTATCTTGTTAGTCTCAAATTGCCCCTAAAAATACGATCGATTAGTAGTCTATCTAAAGAAATCGATATAACCAAAAAGGATAATCTTACCTTGATGATTTTGAAAGATCACTTCTTAAAAGTTGTCTTCAACAAAGATCCTTAAAATCCTTTCCAAGGATTCGCTTTAGAGAGAAAAATAAAAGATTTATTTTTCTAGATCAATTATAATAAAAGGAATAATGAAAACTATTGACAAACAAAAACCTTACTTTGATTCACTTGAAGGTTCTACCTTGAACAAAAAAGAAGAAAGGAATTGATGATTCGACTTTAACAAAAGAGAAGAGAAAAGATGGTGGTTTCAAATATGATGGTTTCGATTTTGAGAGAAAGAAGAAAGAGAATGAAAATGAAAGAAGAGAGAGAAGAAGAAAAGGTGATGACGAAGAAAAGAAAAGAGATAGGTTTAGAGACCTATGCACATTCGACCAAGGGAAGAAATGAAGAAAAAGATAGTTCTTTGCAATTTGGTAGTTTCGGCTATGAGAGGGAAAAAGAAAAGAGAAATAGAATGAAAAGGAAGAAAAGAAAATAAGAGAGAAAGCTTTTGGTGAAAGTTGAATTGACTAGAGAGGAAGAAAAGAAAGTGTCTTCAAAAGTGACAATAATTTGGTATCAAAAGAAGGTAAAATTTTGAAAGGAAAAGATGAAATAAAGGTACCTATTTTGGTCAAAAATACAAAGGCCAAAACAAAGCAAACTTGTACCAAATGTCACTAGACAATTTTGGCTAAGAGAAGAAGAATATTGGACAAAGGAAAAATGCATAATTGACAACCTTTTGGTTAACTAAAACCTCCCTAATCCCATACCAAAATTCGCCAACAAGGAAGCCAACATACTCCCCTTTTTGCTCCACATTTCTTCCCTATCAACCTTAATTTTGCTATCACCATTAACCACTCCCTTTAGCCCCTAAATTGTCTAGGTTCATGGTCAAATGACCATGAACAAGCTCCCAAAACATTGCCCAATATCATGCCTTTTGTCCCCCTCATCTTATCATCCTTCGTGATTCCATACCATAAGTTCTTAGCTTCCTTTTCATATGGTCAAATGGCCAAAATAAAAGAATATTCATCCACTCTAGAATATTCTTGGCCGACACTAAAGGAAGGAAACATAAAACTAAAATTTTTCCCATTTGCTAGCTAGGGATTCAACCTCTCCTCAAGCACTCATCCATGCATCCTAACCACTTTGCCAATTACTCAACTTATGCTTAAAACTCCTTGTCATTAATTCTTAAGGCCTAACTTGCTTAGCTCTCTTAATTATTAGAAATTAAAATTTTCACTAAGCATTCACTCAATTAATGAAGCTCAAATAACTTCCAAAATACACTCATTAATAATTAAGCATGCAACATCATTCAATTAAGTAAGATGCATAACCCCTAATTATCAGGATGTTACAGATCCTTTTTTTTTAATTTTGATTTTGATGACTGTCAACTTTGCAGTATTGGCATATGAAGTTACTTCCACCCTCTTAGTGAAGTGAACGACGACCACGACGATGAATCGATATTGGCTATGATGAGATTGGCCCCATCACATCCATGCCCCACATATGGAAAATTTGTGAAGAAAATGAAAGAGTCACATAAATCTTATTTTCTTCAATTTAGTATTTGTAGTATAACTGATGCAATCCCCTTCCATGGTAGATCAACAGTGCCCGATCCTTATGTTTAGCCCGCATTTTATTAGCCTAAGCATGTCCTCTTTTCTAGGCTCATAATGTCCAATGATGTAGAGTAGGGTCTGTTTTTCATCTTGTTCTACCCTTCTTAACAAATCAGAAGATAGGTTACAATTTCTATCATTTTCAAAGTCCTGAGATCCTTTTAGACATATATCTTACTCAAAAGGTAACTCTGAGTCAGTAGTAGCGTTGCTCAAATCGTTGATATCTGGAGACCTATTGTAGGTTCAAAGGAATACTCCAAGGAATAAATGATAAAAGAAACAAAAGATTGTACAATATGAAATGAAAAAAATATTTGCTTAAAAAAAAGATGCATTTTATTGAAATAAAAATTCTGGACATAAGCCTTGTAACACCCCAAACCCAGCCCAAACGCTATGGCCGAATCTAGAATGCTACTGAGGAAAAAGTTTGAAAAGAATTTGTCATAAGGGTGAAAACATAAAATTTTACATCATTTATAAAAACATTGTATATTTAAAATTCTAAGTAAAATTATGTTGTTATAAATTTTCGAATTAAAACTTTAATATAAGTTTTGATGATGTAAATCGCTTTCTAAAACAAAACATTCCAAATATCATCTCGATCGTCAATCCAACTCGAACACAATAAAAGTCCCCAAGTACTTTAAGTGGCCCTTATTACAATAAATATTTACTCAAAATACTAAAAATATAAAGTGCATAAAACAATGAAAAACATCTTTTGTATGGCCACATCGTATCCGCTCCAGCCCGGTCCAAGAATCATGTATCACCTGCATTGTTTGGTAAAAAAAATTGGGTGAGTCAAACCGACTCAGTGTGTAATTAGTCCACAGATTTCCACACATGGGCTTAGCCCAAACCACACCAATCCACATATCAAATAATAATGCAAAATGCACCCAACCCAGCCTAGGGTCCATCCTCTACACACCCCCGTATCCAGCCACCACACACCAGGGGATTACTAAATCAACCCTCCAACCTCTACACACCAATTTGGCAAGCAATGCCATCCACCAAGTGGTCAAGCCACTGGTCCACGTGAAATAAATCACAGTATAATCCACAATGCGACCTCAGTCAACGTCAATCCACGATGTAGCTCGTAGCTAACATCAAATCACGATGAGGCACATAGCCATCACCAACCACGATATGGCACAAAGCCGATACCAACCACGATGAGGCACAGAGCCGATCATCAATCCACGTGAGGCTCGTAGCCATCACTAAACCACGTACATAAATGTACACCCTGTCCTTCAATAATCATATCCCAATCCCTATGCATATGTCAGTATCATGGCCAAATAATAGTAAAATTCCAATGAGCATACATCACATGCTTACCACAATTCCACACATATACCATGGTAAAATAATATCATAAAAGCCGACACAGTTAACCGAATACCCACTATGTGTAGCCACCATCTCAAATTTATTATTTTCGGCTATCATGCACATCTTATATATATATATATATATACATAACAAAAAATCAAACAACGGAGATCGGTCGATAACTACACACCTTTTTAAGACAATGATTAAATCCGAAACCCAAAGCCTAAACGATTTGCACCTTGCGATTTGATGAACTCCTCCTACGTAACTATGTTAGAATCGCCTTCAACCCATAAGGCTTACAAAAAATGGCCTTTGGTGAATATCACACTTCACTTACCATGGAACCATAGAGATATTCGGCTACTATAGAGGAGTGATTGACTTTGGAAGAAGAAAGAGATGGAGAAATCGGCTAAGGCTTACTTGTGCTTTCGGTTTTTGATGGATTGTGAAAAGAAAAGAGAAGGTTGAGACTTGATGCAATTTAGCTTTGGTATCCAAAGGGAGATTCGGCCTAAGCAAAGTAAAAAGAAAAGAAGAGAAGAGAAAAGAAGAAGATGAGAGAAAGAGAGAATAATGACTATAAGTTTCGGCCAAGGAAGAAAAAGAATAAAATGAAAGAAAAACAATGCTCCTTTCAATGGTAGTAATTTCGGCACAAAGAGGAAAAGAGCTTGAGAGGGAAAAGAAAATAATACCAATTTGGTCAAGAATAATAGCCAAAACCAAAGCAAAATTTTACCAATAGCCCAAGACACATTCGGCTAGGAAGAGAGGTTTTGGAGAGAAAAGAAAATGGTGCCTAATTTGCTAAAGAATTTGATCAACTATCCCCTATTCCCTTAAAGCCTAGCTCCCCTTAGCTCCCTTTAACTAACACTTAAAACAAAAAATTTTCCTACAGCTCGGGCCTACCCTTGGCTTAAACCTAGATCTTAAAACACCTTAATTAATGCACAATCAAGCCATATACATGCAAAACAATTCAAACCTAATAGCCCCTATTTCAGGATGTTACAAGCCTATTTCACAAAAGGATTCTTATTTTCTCTAGGCTTAAGGCAACAAGCACGTTTTGAATATTACTCTATATCAGCTTTAAAAATACAGGAATCTCTTCCACAGTCCCATTATTCAAAACACTCCCAAGTATGCAAGGGCGTGGAAAGTTCGTTCCTTGATTCCCTCTTCGCTTTGGACTTCTTCAAGGAGCCACAACATTCTTGTCTCCTTCTTCAATTATCGCATTTATCGCCCTGTTAAAGTGATCAGGTTTTGATGAATCGTCGAACTTCACAATTCCCATTTTAATGAACCTTTCAACCAACTTTTTAACGTAGTACATTTTTTAATTGAGTGACCCGTTATTCCTGCATGGTATTCACATTGAGCGTTCGAGTCATACCATTTAGGATATGGGGATATAATAGCTTTAGATAAAATGGGGACACCATATGCACATCAAATAAACTTTGATATAGCTCTTTATACGTCATTGGGATTGGCGTAAATTGGAGCTTTTCTGAATTTTTCCTTTCGCCTGATTCTTGTCTTGTCGACCCTTGTTGCCCAGCCGTAATTACTTTTGGCTGGCGAACAGTAATTTCCTTCGAGTACCCTTTGTTATATGTACTCCTATTATTCACCTCATTGTCCTTTTTTTTCCTAGGAGCAGACCTTTTAGCGGTTTCCCCTGCTTCAGTCTTGCCACCTCTTATGGCATTTTCAATCATTTCCCCTACCATCACTATATATGCAAAGCTTTTGGTAGTACTTCATATCATATGAGTGATGAATGGAGCTTTCAAGGTATTAATAAAGAGCATTGTGGTTTCCTTTTCTAAGAGTGATGGCTAAACTTGCATGGCAACCTCCCTCCATCTTTGCGCATACTACCTAAAGCTTTCATTTGACTTCTTTTCCATATTCTGCAACATAATTCTGTCAGGCGTCATGTCTGTGACATGATTGTATTGCTTCATGAAGGCTTAGGCTAGGTCTCTCTAGGAGTTAATCTTAGCACGGCTGAGTTGATTATACCACCTAGATGCTGCCCCCACCAAACTGTCTTGGAAACAATGAATCAAGAGTTGATCATTGTACTTCTCAAATTCTGGCATTTTGAACTTATGAGGAGCACCAAGTCTGAAACCAAGCTCAGGTCCTTAGCATCAATTCCGTTATGATTATCAGCATTTTCTAAAGCCTTGAACTTCTCTTCCAACCATCTGCAACGATCTTCCAACTGCCTTGAAGATTTAATTCTTATCCCCTCTTTTTCTGCTTTATCTAATTCAGGGATAACAAGATTAGCAAGGTTATCTCCTGGGTTAGATTGTAACATCTCAAAGTTGGGCCTAGTAGGATTGGGCCCATTGAGCCTTAGGCGTAGGAGCGTTTAAAATTTTTGGGAATAAGAAAAAGGATTTAATGCAAGTTGGATCCAGTAGGTGAGTGATTTTGGAAGGTTAGGGGGCTTCTATGAAGTCTCGGGTTCAAGTTAGGCCTTAGGAAAAATTTTGGTTTTAGGTGAATAAAACCCTAGGAGTTAGTAGGTAAGCTTTAAGAATAAAATGTGGAAAAAAAAATGACGCAAGTGGAGTGTGTGGTGTAGTAGCAAAGTGACATCATTAAGGGTGCAAGAGAGCTTGGTTCGAATCTCATGACAAGCAAGGGAGTATTTATTTTGCGGATTGGACGAGAAGAGTTTGAGTTAGATTTAAACTCTGCTAACGGAGGGATCCCACATCGGTAAGATACAAAGAAGGAAGGTGAGAAGCTAGCTATATATAGAGCATTCTATGAGGAGAGTTAATAAACCTTGGTGGGCGTTTGGGTGCAGACCTAGAGGATAATCGCCAATAGTAGCGAAGGAAGGGCTACTATAACGTGAAGTGCACGATAAGGTTACGGTGAGGTTTCGATTTTCGATAAGTGTATATTAAGTTATGATTAATCGTTAGGTGATGTCGATTATAGGTTCGTGACTAAGGGGTTTGCAGTGCGCGTGGTTACCAGGTGTGTACAAACACTACACACACGAAATCGGCAAAGCTGAAAGTGGCTAAATGGGCCGGGTGGGCCCTAAGGCTAAGTTTGATGAAATGGTTTGGTTGGTTATACGAATTGAATTAGTCATGCATGATACATGAATTGGATTTGTTTTGGGCCTAATAGGCCATATGATGAGATTTGGGCCTAATGGGCCGTAATGGAGTGATTTGGGCTTATGGGGACGTAGACATATATGTTAGGGTTTATGGACCTTAGGCTTAGTTTGAACAACTCGTAAATTCCATAAGACTTAATTCTAATTAAACATGCCTGTGAACAAGTCGCTGGGTTAGGGTGTGGCAACCGCATATACATGTCTAGGATTGGATCTAGGAGAGCTTGGTACTTAAACGTACCTAGTGGCCCACATCCTCTTTTCTGGAAACCTACCTGGTGCGTAGTGTCTGTTCACTTTAGCCGCGAGGACTTGTTGATGGGCCAAAGTTCATAACTAAAACCCGAAAGGGACCGAAATACCCCTGGTTTACGAATTACCAAAATACCCCCGATTTGTGAAATTATCGAAATACCCTCGATTTGTGAAATTACTAAAATACCCCAATTTGTAAAATTATTGAAAATACCCCTGATTTATGAAATTACCAAAATTCCCTCTATTTATGAAATTACCGAAATACCCTCAGTTTGTGAAATTATCGAAATACCCCTAGTTTGTAAAATTACCGAAATACCTCTAGTTTGTAAAATTATCGAAATATCCCTAGTTCGTAAAATTATCGAAATACCCTTGGTTTGCAAAATTACAAAAATACCCCTAGTTTGAAAAATTACCAAAATACCCACGGTTTGTGAAATTACCAATTACCTTGGTAGGTAAATTATTGAAATACCCTCGGTAGGTAAAATTATCTTGTTATACCCTTAGGGGTTGATTAGCGTGATTGTGTAAACCCTAACACACTTTACTTAATTGTATTATTAATTGTATGGGTGAAAAGCGGAAAAGGTCAGAATATCTGTACCGACATACCCTGGGGTAAGGCGAAGTGCAGTGCGTATATGTAATTACCTGATATGAGTTGGTTGTATGTGATGATCTATTACCTTGTTACTTGCATGATATATCTGTCATGATATAAATGTTGTGCATGGGATATGGGAATGTTGATAAAGGGGAAGTGATAAGGCCACATAGTGATCGGTGGCGCTGCCACATTGTTCGTAAGGTCACATGGTGATCGGTGGCTCTACCACATTATTTATTAAGGTCACATAGTGATCGGTGGCGCTGCCACATTGTTCATAAGGTCACATGGGGATCGATGGCTCTGCCACAGTTGTTTTAAGGTCACATAGTGATCGGTGGCTCTGCCACATTTTTTGACAACATGATTGTCAAGATGGTGTGTAGCGGATGGAGGGTTGATTGTAGAAATCCCCACGGTATGATGGTTGGTACGGGTTGGTGTGTAGAGGATGGAAAATTAGATTGGGCTAGGTTTGCATCGCATTGCATACATTATCTGCTGTGACATATGATATAGGTTAAGGCTCAACCGAGGCTATTTTGGGCTACTGACCCAATTGCCACCAGCATCTTGTAATGGGCTTCGACCGGATTGTTGTGATGCATGTTCTTACTGACGAGGGTTGTGCACACTGAGTTTTCGTAAACTCACCCCCTCTTTTTATTAAATGTTTTAGGTAATTTCCAGCGATAGAGGATTGGGAGCCGTGGAGGACTCGGGGGTGGCTATACATCGGAGATACTACTCGTGAACCTTAACAATTTCGATTTTTGCCTTTTCTTTTAGATTATTTATTTTGGGTTAATATTTTGTAATAAGGCCATTGGTTTTTTTTTCTAAGTTTTCATTTATAACTGTTAAACTTATAAATACGGGGTTTTCTTAAAACATTAGCAATCGTTTTCTAAAATATCATGTTTACGTAACGATGCAAGTTCAACTTCCATAACAAAATAGTTCTTCAAAATAATAACAACTTTTAAACGGTCATTTAGTAAATCACATTTTTCTCAATCAAACAACGAACTCGGAGTTCAAAAATCTGATAAAACTTTTCTAAACAATTGCTTAGCTTTTCAACTTCCTTCAATGTGACACGCCATATTTGGGCCTAACTTCTAGGCTGGGTTTGGGGTGTTACGATTATGGTATCAGAGCCTAGGTTGCAACACTCGGCTGTGGAATGGGTTTGAAAGTGTTTTTCAAAGTTATTTGAAATTTGGTTTTAAAAAAAAGTATCTTTATTATAAGTATGGCACCCGAGTCTTCGGCACCAAATTCGTAAGTCCCCTTACTTATTATTATATGCTATAATAACTATATTTATTCTTTGTATGTTTTGGATGTGATGTTTGAATGGAAAATTTTTATGTATAAGTGTTAAATACCTGTTTGCTTCTGTATTAGATATTTGGTTGTGTGAAGAGGTTCCAAGCTTAAGTTAGAAAGTGTATTACTGTTTTAGAATCAGAGTGCGCAGCGTGAGTGTAGTGTGGTAGGTTAGGATGTGCGACTGTTTCTATAGCTGGAAATTTTGAGGACGAAATTTCTTTAAGGATGGTATATTTGTAACATCCCAAAGTTGGGCCTAGTAGGATTGGGCCCATTGGGCCTTAGACGTAGGAGCGTTTAAAATTTTTGGGAATAAAAAACGGATTTAATGCAAGTTGGATCTAGTAGGTGAGTGATTTTGGAAGGTTAGGGGCTTCTATGAAGTCTCGGGTTCAAGTTAGGCCTTAGGAAAAATTTTGGTTTTAGGTGAATAAAACCGTAGGAGTTAGTAGGTAGGCTTTAAGAATAAAATGTGGAAAAAAATGACACGAGTGGAGTGTGTGGTGTAGTGGCAAAGTGACATCATTAAGGGTGCAAGGGAGCTTGGGTTCGAATCTCATGACAAGCAAGGAAGTATTTATTTTGCGGATTGGACGAGAAGAGTTTGAGTTGGATTTAAACTCTGCTAACGGAGGGATCCCACATCGGTAAGATACAAAGAACGAAGGTGAGAAGCTAGCTATATATAGAGCATTCTATGAGGAGAGTTAATATACTTTGGTGGGCGTTTGGGTGCAGACCTAGAGGATAATCGCCAATAGTAGCGAAAGAAGGGCTACTATAACGTGAGGTGCACTGTAAGGTTCTGATGAGGTTTTGATTTTTGATAAGTGTATATTAAGTTACGATTAATCGTTAGGTGATGTCGATTGTAGGTTTGTGACTAAGGGGTTTGCGGTACACGTGGTTACCAGTGTGTACAAACACTACACACCACTAAATTCCAAAAGTTTAAAGTGGCTAAATGGGCTTGTGGGCCCTAAGGCTAAGTTTGATGAAATGGTTTGGTTGGTTATACTGAATTGAATTAGTCATGCATGATATATGAATTGGATTTGTTTTAGGCCTAATAGGCCATATGATGAGATTTGGGCCTAATGGGTCGTAAGGGAGTAATTTGGGCTTATGGGGACGTAGACATATATGTTAGGGTTTATGGACCTTAGGCTTAGTTTGAACAACTCGTAAATTCCATAAGACTTAATTCTAATTAAACATGCCTATGAACAAGTCGCTGGGTTAGGGTATGGCAACGGGCATACGCATGTCTAGGATTGGATCTAGGGAGAGCTTGGTACTTAAGCGGCCCTAGTGGCCCACCTCCTCTTTTTTGGAAACCTACTTGGTGCGTAGTGTCTGTTCACTTTAGCCGCGAGGACTTGTTGATGGGCCAAAGTTCATAACTAAAACCCAAAAGGGACCGAAATACCCCCGATATACGAATTACCGAAATACCCCCGATTTGTGAAATTATCAAAATACCCCCGATTTGTGAAATTATTGAAATACCCCCGATTTGTGAAATTATCAAAAATACCCCCGATTTGTGAAATCACCGAAATACCCCCGATTTGTAAAATTACCAAAATACCCCCAGTTTGTGAAATTATCGAAATACCCCTAGTTTGTAAAGTTATCGAAATACCTATAGTTTGTAAAACTATCGAAATACCCCTGGTTTGTAAAATAACCGAAATACCCTTGGTTTGTAAAATTATCGAAATACCCCTGGTTTGCAAAATTACCGAAATACCCCTAGTTTGTGAAATTACTGAATTACCCTTGGTAGGTAAATTATTGAAATACTCTCGATAGGTAAAATTACCGTAACACAGTTTACTTAATTGTATTATTAATTGCATGGGTGAAAAGTCGAAAAGGTCAGAATATATCAACATACCCTTGGGGTAAGGCGAAAGTGCAGTATGTATCTGTAATTACCTGATATGAGTTGGTTGTATGTGATGATCTATTGCCTTGTTACTAGCATGATACATCTGTCACGATATAAATGTTGTGCATGGGATATGGGAATGTTGATAAAGGGGAAGTGATAAGGTCACATAGTGATCGGTGGCACTGCCACATTGTTCGTAAGGTCACATGGTGATCGGTGGCTCTGCCACATTGTTTATTAAGGTCACATAGTGATCGGTGGCGTTGCCACATTGTTCATAAGGTCACATGGTGATCGGTGGCTCTGCCATAGTTGTTTTAAGGTCACATAGTGATCGGTGGCTCTGCCACATTTTTTGACAACATGATTGTCAAGATGGTGTGTAGCGAATGGGGGTTGATTGTAGAAATCCCCACGGTGTGATGGTTGGTATGGGTTGGTGTGTAGAGGATGGAAAATTAGGTTGGGTGGGTTTGCATCGCATTGTATACATTATCTGCTGTGACATATGATATAGGTTAAGGCTCAACCGAGGCTATTTTGGGCTAAGGCCCAATTGCCACTTTTACTGTAATGGGCTTCGACCCGGATTGTTGTGATGCATGTTCTTACCGACGAGGGTTGTGCACACTGAGTTTTCGTAAACTCACCCCCTCTTTTTATTAAATGTTTGAGGTAATTTCCAGTGATAGAGGATTGGGAGCCGTGGAGGACTCGGGGGTGGCTATACATCGGAGATACTACTCGTGAACTTTAGTAATTTTGATTTTGCCTATTCTTTTAGATTATTTATTTTGGGTTAATATTTTGTAATAAGGTCATTGGTTTATTTTTCTAAGTTTTCATTTATAATCGTTAAACTTATAAATATGGGGTTTTCTTAAAACATTAGCAATCGTTTTCTAAAATATCATGTTTACACAACGATGCAAGTTCAACTTCCATAACAAAATAGTTCTTCAAAATAATAACAACTTTTAAACGGTCATTTAGTTCACGTTTGTCTCAATCAAACAACGAACTCGGAGTTCAAAAATCTGATAAAACTTTTCTAAACAATTGCTTAGCTTTTTAACTTCCTTCAATGTGACACGCCAGATTCGTGCCTAACTTCTAGGCCGGGTTTGGGGTGTTACATGGATCCTGTGCTAACTTGGAAATTCATGGGCACTCGAGCATTATTTTGCCCTTGTTGAGGCCTAATCGTGACAGATGGACTTCGGGGATATTCTTCCAATTGTGTTTGCACATGCGGTGGGGTGAAACCCCGAGGAAAGTCCTCATTATCTTCAGCATTAACTATGGGACCTTTTCCTTTGTCCATTACCCCGTTCAGCATCTAGGCCATTTGAGTCATCATGTTCTTTTGAGCTTCCAACATTTGGTCTCTCATTTCTTGTTAGAGCTTTGCCAATTGCTCTTGCATCTGGTCTTGCATGTCTCTCTGGAATTGTTCAAGTCTTTGATCCATTTTCTTTGTCTTGGCACGTGTACAGTATTGATGTTCAGTTTCCAAATTTTCCTCCTCTCTATATCTCCCTTTCTGTGATAATTTCAACTAATTAGGCTCTCTCTATGGACTTAAATGCATATGATGTGAGGTAATGCAAATGCATGAAATGAAATGCAAAGGAATGAAATGCAAAAAGAGAGGCGTTGATTCTGAATTCAATTCCATTAGAAAAACTTCACTAGAAAATAAATTTCTTTACACAAAACGGATTATATATGCGGCTTTGTCCTCATATTCCGAGCAAAAACATCAATCGCCTTTTTCGCAAAGGTCAAATCTTGCAAACTTCTAATAGATGCCTCCTCTAGCTCTTTTTTGCTTGATCTAGGCCGCGACTCATTACTTACTTATCCTCATAGTGCTTGTTAGCCTCTTCAAGAAGGCCAAAACGTGGTGATTCTCGAATAGTCTTTGTCAGCTTGAATCCTTGGGCAATAAAGTCTTGTATTCCTTCATGGACTATCAGTCTTCTCTCATTGTGTTTACTTGGACCATATTCGAACGACCATATTATAATCCACTTTATCAAGAAATTCATTTTCTCATGACAAACTCTTCTATTTAGCAATCGAATTTGAATCAACACTTCCTTTCTATGATGTGAATGCAATGCAATCAAAACAAAAGAGAACACGTTAGTACAAGAGAAATAAATAACAAAATAAGGTACCTATCTGGGTGACCACTAGGGTTCAATATAACTCTATCTAGGATTGGCTCTTAAGGATCACTAGTACTATATGTGGCTTAGTTCTAAAGAACTAAATCAAAACCCGCATTAAACCATAGGGACTTATTGGGCAATTATGCCTTCTTTCCAAAACGACGTCGTTCTGATTTTTGCCTTTAAGCAGCCAGATGACTCGATTGAAACAAAAGAAATAATTTTAGGGCTAATTTAATAAAAATAAAAATTCAAATTGGGCTGAATTAAAAATACTAAAATAGCGAAAGGATCAAAGAAGCAATTAGCCCTTTTCACAAAACGCGCGGATCCTCCTTGGACGACATCGTTTTGTGCATATTAACTTAAGCAAAAAACGACGTTGTTTCAATAAGGCTATATAAGCTAAAATCAGCCAAAAAATTTCATTTTAACACCTTTGGAGAAAAAATAAATAAGCAGTAGCTCTGCAGCCCCTTGGCCTAAGCAATTTTCGGCAGAGTTTTGGCGAAGCTCTGGCACCGTCCTTGTCGACGCCAAATTAATCGTACAGTGGGTCAAATTCCCAAAATAGGTAAAATTTCCCTTTTTTTAATATTTTAATATATGTATATTATATGGTTTAAAAAAAGATAAAAGAAAAATAAGAAATAACAATATTCAAAAATAAATAAAAAATAAAAAAACGAAAAGAAATCGTCTGAAATCACCTCTGCTATTGGGTTTTCTCTGTTTTTATTATTGTATATTTCTTGCTTGTGTCCTATTACAGATTATTATAGGGTTTTTATAGCCCTTGAAATGAAAAATAAAAAAAGAAAAAAATATATTGTCCCATTTTGCCATATTATGCTGCTATTTTTCCTTGTTTGTGCAAGAGAATGACGAGAAGCCCAGCATCGGAGTGATTCACGCGCGAATCGCGGCTTGACGAGGGGCACGAGGAAGGGCTGCTTGCTGGGGCACTTGCGGCGCAGTGGAAACCTAGGGTTTTCTGCGTCCGCAAGCCATTTGGGCCACTTGGGCAAGCTTGGTTTTTGGGTCTGTTGGGTCTGGGTCTTTAGGGTGTAATTGGGCTAATCGGGTTTGGGTAGTTTATTGGTTTTGGTCTTTGTAAAAAGACTGTAAAAGGACATTTGGTATATTTTTTGGTTTTTTATATTCGGGCTTATTTTTATTTACATGGGCCTGGGCAAAATGGGCCTCTTACATCATCATTTTTTTTTACTCTCCACTATATTACTTCATTTGGCCAATCGCCATGAATTGTGTTTAAATATACTTATTCATTTTTATATTAAATAAGTTAAATGCATATTGCTTTAAATGTTATGTTTGTTTTTACTCGATGCATAAAAAAGGAAAATTTTAAAATCAAGGCAATGTTCGGTATTTGGAGATTCGAGAAGTTGTACCTTAACTTACGGGGTTTGACTTTCTCTTTGAACCTAGATAATCAAACATCCTTTTTAAAACTAAAACACATGAGATTTAAATAGTAATTAAATAATGAGCAATCTTATTTTCGAGGATTTAAGATGTCGTGTCCTTACTTACGGGATATGACTTTTTCGTTTCGGTTACCTTGAGATGAGAATGCCTTTTACACATGTTTTAATTTATTTAAGTGATTTTAATTAAAAATATCATTACGCAAGGTGGGATCGTGTTATAAATTCTCTTCAAATTTTCAATTCTCGATACTAAGACATCAATTAATCAACTAGGTACCAATTCTGGGCATTACAAGGGTGCTAATCCTTCCTCGTGCGTAACTGACTCCCAAACCCATTTCTTAGGTTTTGTAAACTAAAAACCATCGTTTTAGTGAATCTAAAACTTTTATTAAAATGATCTAATCACGAGGTTATCTGATCACACCTAATAAAAAGGATTGGTAGCGACTACTTTTTTTTAAATAAAAGTCGATTTCAAAAAAAAAAAAAGGTTTTGACAACTACCAAGTGAGTATTTTTTATTTAAAAATGTGACATCAATAGAATTGAAAAAAAATTTAACAATGTCAACAATTGGACTTGGTTTTCAAATCTAAAATGTAGAGGGACTAAATTCTTGAAAATAAAAGTACAGAAACTAAATTGAAAATTTGTGAAGAGTACATAGAGTTATCATATATTTAAACTTTTATACTACAAAACATTTATTATTAATATATTTATAATTGTAATAAATATTTATTATTAAAATATTAATATTGAATTTCAAAAGAATATTATTTAAAATTATTATTTTAAAATTTGTTATTAAAATAAAGTTGAAATATTAAATAATTTATTAAAATAATAAATATATTAATTATATTAATAATTTATTACATGACTAAATATAAGTAAATAATTATGTATGTTTAATGATATTGAAAATATAATATTTTATATTAATATTTTAAATATTTTAAATATTTTAAAATAAAAATAAAATTTATTTTCAATATAATAATATTAAGCTTGAATTAAGTTAATTTTTATATAAAATAAAATTACCTATAGAGGAACTTTTTCCGGAAAATGACTTACGCTTTTCAAAAGCGTAAGTCATTTTACAGGAAAAAAATATTCTTTTACATTGACCTGTAAGTCATTTTCTGTTGACCAGAAAACATTTTTCGTAAAACCTTTAACATGTAAACAAACGAACCCTTAATAATTTTTTGCACAGGAAGCTATTTATTGGAGACAATGGTCGAAAATTATTTGTGTAACATCCCAAAAATAGGGGTTATTCGTGATTGAATTATTTTGCTTGTGTTTAAATTTATGTGATATTATTTGTGGTGTTATAAGACTTAATTAGGGGTCTTGAGTAAGCTCGGTTTAGTAGGATAATTCTTAGTATGGCTTAGTTAATGAAGAGGATTAAATGAGCTTAGCACTTAAGTTAATTTAAGTGTTCATTTATAGCATAAGAGGAATAAGTGGCAAGATGGTTAAAGGGCTTGAAAAGTAGTTTGAGGTCAGAGGTTCGAGTGGTTTGTTTAGCATTTTAAAAGTTTATTTTTGTGTATTAGCATTGATGGCCGGTCAACTTATTTATGATAGGTGGACTAATATTTTTGGAAGGTTGAATGGTTGTTTAAGGGAAGCATGGAATAAGGGATAAGATTCTTAAAGTTATGGAAAAATATCTTGGAATTATGGTAAATTGAGGGACAAAGGCTTGGGTTGGGGATATGTTTTGAAACAAATTCATGGCCTTTATGCCATGAACTTGACTGACATGAGTGTCTAGGTGGGGTGGCTGAATTTTTTGGCTTGTTTAGTAGCTAGTTAGTGCCAATTTTCTCTTTGGTTAGTAGGCATTTTGGCTAGCTTGATAGGCATTCAACTTTTGTTTTATGAAACTCCTTGAAAATTTACCAATTCTTCTCTTTTGTGCATCATTTGGTATTTTATTTCTTTCCCTCCAAAGCCATTCTCTTAGCCGAATGTACCTTGATCTTTAGGTACAATTTTGTACACTTTTCTTCTTTGGTAATATTGGTGTTGGCGAATTTCTTAATCCTTCCTCTCTCTTTTCTTTCTTTTGAATTTTGTTCAAAACCACAACATTTCTTTAACTTTCTTCTTGGCCGAATCTCCTTCTTCCCCTTTCCTCTTGATTTTCTTTCATTGGTTGCTAAAGCCGAATCATTCTTCTTCCTTTTTATTTATTTTTCTTCTTTGCCATACTAAATTTTTTTTCATCATTTTTGAGCCGAATATTAATTATCTTCTTTCAAAATCATAGCCGAAACTCTCATAATCTATTTGTTTGGTTTTGGCCGAAATTTTTCAAGGGTAGATTCTCTTTGCTTTCTTCAATCGATTTTGGTTATTAAGTAAGTTTTCTTGGCCGATTTTCCTATTATTTCTTTTCTCCTCTCTATGTTATTTCTTGTGGTCAAGAGCCGAATCTTTGGGCATTTTTATGCAAGGATCTAACCGTTTTTAGGATTCAATTATTCTCTTAGGCTCTTTGGGATTTCGAAAGTAATCGATTCAAGTCATTCCTTTAGTGAATCGGAGTTGGTAAGTCAAAGGTGGTAAGGATTTATTTTTAAGGGTTTATTCTTTTAAGTATTCATTTAAAACCGAAGGCTATTTATTAACCGATAGTAGTTGTTGAAGCAGATTCGGGAATCGGATGTTGTGATTAGTATCCAAAAGCGAGAAGGTAAGGATTCGGGTTCCAAAAGATGACTTTTTGAATTATTGATTTGGCCGAATATACTAACCCATGTATTTGGCCGAATATAGGGATAAGTAGATCTAGTGTGACCGACTCTTCCATTCGGGACTTAGATTATTCGTGGGTGACAGATGTGTACATACACACCTTATAACTTTTAATATGCTAAGTGTTATTTTATGTCTAATCAAATTGTGTTGACATGGATGTAATACCTTCATGGTATTAGCAAGGACTCTGTAAGTCTTTATTGCTATGAGATCATTATTTGATGCTTTTGGGAAGCATGACACATTTGGTATGTGTATTATTTGATTTATGGTCTATGATAACCGATTGGATGTTGTTAAATAAATCAATCAACATGATTTTTGTATATGCATATGAATGATTGTTATGGGTTGATGAGAGGAGGGCGTTGATATTCGTGTCGGCGGACACGGTGTTTTGGTAACACAATGTGACTACGGTCACCGTGAGGTTTGGTACCTCCGGAGGTTTGGTACCTCATAGCGACTTGTCCCCGTGGTTTATACCACCGTGGGTTGGCCCACTTTGAGATATGGGATTGTCGCGGTGATTTGGTATCACACGATGGGTTGGCCCCATCACTTGAATTGTGACTTGGTCACCGGTGTTTTGGTAACACAATCGTGTCTTGGACACCAAAGTGATTTGGTATCACATTTGTGGCTATATGTCACCAAGTGGTTTGGCACCACCCGTGGTTTGGTACCACATGGGGTAGAAAAGGTGTTTGGATGGCTAGGTTGGGTACATATTTTAATGCGTGTTAAATTGTTATAAATTGTGTATGTTGTTGAATTAAACCGGAAAAGGGTTACACATTGGGTCTTGATGACTCACCTTTTCCTTTAACATTTTCAGTGATTCAGAGTCATGGATAAGGAGTCGGATGGACTCGAGGTGGCCATGCAAAGGAGACTTTTAATAAATAAATTTTGGATTTTAATTATCATTTCTTTTGGGTTTATGTTACTTGTTTGTAATAAGGCCTCCTAAAGTTATTTTATTATTGTTGCATGTTTGAATGTTTTGTTTAAATTATTTGATGATGTTAAAACGGATGCACATGTTTTCTAAACTTTTAAACATAAAATGTTTTAAAGTACCATCGGTACATTTGAAATTTATAAACAACTCGATTCAACAAATATTTTCTTTGAATTAAGTATGGTTTTTAATAAAGAGAATTTAAAATGAAAGGCACTTCAACTAAATTAAAATCGGTTTTCAAAATGTTTTCTCAGTAGCAAACCAAATTCGGTCATATTATTTGGGCGGGTTTGGGTGTTACAAATTGTATCGAGCCAGTTCAAAGCTTCTACTGTGGGGCCCAAGGCCCAAAAATGTTTTAGTAGGCCTTTTGAAATATTTTTGGTTTTGAATAAGCATGGCACCGAGTCTCCTGCACCAATCCGCCTGTAAGTACTCCTAACTTCAGATGATATATTTTCTATAGAAGGGTAGGAAGCATGGGACGAGATAGTGATAAGTATTTAAACTTTAGGACTAGTTTACCTCAAACAATGACATAAGACTTTAAAAGCCTAATTAAACAAACCTACGACCTAGTCATTGAGTTAGGGTGTGGTAACCCCAGTGCGCATGTCTAGGATTGGATCCGAAAGAGCTTGGTATTTAAGCAGTCCTCGTGACTCACCTCCTCTTCATGGATTCCTACAGTGCGTAGCTTTGGTTCACCCTAACCAAGAGGACTTTACCATAGTAAAACCCTAAATAAAACCCGAAAGGGACTAGTCATGTTTTAAGGAAAACTTCAGTTTTAAAATCACTAAATTATCTCTTTTAGATAGTAGGACAAATTCATTTTCAAAAAAAAAAAATCATCAAATATTTTCGGTTCATCAAAATTACCAAAATGCCCCTAGTGGCAAAATTACGAAAATGCCCTTGGTTTTAGAATCACCAAATTACCCCAATTTCAATAAAATCTTTTTACTTTGCAAAAGTAGCCGAAAAACTTGTATTTCAAAATATATACACCGACTTTTGAATTTACAAAATACCACGGTTTCAAAATTTTGTCATACCTTTAAATGAAGAATTTTTCAAAATACTCCTCAAATTTTGAAATTACAAAATGATTTGATTTATTAAAGTTCTCAAATTTCTTGGTTTATTACAAAAATACCCTTGTAGGAAAAAGACGAAAATACCCTCAGGTTAAAATCAGACGTAAATGCCCAAGAGTGCATAGGTATGAAAGGTATTAGGAATGGATGTACTTTTCGTGTGAACTAGATAGAAGACTTAAAAGCATTGTTTGATCGAAAGAATATCTATCAAATTCTTTTCATAAAAATTTCTCATGGATAATCAAGTGAAACATGTACTAATTCATAAAATTTCCTAATCGATTAAAGAACGATAGTTAGAATGAGCTTTAGAGGACGTGGCCGTCGTGGGCGCTGGAAGGGTAGGATGACATGATCGTAACTCGCTCAGTCGTCGTGGATCCGAGAACGATATACCACTACCACCACCCACAACTTTTGGAGCCAAGAGCGTGGATCGATGGGTGATGACGCAGGTCACAAGCGATCGTCATGGTTCCGGAAAGGGTAGCTGGAATGGGTGGAGGTGGAGGAGCTCAAAAATCGGTACCTGAAAGACTTCGAGCTAACAGTGCTGAATTTTTCCGAGGTGTATCTGGTGTAGCACCAAACACAGCTGAGTATTGGCTAGAATCGACCGAAAGAATCATGGATGAGATAGATTTGACAAATGAGGAAAAACTGAAAGGGTGGTGTCACTTCTCAAGGATGAGTCATATCGATGGTGGATCACAGGCCGAATGGTGCCAGTAGCGAAGATCTCACTTGGGACTTCTTTAAGGCAAGATATCAAAAGAAATATATTGGGTCTAGTTACATCGATGCACGCGTAAGGCATTCCCGAGTTTGGTCCAAGGAGTAAAATCAGACGTAGTATGAGGTGAGTTCTTAAGATTGAGCCAATATGTCAAGGATTGTGGCTTGAGCACGATCGATGTGTTTGATTCAAGATGGGTTGAAGGACGAGTGAGATTGTTGATTGCTCCACATCGAGGCGAGAGTTTGCCAATTTAGTTGAAAAGACTAAGATTGCCGAAAGAATAAAGGAATCGGAAGGCGTAACTATGACCTAATAAGCATAAGAGAGGATATGGATCATCCGGTCACCGGCAATGTTCGTAAGAGGGCTAGGCAAAATGAGCCGAATCGATCCGGAAGGTCTCATACTACTAATCAAAGACCATTTGTGTAATCGATGTGAGAAATTTCATTAGGGCGAATGTTGGACCGGAGGAAAAGGTCATTTGAGTGTGGTTCACCGGACCACCGTGTGAGGATTGTCCACTAAGCAAGCCGTGAATCACCAAGGTCAAGGTTGGACTCGATTCGAGAAGGAGGACCAAAGACCGCAGAGAGGTCGTGGTAATGGTAGAGGAGGAAATAGTGCTAATCGTGGTCGCGAACTCGTAAGGCAGGCACGTGCATCTGAGGCAAGGCACTGGTCTAGTCTATGCGGCGAGTCGTCGTGAGGAGGGTGACGCACCGGATGTCATAACCAGTACGTTCCTAATTTTTGGTCTTCCTTATGTTGCATTAATTGATGTGGGTTCTATGCATTCATACGTAGCAAGTAGTATGGTAGAGACTTTGAACCTAGACTCGAGACCGCCGCTAGGGAGATGATCGTAATTAGCCCTTTAGGCCATTCTCAGTAGTTGTGAACAAGCTTTATAAGGATGTACCCTAGAACTCCAAGGGTCGTGTTCGTGGTCGATCCGATGGAACCGCCGCTTGGGGAGTTCGATTTGATCCTTGGAATGGATTGGTTGGTTAAGTACCGTGCAAGGTTGGATTGCGCCGCTAAGCGCATGGTTCTTCGAATGGTCAAGGGATGAAGTGGTTATGATCAGAATCAAGAAATTACATCCTAATGTGGTGTCGGCCTTGAAGGCTAAAAAATGGTTAGGAAAGGGTGTGAGGCGTTTATAGTTAGAATTTGTGCCTTGGAGGCTAAGGAGTCACTGTTGAAAAGGTTCAACAAGAAAGGAATTCACCGATGTATTCCCGTAAGAACTTCCGGTTTGCCTCCAAATCGGAAGTCAAATTCAAGATAGATTTACACCGAACAGCACCACATCTATAGCATCAGTGTCGAATGGCACCAAAGGAGTTGGTGGAGTCAAGGCTCAAATTTAGAGCTCTTGGATAGAAGGTTTATTCGCCCAAGATATCTCCGTGGGGAGCGCTTGTGCTGTTTGTCAAAAAGAATGACGGTTCAATGCGGATGTGTATCGACTACCGCCAATTGAACAAGTTGACGATCAAGAACAAGTATCCGTTACCTCGGATTGATGACTTGTTTGACCAACCGAAGGGTGCATCGGTATTCTCAAGATAGATCTTAGGTCGGGATATCATCAACTCAAGGTGAAGGAGATTGATGTGCACAAGACTACATTTATATAAGGTATGGGCATTACGAATTCCTAGTGATGCCATTCGGGTTGACCAATGCACCGGCATTTATGGACTTAATGAACAGTATTTCAAGAAGATTGGACCAATTTGTCGTAGTGTTTATAGGCGACATATTGGTTTACTCAAAGACGGAGGAGGAGCATGACAAGCATTTGCGAATAGTTCTACAAGTCTTGAGGAGAACAGCTTATATGCCAAATTCAAGAAGTGCGAATTTTGGCTAAGGGAGGTGGCTTTCTTAGGTCACGTGGTGTCGTGGAAGGATTAGAGTGGATCCCGCAAGATTGAAGCGGTGTTGGAGTGGAAACCGCCTAGGACTGCGATGTAAATTTGAAGTTTTCGGGTCTAGCCGTACTATCGAAGGTTTGTGGAAGGATTCTCGTTAATTGCTACACCATTAACTAAACTATTAAGGAAGGAGTACCTTTTGTTTGGTCGGAAAGGCAACAAGAAAGTTTTGATAAGTCGAGGAAGATTCGGCGTAAGCTCTTGCTCAGTACAACCCGAGGCGGAAAGTTGTTTACGCTTATCGTGATCGTCCCATACTGGGTTGGGATGTGTATTGATGCGAGAAGGAAGGTAGTAGCCTATCGTCCGGCAGCTAAAACCGCATGAGGTTAACTACCCAACTCATGACTTGGAGTTAGCGGCAGAGTTTTCGCTTTGAAAATATGGAGGCATTACTTGTATGGGGAGAAATCGGTAGTCTACACGGATCACAAAAGTTTAAGGTATCTCTTGACTCGTAAGGACTTAAACTTGAGGCAACGACGGTGGATTGAACTGCTAAAGGACTACGATCGCTCAATTGAGTACCATCCGCAAAGCTAACGTGGTGGTGACGTGTTAAGCTCAAGGTCGTGGCACTTAAGAGCGATGTTTGCTAATTTGAGTCTATACGACGATGGAAGTCTTTTATGAGCTGCAAGTTAGGCCAACTTGGATCAAAGAGATTAAGGATAAGCAGATTGTCGATGAGGAATTAAATGCAAAGAGGGTGCAAGTGCAAGATGGTGGATTGGAAGGATATAGTTTGACTGATGATGGTGTGCTATGTTTTCAAGGACGGCCAGATGCCAAAGGACGTGGGCGAGACAAAGAATTCTCCAAGATGCACATAGCATTCCATACGCTATGCATCCCGAAGGTAGCAAAATGTACGGAGATTTGCGAGGAGCCTACGGTGGCCGGGTTGAAGCGTGAAGTGACTGAGTTCGTGGGTAAGTGTCTGACGTGTCAGCAAGTCAAAGCTGAACATCAGTTACCATCAGGGTTACTTCAGCCGGTGAAGATTCCTCAGTGGAAGTGGGAGAGGATCACCATGGACTTTGTCAGTGGATTACCTCTTACGCCTAGTAAGAAGGATTCAGTTTGGGTGATTGTAGATCGTCTGACTAAGTCAGCGCATTTCATACCGGTAAGGGTAGATTATTCGTTTCAGAAGTTAGCAAAGTTATATGTAGCCGAGATAGTGAGATTGCATGGTGTGCCAGTATCGATTATCTCGGATAGGGACCCGAGGTTTACGTCAAGGTTTTGGAGAGCTTTGCATCAAGCCTTGGGAACGAGATTGGACTTCAGCACAGCTTTTCATCCTCAAACTGACGGACAATCGGAGAGAGTGATTCAGATCTTAGAAGATATGCTGAGAGGTTGTGTTCTGGATTTTAGTGGTAGCTGGGAAGAGTATCTACCGTTGGCGAAATTCGCTTATAACAATAGTTATCAAGCGAGCATTCAGATGGCTCCATATGAAGCCTCAGATGGACTGAAATGCCGAACTCCTACGTGTTGGACGGAATTGGGTGAACGACAAGTTCTAGGTCCGGATTGGTGCTAAACCGAGGACAAAGTTAAGGTAATTCGGGCTCGTCTCAAAGAAGCGTCGGATGAGATGTAAGTCCTATGCCGATCTCAAGCGCAAGGAAATGGAATATGCTGTGGAAGATAAAGTTTTTCCTGAAGGTGTCACCTTGGAAGAAGGTGTTACGATTTGGGAAAAAGGGGAAGCTAAGCCCTAGGTTCATCGGGCCATATACAGTGTTAAAGCAAGTGGGACCGGTAGCTTATCAGCTCGAGCTACCTGCAGAGTTGAATCAGATTCATAACGTCTTTCATGTATCGATGCTAAGACGATATCGGTCGGATCCATCACACATTGTACACGTGGCGTAGATTGAGGTAAATTCGGACTTATCTTTTGAGGAGGAGCCGCCAGATCTTAGATCGAGATGTTAAAGTTCTGCGTGGAAATCGGACCTTTGGTGAAAGTTCTATGGCGAAACCATGGTGCAGAAGAAGCCACGTGGGAACCCGAGAGTGTGATGCGGTAGCAATACCCCCACCTTTTCTGATCAGGTAATTTCGAGGTCGAAATTATTTTTAAGGGGGGTAGAACTGTAACATCCCAAAAATAGGGTTATTCGTGATTGAATTATTTTGCTTGTGTTTAAATTTATGTGATATTATTTGTGGTGTTATAAGACTTAATTAGGGTCTTGAGTAAGCTCGGTTTAGTAGGATAATTCTTAGTATGGCTTAGTTAATGAAGAAGATTAAATGAGCTTAGCACTTAAGTTAATTTAAGTGTTCATTTATAGCATAAGAGGAATAAGTGGCAAGATGGTTAAAGGGCTTGAAAAGTAGTTTGAGGTCGAGGTTCGAGTGGTTTGTTTAGCATTTTAAAAGTTTATTTTTGTGTATTAGCATTGATGGCGGTCAACTTATTTATGATAGGTGGACTAATATTTTGGAAGGTTGAATGGTTGTTTAAGGGAAGCATGGAATAAGGGATAAGATTCTTAAAGTTATGGAAAATATCTTGGAATTATGGTAAATTGAGGGACAAAGGCTTGGGTTGGGGATATGTTTTGAAACAAATTCATGGCCTTTATGCCATGAACTTGGACTGACATGAGTGTCTAGGTGGGTGGTTAATTTTTTGGCTTGTTTAGTAGCTAGTTAGTGCCAATTTTCTCTTTGGTTAGTAGGCATTTTGGCTAGCTTGATAGGCATTCAACTTTTGTTTTATGAAACTCCTTGAAAATTTACCAATTCTTCTCTTTTGTGCATCATTTGGTATTTTATTTCTTTCCCTCCAAAGCCATTCTCTTAGCCGAATGTACCTTGATCTTTAGGTACAATTTTGTACACTTTTCTTCTTTGGTAATATTGGTGTTGGCGAATTTCTTAATCCTTCCTCTCTCTTTTCTTTCTTTTGAATTTTGTTCAAAACCACAACATTTCTTTAACTTTCTTCTTGGCCAATCTCCTTCTTCCCTTTCCTCTTGATTTTCTTTCATTGGTTGCTAAAGTTTAATCATTCTTCTTCCTTTTTATTTATTTTCTTCTTTGCCATACTAAATTTTTTTCATCATTTTTGAGCGAATATTAATTATCTTCTTTCAAAATCATAGCCAAACTCTCATAATCTATTTGTTTGGTTTTGGTAAATTCTTCAAGGGTAGATTCTCTTTGCTTTCTTCAATCGATTTTGGTTATTAAGTAAGTTTTCTTGGCCGATTTTCCTATTATTTCTTTTCTCCTCTCTATGTTATTTCTTGTGGTCAAGAGTCAATCTTTGGGCATTGTTATGCAAGGATCTAACTGCTTTTAGGATTCAATTATTCTCTTAGGCTCTCGGGATTTCAAAGCAATCGATTCAAGTCATTCCTTTAGTGAATCGGAGTTGGTAAGTCAAAGGTGGTAAGGATTTATTTTTAAGGGTTTATTCTTTTAAGTATTCATTTAAAACCGGGCTATTTATTAACCGATAGTAGTTGTTGAAGCAGATTCGAAATCGGATGTTGTGATTAGTATCCAAAAGAGAGAGGTAAGGATTCGGGTTCCAAAAGATGACTCTTTGAATTATTGATTTGGTAGAATATACTAACCCATGTATTTGGCGAATATAGGATAAGTAGATCTAGTGTGACCGACTCTTCCATTCGGGACTTAGATTATTCAGGTGACAGTGTGTACATACACACCTTATAACTTTTAATATGCTAAGTGTTATTTTATGTCTAATCAAATTGTGTTGACATGGATGTAATACCTTCATGGTATTAGCAAGGACTCGTAAGTCTTTATTGCTATGAGATCATTATTTGATGCTTTGGGAAGCATGACACATTTGGTATGTGTATTATTTGATTTATGGTCTATGATAATCGATTGGATGTTGTTAAATAAATCAATCAACATGATTTTTGTATATGCATATGAATGATTGTTATGGGTTGATGAGAGGAGGGGCGGTGATATTCGTGTCGATTTTACACACCGTGTTTTGGTAACACAATGTGACTACGGTCACTAGAGGTTTGGTACCTCCGAGGTTTGGTACCTCATAGCGACTTGTCCCTCGTGGTTTATACCACCGTGGGTTGGCCCCACTTTGAGATATGGGATTGTCTGCCAGTGATTTGGTATCACACGATGGGTTGGCCCCATCACTTGAATTGTGACTTCGGTCACCAGTGTTTTGGTAACACAATCGTGTCTTGGGACACCAAAGATTTGGTATCACATTTGTGGCTATATGTCACCAATGGTTTGGCACCACCAAAGGGTTTGGTACCACATGAGGTAGAAAAGGTGTTTGGATGGCTAGGTTGGGTACATATTTTAATGCGTGTTAAATTGTTATAAATTGTGTATGTTGTTGAATTAAACCGGAAAAAGGGTTACACATTGGGTCTTGATGACTCACCTTTTTCCTTTAACATTTTCAGTGATTCAGTAGTCATGGATAAGGAGTCGGATGGACTCGAGGTGGCCATGCAAATGGAGACTTTTAATAAATAAATTTTGGATTTTAATTATCATTTCTTTTGGGTTTATGTTACTTGTTTGTAATAAGGCCTCCTAAAGTTATTTTATTATTGTTGCATGTTTGAATGTTTTGTTTAAATTATTTGATGATATTAAAACGGATGCACATGTTTTCTAAACTTTTAAACATAAAATGTTTTAAAGTACCATCGGTACATTTGAAATTTATAAACAACTCGATTCAACAAATATTTTCTTTGAATTAAGTATGGTTTTTAATAAAGAGAATTTAAAATGAAAGGCACTTCAACTAAATTAAAAATCGGTTTTCAAAAATGTTTTCTCTGTAGCAAACCAAATTCGGTCATATTGTTTGGGCCGGGTTTGGGGTGTTACAATTTGACTTTGACATGGGGACGCTAATACTAAGTTATTTCATGCTCAAGCATAAAAAAGAAACGACTTAACCATATCCATATGATTCATGACTTAGAAGGGCGGCCTTGTATGAATACGGTGTTGGAAATGTAACAGCCCAAACCCGGCCTAGACGTTATGGCCGAATCCGGCGATGTCACATGGAATGGATTTTAAAAACAACTAACACGATGAAACTGTTTCGGATCTGCTAACTCTATTTGCGTAGAATTATTATTAAAATGTTCATTCCTGTTTTATTAACTTTCCTTAAAAGTGTTTAAAGGCGGAAGCTCACGAAAAACCATTATAATTAAGTAAAACCATTCGAGATTTTAGAAAACATTTGCTTTTAGGTAAAATCCCGATTTTTATCGAGTTTTGCAATTATAAGATCATAAACACTGTAAAAACCCAAGTTTAAGCAAAACAGTCCATAAAGTCCCAATTACAAAATAAATACCCAGCAAATTAAAATGAAACCATAAAACAAAAGTGTATCAGTTTTAAAAGAGTGGTCACCGTCGAGTCCACCGTTGCACCGATCCACCTAACTCAGTGGGTTCCCTGTACAAAAATAGACAGAAGAAACGGTGAGTTTTCGTAAACTCATTGTGTAAACCCACAGAATCAAGCATGCACACATGCAATATAACAGATATCAGTCAGATACAATCTTGAGCCCAAGCCCATTACAGATTCAGATGCAGATTTGGGCCTTAGCCCATCTTAGACACAGATACAGGTAGGCAGTCAGAAACAGAAATCAGGATCCTACCCCCAGCCTCTACACACCATCTCCGACCATCCCTACACACCATGTGGAGTTTAAAACACCCACCCAGCCCTACACACTATGCTATACCGAATGCGGCACTTATCAGATATATTGCAGCTGAGCTGCCAAATAGTAGGCGTAAACGCCTCTTAGAACACTTTCTCCAATATATATATATGTCATCCCCAGCCCCAAAATAGATACAGTAATGCAAAACCAGACTTATAAAATAACCATGCTTACATGCTCAATTAAATATAAAGATTTATGGAACAGATCAGTTGGATATGCATGATAATAATATGCTCAGAACACAATATCAGTCATACACATTATACAAGTTAGGGTCTAATTGCCCCTTACCAATTCTACAGCAGGCTCACTGTCATTGGGACGACCCATGTAACCCTAGGAAAGATTTAGGTTAAATGGGCTCACACGGCCTCATCGCACACGGCCTACCACATGGCCATGTGGCGTCGACAGTAAGGTTTTCGGCTTTTGCTGAAAACTCATTTTTTTGCATTTCGGGTACACACCTAGTACTAATTTGCAACAGAAAACACTCCCGAGTCTCTCGAAACCTAAAACCAGAATATCCACCATCGATTAGCAGTTAATTATGGATTTCGACAATAATGAACTAACAGGAACTCGACTCACCACCGATGGAAACCTTCGTTAACCCTTGTTAAACCAAAGAACCGTATTTCACTACTCAAAACCTTAGCCTACACCCACAATTGCAGTAGAAATCAGATTTCTTAATCGTTTGTTACACTATTATGACCAACAGAAAAATAAAAAACTTACCGAACCCGCGCCAGTGTAATTCACATTGCTAAAAGAACAAATGAATTAGGGAAGCAAAAAGAAAACGAAAAAGAAGAAGTTTCAAAAGAAGTTTCGGCAGAGTGCAAAGGAAAACAAACGTCAAAAGAGAGGGATTTTTGAAAAAGAAAAGGAAAAAAATGAGGATAATTCCCATAACTCCCCATCCCTCAAATCTCTCCACTAATCCCACTAACAACTACTACTCAGACTTTTCGTTCAACTGAAACTCTACAAGCCACCAGAGCAAAAATAGTAGCAATTATGCTTACGCAAAGATTCAAACACAAGACCTCTAGCAAACTCCCACTCCACCTAATCACCAGACCAACAAGCCCATTCTGATATGAAGTTACAGGCAATTAAATATAAGCCCACTGAACAAAAATAGGGCTTAATTCCAAAAATAACAAAAATTGCTAAAACTAAGGTTTAAACTTAAGACCTCACACACACACCCAAAACACTTAACCACTAAGATAGATACACAATAATGTCACATTTTCACAAAAGCAGAAATAAGAATTTTGGGGCGTTACGGAAAAAATAGTTAAGAAAATAGTGAACATTACACAATGGAAGTTAATTTTTTTCCTTAAAATCGAGCATTGTGGAATTTATAATAATAAACCATAAATCAAATTATTACATGTGCTTTGCGTGAATAAGTCTAAGTCGTTTCGTGACTTTTTATCAAACAATATTCCTTGCTTTTCTTCAACCTTGGATTGCTTTAAGTGTGGGTTCACACAACCCCAATTGAATACATATAATGAAAACTTTGATTAAGTGGGAAAGTTAACTTTTTTCTATGAGAAATTAGAAAACATTTTGACCTTAGTAGAAAATAGAATTTATTTTGTGAATAAATTGTCATTGTTTTTTGATGGAGTAATGACCCTCAAATGGTGTGTTAATTAGGTTATTTCATAGTTCTTATTTATAAAAAAAAAAACTACAGAAGTTTTACTTGAACAATATGTTATTAAATAATACTATTTTAATAGAAAAATACAATATTCCTTTATATAGAATATTAAGGGGAGATGGCATATCTTAATGGATACTAGGGTTTGCTGCCCATTTCATTTGAGATGGATATATTGCGCTTGTCTCCTGTACCGTATAATTATATGTATTATTTGGACTTCTAACCAACATATATCATTTAACCAACCTAATAGCTAAATTTTTATTTTTAAAATATTAATTAATTAATTAACCCAATTAAATTATTTTCTCAACTTAATTCTAATTCCGTTAAAGTATCGTATTAGCATCTATGAAGAAATAGATTTAATTGCCTCGTTCAATACAACTATGATGATTAATTAATTGAGAGTTTGGTCTCAAATTTATTATGTTGTAAATGTTGAGGTTAAATTTATTAAAATTTTAGAATTTGAATTAAAATGATGAAATTTGTAAACATTGAGGGTAAATTTATTAAAAAAAAAAAGAGCCCAAGTCAACTTCCTGTCACTCATAACTACAAGGGACTAAAATATTTAATTTCAAAAAGTTTAGTGATTAAATTAAAACAATTAATAGTTAAGTGACTAAAATAGAACAAAATCAATAGTTTATTGACATTTTTGTACTTTACCCTAAACCTTTTGATAACGGGGTTAACCCATTCAAAAGCTGCAAGAACTGGAAACGGAAGCTAAGCTCTCTGGAAATTCGGAAAGCAGAAGATTAGATCTCCAACTACCCTCCCAAATATTTTCCAGGTCTCGACTTCTTCACTTCTTCAACTATCATTCTATCTTTTGCGATCTACAAATAACATCTTGGAATGTCCAACCTTTAATATCTATATTACACCCACCCTTTTTGAGACTTAAGACTAATCTTAGATTCAATTTATTAGTGAATTGTTTCAATTAGACTTTAGGCTTACAAGTGTTCAAGCCTGTTATTGTTAATCTGTTGTCAGCAATGCTGAATCGTGGAACAAAGTTAAAGGCATGGCATGGACAAAAAAAATACCCGGTTGTGGTCCCAGTTATGTTTGTGGTATCAGTCTCGTTAGCATTAGTGTTCCTTTTCCACAGGAATGATGAAAAACGGTTTCAGGCATACGGACTGCCACCGGAGAGAAAATGGAATAGGTTTGAGTCTTTGGTGCAGTTTAATCCAAAAAGAGAATTCCGGAATGGGACGGATTTGATATGGCAAATACCCGATTCGCCTAAGGCTGTTCTTTTTCTAGCTCATGGATGTAGCGGTAGAGCTGTTAATTTTTGGGATAAGTCTCCTAAATGTCCTGAATGTGTTGGTTTGCCTGAGGAAAGGCTGCTTGTGCTTCATGCTCTTGCTCGTAAATTTGCTGTCTTGACTATATCAAGTGCGGGGAGGTGCTGGGCATTTGGGGAAGAAAGGTTGATTGTTGAAGATATTATAACATGGTGGGTTAAGAGACAGAACCTTGGAAAGCTTCCTCTTGTGGCTTTGGGGGCCTCTTCTGGTGGGTATTTTGTATCTGCAATTGCTAATGATTTGAAGTTTAGTAGTATTACACTTATGATTGCTGAAGGATTATTTGATCACATGGACATTAGAGAGGACTATCCACCGACCCTTTTTGTGCACATGCCAAAAGATTTACGCAGGCAACAAAAAATAACTGAATTCATTGAAGTTTTGAGAAATAAAGGGGTTGAAGTTGCAGAGATTGAATGCATGGAGTTGCCTCTGTCACCAACTTTTTTGTCTGATAGAATCCCAGGTCTTGATCAGACTATTTCTGCTACGTTGTTCAACTTATTCAGGGAGAAAGGCTTTGTCGATGAGAATGGGTATATGAAACGGGATGGGCGTGTGACACATTGGAAAGATGCTCTCCAGGATAGCAAGCCTAATTTGCTAGAAAAGGATTTGGTGCATCCCGTTGAGGAGGAGTTAAATCTTGCATTTGCCTATCATGAAATGACTAGTTTGCAATCTGAAGAGATTTTTAAATGGTTTGAGTCTCATATGGCCTGAACAGTACTCAATTGTGCCACATTCTCCTTTCTTTCTGTTTGACCAAAGTACTGACTGTCAAAAGTGATCGTACATACAACTCTTCGTAACAATCCCTGAATTTGAGCTGGATTGAATTGTTTATTGCTTGAAGCTTGTCTTCAAACAACTGAAGACTAGGATGTAAAGTTACTACCTTGAACCAAACTGCAACATCCACTATGTATTAGGTAAATTTAGCTGTATGTTGGAAAGAAAACATTCAAATTTGATCACTATACTATTATATTACATATAATTATATAAATCTCCAATTGCAAAGTATCCCTTGTTTCCTTTAAGGGGTCTGTTTATGCTTGCTTTGAATGAATTATCTTTTTGTTATCTGTTTACTTTTTGATTTGCCATTTTCTCCTTACTAGGGCATCTGTAGATTATCTATTCTGGAGTTTTGAAAAAAATTAAAGACAAGAAACCCAGACATGAAAGGGGAAAACAGCTACTAACTTATCCTTTCCCAAGTTGCAAGAATCAACTTACTATGTTACAAATCATAGATGAATGTAGTCTGGATTGTAGGACTTCGGGTTAGAACTTAATCCATGCTAATGATTAGAAAATGAAAATGCAGTAGCTAACACTTCAAGCACCCAAGCAAGCATTAACTTTGTGTTTGAAGGGAAAAGGGAACCTAAAGTCTTTAGATATGTATTTCTGAACAAAAGTGCAAAACTTCCATGGAGAGTGGAAAGCTCATGTTTTATGAGTAACATATGGGATTATATATATATATATATATATATATATGCATGCTATAGTCGTTGCATAAGTTTGAGCTTGCTTATTGGTGTTGTGTTTAATAACTCAATGTTATTAGGTACTTTTTCTTTTCAAGGTTTTTTCTATTACACATTCCAGACGTTTCTAATCACCAAAATACAATGCAAGACACACTGATCAAATGGTAATGATATTTTTAGTCTGCTTGAAGATACTAAAACTTCTTTCAGGAAAAAAAAAGATACTAAAACTGCTATGCATTCAACTGTCAACTGATTTTATCAATTAGTACTTGATATGGGGATGGTTGATCTCTGAAAATGGATAGAATTGAATCTTACTTGAGTGCAAGGTCTTATTACTCTAAATATGAGAAATAACTTGCTATTCACTGTCAATTTTTTACACTTTGTCCATGCTGCTTGAGTTCCAAGAGAATTTCAACATTCTGCATATAAATACTTTAGTGTGCTATACTTCATCTCTCCCTAAAATTTGTAGAGCATGTAAAAGTGTGTTTGCAGACTGCATATGTCCCAAACTTACATTCTGAAGTTTGTGTTATTGGAGAATATTGAGATGTCTTTGCTCATTGGATATTTATTATCAGGATGAAAGTGTAACTCTGATCTATAAATTATCAAGTCAATGCCAGTGATGGTTTAATTTTATATTTATAAAACCTTCCTTTTTATTTTGATAATAACTATCCTATGAAGTTCTGTTTTGTTTAAGAAAGCAACTAAAGAAACTTACTACTCACTCAGCAAACAGCTTTTGTTTGTTCTAATTTCTTTGAAATTTCATTACAGTTTGATGTAACCAGTGCAGTCGCTACATGAATCTGGTGAGAAAAGATACAATAAGAATCCTTTCCTTTTCTATTTTGCCTTTTAAGATAGGACAGAGAGATTTCATACGTGAATTTTTGTGCCAGCTTGATGCAGGTAGTTATATTTGTTGTCTGTGTACCTTGAAAGCTTATAAAATTATATTGGACCCTTTGAGTATGTATAAATTGTCTGCTACCTTGGTCTTGATACTAATTTCCATATTGAGTTGTTAATAGATGTTAAGTGAGACAATGGCCTCCACTTTTAACCTGGCAGGGTTTTAAGTTTGAGCTTATGTTTTGGACTACCATCTGACATCCCTTTCCACGGTCTCTCCATTCTGTTTCTTCCTTTAGACTTCTTAAGTTTTTTGGCATTAAAAATGCACCTAGAATTAGGTCACTGGAATTATGTTGCTCTGGGAGTCATAGTGAATTTTGGTTGCCGCCTTCATTTATTCAAGCATTTTATATTTACAGCTCAGTCCAGTCTGGTGTATGCATCAAAAAAACCATCTAAAGAGGTCTAAGAGGTCAAAGATTTAAGTAGATCTTGAAGGAAGTATCAGCAACTCCATGCTCGATGTTCGTGGTGCTCTTCAATGTACATGAGATACCCAACCTGATTAATGCACCATCTCACTTCATCATACTTTGAAAATTAAAATAAAATTACATAAGCTCATGTGCTAATTCTGCTTGTGCATCAATAAACTTTCAGCAAGCATTTTCTTTTTTCTTAATGTAAATGTTTTCAAGTCTATGTTACTAAGACTTGTCGGACACGTGTTTATTCAAACTTTTCCAAGATTTACATGTATTTTCAGAGTTCTTAGAGGACCATATCCCTAAACCCTTTTCTGGATATACATTTGGTTTCCAGACATGAGTACTTCAGGAAAAAAAAAAGAGTCGAAACAACATAGTTTCAAGTTACTAAAATGCCATTTTGACTTGGCCTTTTAGGGTCATTTTTCTTGCATTGCAGAGATCATACCCAAGTTCTATTTAACCGAATATGGGTTGGTATGCCTTTATTTTTTGCATTGATTTTAACTCTTCTATTGTCTTGCAAACTGGTAACCCTTGATCTATTTGTAACTATGTAAATAAATTTTTGAAAATGTTCAAAAGAACATAGATATGTTCTAATTGAAATTCTCTTAACAATGGATGGATAAATTTACACATGAAAATTGTCAAGGCGTGTTATCTATGGTTTTAGGTTGTATTCTTAACATGATATAGAGCCCAAGTGTTTGTTAAGTTCTTCCTGCCTAAATCATGTGAAACTGACGATCCTCAGTGAGGTTGTTCACCGTAAGTTCATGTTGAGCTACACATAGAGGGGAGCATCAAGGGGTGTTATCTTTCACCTATCAAGTATTTAGTTTCACATGGTCTTTATATTGTAGCTGTATCTTCCACCTATTACACCTTATTAAATATCTTTTGTTTTTTTTTATGTAACTGGCCTCCTTGGTGAAACTTTTATGGAGCTGCCGCGTCTGTCATGATCATGTGGTAGGCTGGTAGCCATGTTTGTTTATTAACTTGTTGAAATATTTAAAATAATGTTTCCTTAAGGTAGGACAAGAAGTAAATGATAAAAGATTTCAAGCTATATCTTTTGGAAATTGTTTGTATCATCATTAACTAGCTTGTTTGTTACTGTTGATTTGCTGTTAGCATATGCAACTACTAAGCTTTTTTCTGTTTTATCCTTCTTCCATTTTCTGGAAGACCAGGGCAAACCGAAATATTTACGTTGGCATATGAGATGTCCTGAAAAATCATCTATGCGCACAAAATTATTCTCTATATAGTGGTGAATCAGATATGCCTCGCAGGGTTCTGCAATCTAATTTCACTACCACCAAAAGTTAAGTGCAATTCTAGAAAATGGCTGTAGTTACATGCATTCCTTGAATGGGATGAGTTGGACATTTTTGGCTGATTGCTACAATGATAACTTGAATGCAAGTACTACGAGGTATTCAGACACTGGATGGGAATCTATGAAAACAATTTTCACTTGTTCCATACAATCATGATTGCAACCCGTAGGAAAGGAAGTCGAGAATACTAAGGAGCAGTAATTTCTCATGATCAGCTGGTACTTAAGTTGCCTCCCAAATAATTGTTCACTTTCCTTGTTTATCAATTATGTAAACGATTTCTTACTGGTCATTATAACAAGCAAAAGGTATGTTTTCCTTTGGGTTTCGTTCAGAGTTGTTTTCCTGTTGACCATCCTAACTTTTACCTTCATTTGAGACAGAATCCTATAACTGTGACATTGTTGTTTCAATGAATTGGTAGCGAACCAGGATTGGCATTAGAACTTTTTGTCAAAAAGAAGATTTATGTCTTTCTTTATGTTGATGACCTTAATACTACTTTAGTTGTGAAAGTAACTCATTAATTGTTCTTATAATATTCTAGTTTCTGCTGTCCAGTTCTCTCTTAAATATGGTTCATGGAATTCCTACAGCTGTGCTATATAATACATGAAATACACTGGGCTATCTGCAAGTTCCACTGCTCTGTATTTGGGTCATTAATGTGCATTCACTTCCCATTTATTCTTACCACGCTCCCTTTGTTGAATTCGCCATGCACGCATGCTCCATAAACATGGATGCATCGGCACGAATCATTAATCATGTAATTTGCTTGGTTTAGGACGTAATTTGCTTGGTTTAGGACGTCTATGTAGAAACGCTAGATGCATTTTTTATTTTGATTGTCTCAGATAGCTTGAAACTATGGTTTCATTCACCAGTGGCCTACCTAGTGACCAACTTTTGATGCAGTTTCTGTCAGTGTAGAGTATGTGGTAGGAGGAAATTTAAACAATTATCTTAAATTTTATTTAAAATAAGAACACATAAACTTAACATTCAGTTCTAGACACAGTATCTATCCAAATGAAAGCTGTAGCATTATAGATGTCGAATACTAGGAACATAAAATCTAAGTAGCACACACTGGTGGATAAAATGCTTCAAGAAACTGACAAACCAAAAGGTGTTTGCTTAGGTCCTTTGCTTGAGGTGGCCTTCATTAGCAAGCTTGAAGAGACGAGCCTGAGCTGCTGCAGCGCTGTTTGAACCAAGTGCTGCAACAAAAGTCTCCCTGACTTGCTTAGTCGAGAATGGGAACCTATTATTCACCATGGAGTTGAGAAATGAGGCTGTTCCTTCCCGGTAAAGTGCCCCAAGTCCATCAGTACGTGTGTTTGAAAGTGCTTGGGGCAAGCTCATGCTTGTTCCAAGTCCAGGAACGTTGGTCACGCCAAATGCATTGCCTACAGTGCCCCACCAACCAAGCAGACCCCATATCAGTGTGGGGTGACTCCTCCAGAAACTGAAAGTAACAAATATGAGTTGTTAGTATCTTAACTTGATGACAAAAGAACCATTTAGAAGTTACAATGACGTACTCGCATGTACCACCAATTGGTGGAGTTGGAGCAGGAAAGAATGGAGGTGAGGAAATGCTTGGAGTTCCTGGATCAATAGGAGTAGTTGGTGGACTGCCACCTCCATATGATGGGGGACTGCCACCTCCGTATGATGGGGGACTGCCACCTCCGTATGATGGGGGACTGCCACCCCCGTATGATGGGGGACTGCCACCCCCGTATGATGGGGGACTGCCTCCTCCATACGATGGGGGACTACCACCTCCAGATGATGGTGGAGTACCATGCGAAGGAGTGTGTGATGGTGTTGATGGAGTTGAAGGGTCATGTGGTGGAGTTCCACAATTTCCACCCGAAGGCGTTGATGGTGTTGGTGAAGGGTGGTAACCACCTCCATGTGATGGGGTTTCATGAGAGGGAGGTGTTCCACCTCCTGAAGAGGGAGGTGTTCCACCTCCTGAAGATGGTGGTGTGCCATGTGAACCTGCACTTAGACCAAATAGAGTCAGCATGCATGTCATTGCAACAAGAAAAGGAAAACATCAGACAACTGGTATGAACCAACAGCTGAATATAGTTTCTCAAAAAGAGTGCAACCTGAAGGGGGAGTTCCAGCATGAGGGTCAGGAGCTGGATAGTAGTTTTTCTGCTCTCCAAGGCCAGTGGAGGTCACTGCAATGACCATGTTGTGGGAGAACAAGGCAGCAACCAAAACCCACATCAACAAACAAACCTGCTTGCTTCTTTGCCTCTCCATCTGTCTGCTATAGATATTACTACTTCAACAGCAAAGAATGAAAGATTGGAAGGTGTGTGAGTTGAGAAGAACGAGGGGGATGATCAATATAAAGCACTAACTAGGTGAAGTAAATGGAAACAGGTGAACCTGCATGAGGTTAGTTGATGACAGCAGGTGCATTTATATGTTGTATTAATTATTAACTTTTGAATTGCTGAAACAATGCTGAACTTGAAATGGTCTTTCTAACGAGGACTTCAACTCATGGAACATGGGCGGGTCACTTTGGATTACAATCAGGCATATTATATTTGATTATCATAATCAGATAATTTTGTTCACAAGACAAGGATATTGGACGATAATTATCAACTTTTAGGGAGAAAAGAAATTACTTATTAATGGGTAAGTCCAAGTGGGGATGTAATCCAATGAAGAGAGATAAATGAATTGGGACCATCTTTACTTACCACAGGAGAGGTATATAAATATAAAATCAATAGGTTGGTATAGGCATGAGATTAATGTTTGCTTAAACATTAGTATCTAAGACATCCCTCTTATCAAGATTTGATAATTTATTTATTTTGGACAAAACATAAGATTTGAAAAAAAAAAATTAAAAATATAACACAACACAAGAAAACAAAATACAAACACAATATTATTGAGGGAGATCAGCTCTTTCGGGGGAAATTTTCGAAGTGTTATTCTTGAGGATGTCGACTCAGTCTCTCAACAATGGAAGGTATTGTCCTCGGGGAGGATTTTGTCCCTCCTCCACAGAGAGTCGTGTCCAATTCACGGAAGGGGACACTTTAACCATACGTGGATGTACGACTACTGACCAAGAGGTGACGTGAGCGTCCCACCCTTGGTAGGATTCGAACCCCTAGCCTATGGATAGGTCATCTGTTGAGAGACAATACCTTCCATTGTTGAGGGATCATGTCGGCATCCTTGAGGACGGGGAGGGGAGACAAAACCCTCCCTAAGAGGATAATCCTTCCATTGTTGAGGGACCAAATCGGCATCACCAACGATGACACTTATAAAATTTCTTCCAGAGAAACCAATCCCCCTTAACAAATATGAATATAGAAATGATCTAAAATGACTCATTAATAAATCAAAATTTAAATGAATCTATATGTACTGAATATAATTATAAGATGAATTCTAACAATTTTAATACAAGAATAACCCATAGCTCTGTGGTCTGCACCATAGACAAAGATATGTGTCCTTCCAATTTATTGGGATGTTTAAAAGGAAACGATACTTGGAAATGTATTGTAGCCATAATTTTTTTTTTTGAAATAATTTCTGAATTAGTATTAGCTTAGGCCCAACAGATTCCAATACAAAAAAACTAAATAAGACCCAACAAAAATCCAACAATTAAAGAAAGAAAAATCGAATAAAAATAAAAGTAGCAAATGGCCGAAGCAGCTAACCCAGCAACTGAAAAGACAGGGTGCTTTTGGGGATGCTTCCCAGCTGTATTCCAACCCATATGCCTGTCTCAGTAACTGTTCTCTTTATGGAAGCTATCAAACCACATTTGTGAACATCCATCATTTCCAAAACCCTTCCAGAAAGCTCCTATCTGCATTCTCTCTTCCCTCCCCCATGGACGACCTAACGAACCAGTATCCTCCCTTCTTGTCAATCCCCTTGCTATTTCAGTCACCTACTTCCATTGTGCAGACTCCGTCCAAAAGCGATCGTTCGTCACTGCCACCACAGCACTAGGAGGAACTCTTCGAATTAGATAAGTATTCTCACCCCTCTTAAGGCCCTCAGTAGCAATTAGATGTGCGACCATATTAGCTTCCCTTTTGATAAAAAGAAAAGAACAATATCTGAAAGATAAACACCGTCGCTTTGCATCTTCAATATACACAAAATTTCAGATCTGTCTTCTTCCTGCTCTTGTAATTTTCGTATGATCGTTCTTGAATCACCTTCTATTTCTATGTCCCTCAGGCCAAGCTGGACCCCCAGATCAATTGCTTGATAACAGGCCAATGCCTCGGCTGCAAACTGTGAGGGTATATTCTTATTATGTACAGTTTTTGAACAAAGGACTTCTGCTCTTCCATTTCGAACCACTAACCCAGAACATGATTCTCTTTTTTGTTTGTTGAAGGCCGCATCAAAATTTATCTTCATATGTGTCTCTCCTGGTGCCATCCATCTAGTAACAGGGTTACCTCGGACTGGTAAAGTTACTCTCGATCCATCAATTTCTTTAATATAACTTGTAATAAACTCTGCTATTTGGCCTCCTGATTGGATTTCTCCCTCATGTATAAATCTGTTTCGTGATGTCCAGAGTCCCCATAATGCACAAACAAATCTTCTACACACAAATAGAGAATTATTTTCAAAAAGGCCTATAACCCATTCAGTGAATTCCATATCTTCTTCGGTAGCAGTCCACATCATTTCTAATCTCTCCCATGTTTCCTTTGCAACAGGGCAGTTTCGAAACAAGTGCTCCCTCGTCTCTGTTCCAGCTTGACATCTCCTACAATTTGTCGGCCCCATAATCCTCCTATAGTGTAAATTGCTAAAATTAGGCAAATAGTTGTGCATGAAGCGATAGGCTGTAATCTTTATTTTTGAGGGTAGTTCTAGGCTCCATAATTTTTTGTAACATTTCTTTAGGCTATCCTATAATTGTGGATGTCCCCCATGTGCAAGAACTATGTGCCCACTATGCACCGAGTACTCTCCGATGGCTTCTTCGCTCCAGATGACATAGTCTTCATGTGGCCTCATCAACAAAGGAATACATAAAATTCTTTCAGCATCTCTCTCGGCAAAGGTTCGTAGGGTTAACTCCTCATTCCAACTTCTTGTATTAGTATTAATCAGTTCTGCAACTTTGACTGGATTAGCATTTTGACTTGAATTCTGACAAATAAGCCTTTCTTCACCAGGAACCCACCTGTCCTCCCATACAGACACTTTCTATCCATCTCCAATTCTCCACCCTGGGCCTTTCAGAATAAGGCCTTTTGCCGTCCACAAGCTTTTCCAGGTAAAAGAAGGTAGATTTCCTAACTTAGATTTCAAGAAATCAGACCCCTTATAATATTTCGCTTTTAACGTGCGCGCAAATAATGAATTAGGATAACGTAATAAATGTCAACCCTGTTTGGCCAATAATGCTATATTAAAAAAACTCAAATCGCGAAATCCCAATCCCCTTCCTCCTTCCTTGCGCTTAGAGTCTTCCAATCGCACCAATGCATACCCCTCTTCCTGTTATTTTTATTCCACCAAAATGAATTCATAATATTTTCCATTTCCAAACACAATGATTTTGGATAAAGAAAACACGTTATCGAATACGTCAGAATTGCTTGCAAAACAGCTTTTATAAAAACTTCTCTGCCTCCTTGTGATATATGACAAATACTCCAGCTATTGATTCTCTGCTTCAATCGATCTTTTAAACCATGAAAAGTTAACTTTCTTTTTCGGCCCACCATGCTTGGCAATCCCAGGTATTTGTTTGGATCACTCGAAGATTGATCATTAAGAGTTTGACACACCAAATTTCTATCTTGAGCATTAACATTCGAGCTAAAGAATACCGTTGATTTTTCAAAATTCACACACTGTCCAGAGCAAACTTCATATTCCTTAAGAATCTCATTGAGCACATTTATTCCTCTATTCGATGTATCCCAAAAAAGAATACAATCATCTGCAAACATTAGGTAGGTGATCGGCGGGGCATCTCGACTCACCTTAGCACCTCTAATCCTGTTCTCTTGACCAACCAATCGCATTAATGCAGACAGACCTTCTCCACAAAATAGGAATAAATAGGGGCTTAATGGATCCCCTTGATGTAAACCCCTTGAAGATCTGAAACTCATACCCTCCTCACCATTACTTAGAATAGAGTACTAAACAGAGCTAATGCATCGAAATATGAGTTCAATCCATAAAATTTCATTTCATAACTCATTTGGAAACTCATAGTTGATAAATTAATCCTAAAACTTCCCAATATGGAACCTGCTCTGAATATGGTGTGGTTCATCTTGGCTATCACTTCCCTAATGAAAACTTATAGTTAGCCTGTGATTTTACAATGGAAACATTATGTGGGATGTTTTCTTGTTTAGATTTCAAAGACTAATGCCAACATGGATTGGCTCAGTGCTTATTATCACTTTGATAAGCACGAAAGTTGGCATTTCACTGATAACTTCATTTGATAAATGATCTATAAAAATCACACTTTCAGCCAGACTGATGGGAATGCCGTGACATTGGGTGGCAACCTCTCCAATCCCCTAAACTTTTATATGACCAAAAACAGGGCTAGTTGTTGAAGCACAGTGATCCCGACAGTTGTACAACCTGTTACAACCCACAAGAAAAGAAGATGAAATGTAAATTTCCCAAAGGACTGAGAGACCTTGACATTGCTAAGATGGAGAAATGGACCCACAGTTCTGCAAATGAAGAAATTGAAGTTTAATGGGTGTGACAGAGAGGTAGGTGTGTGGTAGCACAAGATAATTAGATGAGGAGTAAAGAAAGACAGTAATGGTGGTGCCATTTGGAGTCCTATGCTTTAAGCTGGCCCTGCATATACCTGTTCCCCTCAGACTATCGTTTGACCATATTTTAAGCTTACATATATGTAAACATGGTGTCAGATAGGTGAACAGGGAGGTATTAATTGAAAAGGTAACCATATTTTAATTACGTAGTGAATTAGGATAAACATATTTTTGTCAATAATGGATTTAAATACGTGAAGCCCATAAATTTTTATGCAGGTTTATTTGTTGAGTAAGGTTTTGCATATTTTTTATAATTACTTATTTAGTTTTTAACTTTATAAAACATTATTTTAATATTTCATTTAGTTTTTCATCCTTTTAATTTTTAAATTTCTGTTATTTGTCAAATCATTTTAAAATAGATGAAAAAGTTAAAAGGTTTGTTAAATTTATTGATGTAGCACATATATAAACATTACGTGGATGTCACGCCAAGAATTATTACTTTTTCAAAATAAAATTTAAAAATTATTTTAAAAATTAAAATAATTGTTTAAATATTTTTAATATTTTTAAAAATTAATTAATTGTTAACGTGACGTATATGTGGAAATCTATATGTATTCCATGTCAGCAAAGTTAACAAACATTAATTTTTCCACCTATTTTGGAGTGATTTGACAAATAATGCAAGTTCAAAGGTTAAAAGAGACGAAAAATTAAATAAAGAGCTAAAATAACCTTTTTTATAAGTTGAAGGGCCAAAAAATTATTATACCAATGTTTTTAAGTATTTTATTTGATATATGTTAAAATATGTTTTAAAATGCATATATAAAATTTAAATATAAATATATTTGTTGTACATAAGTAACATAACACTTTTGTCCAATTTTATTAAAATACATGGGAATAAATCTTAAAAGTATACATAAATTTTGATTTAATACGTAATTTTATACATAAATTTTGATTTTACAATACAATTATTGATATAGCGTCATTTATGTTTATATATTGTATACAAAAATAATTATATTTATCAAATATAAAAATAATTTGATGTATTTATTTAAATATTTATAATTAAATTAAAATTAAGTTTTATATATATATATATATATATATATATAAACTAGAGTTAGAATTTTATATATATAATTACATCAAATCGAAATTTATATATTAAATTATATATTAAAAATTAATATATAATTTTAATTTTTTTCCCAAATATAAATTACACAGTTAGTTTTGGAGTTTTGGCACAGTTCATAGTGAGCCGTGAGGATGGTTGAGCAAATAAATGATTGAGCAAACATTCATTTACTTTTGCTTTTAATTTAAACCTCCTTTAGTAAATGTGATATTATTATTATTGATCCTAAATTCATTAAAAAATCAAAGACAACCACCATGTTTCAGTTTTTAAAGTTTGTATCTTCTACACATTTCAAAGATGAAATTAAGAATTTTGTGGATTTATGTTTCGTATTTTTGAACTAAACAGTGTGTGATGTTATAATGAGGAAGTGTTCTTTGTCTCAACCAACAGCTAACATCACGACGAAAAGAGAGCTTTCGTTCCGATGACGTGAACGTGATCGTATGTCAGAGTCTTAAAAATTTATATAATGAATGATCTAGCCTAAAAACTAACTGTGACAACGACTTGAGGCAAGCGCACTTATCGAACAGTAGTATAGCTTGCCACCGGATTGTCGAACCCAAAAGAACCAAAAGTACTAATACTAACTTTCTTTTTATTATTTAACCTAAGAATTAAAGGAATTGTTGTTTAACCTAAAATTAACTAACTACTAAGCTAAAGATGCTAAGACAAAGAATGAATTGGGGAAATACTTGAGGGAAAAACCAATTGATTAAGACAATACCCGAGGAAGAATCTACCTAGACTTCACTTGTTATCTAACTCTGAACCGCATTTATTTATTCACTTGACTTGATCCGTAGGATTCCTAATTTATATTAATACCTCTCTCGAGGCTACTAACGCCTAACCCTAGGTTGATTAATTGAAATCTCTTTCTAATTAAAACCCCTTGAATTGCATTAACTCGATCTATGGACTCCTATATTAGGTTTGACCCTAATCCGGCAGATTTTCGTCATCCTATCTCTAGGTTGCGATCAACTCCGCTTAACTATGCTAGATCTACTCTTAGACAGGGTCTATTCCTCCTCTGCCTAAGAGCATAAATGCTTGAATCAATATCCTGAAATATCAAAACAAGAATTAAGAACACATAGTTATGAACAAATCAAGTATTTATCATACAACTAAGAAAATAATAACAAGATTCATCTTAGGTTTCATCCCCTTCAGGTATTTAAGGGGTTTAGTTCATAATCATAAAAGAATACATCTCAGAAGAAAATATAAAACAAAACATAAAGAAAACCCTAAAACCCCTGAAGGAATTGAAGGAAAGATCTTCCGTCTTGAGTATGATTCCGGCTTCTTGAGATGAATCAACTGGCTTTCTTCGAGTGAATCCCACAATTTGGCCCCTCTGGCTTGGCTCTTTGGCCTAGCTGAACGCCCCCTAAAGGTTGGCCTTTAGGGAGTTTATATAGGTTTTTGGAATGTCTTTCTTTGCCTCTAAGTACCCTAATCCAAATGAAACTCTTCTTTGCTGTGGTAGGGACACACCCGTGTGATTCGAGTAATAGGCCATGGTCGGTCCTGCTAAAGAGGCACGACAGTGTGACTCGGGGCCCAGGCCATGTGGATTTCGTACTTTGGCCCATTTTCTCTATTTTCGGCCCGTTTCTCATTCTTTTCATCCTCTGGTGCTCTCCTGAGTATAAAACATGAAACCAAAGGATTAGGAGCACCTATTTCCATAATTAAAGGGATAAATCATCTAAAAGTATGCTAAATGTGGGATTAAAATATGTGTATATTATGGTTTATCAGAACGCGAATGCCACATCACGAAATGATGATGTGTTTATCAAGCTTCTCAGTTTTCTTTTCTCAGTTAAACTCTATTTTTAGTTTCCCACTTGTACTCTGATTAACTTAGGGATATTCTAGTCATATCTAAATTTCATTACAAAAATATTGAGATTGAGAGAATTCCATTCTTTGTTTTGAAGGGATTTTATTTTGGGGTTTCAGGTTTTTCTTTGATTTTTTCCATTTTTGTACTCTGCTTTTATTGTAATGAAATCTCCTTTTGCACGTAGTTTTTATCCTCTTTTAAGGAGTTTTTCTATGTAAAATTTGTGTGTTCGTTTTTGTCGATTTTACTTTATTTACTTGTTCACTACATACGCAGATTATTTCCCAACAAACTAGTATCAGAGTTAGTTCGATTTACTCATTCAACTCGTTTAGAGATGAACATCAAGGTTTGATATTGATAAGTTTGACGGCATCGCAAATTTCAATTTGTGGCAAGTTCATATGTTAGCCATACTGATTCAGAGCGATCTTAAGAGGATCCTTATAGAGAAGAAGCCCGTAGACATCGAATAGTCATAATGGGATAGGTTAGATAAACAAAAAAAATCTAACCACAATTCATTTATGTATAACAAATAATGAGTTACAGGAGGTTTGAAGGAGAAAACAACGTTTACATTATGGAAGAAACTGAAAGCCTTGTACATGATGAATGTAACACTCCGAACTCGATCCCTTAGAAGGACCCAAGTATAATGTGTCACTACTTAGAAATCATCCATCTTTAAAACTATTTCTGACAAAAACTTTGTATAATTTGCAGTGTTTGAATTAAACCTTTAATCAATACTAAAATAAAGTATAAGCCAAATGACATATAAACTTCAATAAGATAATTTCATTATTCGAAATATAACATTATGAAACCATTCCAAAAACTTATATGAAATTTCATTAAACATTATTTATCAATCATAAGTTTTAGTTATAATTCTATCTCAAAATACAACTAGACATCACCCTCATATGTCATGCATAGTACAAATAAACAAATGTCTCACAACAGCAGATGTCCTCTAGCGTAGTCCTTCAAATAGTCTTCCTTCAGTAGTAGGCCTAAGAAGGAAAAGGAAATGAGGTAAGTTCAAAAGAACTAAATGAGTTCCATAGAGATCTTAAGCAACATACTAATAGCATAATCCAATCTTTCAAAGGAATCTCTCAACATTCCAGAGTTCACCTAATGGCGTATATAGAACTCAGACAGACTTAGTACACCAATGACATGTCAAATGGACGAATATTATACGCCAACACAACATAACCCAGACATTCCATTTTCATGCCAGCCACATACCCAGAGTTGAGAGTCAGATTCATATCAGATGTTTCTGTTTCATCCATATGCATTTTCTCCTTATAACTCCTATTTCAGAATCATTCAGTAGAATGTTTAATTATATTATGCCAACCCGGTTTGCAATATATATCTGCCCTACCGGAAGCTACACAACATATTTCCTTTAACTCCATTTCCACAAATAAGTTTATATCATATCATTCATTTCAGAAGCAGATGGTAGTGGCCTAACATGAAGATGACCCACTTTTATCCCAGACATACAGAACTCAGACTAATGACTCTAGACATACAACCATTATTCACACATACATGCATTGATAATCCTTTACAGAGTAAGAATACTTACCTTACAATATTATAAAGTAATGATAATCATGACATATGGAAGTAAGAAGGAGCCCACTAGAAAAATAAAAGAGTCTAAATAGCAGGTCCTTTCCCTTTGTCGCTTGGACCTTCAATAGAGTCTTGAGCTAAAAATAAGGTTGTCTTAACATATCAGATTACTACTTCATCAAATCTAAACATGCGTCATGAAACATTGACACTTAACCCAGAACCAAAAAGTTTCCTTCCTTAAACACCAGTCTGACATTATGTATGCAAAACCAAAAACACGTAAATAACATTAAAAATAACCTAAGGTTCATAAAAAATTACCACTGAACTAAAACAAACATATAATTTGGCTAACTAAAATGAACCCAACTTCAGACAGGTTTTCTGGATTTTGGTTTTTAGAAAATACAAAGAAAATCAAGGAAGAAGTGAATACAAAGAAAACACAAAGATTTTTCAGTAAAGGCACTGCTATCCTTATATACTTAAACACGGAGACAAGGTTTAGTGGAAAAATTAGATAATTCCACTAACACTCTTGATTCTCGTGATTAAGTGCACTTATCATAATTTAAGTCTTTTCACCTACAGTAGCTTAGTTCCATTCTAACTAAGTCTCAATTTAACTAACTAAATGACCTTACTAAAATAGTAAGCAAACCTATTCAATTAGTAAACTAAGCGAGTTCGCCAAAGCATCTAGATGACGTACAGTTAACAGAAGAGTCCACCAAAACACAGATCTTTGCCAAACAAGAGTTCACCAAATGGCACATTCAAAGAATTCTATACTTAATAAAACAAACAATTTACTTCCTCATCTCTACCTTTAATTCACCAAAACACTTTAAACAATAATTAGATATCGAGACTTCGTTGGGTGGGCTGTTATAACAAAATCATTGGTCAACAGTTTAGAGTTAAAACAACGTCTCTACATATTTAGAATGGTCAAATGTGAGTATATTAGATCTCATATTAGTGAGTTTGTTACTCTTTTAAATAACCTAAAGAATCTCGAAGCAAAAATTAGCGACGAGGATCAGGGTATGTTATTGTTATGTTCTTTGCACTCTTCTTATAAAATATTTAGGAAACTCTGATTTATGGGAGACATCATCTCTCGTTTGAGAATGTGAAGAGGAATCTACTAAGTAATGATATACTTGACAACGAATTAGCCCCAAACAAAAGGTCAGACAAGCAAGCCTCAATTCTAGTTGTAAGGGGCAAACAAAAATCCAGAAAGCTAAATCAAAACAGGTCTAGGGCGATATCTAAATCCAAAAATTGAGATAAAGAATGTTGTTACTGCAAGAAGAAGGGCCACATCAAGTCAGAATGCTACAAACTTCAAAATAAATTAAAAGGGATGCTGAAAATGATAAGAAAGATAAGAAAAAAGCCAAATTTGCTGATGCTAGTGTAGTCGAAGATAAAGGTGATGATTTCTTGTTAGTGTCGATGAACGAAAGCTTCAAGCTTACTTTCGGGTGGATCTTAAATTCAGGGTGCTCCTATCAAATGTGTCCCAACAGGGACTGTTTCTCCACGTACAGTTCAATTGAAGGTGGAGTTGTGCTAATGGGGAATAATTCTCCATGTAAGATAACCAGAATGGGAACCATACAAATCAGGGTGCACGACGGAATTATTTGAATACTATTAGATGTTTGGTATGTACCTAGCTTAAAGAAAAATCTCATATCATTGATAATTTTGGATTCTAACAGTTGCAGGATAGTCATTGAGTCAAATGGCTTAAAAGTTTCTCGTGGAGCTCTCATTGTAATGAGTGTAACAGCCCATTTTTAGTCAAATCAAAACAGTGGTTTCGGAACCACAAATCTGAAGTTAAAATATTTATTTTATTATTATTTTAAAGTTTATATTATGATTGAGTGATTGTGTGAAAGTTTTGTTTAGAAATTTTATTGTTTGGTTAGTCAATTTGATAAAAAGGACTAATCGCGTAAAGTGCAAAAGTGTTGTTCTATTAGCTAAAGGTATTAAATAGCTATAGAACCTTAAAGTTAAAGTCCTTAAGTGGTAATTAGACCATTTTAATTGTGAGTGAACTATTATGGGCATGCATTAAGTGATTATAATGTTTTATAATTAAGGTTAAATTTGTAATTAATTAATAATGTTATAATAAATAAATAAATAACTATATTTTGGTGCCATCTTCATCATATAGCCGAAAATTAGAAGAAGAAAATTCATGGAAATAGCTTGATACATTCGGCCTTGTAACAACCCAAACCCATTAAACGCTAAGACCGTATTTGGTTTGCTACGGAGAAAATATTTTGAAAACCTTTTAAAACCGAACTAACTTCTAGACAAAAGATAGTGTCTTGTTATAATATTGAGGTGTATGGAACCCATACTTAGATTTATTTTGGAAAATATTTATTGAATCAAGTTATTATATATATTTTAAGATGTACCCGATGGTACAAAGAAAACATTTTCGAATTACTTTAGAAAATCGTGTGAACTTATTATTACCATAATTAAATAGTTTAGCTAATATTCAAAGCAAGTAACAATAACAAAATGATAAAAAGGAGTTATTGGAGGCCTTATTACCACCCAATTAAAATCAACCAACAAATAAAATAAAAAATAAATGAACCAAAATTCAAAGTCTATTAAATTTAAAATCCCACCGCATGGCCACCTCAAGTCCTCCGGCCCATATCCGCTGAACTACGTGTCACCCGAAAAAATAAAGGAGAAGGTGAGTCACCAAGACTCAAGATGTAACCCTTCCTCGTAAATACCACATCATACACAATTTATAACATATTAACATGCATTAAGTCATGCACCCAACCTAGCCAACCAAACGCCTCTGTCTACCCCATTGTGGTACCAAACCACCGTGACGATAGTCACGATGTGATACCAAATCACTGGAGGTGCTAAACCTCGTGTCCGAAGACACAAATCGGTTGATGGGGCCAACCCATCGCTTGATACCAAATCACCGGCCAATCCCATATCTCAAAGTGGGGCCAACCCACGGTGGTGCTAAGCCACGTGGACGAGACGCTATGAGGTGCCAAACCTCCGGAGGTACCAAACCTCGGTGACCGTAGTCACAAGCAGGTTACCAAAACACCGGTGTCCGTCGACACAATGTCACCGCCCCTCCTCTCATCAACCCATATCAAGCGGTTATAAATGTAGTCTAAGTCAACATACATTTATTACATGTATCAAATAAGCCATGCTTCCCAAAAGCATTATTAACAATCTCATCGACAGAGACTTACCGAGATCCTCGCTTGTACCATTAAGGTACTAAATCCATATCTACATAGAGCGATTTACATGTAACATGCCTTTCAGACAGCTTTATTAATAGTTATAAGTGTGTATGTACACACCTGTCGCCAATGAGAAGTCTAAATCCCGAAAAGAGAAGTCGGCCACCCTAGATCTACTTGTCCCTATATTCGCCAAATACATGGGTTAGTATTATGGCCTATTCGCCAACCAATTAATCCAAAGGGTCATTTGTGATCCCGATTCTTACCTTTTCCTTTTGGCTACTAACCACGGACTCAATACACGATCCGCTTCACCAAATAATCACCAAACGACAAAGGTCAATAGCCTTTGGCTTTTAATCACTTAAGAGAATAATCTATTAACAATAGGCCCTTACCACCACTTACCAAAGCCAATGCTAGAGATTAAGAGCTTGGGTTGACCCTTCACGCACTTGGGGTACCTAGAAGAGATCGATTACCACAAAGCGTTGAAGCCTTGTTAACCATTGCAAATCCAGACTTCCCTTAGTAGATATCAAGAAAAAAAATAAAACAGAGAGGGAACCATGGAGTTTCGGCACACTTACCTTCACCAAATCGGTTGCCAAAGAAAGAATTCGGCACTTATACTGGGTGTATTCGGCTATTATGGAAGGAAAAATAATGGAGAGAAAGAGGTGACAAGAGTTTCGGCTAAGGGTTTTGAGAAGAAAAGGAAAGAAATAGATTAGTGGTGAGGGTGTAGAGGATTCGGCCAAGGTCTAAGAAAAGGAGAATGGTTTTCGGTTTTAAGAGATTGAGAAGAAAAGGAAAATCAAAGATGGAAGAGTTTGGGAATTTCGGCTACTTGCAATTTGGAGGAAAAGAAAACAAAAAGATGGAGAGTATGCCTAAAGAAAATTGGCACTCCCCTTCAACTAGTCCTTGTCATCCACCTCCTCAACAAGGAGTCCAAAATTCCACCAATTCCTTAATTCACTCTAGGCCACCCATTTGAATTAATTCAAAATAATTTAAATTAATCCCCAAATAATCAATTAATAATCTCTTAACAATTCAAATAATATCCTTATTTATCTTCTATTAACTTATTATCTAAATAGATAATAAAAGAGTTTCAAAGAGAAAATCTCTCCCTTCCTATGCCGCTCATTCCAAGAGCAAAAGAGAGAACTCTGACTCGAACCAAGGCTCTCCTTATCCTCTTGTGGCGTCAACTTCAGCTCCTAAGTGGCCTCCCTTTTGCCACTTTTCCAAGGCTTATTCTATGTCAAATGTTCCTTCATTTATTCTTATAACCCCTATGTACTAAGGCTCCCTACCTTGAAAGCTTCCAAATAACATTTCTACTAACTCGAGCCAACTTAAGACCCTTAATTAAATCTTATCACTTCATAAATAATTCAAACACAAAGAAAAACATTTAATCACAAATAGCCCCGATTTTAGGATGTTACAGTTCTACCCCCCTTAAAAAAATTTCGTCCTCGAAATTACCTGATCAGAAGAGGTGGGGGTATTGCTGCCGTATCACATCCTCGGGTTCCCACGTAGCTTTCTCTGCACTATGGTTCCGCCATAGCACTTTCACTAAGGGCACTGACTTCCTACGCAGAACCTTCACATCCCTATCCAAGATCTGAACCGGTTCTTCCTCGAAAGATAAGTCCGAGTTGACCTCAATTTCTGCCACAGGCACCACGTGTGATGGATCTGACCGATACCGCCTAAGCATCGACACATGAAAGACGTTATGAATCTGACTTAACTCACGACGCTTGAGTGATAAGCTACCGGTCCTACTCGCTTAACATCAGATATGGGCTAATGAATCTTGGGCTTAGCTTCCTTTTCGCCAAATCTCAATACCTTTTTCCAAGGTGATACCTTGAAAAACCTTGTCTCCTACATCATACTCGATTTCTTTGCGCTCAGATCAAGATAAGACTTACGTCTATCCGACGCTTCCTTAAGACGAGCCCGAATCACCCTAACTTTGTCCTCCGTTTCAGAACCAACTCGACCCAACACTTGTCGCTCACCCAACTCTGCCCAACACGTCTGAGTTCGGTATTTCCGCCCATCTGATTGCTTCGTATGGTGCCATCTGAATACTTGCTTGGTAACTATTGTTGTAGGCGAACTCGCTAATGGTAAAATTCCTCCCAACTACCTCGAAATTCTAAGACACAACCCTCAAAGATATCCTCTAAGATCAGATGACCCTTTCGATTGCTGTCGATCATGGATAAAAGTCAGATCGAAATCTAATCGCTGCACCAACGCTTGATGCAATGCTTTCCAAAACCTCGACGTGAACCTTGGGTCCCTATCCGAGATAATTGATACGGGTACACCATGCAATCGACTATCTCGCCACATATAACTTTGCTAGCTTCGAGTGAGTAATCCATTCTCACCGTCTGAAGTGAGTGATTTAGTCGAAGGTCCACAATTACCCAAATCGCATCTTTCTTCTTTGGGCGTGAGGGTAGACCATCGACGAAATCCATAGTGATCCTCTCCCATTTTCATTGAGGAATCTTTACCAGTTGAAGTAACCCCGATGGCAACTGATGTTCAGCTTTAACCTCGACACGCCGACACCTTCCCACGAACTCGCCACTTCACGCTTCAACCTGTGCCACCGTAATCTGTCTCCGCAAATCTCCGTACATTTTACTACCTCCGGATGCATAGCGTAAGGGCGCTATGTGCATCTTGGAGAATTATTTGTCTCGATTCCACATCCTTCTAAGACACTGGGCCGTCCTTGAAAACATAATACACCATGATCAACAAACTATACCCTTCCAAACCACCATTTTGGACTTGCAATCTCTTTGCATTCAATCCTCGCCTACCAACCGCTTATCCTTAATCTCCTCGATCCAAGTTGGCTTAACTTGCAGCTCCGCCAAAAGACTTCCATCGTCAGATAGACTTAAATGAGCAAACATCGCCTTAAGTCCGCCATGACCTTCCGACTTAACGCGTCAGCCACCACGTTAGCTTTGTCCGGATGGTACTCAATTGAGCAATCGAGTCCTTTAACAGCTCAATCCACCGTCGTTGCCTCAAGTTCAAGTCCTTCCGAGTCAAGAGATACCTTAAACTTTTGTGGTCTATGTAAACTATCGACTTCTCCCATACAAGTAATGCCTCCATATTTTCAAGGCGAAGACTATCACCGCTAACTCCAAGTCGTGAGTTGGGTAGTTAACTTCATGCGGTCTTAGGCGACGGACGATAGGCTACTACCTTCCTTCCTCGCATCAATACACATCCCAACCCCAGTATGGGACGATCACAAGAAATCAGAACAACTTCTCCGCCAGTCAGTACTCAAACCTGAGCTTCGCCGAATCTTTCTCAACTTATCAAAACTTTCTTGCTTTTTTTTCCGACCAAACAAATGGTACTCCCTTCCTTAATAGCTTAGTTAACGGTGCCGCTATTAACGAGAATCCTTCCACAAACCTTCGATAGTACCCGGCTAGACCCGAAAGCTTCAATCTCGCCAATCGACTTAGGCGATTTCCAATCCAACACCGCTTCAATCTTGTGGGATCCACTCTAATCCTTCCACGACACCACGTGACCTAAGAAAGCCACCTCCCTTAGCCAAAATTCGCACTTCATCAATTTGGCATATAACTGCTTTCTCCTCGAGATTTGCGTAACTATATGCAAATGCTTGTCATGCTCCTCCTCCGTCTTTGAGTAAACCAATATGTCGTCTATGAACACCACGACAAATTGGTCCAAGTAATTTGAAACACCCTATTCATTAAGTCCATGAATGCCGCCGGTGCATTGGTCAACCGAATGGCATCACTAGGAACTCGTAATGCCCATACCGAGTTTGGAATGCCGCCTTGTGAACATCAACCTCCTTCACCTTTAATTGATGATAACCCGACCTAAGGTCAATCTTTGAAAATACTTGACGCACTTTTAGTTGGTCAAACAAGTCATCGATCCGAGGCAACGGATACTTGTTTTGATCGTTAACTTGTTTAATCGACGGTTGTCGATGCACATCCGCATAGAACCGTCCTTCTTCTTGACAAACAATACAGGTGCTCCCCACGGAGATATACTTGGTCGGATAAACCCTCTATCCAAGAGTTCCTGAATTTGAGCCTTCAACTCCACCAATTCCTTTGGTGCCATCCGATACGGTGCTATAGATACAGGTGCCGTTCTAGGTAGTAAATCTATACCGAATTTGACTTCCCAATCCGGAGGCAAACCCGAAAGTTCTTCTGGGAATACATCAGCGAATTCCCCTATTGTTCGGACCTTTTCAACCGCTGACTCCTTAGCCTCCAAGGCACAAATTGAAATATAAACGCCTCACCCTTTCCTAACCATCTTTTCACCTTCAAGGTCGACACCACATTAGATGTGTAATTTCTTCGATTCACGATCATAACCACTTCATCCCTTCTACCATCTTAGAACCATGCGCTTAGCAACAATCCAACCTCGCCGGTACCTAACCAACCAGTCCATTCCAATGATCAAATCGAACTCCCCAAATGGTAGTTCCATCAGATCAGCCACCAACACGACCCCTTGGAGTTCTAGAGGTACATCTGTAACACCCTCTAACCCTAAACCGTCGCCGGAACAGGGTTACAAGGCATTACCAAACATATTAGTCAATTTTCCTAATTACTTATACATAAAAATTATGAGTTGGTATAATTTAGTAATTTAACTCCTGTATTGGGCTCTTGAAGTCAAAACATATATCTAACGTAGAATGGAATTTGTTTAAGCATTCTACAAAACTAGCGAAAATATTATTATTATTTTTTTATTTTTTTTTAAATTTACAAGACATTCGCTTAATTTCACATATAACCCCTCGCAATTAAAACCGTATTCATTCTAAATATAACCAATTCAACCAATTCCAAAATCCAACAATTCAACCAATGCAATTTCATATTTAATCATATTTAGATTCTACTTATAATATCAAAATACCAAATATCCTTCTTTACAACAAAAGTCATGTAGTAATTTTAAGTGACCAAAATAACACCTATGTACATGCCATTTTAACACAAAATATAATACCTACTTTTGTAGTCTTCGAAGATGTGATGAGATGAGAAATCTTCTAGTTGAACTTCTCTTCTAGGCTCTTTGTACCTACGCGTTAAAATAAACGCGTTAAGCCAGTGAAGGCTTAGTAAGCACTACAAGAATAATTAATTAAACAATCATGATGAATATTTTAGACTCAATCAATTATCGATATTTACTCACATATAAGTCTCTTCAACTATGCATTGCTTTAAATAAATTTAACTTATCTTCGTAAGTTATAAAACTTGCCTTAACATATCAAGAATTCACTTTTATTCTCGATTCACGATTAGCCCAAAGTAGACTTCCTAGAACACACGGATATACGGAATAAATACGAGAGGTGCATTAAGATGCACAAGTGAATGAGAGCAGCGGCGTGCTAATATCGAGAGCACCAACGTGCTAATATCGAGAGCACCAACGTGCTAATATCGAGAGCACCAACGTGCTAATATCGAGAGCGCTAAAGTTCCTTAATGGCATGCCACTAATATCCCATGAGTTCTAAATTCCGCCTACTTGGGCATTAAAGTTGAATCTTATATATTTAAATAATTCACATAAATATTTCAAAAGAATAAATTACAATAATTTAAAAATTCTTGTAGTACTTACAACAAAAGATTGAGGTGATATAAGTTCCTCTTCCTTCACTCCTTAATCTTCTCTTTTCCTTTTCCTTCGATCCGGTTCTCTCCTTCCTTTTCTTTTCTTCAATTTCATATAAACACATAACATTTATATGTTAAAAATAATCAAACAATTTCCTGTACTATTTAATAAAATAAACATGTATTTTATGACAATTTCATGCTTTCTTACTTTTGCTCACATTTCAATTCAATCCTTTACTCATAAACTTATTCAAAGCTGTCCTTTTGTGTCATAGTAACAAAATTATTTATTTCCAGAGCTACAGAACCCCAAATGAAGAACCGTAAATTTTTCCTGAAACTAGACTCACATATATTCATACCATAGAATTTTCAGAATTTTTAGCTTAGCCAATTAGTACAGTTTATTCATCAAAGTCACCACTATTCTGCTGTCTGACAGTTCTGACCCTTCTTCACTAAAAATTAATTATCTCTTCATACAGAATTTATATGATGTTTTCGTTTATTTCTATTGAAATTAGACTCATTCAGGATTCTAAACATATAAATTTAAGGCCATAATTATTTTCTCCAATTTTTATGATTTTCCAAAGTCAGAACAGGGATTTCGAAATCACCCTGAACTAGTCTCACCAAAATCTAAATATCTCAAACTACAGAATTTATTTGCTTTCCCTGTTTCTTTAATATGAAAATAGACTCAATAAGCTTTAATTTCATAACTCACTCAACTTCTAATTCCACTTATACGATTTTTGGTGAATTTTCAAACTTACTCTACTGCTGCTGTCCCAAAACTGTTTTCTTATAGCTTGTTTTGCAATTAAGTCCTTTATCCAATTCTAACTTCAAATTCTTTCAATTAAATCACTAATTCATCATTTTATTCATCATATGCTATATTCAACAACTTTAAAACTTCAAAAACTTCAACTTAAGTTCATCAAAACTTTGTTCTAAAACTTATAAAGCATCAAAATTAAAAGAAAAGGGCTAAATTAACTTACCAAATTAAACTCTAAGCCTTAAAAACTCTATTATCCCTTTTTCTTTCTTTCTCCCCTATTTCTTCTCTGTTTCGTCTTGGGTTTCTGTTTTCTTCCCTATTCCTTCTCTTTTATTCTTTACTTTTTATATATATAATATTATATTATTAACATAATTATCTAATAATAATATATTTTATCACACAAAAATCTTAGGATTTTTATACTTATGCCGCCTCAATCATTTAAAAATGGCATAATTGCCACTTTAGTCCTTTTTATTTTCTTTAATCTTCAATTAAACTTTCACACCTATTACAATCTAATCCTTTTTCTCAAATACTTCTAATTAAGTCAAATTCACCTAAATAAAACCCAATTAGACGCATTAACTAGCTTCGTAAATATTTTTAGTAAATATTTACGATTCAGTTTTATGAAAACGAGACCGAAAATATATTTTTCTGATTACTCGACTATCGGTCACTACAATTCTCCCCGCTTAATAAATTTCGTCCTCAAATTTACTGACGTAAACAATTGCGGATATTGATGTCTCATTGTTTCCTCTCTTTCCCATGTTGCTTCTTCCAATTATGATGTCTCCACAACACTTTTACCAACGGAACCCGTTTGTTTCTCAATTCCTTTACCTCTCGAGCAAGTATCTTAATTGGCTCCTCTTCATAAGTTAAATCCGGTTGAATTTCTATTACTTGTGAGTAATCACATGAGATGGATCAGACCGGTATCTTCGTAACATTGAGACATGAAAAACATTGTGAATTCTATCCAATTCGGTGGTAAGGCTATCCTTAAGCAAGCTCGGACCAACCTGCTCTAAGATCTCATACGCCCAATGAATCTCGGATCGAGCTTGCCTTTCTTCCCAAATCGGAGAATTTTTTTCCATGGCGACACTTTCAAAAATACTTTTTCACCCACATTATATTCAATATCTTTTCTTTTAAGATCAGCATAAGATTTTTGACGATCAGATGCTGCTTTCAAACTATTTCGAATGACTTTTACTTTTTCTTCTGTTTCTTGGATCAAATCAACCCCATGTATCTTCTTTTCACTGAGCTCTGTCCAATATAATGGTGTTCTACACTTTCTACCATACAAAGCTTCATACGGAGCCATTTTAATCTTTGGATCGATAATCATTATTGTAAGCAAATTCAATCAAAGGCGTATACCTCTCCAGCTTGCCTTCAAATTCTAGTATACAACATCGGAGCATATCTTCCAATACTTGAATTACACGCTCAGATTGGCCATCTGTCTGAGGATGAAATGCAGTACTGAAATACAACTGAGTTCCTAAAGCTTCTTGCAATTTATCCCAGAAACGAGACGTAAATCGGGGATCTCTATCTGATATAATGGAGACAGGCACTCCATGTAGCCTGATAATCTCAGATATATACAGTTCAGCCAGTTTATCTAAAGAATAATCCATACGTACCGGAATAAAGTGCGCTGATTTGGTCAATCGGTCAACAACCACCCAAATAGCATCCTTTTTCTTCGGAGACAACGGTAATCCCGATACAAAATCCATAGTAATTCTTTCCCATTTCCATTCCGGTATAGTAATTGGCTGAAGTAACCCTGAAGGTACCTGATGTTCTGCTTTGACCTGTTGACATATCAAACATCTTGATACAAACTCAGAAATATCACGTTTCATTCCTGGCCACCAATACATCTTTTTCAGATCATTATACATTTTGTTACTCCCCGGATGTACAGACATAGTACCGCTGTGAGCCTCGTATAAAATCTTCTGTATGAGTTCTGAATTCTTGGGTACACATACCCTACCTCTGAATAATAAACAATCATCAATCCCAACTTGAAATTGTAATCGATGACTGACTCACATTGTGCCCGTTTAACTCAGAACTTCTCATCATTCTTCCGAGCTTCACATATCTCGCAGTAAAATGTCGGTTTAGCTCTCAATTCAGCTATGATTGAACCATTATCAACCAAAGACAATCGGGCATTCATAGCTCGCAAAGCAAATAGAGATTTTCGGCTTAAAGCATCAGCAACAACATTAGCCTTACCTGGATGGTAATCAATAATTAAATCATAGTCCTTTATCAATTCAACCCATCTTCTCTGTCTCAAGTTCAAATCCTTCTGAGTTAACAAATACTTCAAACTCTTATGGTCAGTGTAGATATAACATTTTTCCCAGTATAAATAGTGTCTCCATATTTTTAGCGCAAACACCACTGCAGCCAATTCAAGATCATGCGTCGGGTAGTTCTTTTCGTGTGGCTTCAATTGCCTAGAAGCATATGCTACTACCTTTCCTCCTTGCATTAGCACACAACCCAAACCATTGTATGAAGCATCACTGAAAACCACGTACTCCTTACCAGATTCTGGTTGAATCAACACAGGAGCTTCTGTTAATGCTGCTTTTAATTTTTCAAAACTTTGCTGACACTTTTCTGTCCATTTAAATTTTACATTTTTCTGCAACAATTTCGTTAATGGAGATGCAATCATAGAGAATCCCTCAACAAATCTTCTATAGTAACTAGCCAATCCGAGAAAACTCTTTACTTCTGTCACATTCTTTGGTGGTTTCCATTCAAGTATAGCTTCTACCTTCTTGGGATCTACCCGAATACCCTCTGCCGATACTATATGTCCCAGAAAAGTGACTTCTTTTAACCAAAATTCACACTTACTCAATTTAGCATACAATTGCTTTTCTCTCAAAATCTGTAGCACAATTCGGAGATGTTTATCATGTTCTTCTTCACCTTTTGAATACACTAGAATGTCATCTATAAATACAACCACAAACTGATCTAAATAAGGCTGAAAAATTCTATTCATAAGATCCATGAAAGCAGCTGGAGCATTAGTTAATCCAAATGGCATAACCAAGAATTCATAATGACCGTCTCGAGTCCTAAATGCGCTTTCGACACATCGATTCTTTCACCCATAATCGATAATACCCGATCTGAGATCAATTTTAGAAAATACACTAGCTCCTTTTAACTGATCAAACAAATCATCAATCCTGGGCAACGGATATTTGTTCTTTATAGTCACTTTATTCAACTGACGATAATCTATACAAAGCCTCAAAGACCCATCTTTCTTCTTTACAAATAATCTGGTGCCCCCATGGTGATACACTAGGGCGCATTTAATCCCTTATCTAATAACTCTTGTAATCTGCATTTTCAATTCTTTCAACTCGAAGGGTGCCATCCGATAAGGTGCTATTGATATCGGTGCAAGGCTCGGAATTAACTCAATCCCAAACTCCACTTCTCTTTACGAGGTAAACCCAGAATTCCTCCGAAACACATCAATAAAATCTCGAACCATCGGTATCTTTTCAATCTCGAAATTACGCTTATGCAGTATCTAAAATGTAAGCAAGAAAAGCGGTACATCCTCTTCTCATCATCTTAGAAGCCTTCATTGCGCATACTACATTCGTCAATGCACTATATTTTTCACTGGTTACAATCACTTCATCTCCATCCAAGTTCTCAAGGAAATTCTTTTTCTTCTGCAATCAACCATAACCCCATGTTCTGACAACCAGTCCATACCCAATATCACATCGAACTCATAAAATGTAAGTGCCATAAGGTCTGCTGGAAACTCATAATCATGAATTTTTAAGGGACATCTTCTACACACTTTATTAACTTTCTCACTTTGCCCGAAAGGATTAGTAACTACTATTTCGTATTCTATAAGTTCTACTTGTAACTCTCTTTCTTTTACTAATGCAATGCATATATATGAATGTGTAGAGCCAGGATCAATTAATGCAATTACAGAAGAATCAAATAAAGAGAATGTACCAGTAATCACATCAGGAGCGTCTCCCTCTTCTCGTGTTCTGATAGCATAAGTTCGAGGCCTTCGGGATTCAGATCTACCAGTTGTTTCTCTCACCGATCTCGTACCACTACCAGTGCCACCAGAAATTCCAGGTTGTCTACCTCTTTGTGGAACCAAGCTACCTCTTACATCGTTTCGTAACACTTTCGACATCTTGGACCGTCTCGATTAAATGATCTTTTGACCCACATCAAAAATGTGCTCGAGAAATCAGTCGACATTCTCCCCAATGATATCTGCCACAGTGCTCACATGATGATGGTATTGGTTTTCTTTTAGAACCCCCGGTACTACCCATAGAGGTCGTCTGCTGAGTTTGTCTTGTCTGAATTCTGGATCTTTGCCCAACAGTAGGAGAAGTGTATCTAGAATCTCTAAAATCCCTCATTCTTTTTGAAAACGGTGGTGGTGCTGAACTAGTGGCTGGTCTCTTCCCAAAACTCTTTTCTTTTGAACGAGCTAACCCTTCTTCCAAATTGTGCTCTATCAACCAAAATAGGAAATTCTTGTAGATGTAATGGTATAAGAGGAACATAAATCTCTTCATTCAATCCCCACTCAAATCTTACGCACATATCTCGCTTCATTTGCTATTAATTCCTTTGCATATTTACTCAATCGATGAATTCACGTTCATATTCAAGAATGTATATGTTTGCTCGCTTGAGATCGTAAATTCTCGCTTTCTTCTTCTCAAGATAAAGTTGACTCACATATTTCTTTCTAAATTCAGATACAAAGAAATCCCAATTAATTTTCTCTGCAGGATGAATATTCATAATAGTGGTCCACCATTGATAAGCCTCACCCTTTAATAAAGATATCGCACATCTCAACTTTTCATCCCTCGATAATCGCAATTCTTCAAATATTCTTTGGTCGTTCTCTAACCATTCCTCACCTCACCGGTCATCATCTTTTTCCTTTAAATTCTTCACCCCATATTTTACGATTTTCTCAAGGGGATCGATGATCTGGTTATAGATGATTGTGGATGTGGAAGCGAAGAGGAGCGGATAGTGGTGGAGCAGATGGAGCATTATTGGTTCTCACAACTTGTCGCAATAAGCGATTCATTATCCGTAATAAAGTTGCAATCGAATTTCTTCTCTAGCGGTATTGGTTCGGTTTGATTGAGTTCTTTCTTCCAATTCGGGCTCTCTATCATCTCCTAAGTTTACCGATTCACTTGAGCTTGGACTCTATGTTGATCTCTTTCCTATCAAGGTTTGGCCTCGCTCTCTACTTCATTTTCGACTCTTCACGAGATCTATTTGACATCTTTAAGTTTCTACAATATTCATAAATTACACAATTAAATAACTAAAACTCATCTCATCACATCAATTTATAAAATGGCATGTACAATTAGACTCATACTCGACCCAAGAATTCAGAAAACCTAGGCTCTGATACCAATAAATGTAACACCCTCTAACCCTAAACCGTCGCCGGAACAGGGTTACAAGGCATTACCAAACATATTAGTCAATTTTCCTAATTACTTATACATAAAAATTATGAGTTGGTATAATTTAGTAATTTAACTCCTGTATTGGGCTCTTGAAGTCAAAACATATATCTAACGTAGAATGGAATTTGTTTAAGCATTCTACAAAACTAGCGAAAATATTATTATTATTTTTTATTTTTTTTTAAAATTTAACAAACATTTACGCTTAATTTCACATATAACCCCTGCAATTAAAACCGTATTCATTCTAAATATAACCAATTCAACCAATTCCAAAATCCAACAATTCAACCAATGCAATTTCATATTTAATCATATTTAGATTCTACTTATAATATCAAAATACCAAATATCCTTCTTTACAACAAAAGTCATGTAGTAATTTTAAGTGACCAAAATAACACCTATGTACATGCCATTTTAACACAAAATATAATACCTACTTTTGTAGTCTTGAAGATGTGATGAGATGAGAAATCTTCTAGTTGAACTTCTCTTCTAGGCTCTTTGTACCTCACGCGTTAAAATAAACGCGTTAAGCGATGAAGGCTTAGTAAGCACTACAAGAATAATTAATTAAACAATCATGACGAATATTTTAGACTCAATCAATTATCGCATATTTACTCACATATAAGTCTCTTCAACTATGCATTGCTTTAAATAAATTTAACTTATCTTCGTAAGTTATAAAACTTGCCTTAACATATCGGTAATTCACTTTTATTCTCGATTCACAGATTAGCCCAAAGTAGACTTCCTAGAACACACGGATATACGGAACAAATACAGAGGTGCATTAAGATGCACAAGTGAGCGAGAGCAGCGTGTTAATATCGAGAGAGCACCAACGTGCTAATATCGAGAGCACCAACGTGCTAATATCGAGAGCACCAACGTGCTAATATCGAGAGCGCCGCTAAAGTTCCTTAATGGCATGCCACTAATATCCCGATGAGTTCTAAATTCGTCTACTTGGGCATTAAAGTTGAATCTTATATATTTAAATAATTCACATAAATATTTCAAAGAATAAATTACAATAATTTAAAATTCTTGTAGTACTTACAACAAAAGATTGAGGTGATATAAGTTCCTCTTCCTTCACTCCTTAATCTTCTCTTTTCCTTTTCCTTCGATCCGGTTCTCTCCTTCCTTTTCTTTTCTTCAATTTCATATAAACACATAACATTTATATGTTAAAAATAATCAAACAATTTCCTGTACTATTTAATAAAATAAACATGTATTTTATGACAATTTCATGCTTTCTTACTTTTGCTCACATTTCAATTCAATCCTTTACTCATAAACTTATTCAAAGCTGTCCTTTTGTGTCATAGTAACAAAATTATTTATTTCCAGAGCTACAGAACCCCAAATGAAGAACCGTAAATTTTCCTGAAACTAGACTCACATATATTCATACCATAGAATTTTCAGAATTTTAGCTTAGCCAATTAGTACAGTTTATTCATCAAAGTCACCACTATTCTGCTGTCTGGCAGTTCTGACCCTTCTTCACTAAAAATTAATTATCTCTTCATACAGAATTTATATGATGTTTTCGTTTATTTCTATTGAAATTAGACTCATTCAGGATTCTAAACATATAAATTTAAGGCCATAATTATTTTATCCAATTTTTTATGATTTTCCAAAGTCAGAACAGGGGATTTCGAAATCACCCTGAACTAGTCTCACCAAAATCTAAATATCTCAAACTACAGAATTTATTTGCTTTCCCTGTTTCTTTAATATGAAAATAGACTCAATAAGCTTTAATTTCATAACTCACTAAACTTCTAATTCCACTTATACGATTTTTGGTGAATTTTCAAACTTACTCTACTGCTGCTGTCCCAAAACTGTTTTCTTATAGCTTGTTTTGCAATTAAGTCCTTTATCCAATTCTAACTTCAAATTCTTTCAATTAAATCACTAATTCATCATTTTATTCATCATATGCTATATTCAACAACTTTAAAACTTCAAAACTTCAACTTAAGTTCATCAAAACTTTGTTCTAAAACTTATAAAGCATCAAAATTAAAAGAAAAGGGCTAAATTAACTTACCAAATTAAACTCTAAGCCTTAAAACTCTATTATCCCTTTTCTTTCTTTCTCCCTATTTCTTCTCTGTTTCGTCTTGGGTTTCTGTTTTCTTCCCTATTCCTTCTCTTTTATTCTTTACTTTTATATATATAATATTATATTATTAACATAATTATCTAATAATAATATATTTTATCACACAAAATCTTAGGATTTTTATACTTATGCCGCCTCAATCATTTAAAAATGGCATAATTGCCACTTTAGTCCTTTTATTTTCTTTAATCTTCAATTAAACTTTCACACCTATTACAATCTAATCCTTTTTCTCAAATACTTCTAATTAAGTCAAATTCACCTAAATAAAACCCAATTAGACGCATTAACTAGCTTCGTAAATATTTTTAGTAAATATTTACGATTCAGTTTTATGAAAACGGAGACCGAAAATATATTTTTCGGTTACTCGACTATCGGGTCACTACAACATCCCTATAAAGCTTGTTCACAACTACAGAATGGCCTAAAGAGCTAATTACAGTCATCTCCCTAGCAGCAGTCTCAGAGTCTAGGTTCAAAGTCTCTACCACACTACTCGCTACGTATGAATGTGTTGAACCCACATCAATTAATGTAACATAAGGAAGACCGAAAATCAGAAACGTACCGGTTATGACATCCGGTGCGTCACCCTCCTCGCGACGCCTCGCCGCATAAACTAAGCCAGGCTGTCTTGCCTCTGTATTGCCTGCTCCTCTGCCCTGACTTCTACGACCACGATTAGCACCATTTCCCCCTCTACCATTACCACGACCTCTCTGTGGTCCCACAATTCTATCCTGCGTCAGTTACGCCTCTCGACCGATTCGAGCTTGCTTCCGGATAATCCTCACGCGGTGTTCCAAAGACCCACATTCAAAGCAACCCGCTCACCACCCAACAACCTCCCAATGGGCTTTTCCACAATGATTACATCGAACCTGTTTTTGATTAGTAGTCATGGGCCTTCTTTGCTGACTTGGCCCACTCTGCCTAGCCTTTTTCTGAACATTACTACCTGACCCAGATGGCCCAAAACCTCTCTTCTGCTTGAGCCTATCATAGTTTTGCCTCACAGATGCCTTGATACCCTCGGCTACCTTAGCCTTTTCTACTAGAGACGAAAACTCCCGAACTTGCTGCGGAGCAATCAACAGCCTCAAATCATCTCTCAGCCCATCCTCAAAGCGGACACAGCGCTCATGTTCCGTAGCCACGATGCCTCTCGCATATCTACTCAGCCTTAGGAATTTTGCCTCATACTCCGACACAGACTTCGTTCCTTGTACCAACCCGAGAAAAGCCTTTCTCTGCGCGTCAGTGTAGTTGGTACCCACATACTTTTTCTGGAAAGCAACTCTAAAGTACTCCCATGTAAGATCCTCTGCCGTGGCGCCATCTCAGACTGTGAGCCACCACTAATATGCTTCATCCTTCAGAAGCGACACGGCTCCTTTCAGTTTCTCCCCATCAGACAGGTCAAGATCGTCCATGATCCTTTCTGTAGACTCTAGCCAGTATTCCGCTACACTGGGTGCCACTCCTGATACACCCCGGAACACTTCAGCTCCGTTAGACCGAATTCGCTCGGGAATAAATTTTTGAGCCCCTAAATTTCCACTAACCCCAGCCACCAACTCCAAGACTCACAACACAGCTTGCGATACTGCCTCACCTCCCGTCTGATCCTGCTCCTCAGCTCCAAAAGTTGGGGGTGGTGGCGGCGGTGGTATCTTATTTTCAGAACCCTGTCCTGACCTAACGGGTTTAGATACGGTCATTCTTCCCCTACCACATCCACGTCGGCCACGTCCTCTAGAACTCATTCTATCTAACGCGCTTTTAATCTGATTAAGAAAAATTTTATGGATTAGTAATTTGTTCCGCTTGATTATCCGCGAAGAATTTTATGAAAAGTTTAATAAGGATTCTTTCGATCAAACAATGTTTTAAGTCTTCTACCCTAGTTCACACAAAAGGCCACATCTATTCCCTAAAACTTTCCATACTTATTCACTCTCCGGACATTTCTGTCCTGTTTCTATTCCAGGGGTATTTTCGTCATTTTCCTACAAGGTATTTTTGTATAAAAAATTCGAGGGATTTTAGAACTTTAACAAAGCAGGTCACTTTAAAATTCCCAAAACTAGAGGGTATTGCTGAAAATTTGTAAAATTTAAAGATATGGCATCATTTTGGGAACCAAGGGTAATTTTGTCAATCAGGGGTAATTTTGTAATTTTTTTGTAAATCAAAGATGTTTTAATAATTGTAAAACTCGGAGGGTTCCTTTTGAGGGTTTTCCTTTCTTAAGATGATGATGTTGCAAAAATTTTGAACTCAGGGTCATTTTGGTAATTTGATAAGTTGAGGGCATTTCCGTAATTTTCTAAAACCCAAGTTTTTATTGGTGATTTGCAAAGTAGAGTTTTTGGATATTTCTAAAAATAATAAATTTTTTTTGGGTAAAACCATTGAATTAATATTTTATGAGTCAAGGGCATTTTAGTAATTTCACCTCTAAGGGTATTTCTGTAATTTTCATAAATCAACTCTTTCGGGGAAAACATTGTAAAAATGGTTGTTCTCATATTTGAAAGAGTGATTTTAAAAGTTTTGAAGAAGTTAGGGTTTTGTTGTTTTCTTCTTTTTTTTCAAAAACATGGTTAGTTCCCTTTCGGGTTTTAGTCGTTACGTTTAGCCTATGACCGAGCCCTCTTGGCCAGGGTGAACCAGAGCTACGCACCAGGCAGGATTCGAGTGGAGAGGAGGTGAGTCACGCGGACTGCTTAAATACCAAGCTCCTACCGAACCTTTCTAGACATGCGCACAGAGGTTGCCACACCACTCGAGCCTCCGAGTTAGGGTGAGCAAAGCTACACACCAGGTAGGATACCTGCGAAGAGGAGGTGAGTCACTCGGACTGCTTAAATACCAGGCTCTTCCGGATCCAATCCTAGACATGTGTACAGGGGTTACCACACCCTAGCTCAGTGACTTGGTCATAGGTTGGTTGAGTTCATTAAGTCTTATGCTCTGTTTGTGTTTGAGTAGTCTAATCCTAGGGTTCAAATTCCTATAAGTCTATTCTACGTTCCATGCTTCCTACCCTTCTACAGAAAATAAATCATACAGAAGTTAGGAACACTTACCTGGGCGGATAGGTGCCGGAGACTCGGTGCCATGCTATTTAAAAACCCAATAATAACTCAAAGAGGCCTACCAAAACATTTTTGGGCCTTGGGCCCCCACAGCCGAGCTTTGTACTGGGCTCTGATACCAATTTGTAACAACCCAAACCCGGCCCAAACGCTAAGACCGTATTTGGTTTGCTACGGAGAAAACATTTTGAAAACCTTTTTAAAACCGAACTAACTTCTAGACAAAAGATAGTGTCTTGTTATAACAGTTGAGGTGTATGGAACCCATACTTAGATTTATTTTGGAAAATATTTATTGAATCAAGTTATTATATATATTTTAAGATGTACTAGATGGTACAAAGAAAACATTTTAAATTACTTTAGAAAATCGTGTGAACTTATTATTACCATAATTAAATAGTTTAGCTAATATTCAAAGCAAGTAACAATAACAAAATGATAAAAAGGAGTTATTGGAGGCCTTATTACAACCCAATTAAAATCAACCAACAAATAAAATAAAAAAATAAATGAACCAAAATTCAAAGTCTATTAAATTTAAAATCCTTTGCATGGCCACCTCAAGTCCCTCGGCTCCATATCCGCTAACTACGTGTCACCGAAAAAATAAAGGAGAAGGTGAGTCACCAAGACTCAAGATGTAACCCTTCCCAGGTAAATACCACATCATACACAATTTATAACATATTAACATGCATTAAGTCATGTACCCAACCTAGCCAACCAAACGCCTCTGTCTACCCCATTGTGGTACCAAACCACCGGTGGTGCCAAACCACTGGTGACGATATAGTCACGAGATGTGATACCAAATCACTTGAGGTGCCAAACCTCCGTGTCCAAGACACAAATCGGTTAATGGGGCCAACCCATCGCGTGATACCAAATCACTGGCGTCAATCCCATATCTCAAAATGGGGCCAACCCACGGTGGTGCTAAGCCACAGGGACAAGACGCTATGAGGTGCCAAACCTCTGGAGGTACCAAACCTTGGGTGACCGTAGTCACGGTGTGTTACCAAAACACGGTGTCCATCGACACAATGTCACCGCCCTCCTCTCATCAACCCATATCAAGCGATTATAAGCAGAGTCTAAGTCAACATACATTTATTACATGTATCAAATAAGCCATGCTTCCCAAAAGCATTATTAACAATCTCATACTGATAGAGACTTACCGAGATCCTCGCTTGTACCATTAAGGTACTAAATCCGTATCTACATAGAGCAGATTTACATGTAACATGCCTTTCGCATACGGTTTATTAATAGTTATAAGTGTGTATGTACACACCTGTCGCCAATGAGAAGTCTAAATCCCGAAAAGAGAAGTCGGCCACCCTAGATCTACTTGTCCCTATATTCGGCCAAATACATGGGTTAGTATTATGGCCTATTCGGCCAACCCAATTAATCCAAAGGGTCATTTGTGATCCCGATTCCTTACCTTTTCCCTTTTGGCTACTAACCACGGCACTCAATACACAGATCTGCTTCACCAAATAATCACCAAGCGACAAGGCTAATAGCCTTGACTTTTAATCACTTAAGAGAATAATCTATTAACAATAGGCCCTTACCACCACTTACCAAAGCCGAATGCTAGAGATTAAGAGCTTGGGTTGGTACTTCACGCACTTGGGGTACCTAGAAGAGATCGATTACCACAAAGCATTTAGAAGCCTTGTTAACCATTGTCGAAATCGGCACTTCCCTTAGTAGATATCGATAAAAAAACAAAAGCAGAGAGGGAACCATGGAGTTTGACACTTACCTTCACCAAATCGGTTGCCAAAGAAAGAATTCGGCACTTATCTTTGGGTGTATTCGGCTATTATGGAAGGAAAAATAATGGAGAGAAAGAGGTGACAAGAGTTTCGACTAAGGGTTTTGAGAAGAAAAGGAAAGAAATAGATTAGTGGTGAGGTGTAGAGGATTGACCAAGGTCTAAGAAAAGGAGAATGGTTTTCGGTTTTAAGAGATTGAGAAGAAAAGGAAAATCAAAGATGGAAGAGTTTGGGAATTTGACTACTTGCAATTTGGAGGAAAAGAAAACAAAAGATGGAGAGTATGCCTAAAGAAAATTCGGCACTCCCCTTCAACTAGTCCTTGTCATCCACTCCTCCTCAACAAGGAGTCCAAAATTCCACCAATTCCTTAATTCACTCTAGGCCATCCATTTGAATTAATTCAAAATAATTTGAATTAATCCCAAAATAATCAATTAATAATCTCTTAACAATTCAAATAATATCCTTATTTATCTTCTATTAACTTATTATCTAAATAGATAATAAAAGAGTTTCAAAGAGAAAATCTCTCCTTCCTATCTGAAGCTCTATTTTAAGAGCAAAAGAGAACTCGTGACTCGAACCAAGGCTCTCCCTTATCCTCTTGTGGCGTCAACTTCAGCTCCTAAGTGGCCTCCCTTTTGCCACTTTTTCAAGGCTTATTCTATGTCAAATGTTCCTTCATTTATTCTTATAACCCCTATGTACTAAGGCTCCCTACCTTGAAAGCTTCCAAATAACATTTCTACTAACTCGAGCCAACTTAAGACCCTTAATTAAATCTTATCACTTCATAAATAATTCAAACACAAAGAAAAACATTTAATCACAAATAGCCCCGATTTTAGGATGTTACAGGCCTTGTCTTCTTGAGCATGTAAGTCCATTTTCGTTCGGTTTTTAATGATTTCTATATTTTTGAGATCGTTGTAGCTAGGTCTAGCTAGCCCAGGGACTAATTTGCAAAATTGTTAAAGATTTTGAATGTTTCCATTGATGAATAAGTATGTATTTTGAAGTTTCTTAATAGATTATGAATGCTTGTTGATAGATATACAAGTTTTGTTAAGTGGTTTTTGAGAAAAATGCAAAATAAGGATTAAATTGAGAAATGTTGAAACTTTATGGTTAAAATGTGAAATAAATGAAAAATATGGGCTGCTATGGGGTATAATAGTAATTTTACTAGGCTTGGGTTGTGATGAAATTGAATGAATTTTATTTTACGAGCCTAGGGATTCAATTATAGAAGTTGTGAAATTCTTGGGGTAAAAGTGTAAATGTGCTTAAATGTGTGTTTTGGATTAAATTGAATAGAGATATTATTAAATAAGTTAATTTCAAATATATTTAGATCAAGAAAAGTGGAATTAGGATCTAGATCAGGGGAAAACTAAAGTTTTCGACTAATCGACTTATTTCATCCTTTTCACATCCGAGGTAAGTTCGTATGTGATAAATTTCATTATAAATGTATTTTAAATGCTTTGATATTTTATAATTTGTGAATATGAGACTTTGGATAAGTTCAACAATAACTCGATGGTAATTCGGCAATCGAAATCCCAGTTGAACCTTAGGAATAGTTTAGGATACTAGTGACATGTCATTAGAGGATACATTGAGTTGGCTTCGAGCCATGAATATCGGTTGATTTGGCTTCGGGCCATGATATCAATAATTCAAATATAAGTTACCTTGATTTAGCTTCAGGCCATGGTATAGGTACTTATTGTGCGAGACTCTTGAGTATCTGATTTCTATTCCGAATGGTTCAACGAGTAAATGAATGATGTGCTTGAGAATGAGATTAGTACGAGACGGTACAGGTATGTGCAAAAACCATATTATCTTTGAAATCAAAGAAATGGTGAAGAAAATATATAGTTTTGAGAATGAGTAATTGAAAGGTTTGTTAGTTGATGTGAATTCATGTATTTATAATCAATGGTTGAATTATGTGTTTGTGATTATATTGAGTTTATTTCATACGAGCTTACTAAGATTTATAGCTTACATAATTATTTTTGTATGTTTTATAGTAATTCAAAGCTAGCTTGGATTCAGGGATCATCGGAGACATCGTCACACTATCCATCTATTAATTTGGTACTTTTAAGCTTATGTTTTGAGTATATGGCATGTATAGGGACTTTGGTCATTTTGGTATATGTGTTGTTATGAATTTAGTCATTTGTGTTGGCTTATAAATGTTATGTTTATAATGTTGTATATGGCCATGTAAGTTGACCTATTTGGCTTAGTTGGTGATGCATATATATAAATGTGTGTGTGTGTGTGTGTGTGTGTGTGTGTGTGTGCTAATGCCATTTTGTGATGTGGTTTATAGTTCTTGGTGAATGGTTGATTGTGGATTATTAGTTTGAGTACCTAATGGTTGAATTCGAGATCGGTATGCTTATGGCTCTAGGCAAAGGAATGTTTAGATGAAATAGTGCATTTGGATGTGTTGTGCATGTGAGTTTTGGTATGAAATTGAATGGTATATGATGGTATTGATGTGTTTGTATTGGTTGGTGTTGAGATGGTAGGAATTATGCGTGAATAAGGTTAATATAATGCTTATTTATACCTTGTATTGGTGCAAATTGGTTTGATGTAGGTGTGTACCAAATTGGGTGGTAAAATGGCTTGGTAAATAGCCTATTTTTGTCCACACGGGCAGAGACACGGGTGTGTGTCTCAGCCGTGTGTGACACACAGTCATGTTGCAAGGTCGTCTGTCCCCTGGTGTTGAAATTGAAATCAAGTCAGTATGCTCCACACGGCCTCACACATGGGCGTGTGACTTGACTGTGTGGCATAAGTCAATATACCATATAGGTTTGGCACGGCCTAGTATATGGACTGGCACACGGTGTGTGTGGCCACTTCAAAGGGTACACGGGCTCAACACACGGGCCTGTGTTTGGCCGTGTGACCCAAGTCAGTAAGCTCACTTGTTTGGACAGAGGGTCAGACACGGGCTGAGACACGACCATGTGCTCCCATTTCGAATTTCCACACGGCCTGTGACACGGGTGTGTCTATTGGCCATGTGAGACACATGGTCAAGCCACACGAGCGTGTGTCCCTTGTTTTGAGAAAAAATTTCCAAGTGTTGAAAAATTTCCCTAGTTATCGGTTTAGTCTCGAACCACTCAGGCTCGTATTAGGGACAAATTGATTGAGATTGAATGATGAATGTATGAATTGATTAAATGTATGTGAAAAGTATGTTTAAATGTGTTGTAAGTCCGATAATGCTCTGTAACCCTATTTCGGTGTTGAATACGGGTGAGGGGTGTTACAATGAGAGGATAGAAAAAGGTAGTCTATACATTTTGCAAGGGTCAACAGTTATTGATGTAGCTGTAATTATAAAAAAGAGCCAAAATTGTTGTGACAAGAACCAACCTAACGTCACCACGATGCAACGTGATTGTTTCTTTATAGATTCTGATTCAACCAAACTCTGGCACATGCGACTTGGTCATATAAGCGAGAAAGGTATGACAATATTCTGCAAACAAGGTCTTCTAGAAGATACTAGAATTGGTAAGTTAGGTTTCTACGAACACTGCACTTACGAGAAGTAGACGCGAGTAAGTTTTGATTTAGCAGTGTACAAAACAAATTGGACTCTTGAATACGTCCCTTCTGATTTATGGGGTCCAATTCCTGAAAACTCAAAATGAGATATTAACTATTTTTTAACTTTTATTGATGATCATTCTAGAAAGTTTGGGTTTATTTTTTGAAACAGAAAAATGAAGTCTTTGAAATCTTCAAGCAATGGAAAACACTGTTAGAAAAACAAATCGAGAAGCCCGTGAAGTGATTGAGAACGAACAATGGACTTGATTTCTATTCATCTGAGTTTAATGACTACTGCAAATCGGAAAGGATAAAGAGACATCACACCGTTGTAGGTATTCCGCAATAGAATCGAGTTGCAGAAAGAATGAACAAAACCTTGTTGGAAAAGGCTCAATGTATGCTTTAAAATACAGTACTAGGGAATAAGTTTTTGGTTGAAGCCGTAAATTTGGAAAGCTATTTAGTAAACTGATCTCTACATCGAGCATTGAACGGTAAAGTTCCCAAGAATATATGGTCAGGTAATCCTTCCAATTATTCTAATCTTAGAATTTTCAATTGTCCTGCTTATGCTAAAGTCAACCAGGGAAAGCTCGATCCAAGGGTCATAAAGTGCATTTATTTGGGTTACTCTACCGATACAAAAGGTTTCAAACTATGGTGTCCGAAAGGAAAAATACCCCGACCTTCTGGCCACTTATACAACACTTTATATTACGATGGATCCATCTACCTAAACATATTTGTTTTCTCTGCAAAATACCATATAACAGAATAGCTCGAAAAGTATTAATGTTAGAGACATTCAATGTGGGTTCTATTCTAGTACAGATAAATTGCATCCACGTCTTGGCTACCGGAAACATGATTGCTTGATTGAAATTAGTCGGTAATTTGGTATCCGATCTATGGTTCCATATGCCTCTTCCTTGAGTTAAATATTTTACAACATCATCCATTTCTATGTCCTTAAATTTGTCTAAGTCAGTATTATCAAGGAAGTCATTAGTGTAATATTGGACGTTATAAAACACACATATTTCTCGAGGAGTAACCCGTACATCCTTACCTATCACCGTTACAGTTTCTTATATTTCACTATACAATCTCCTCATTTCTTGATCCCTAAAAAAGGCATAGAACTCTTGAACTATTTGGATAATTACGTTTTCTTTGAGAGTAACACAAAATTTCTCCCATCGATGATATCGAACTAATGTCCAAATTTCTGTACATAAAACCATTGATCGTTCGAATCCTAATTCTTGAATAAAAAAAATTCCTTGTAGTTCAAGAAAATATGATTTGGCGTTTGGATTTTGAAAATTTTAAGGATTCGAAACTATTGAATTTTCTTGTACATTAGTTTTTCTACTATCCCTAGAAGGCATATTCGATATTAAAACTTAGAATAACTAATAGAATCAAGCAATATTCAATGAAACAGTAAGAATAAATTAAGAACCCTTAAGCTTGTTTTGTTTATCTCAAATTCCCCATAGAACCATATCAATGTTTCTTCGACAATTTGTTGTTGAGATGCCTACACCGAATAAAACACCAAGATAAGAAAAGAAGATTTGCAGAATTAGGGGTTCCAATAAAAAAAGAGGGTTTTAAGATTTGAGGGTTTTTTAAAAGGTGAAAAGGTTAAGATTAGTTTAGATGTGGTCTTAAGGTGTTTTAAGTTCTAAATATAGGGTTTTAAGGTTAAAATTCGGGTAAATTAGAGTTTAATCAACTGGGTTGTGCAATGGGTCGGGTTGACCCTGTAGAAAATTACAGCGATATCGCAACCCAGAACCCCTATGTCACGACACCATTGGCAAGATGCCAATGTCCCGACATTAGGGTTTGATGTCGCGACACATACTGAAATTTTTTAACCCTGGATTATTTGTCTACTTTGTTGTGACGCAGAGGTGCTGTATCACGGCATCAAAATGTTTTTCTCGATTCCTTGAGCTTGTGAGTGGTGTTACGACACGAAGGTGCTGTGTTACGACATCGATTCTATTTCAACCTGATATTCAAATCTCAAAGTGTTCTGATTTACACAAAGCCATAATTTGAATAGAAATTAAATTCTAAACTACCGATTAGTTAAAAATACATAATATACAAAAAAAATTTAGTTCAAGAAGGTTAGGTGTTGCTAATGTACACGTGGATGCTTTTTGGTTATGTTTCTGTTAGTGTTTGTCTAGCATCCGTTGTGCCATTCGAATTTTCTTCGTTTATCTCATTCTTTGAACCTATTTTTTCATCATGCATTTATCATAGAAAATACCTTTCACAAGTCAAAGTGAGTAGTCATACTTATAAGTATTTTGTAACCTCGTGGTCCTAAATACCTCTTATAATTTGGTTTCTATAGAGTATTCTCGTGATATGTTCCACTTTCACCTGTAACTTCTTTTTTCTCAAAGTTGTTAATAACCTCTATAAAATCTAAAAAAATTTCCAACACCAGGGATTTCTTAAAGTTTAATTCAAAATCCAAAGTCATATAATCATCCCACATCTTATGCTTATGTTGTTCGATTAAGCCCTCTTCCGATAATTTTATTAATTGAGTGCTGATTTTATCATATGATTCGAATAAGAAGTGAGTGCTTTCTAATTTCCTTAATTCTACGTTTGTGTTTCTCTGTAGGGTCATTTGGTTAAAAATAACTCTAAGATACTCGAAATTCTATCAATACATATGGTCCCTAACTTGATTCGTATTGTAAAATTCCATGGGTTTATAAATTTTTGAGGTGCCTGATTTAGGATTATTATTTTACAAAGGTTATCCATGTTGCGTGGGTTATCTTTATAATTCTCAAGTTCTTCTATACTATTTGAAGTCTTTAATAATCCCTTTATTGGTTCCATAAAAGTTAACATCTCACAAAATGTTTGAAGTAGGGTTGAGACACTTACCTCGTCATTTAGATCTTGATGTTGCTTATACTCTAATTTTGATGAAACTGATGCTTTCAGGAAGGCACATTTAGTGTTTAACTCAATTAACAATTCTACTATTGGCTCTGTCTCACTCTAGACATTCTTTTGTAGGAGTACTTTTGTTTTGAACTATTTAGGTTCCTTCTGAATATTTTCCCAACTTAGGGTTCCTTCGCTAGTCAAGTTTTCACTTTTCTCAATTACTATTGTTGTTGGGTTTTCATCTTCGTCTTTGCTTTCACCAGATTTTATTCAAGCTAGTGATGAATTATATTTACTTCTGTACCCTTGTCACTATCTTGTAAATCTGTTGAGACTTCTCTTCTGAGCTGGCTCAATTCCAAAATTAATAGTTGATAAACTGTAAAAGTAACATATTTTAACCCCATATTTAGTATGCTTTTGGATGATTTAGCCCTTGATTTATGTAAAAAGGTGCTTTTAATCCTTTCTTTTCATGTTTATACTCAAGAAAGCACCCACGGACGAAAAGAACAAGAAATAGGCTTAAAACAGGCCAATTTAGGCGGTAAAGGAAATCGACACGGCCTGGACTTCAAGCCACACGACTGTGCCTCGACAATTAAATAAGATACGGCCATGCCATAATTTACACGACCGTGCCCCAATCGACAGAAACGAGACATCGCCTAAAACGATTTACACGGGCGTGTACCATGGCCGTGCCCCTACCGCGGAAGAGAGTAATTCCACTCGAATTTGGATACTTCGAGCCAAAGAAACACTTTCCAAATCTTATTCAAATATCGAGTAAGAAGCAGACTTAAATTAGGACACTTAGGGGCCAAGTAAAGCATTATAAAGTCTATATAAACACCCTAAGTGTATCCTGAAAGGGGGCGTTAGGCGGTGAGCTAGGCCAAGGAGCCGAGCCTGAAAGGTCAAACTTATGGGAATCACTCGAAGATAGCCAGTGGATCCATCTAAAGAAGTCGAATTCTACTCAAGATAGTGGATTTCTCCTTCAATTCCTTCAGGGGGTTTTAGGGATTTCTTATGTTTTGTTTTATCTTTTCTCTTGAGATGTTTTCTTTATTCATTATGAACTAAACCCTTCAGATACCTAAAAGAGATGAAACCTAGATGAATCTTGTTATTGATTTCTAAATTATATGATAAATACTTAGCTTGTTCTTAATTATGCATGCTTAATCCAATCTGATGTGCTTAGGTGGAGGAGGAATAGACCCTGCTTAAGAGTAGATCTAGCATAATTAAGTGGAGTTGATCGCACGCCTAGAGATAGGGTGACGAGATTTTTCGGATTAGGGTGAAACCTAATATAGGAGTCCATAAATCGATTTACTGCTATTCTAGGGGGTTATTATAAGAGAACGAGAGTTCCACTAATTAACCTAGGGTTAGATGTTGTTCGCCTCGAGAGAGGGTTTAATATACGTTACGGAATCTTATGGATCAAACTAAGTGAATAAATCGTATGACTCAGTGTTAAATAACAAGTGAAGTCTAGGTGGATTCTTCCTGAAGATATCATCGTAATCAATTAAGTTTTCTTCAAGTTATTTCCCAATTCGTTCTTTTTATCTTTGCGTCTTTAGCTTAGTAGTCGTTAAACTAGATTAAATCAACCAATCACTCCATATTTTAGACTAAATAATAAAAAGAAAGTTAGTATTAGTACTTTTAGTTCCTTTGGGTTTGACAATCCGGTCTTGCCTAAGCTATACTACTGTTCGATAGGTACACTTGCCTATAATCGTTGTCAGAGTTAGTTTCCCGGTTCAATCATTCTCTTTATAAATTTTAAAGCTCTGATTTCAGCGATCAAGTTTTTGGCACCGTTGCCGGGGAACTAAAATATTAAGAAAGCTCTATTTTTATTACTTTAGCTATTTTTTCCACTTTAATTTTAGTTTTATTTCGCATAATTTATTTATTGTTTTTACTAAATTTTACTTTCTTTTTTTCTTAGTAGGTACCTCTAGTTTATGACTAGAAGGAACCCGACAGGGCCTCTAGAATACGATAGTGATATTGAAGCTACCGCCAAGGAATCGCAGAGAAATAAGGCGAGCCCTAAATTACCAACAAGGCGAATCCAATAGATCAAGGATGGACGAGAATAATCCACCACGAGATGTGGAAGAAAACAATGCTCCGCGTACTATGTATGATTATGCTAAACCTCATTTAACAGGAGCTAAATCTAGTATTGTTAGGCCTACTATAGCTGCTAATAATTTTGAATTAAAGCCTAACACAATACAAATGATTCAACAATTTGTTCAATTTGATGGTTTGCAGGACGAAGACCTGAACACTGATATAGCAAAATTTTTAGAGTTCTATGATACTTTCAAAATAAATGGCGTTTCTGATGATGCCATTCATCTTCGGCTGTTTCCCTTTTTGTTAAGAAATAAAGCCAAACAGTGGTTGTACTCATTACCACAAAGGTCAATTACTACATGGGACCAAATGACCGAAAGATTTTTATTAAAATATTTTCCACCGCCAAAATGGCCAAATTATGGAATGATATCTCTTCTTTTGTGCAGATGGATTTAGAGACATTATACGATGCATGGGAGAGATATAAGGATCTCTTAAGAAGATGTCTACACCATGGTCTACCCTTGTGGTTACAAGTCCAAACTTTCTATAATGGTGTAAATCCCTCAACGAGGTAACTAATCGATTCAGTCGGCGGTGGAACCCTGAACAATAGAACTCCTGAAGTAGCCTACGAGTTCATTGAAGAGATGTCACTGAATAACTATCAGTGGCAAGTTACAAGGACAAAACCCACAAAATCGACCGGAGTTTACAACCTCGATGAAGTGACCATGCTATCAACATAGGTAGAGATGATGAATAAAAAGCTTGATAGTTTGTGTTCTTCACAGGTACATCCAGTCATGTGGTGTAACACAAGTAGAACTGTGGCGAATCTTGAGTACCCAACATACCAACCGGACGCAGAGAGCAAACAGATGAACTATATAGGTAATAATTTTAGATCCAATAATAATCCTTATAGTAATACTTACAATCCAGGTTGAAGGAACCACCTCAATTTTTCATGGGGAGGCCAAGGAAATCAAGGAAATCAAAGACAACAACCTCCTCAAAACTTTCAAAATCAGCCATATCTACAAGAGAAGAAGCCAAACCTCTAAGAGATGCTGACAAAATTCATGGCAAACACAGAAAACCGTTTCCAAGATACTGAGAAAATAATTAAAAGTAATGAGAACCTAATCGGGGAAGTTACTAAGTCAGTCAAGGAAGCCACTAATGCGGTCGAACAACTAGCAAAGCTAATGTCAGAACGACCTTAAGGACGTCTGCCAAGTAACATAGAGATTAACCCAAAGGAGAAAATCCAAGCCATCTCAACTCATGATAGTAAGGGGTTAGATGAACTCAATCCAATACAAGAAAACAAGGAAGACGAAGGTAAGATAGAGGTAACACAAGAAAAGCCAAAATCGGTAATCAAGGAGTACCAACCTCGCATACCTTATCCTGAAGAGATGAAAAGAGACGATTTAGAGGAACAGTTCGGTAAGTTTTTAAACTCTTAAAAAAATTACATATTAACTTACCTCTTCTCGAAGCTCTTTTTCAGATGCCAGACTCGAGAAAATTTTTAAGATGGCTCTTGATGAACAAACGCAAATTAGACAAAGAGCACCACGTGGAATTGAACGCAGCATGCTCAGCAATGTTATAGAATAGACTACCACGAAAGCTAAAAGATCCAGAGAGTTTTACAATTCCATGTTTAATTGGTAGTTTAGCTATTGATAATGCGTTAGCTAATTTAGGGGCAAGCATAAATGTCATACCTAATACATTATTTAAATGACTAAGTCTAGAGAAGCCCAAACAAACTAGGATGAGTATACAATTAGGTGATAAAACTGTTAGAATTCCTAGGGGCATTATTGAAGATGTTCTTGTCAAAATAGATAAATTTGTTTTCCTAGTAGATTTTGTTGTCTTAGATATGGATGAGGATAATACAATCCCCAAATTTTAGGAAAACCTTCTCTAGAAATTGCCAAAACTAAAATTGATGTTGCCACAGGAGAACTCATACTTTGTGTAGGTGACGAATCAATCAGTCTTCAAGCTCTTGACTCAGCCAGGACAACAATCGATGAAGGTAAGAAAGTCAATACAGATGATAATCAAATTGTTCAACCTTTTATCACAGGAAACACCACATGAAGACAAACCTGAGCCAAATCATAGCACCCAAATCGACAAAGAGAAGGATCAAAACCTTAATGTCGATAGACTAGAAGAGCAGAAGACACACGTCAAAGAAGAACCACACGAAGTAAAATCAGAGGAACCACCAGAAGAGCTCGTAGGAACATCCAATCACTTCAAAATAGGAGACCAGGTGCTGTTAGACAAAGCAGTCCGCACATCATCACAACAGACTGAAGCCAAAAGGAGAAATCCTTCTTAAGGTACACAATATATTCCTATATGGAACAGTCGAGGTAAGCAACCCAACATTCGAAACCTCTAAGGTAAACGCTTCTCGATTTGAACTTTGTCAAGAAAATAGAACTTTAAGGAAGAGGGAAGATATTCAAACCTTTAAACCTCCTTGATTCAAATACAAGGAAAAGTCTAGCTTCAGACTATAAATGAGCGCTTCTCGGGAGGCAACCCTAGCACTAACCTTACTTCTTTTTACATTTGTTTTCATTATATTTTCTTCTCTTTCTCTTTCTCTTTGTAGCTTAACCAAAAAGTGCAAATTTCTAGGACACACGGCCTTACACACGGCAGTGTCCGTGGCTGTGTAGACCACCAAAATCCTCGTACTGACATAGCGAGGCCGTGCGAATCAAATCCCAACCACTTTTTGACGTCACAGATCCAACCACTCTACCACGGACACCAATAGATTAGCACGGCCGTGCTCCACCACCGTGTGAAGCTACTGACTTACCAGACATAAGACAAACACACCCATGCTACCCAATCGTGCCAACACACTGCCTTTTCAGGAACGGGCGTGGCATCTAGAAAATGGGCTTGGGTGAGCAAACACGCCTAGACACACGGTCGTGCGATGTGACCATGTAATTCAACACACCCTCGGTCCACGGGTGTGGGAACATGCCAGAATTGAAATCCTACTCCCATCATTCTTTCTTCCTTCTTTTTCTTTCTTTCCTTAGAAAAAGTGCCCAGACTCATGAGCTACACTAGAATCATGCCGAAGAAGCGTAAGAAGGCAAGCAGTGTCTCCTCAAATGAGACCCCAACACATAAGTTCATGCCGGCTGCTTCATCCAAACACCAAGCCAAGGGTCTTTTAGACCATTTAAATTTGTCCTTATGTTTATTTTCCCCTTTATCCTACTTATCTATAATTCTCTTCCGCTTAATATATTTTAATTTCTCTTAGTTTCTTGTTTTTTGGTTCTAAAAGCTACTTGGGAATCACGCACCACATCCTTATAGGTCACACCCACCTCGCGAACCATCCAACAATAAGGACTCCTTAGTCCATTAGTCTTTTCTTTCTATTTTAGTTTTCTTCTTAGTCTCCTTTTCTTTATTTTCTTTGTCTTTAATTATAATATTGGTATATTATTAATATTTCTTTAGATTTCTGGGCTATATCTTTGCAGTCTACTCAATTTCTTTATCTAGCACAAAGATCATCGGTAGACACCCCACCAGGCCCATAGAAAATGCCACCACCGCCTCCTTCACCTACTTTCTACCATGAACCCTGCCAACTCCCGGAATCATCCATAATTCAAGAAGTTTACTTCTCCCCTTCTCTTTTTATTACATAATTGTTTACATATCTTTGTACATTGAGGGTAATGTACATCTTAAGTGTGGGGGGTAAAAGTACCTAACTTTTTCCATTATTCTAAAATCCTAAATTTTAGTCTTGTTCCTAAGAAATTTTCTCATATTATCAATTAGGGTGAAATTTCTAATGATTCATGATTTTTATTGATATGTTTTTGAGTAAGTCATTGATAATTGTGCATTGATGATTTATACTTGAAGAATACTAGAGAATCAAGCATGATAAGTCTATTTTTCAAGAATAAATCAAAAATTTTCTAGGTTCTCAAACTGAATTTGAATATTACCTTGAAGTTTGAAATTCACAGGATTGATGTCAAATACCCATAATTTGTGTGAGATTTTGAGCCTTATAGAGCATATATTCTTTTTCATGCTATATTCTTTTTCATGCTCACTTTATTGATTATGAGTGTGTCAACACTGAATTATTATTCTAGAACTTGCCTTGATTATACATGTCGAGACCACATTAATGATTTGATATAATGAGATGATAAAGGCACCTAAGTTTTAACCCATTCACTCCACTAAAAAGCTTACCTACATAATTAACCCTTAGTGAACCCCCTTGATCTTAACAACCCTTTTTATTGAATTACCCACTTAATATTAACCCAAAACCCTTTGTATTTGTTATCACAATTCTTTTTGACTACCCTTCTATCGAGAATTGAATTGATCAATTACCGAATTAGTTTATTTCAGTTGATAAATTTCTTTCTTTATTATGTATTTACTTAGTTTATTCTTAAAAAAAACCAAAAGGATATTCAAGTAGTAGATTAAAGGAGCTTATGCTTAAATTCCAATTGTTGAAGAAGAGCTCAGATTAGAAGTATTATCAATAGTAGTATTACTAGTTTCAAAGAAATCATTTAGTTTCTAGTTCATTATTCTTAGTAGGTAATTTATCAGGTCAATCTCGATTGTTAACCTTCTAATTCAGCCTTTATCCACACCTTTAACCTAAGCCCTGTTACAACCCTGTCAAATACCTTTTGATTTGTGTATCATCTCATATTACAGTGGTGGAGATTTGATTTTCAGGCAAGCCTATGGGATTAACTTTTCAGGTTTGACTTATGAGTGCTTTTCTTGAAACTTAAACACTTTGAGTGATTTGAGTGAATCTTTAGTGAGGATGTCAATCCTTATCGGTTTCAAATCAAAGATAATTATTTAGATAAGGGGAGACGCCTATGTTTTTATGCTACAAATTTATGACTTAGAATTGTTTGAATCTTTAGGAGTTTTGAGCTAAGTTATCCATGTATAAATTATCTATGAATTATGATGAAGCATTGTTGATAGGAATTGTGAATTATGGAAAATTCATTTTAATTATAAGTTGAGAATTTTGCTTGAGGACAAGCAAAAGCTTAAGTGTGGGGGTATTTGATAAATCGTAAAAGTAACATATTTTAACCCCATATTTAGTATGCTTTTGGATGATTTAGCCCTTGATTTATGTAAAAAGGTGCTTTTAATCCTTTCTTTTCATGTTTATACTCAGGAAAGCACCCACGGACAAAAAGAATAAGAAATGGTCTTAAAACGGGCCAATTTGGGCCGTAAAGGAAATGACACGGCCTGGACTTCAAGCCACACGGTTGTGTCTCGACAATTAAATAAGACACGGCCATGCCACGATTTACATGGCCATGCCCCAATCAACAGAATCGAGACACGGCCTGAAAACGATTTACACGGGCGTGTACCATGGCCGTGCCCCTATCACGGGAGAGAGCAATTCCACTCGGATTTGGATACTTTGAGCCAAAGAAACACTTTCCAAATCTTATTCAAATACCAAGTAAGAAGCAGACTTAAATGAGGACACTTAGAGGCCAAGTAAAGCATTCTAAAGTCTATATAAACACCCTAAGTGTATCCTGAAAGGGGGCGTTAAGCGGTGAGCTAGGCCAAGGAGCCGAGCCGGAAAGGCCAGACTTGTGGGAATCACTCGAAGATAGCCAGTGGATCCATCTCAAGAAGCCAAAATTCTACTCAAGACGGTGGATTTTTCCTTCAATTCCTTTAGGGGTTTTAGGGATTTCTTATGTTTTGTTTTATCTTTTCTCTTGAGATGTTTTCTTTATTCATTATGAACTAAACCCTTCAGATACCTAAAGGAGATGAAACCTAGATGAATCTTGTTATTGATTTCTGAATTATATAATAAATACTTAGTTTGTTCTTAATTATGCATGCTTAATCCAATCCGATGTGCTTAGGTGGAGGAGGAATAGACCCTGCTTAAGAGTAGATCTAGCATAATTAAGCAGAGTTGATCGCATGCCTAGAGATAGGGTGACGAGATTTTTCCAGATTAGGGTGAAACCTAATATGGGAGTCCATAGATCGATTTACTGCTATTCTAGGGGGTTATTATAAAAGAACGAGAGTTCCACTAATTAACCTAGGGTTAGATGTTATTCGCCTCGAGAGAGGGTTTAATATAAGGGAGTCTTAGAATCAAACTAAGTGAATAAATCGTATGACTCAGTGTTAAATAACAAGTGAAGTCTAGGTGGATTCTTCCTGAAGGTATCATCGTAATCAATTAAGTTTTCTTCAAGTTATTTCCCAATTCGTTCTTTTTGTCTTTGCTTCTTTAGCTTAGTAGTCGTTAAACTAGATTAAATCAACCAATCACTCCATATTTTAGGCTAAATAATAAAAAGAAAGTTAGTATAAGTACTTTTAGTTCCTTTGGGTTCGACAATCCGGTCTTGCCTAAGCTATACTACTGTTCAATAGGTACACTTGCCTATAATCGTTGTCAGAGTTAGTTTCCAGGTTCGATCATTCTCTTTATAAATTTTAAAGCTCTAATTTTAGCGATCAATAGTCTCTGGTTTTCTTGAATTTTCCATTCTTCATAGACTCCTTCTTCATAAATTTCATTGTTATAATTTTCATCATCATACCACATGTAATTGAATTCGTCCATGATTAATTTTGGTGGCTACTTCTACAGGAATCTTTCCTCTTTTCAAATGTATTTAATGGGAATTATTTGAAGAAAAGAAGAGTGATAGTAAAACAAAATAAAATAAAGTTAATAAAAAATAAAAAAATCTAGATATTGTATCTACAATATTTAAAATTTCAAATTATTCTATTAGAATGTAAAAATTAAAATTAACTTAGTAGCATTGCCTCCTTGGCAACAACGCCAACAACTTGACCGCCTCCAGACGTACCAACATTCAGAATGTGAATACTGCAACTAAAAATATAGATTTGAGGTTGTGTCCGCAAGTATACGGGTCAGGTTATAATATAGTTTTTACAACAGAATAGGTTAACCTAAACGCAAAAAGAATTAATTAATAGTTTAAATAAGTTATATTACGACAAAACATAAAGGAAATATTTTTAGGATTTTATAAATAAAGAAATAAAAACAACATAAATAAAAAGGACTTTGGAAAACTAATTTCTAGACTTAATCAAATATAGATATGGGTGATTAGCTCACTTTGGTGTTATAACTAATTCCTATTTAAGGTTTCTATTCAATTAACTAGTCACTTCCCTAGTAGGATCTCTCGATCTTCCACTAAACTAATGAGTTAATAAGAACTACTTATCTCTCGACCTCACAGTCCAAATTGGTTCGGGACTAAGGGGTTCACAGATAGGTCATACCAATTTTGGGCTAATTCCCACCTAAATGACTTCTTAAGGTCATCCAGTCTAAGGTTTAATTTCTTCCACTCCCAAACAGTTGATCTACGAAGAAAACCCTACATAACAAGTAGTCAATCACACCTCCACTCGTTAATCCCCTATAAGAAGATTAGTTCCTCGTGGAATCCATAAACATAATAAACTTGATAATAAAAAAGTGCATAAATAATAAATCAAAAGGATTAGTTCCTCGATTGGATTATTAATGTAATGGAAGAGAGGTTTGTTTCCCCATATATAGATGACGTACTAGATAAGGACTCTATACGATTGAGTCTGTCCACAATTTGTTGATATCTATCACCCTCCTAGAAAACTTTTACCGTAGATAGTTTCTGACCATATGTATAGCATTCGGTTGGCCACTAACAAGAATTCATCACCATATTTTCTATCAATCCATACGCATCTTCGTATGTTCTATTCATTAGGGCTCCTCTTACGACTTCATCTAGTCTTAAATGTGCATGCACATCCAACCCATTATAGAACATCTAAAACCTCAGTCCCTCAAGTAATCCATGATGTGAGCATCTTTGTATTAGCATTTTAAAATGCTCCCAAGCTTCATGAAAGCTTTCTCCTTCTAATTGTTTAAGCATTGTGATCTCTCTCCTCAGTTGTACCTCCTTGCTAATAGGAAAGAACTTTTGCAAAAATTTTCCTAGAAGTTTATCCCATGTCATGATAGATCTTGGTGCCTGCAAATCTAACCAAGAAAAGGCATTATCTGATCGCTGCAAAACAGTCTAGTTTTAAAATTTATAAAGGATAATCAAACCTGTAGACTAACTATGACAATGATAGAGGCAAGTGCACCTGTCGAATAGTAGTATAGCTTTGGCAAGAATATCTTATCGAACCCAAGGAACCTAAAAGTACTACTACTCACTTTCTTCCTATTATTTAGCCTTAAATATGGAGTGATTAATTAACTTATCTAAGACTAATAAAATACTTAAACTAAATGCAAAGAAAAAAGAATAAACTGGGAAAAGGCTTTGGAAAACTCAGTTGATAAAGACGATACCCTGGAAGAATCCACCTATGACTTCCTTATTATCTAACTTTCAATTCATATGATTTTTTTACTTAGCTTGATTCGTGAGACTCCTAACCTATTAAACCTTCTTTCAAGCGAATAACGCCTAACCTTAGGTTAATTAGTGGAACTCTCGCTCTCTTATAATAACCACCTAAGGAAGCAAAGAATCGATCAATAGACTCCCATATTAGGTTTCACCCTAATCGACAAAATCTCGTAACCCTATCTCTAGGCGCTCGATCAACTCCGCTTAATTATGCTAGATCTACTCTTAGGCGTGTCTATTCCTCCTCCACCTAAGCACATTAGATTAAATTAAGCAACATAATTAAGAACAAACTAAGTATTTATCATATAAACTGAAAGAATTAAATAACAAAATCCATCATAGGTTTCATCTCTTTCAGGTATCTGAAGGATCTAGTTCATAATAAAATAAGAAAACATCTCAAGAGAAAAGATAAAACAAAACATAAGAAATCCCTAAAACCCCCTGAAGGAATTGAAGGAGAGATCCTCCGTCTTGAGTTGAATTTCGACTCTTCGAGATGGATCAACTGGCTATCTTCGAGTAATTCCCTAAATGAGTAAAGCTCTGGCAGAAGACTCTACTAAAACCTGCCGCCCTTGAATTGCTGCCTTGGATTGTTTATATAGACGTTTGGGATGCTTTACTTGGCTCCTAAGTACTAGTAATTCAATTAAAATTCGTCCTAAGTGTTTGAGTGGACTTAGGATTGCGTTTCTTGGGCTCCAAGCATCCAATTTCGAGTGAAATTGCTCTTTCTCGTGGCAGGGGCATGACCTTGACACGTCCGTGTAAATCGTGGTCCAGCCCGTGTCTCCATTCTGTCGATTTAGGCACGATTTTGACATGCCCGTGTAATATTTGGGTAGAGGCCGTGCTTCAGGTCTGCCAATTAGGGCACAGCCGTATACATCGGGGTCAGGCAGTGTTGGGTTTTTTATTGACGAGGCATAGTCGTGTAAATCAGGGTGTGACCGTGTGTAATCTAAATATTGGGGCACGGCCGTGTGGCATGAACTCCAGGCCGTGCCGACTTCTTGGGTTAGCCCACTTTGGTCCGTTTTAAACCCGTTTTGCGTCCTTTTTATCCTTGGGTGCTTTCTTGAGTATAAGACATGAAAATAAAGGATTAAGAGCACCTTTTTACATAAATTAAGGATAAATTCATCCAAAAGCATACTATATGTGGGATTAAAATATGTTACTTTTACGGTTTATCATAATCGATTAAGGAGAAGGGAAACAGTTGAAGACAAATAACGTCATCGATGAACCCATTGTATTTAAATATATCACAAAGCTGAAGGTACTACTTTAGATGCTGATTTGGGTCATCCATCAATGTGCCTTTAAACTGCATATTTTTTGGATTATCTACATTATGTTCAATTTTATTTCAAAATTGTTAGTTGTGATGGCCGGCCTTGTTATGCTTCCTTGAACCATGTCACGATTCAGTAGCACATAGTCCCTTAGATTTCTTTCGTTGCACGTCATATGTATGTTTGCGGGTAGTTGCAATGATGGTGGTAAGTCCTGTGGGTTATTATTGTTAATCTTGTCAAACAGCTGAGTTGTCTCGCGGTGGATTGCTTATAGCAGATGGTTGATTCTACATCTGCTGTTGTTGTTGTTATCAACGATTTTACAAAATTAGTCTCTCCGGATCAATAGTTGGCTCTATAGGTGTTCCCCTACTACGAGTCATATACTGAAACCAAAAATAAAATAAACAATGTTAGTAAAAATAAAAAAAATTATATTACAATTTATTAATTTCCTAACTATTCTATTAAACGCAAAAATTAAAATTAATTCAGTAACGTTGCCCCCGGCAATGGTGCTAACAACTTGACCTCCTCCGAACGTACTAACATCTAGAGTGTGAATACTGTAACTAAAAAATATGAAATTGAGGCGGTGTCTGCAAGTATACGGGTCAGATTGTAATATAGTTTTACAACGGAATAGGTGAGTATTCCAAGTATCGTACCCAAGGGAGGCTAATACTAAATAAACTTTAACCTAAACATAAATAGATCTAATTAGTAATTTAAATAAACTATATTATGATAGAACATAAATGAAAGGTCTTTTAATTTTTAAAAATAAAAGAATAAAAATAGCATAAATAAAAGGAACTTGGAAAACTAAATTATAAACTTGATCAAATCTAGTTATGGGTGATTAGCTTGTTTTGGTGGCAATAAGTAATTCATATTTTGGGTTTCTATTCAATCAACTAGTCATTACCCTAGTAGGATCTCTCGATCTTCCACTAAACTAATGAGTCAGCAAGAACTACTTATCTTTCAACCTCACAGCCCAAACTAGTTTGGGGCTAAGGTGTTCACAAATAAGCCTACTAATTTTGGGTGAATTACCACCAAAATAAATACCTAGGGTCATCAAGCCTATGGTTTAAGTATTTCCTCTTCCAAACAGCTAATTCGTTAAGAAAACCCTACATAGTAATCAGTTAATCACATCTCCACTCACTAATCCCTCATAAGAGGATTAGTTCCTCATGGAATTAATAAACATAGTAAACTTGATATAAAAGATATGCATAAAGAATGAGACAATAGTAGATTTTAAAGCATTGTAACACCCCTCACTCGGTCCGGTCGCCGGACCTGGGCAATAGGATGCTCCAGTAAAATTCCAAACAATTACAAAAAAATTATAATTTTAAAATCTCAATTAAATATCAAAAAATTTAAAATTAAATAAATTAACATGTGTTCCACTCAGTTACGAGTTAATATCGAGCTTACAAAAGGCTAAAACTAAGCAGACAATCATTTTGGATCACTTTGAAACAAATTTTAAAAAATAAGATAAATATGAAACAGAGGACACACGGTAATGTCCCAAGGCCGTGTGGAAGGGTTGAGGCCGTGTGGCTGGATCACATGGTCATGTAAGTAAACCGTGTAATAACATGATACCATGTGTAACGCCCCGATTTTCTTTAATTTTGACTTTTGTAAATTTGTGACACAATGTCTGTCTGCTTCAATGTTTATTTGTTCCGGGAGTGTCTGAGAAGTCTTGGGTTTAAGCCTTAGCTTGGGAAAATTTTGGTACCTTTCTAATTAAAGCCTTGACCTTGATCAGTGGGGTTTTAAGTTCTTATTGGTAAAATGATATCAGAATGGGCCTGCTGGTCTGGTGGTTACAGTGTGTGTTGGTATGCTTGAGGTCTTGTGTTTGAATTCCTGCGTGTGCAAAGGGGATATTTTTTCCAAATTTCGTCTAGAGTTTGTGTTTTACAGAGACTCTGAGTAGTGGGATTATGGTGAGAATTTTGAGGAGATTTTGGGGAAAGTTATCGAATATTGCCAATCTAATTGCTCTTCTCAAATTTTGGCTTTTCACATTTGTTTCCCAAATTTTCGCTGCCGTTTTTCTTTCCCTAAATCCCCACCTTGCTGTTAAATTTTTTTTCCCTTTTTCCAGCTGCAATTCTCCTTTCTCTTTACATGTCTTTTAGCTTCCTTTTTGGACGGCAACTGTGCTCCCTTCCCCAACTGTGGCATTTATTTGAGTAATTTCGGTAAGTGGTCTCTTGCGTTTGTGAACTAAGATCCTAAGTTTTGATTGGGGGTTTTATGCCGATTGTTTTGGTAGTGTCACATCTATGGAATCGAGACTCTTCTTGAACTAATTCATAGGCAAACCAATTTTAAAGCGTTAAGAGTAAGTTCCAATTGCTCATTAATTGAGTAATTTGTTTGGGGTTGGTTTTAATTCAATGATTAAGTTATTAATTGAGTGAGTTACTGATCAATTATAGGTTTTAGTGGTCTCGGGATTGCGTAAACAACGAAGATGAACCAAGTGTATACCTAGAAACACAGAAAACGAGGTTTTAGCAAAAGCTAAAAACCTTTCTTTCGACGCCACATGCGCATGTGGTCGCCCGTGTGGTAGGCCGTGTGCAAGACTGTAAGTTACCACACGACCGTCGGATCGATGAGCTAGGCCGTGCAGCAGTTGACACGGCCGTGTGATAGTCAAGTGAGGCCGTTTGCAAGACACAAGCTCGACCAATTTGGGCCGTGTGGGCCATACGGGCAAGCCACATAAGCGTGTGAGCCCATTTTTTTGAAATGTTCTGTAAAGTTGCACGGGTCGCCCAAGTTGACTGTGGACCTACTGAAGGGTTGGTAAGTAGTACTTAGACCCGTAGTTATGTGATTTGATTATGTAAAATCTAAACTAAGCATGCTATACTTAGCTTGTATACTGATTTGAATGTATAAATTGTTATCTACATAATAGCATGACATCCTTTGTATGTTGCATTGTATCGGGGTGGGTTGATGATTACTGGAAGAAGTGTCTGAAAGGCTCTTAAGCCTGATATTTGGTAGCCCAACTGCAAATTTCTGATTATGTGCCACTTTCGGTATAACATGGTGTGTAGGGATGGGTGAGTTGATTTTATCCCCACATAGTGTATAGGGTTGGATGGAGTTTGTGTGTAAAGGCTGATTGGTAGGACTCTGCTATTCTATTCTGATCTGTATTTTCTGTCTGAAATAGGCTAAGGCCCTAGAGATTATCTGATAATGTATCTGAGTGGGCTAAAGTCCACACCTTTTCTGTAATGGGCTTAGACCCGAACTGTGAATTTATGTTTGTGTTTTGATATTATACTGTGTGCATGTTTTCTGTGGGGATTACACACTGAGGTTCTATTTAATCTGTTCAGGTAATCCCCAGTAGTAGACGGGTCGGTGCGGCAGAAGACTCGGCGGTGACCACGATTATAGATATTTACGGTTTCTTATTTTTATTTATGTTTTTTATTTTATCTGGGAAGAGTTTTATTGTAAATGGCCTTTATGGGTTTTTACTTTAATTTGGGATTTTTATTTTGATTTATAACTACTAGCAATAGGATAAGACGCGAAGTTTCGAAAAGAAAAATGTTTTAGCAAAATATCACGAATACATAACTTATGCAAAAGCTTCCACAGTAAATGACGTTTTGAAAAATTAAAAACATTTTAAAGTGAATAACTTTTTGATAATGACTCAAGTTTTGAAAATGAAGGACACGTCTTGGGATTGTCATAGAACAACACAAAGGATTAAATAGAAAAGCGATTTTCATCGATATCACTCTTTTCGAAAAACACTTTAATGTGACATCGCCAAATTTGGCCATAGTGTCTAGGCCGAGTTTAGGGTGTTACACCGTGTGAAAATAGGGTTATACGGCTATGTCACTAGGCCATGTGAAAAAACTCAGCCCGTGTGGTTCAAGAATATGGTCATATGGCCAAACCATGTACAATTCGAATATAGGGTCACACGGTCATGTCACTAGGCCATGTAACTCCTTGAGACCGTGTGGACAAACCTGCAACAAAATTTAATAAACCACATGGCCATGTGAGGTGACTATGTAGGACACATGGTCATGTGACAGACCGTATGTCACCTGTATACCTGAAAAAGTGCTTTTGAAACCAAGCTATACAACCATGAAATGCTTAAGCCCCAAGATTTCATTTTAACGACATTTCAACCAATTCAAAGGCATCCAAAACAAGTTAAAAACATTATTTACAACAATTATTCTAGGTGTCTAACCAATATGCCTCAATTGGCACCTCAATCAACAATGCAAACTCAATTAGATGATCTTAATAATACCATTATGCCTTTAATGGCACCTCAATTAAACCAAACCAAACATGACAAGAATAACCAACACATCCAAATAAAGCATAGGTGTAAACATGACTTTTATCAAGTCCATGCTAAGAGATATTCTAGGTATATTATGTATCAAACCAAATCCAGACATCCATCAAACATAATGCCTAACATATAACCATTTCATCCATGAAAACATTTAACAAATAACCAAAGCAACCATCAAGCCATCAACAAAATGACCATTGCCATTATGTTATATATATTTACATAACCTATAGGGCCAACAAGATTCAAAATGCCATTAAACTACAAAATCAAAATTTCAAACACAAGACTTCCTAGGTACAAGCCAAAACCAAATTAAGAGTATCACCAATACTTGATTTCGTTTGTAACAACTCAATTTCAGTGAAGTCGGAATAGTGGTTTCGTAACCACAAATCTGAGCCGAAAAGATAAAATATTTTAATATTATGAAATGATTAGTAATGAGGTAGAAATATTGCATGAGAATTTTGATAAGAAAATTTTATCAATTAGGTGCTTAATTGTAGAAAGGACTAAATTGCATAAAATGTCAAATTTGAATTCTAGTCGCTATAAGGATTAAATAGCTATGGAATTCAAAACTTGAGGTCCTTAAATGGTAATTAGACCATTGATGAAAAATATGTAGATATTTTTGGTGAATCATCCATGGAAAAATTAGAAAAGGTTAAGGACTAAATTGGAAATAGAAAACTTATAAAGATGATAATTAAATTAAAATGAAATATCATCATTTTATATCATCTTCTTCAACCTAAAATCCATGGAAACCCTAGGAGAGAGAAAAAAGCTTTCCAAGCATAAATTGGTAAGTTCCTATGTCCCGTTTTTAGTAATTTTTATATTTTTTAGATCGGGAAAACTTAATTTCTCTATTTGGGGAGTTAATTTGAATAGATATCAAAGTATAGAAAATTTTCCATGGATGAATATGCTGAAATTTAAAATTTTATGGTAGAAAATGAAAGGTTGTTGATAGATAAACAACTTTTACAAAGGGAAATTTGATGGAAATTTGATTTAGGGACTAAATTGAAAAATGGTAAAACTCATGGAAAATTATAAAATTTTGAGAATATATGTGCTGTAAAAATTATATTATAATTTTGGTTAGGCTTGGAATGTAACATCCTAAAATTAGGGTTATTTGTGATTAAATTATTTTTCTTGTGTTTGAATTGCTGTGATATTATTTGTGGTGTAATAAGACTTGATTGGGGTCTTGAGTAGGCTCTAATAGTAGAAAATTTTATTTGGAAGCTTTAAAGGTAGGGAGCCTTAGTAACTAGGGGTTACAAGGTTAAAAGAGGAACTTTTGACACTAAAAGGCCTTGGAAAAGTGGCAAAAGGAGGCCACTTAGGAGCGGAAGTGACGCCACAAGGAGATCAAGGGAGCCTATGTTCGAGTCATGAAATTCCTTTTGATCTTTATTTTGGACGGCAATAGGGGAGAGAATTTCTCAATTTTAAACTTTAAGATAATATGGATAATAAGGATTTTTAATTGGATTTTTGATGAATAATCAATAATAGTTGGCAAGAGAAAATTTAGGCATTTGAATTATTCAAATTATTTTGAATTAATTCAAATGAGTGGCCTAGAGTGAATTAAGGAAATTGCCGAAATTTGAACTCTTTGTTGGGGAAGAGTGGACGGCAAGGGAGCTATGTAGAGGGGGTGGCCGAATTTTCTTAGCCTTTTACTTGGCAATTTTCGGCTAGTTTTCCAACCTTCATCTCTTTTTCTTTCTTTTCACCCTCTCCCAAAACCGAAAGCACCCTTCTCCTATTCATCTTTTATTTCTTTTTCTCAAATCTTCTTTCACTTCTTTTTTTTCTTCCCTTCCACTCAAGCCGAATCTTAGGTGTTATTTTAAGCAATCATAGTCGATCTCCCTCCCTTTCTTTTTGATTGTGGTAGCCGAATCTCCCTGCTATCTCTTTAGGTGCTTTGGCCGAATATTAGACAAGGGTGGGGGGCTTTTCTGAAATCGAGTGGAAAGGTATGTGTCGATGGTCAATCTATTTCTTCTCTTTCCCTTTTCTCACGACTTTGATAAAGGCAAGAGCCGATTTCGATGTGGTAGCAAGGATGTTAATCACTTGTTTGGAACCGGTTTGTTATAGGCCTCTGGATTTGGAAGCAAGCAAACAAAGTCTTCATCCTTGAGTAATCGCTGGTAAGGATCTATTTTAGTAAGTTATTTAGTTAAGTGATTGAAAAGTCAAGGCTATTAACATGTGATTGCCGATTATAGGAAGCGAAACACTTGGTGTGGTGGCTTGTATTCAAGGGACGTAGTAAGGTCTCGGGTTTCAAATGATAACCCTTGAGATTATTTTGGTTTGGCCGAATGGCCTTGGTACTAACTTTAGGTAATGGCCGAATATAGGGCAAGGGAATCTTGTGTGGCCGATTGGTTTCTTCGGGATTTAGAGCTATCATTGGCATCAGGTGTGTACATACACACTTTATAATTAATAACTGTGTTAAATACATTGTGTGTGCTAATCTGGAATGATGTAGATTTGGATTTAATACCATAATGGTATAAGCAAGGATTCAGGTAAGTCCTTGTCGTTATGAGTTCTTTATGATGCTTTTGGGAAGCATGACATATTTGGTATATGTGACTTAAATATATGGTTAATGATAAATCCAGTGTATGTTGCTAAATAAGCATGTTGGCATGATTTTTGTTAAATATCATGAATTGATGTGGGATATATGAGTGGAGGGGGAAGTGATATTCGTGTCGACGGACACCAAAGGTTTGGTACCACATTTCGTGACTACGGTCACGTGAGGTTTGGCACCTCAGGTAGCATCTCGTCTCGTCCCAAAGGCTTAGCATCACGATGGGTTGGCCCCACGGATTATATTATGGGATCGACGCCGGTGATTTGGTATCACACGTGAGTTGGCCCCACCAAAGGGTTTGGCACCACAATTATTGATGAATATCATGACTTTAAGTCACCGGTGGTTTGGCACCACCAAAGGTTTGGTACCACACGGGGTAGAGAAAGGTGTTTGGATGGCTAGGTTGGGTGCATAATTTAGTGCATGTTAATTTGTTATAAATTGTGTATGTTGGTGCACTAAATCGGGGAAGGGTTACACATTGAGTCTTGGTGACTCACCTTCTCCTTTAACATTTTTCAAGTGACACGTAGATCGCGGATGAGGAGCCGGATGGACTCGAGGTGGCCATGCAATGGAAATGTGATTTTAATGAACTTTAATTTAATTCTATTTATTTTTGGTTTATTTTGTTCAAGTTGTAATAAGGCCTCCTAAGATTATATTTTGATTACTTTACATGTTTTGGATAATTTGTTTCAAATACTTAATGACTTTGGTAATGTTGAACAAGTTTTCTTAAATTTAAACGTGAATGTTTTTCTTTCGTACCATCGGGTACATTAATAAATTTGGTAACAACTCGACTTAATAAGATTTTTAAACAAAACTAAGTGTGGTTTATTCATACACCTTAATGGTTTTAACGCAAGACAAGTATCTTTTACCTTAAAATTAAATCGGCTAAAAAGGGATTTTCAAAATGTTTTTCTCTGTAACACACCGAATTCGATCATAATGTTTGGGCCAGGTTTGGGGTGTTACATGGAATAAGGATTAAATTGCATGAATTTCAATTTTTGAGCCTAGGGACAAAATTGGAATTAATCAAAAGTATAAGGGCAAAATAGTACTTTTTCCTAGATTGTACATTGAGTTCAATAGAATATGAAATGGATTGGGTTGATGATTCATTTATATAGATCCAGAAGAACCAAACAAAGAGCTAAATCGAGGAAAGGAAAAGATTTCGGATTAGTAGATTTTAGATACGAACAAATATCAAGGTAAGTTCATATAACTTAAATAAGTATAGAAATGTATTGACTTGAGTGTTATATTACATTGATTATATTATATGAAATCATGTATGAAAATTACATAGATATGGTAATGAATGAAATGATACATGTTCGGAAAATTATTGAAAAAGGGTTGAATTCCTTGAATATTGAATTCCGATGGATAAAAAGGTTATTTCCTTGATGAAACTGCATGTGTTGCAGAATGGATTTAGTCCGGACGGGTAATCCAAAATGAGCCTCTCGAGTATATGTTTCAATTAGGATTTAGCTTGGACTGGTAATCTATAATAAACTCTATAGCGAATTCTTTGTCATATAAAGGATTTAGCCTGGACTAGTAATCCGACAAAGCCCTTAGAGTATATGTTACAGTTAGAATTTAGCCTGGACTGGTAATATGTGTAATTCTACTGGTAATTCTACGGATAATGGAATTGTACACCTCCAGTGTACTACTTAAAATATCCATTGGAAATTCAATGTTTTAACGTATAAAATACGCATATGGCATGATGAACTCATCTATGCATATTGGTATATTATGACTAACATGTTGGTTGAGTATGTGTGAATAGGTAAATTACCAAATAGTTGGAAAGCATGTTTTGTATGGTAATATATTGAATGTAATGGTAAGCTTAATTTATGTTATACGAGCTTACTAAGCATAATATGCTTACTAGGTTTTATTTTCCCTGTTTTATAGTGCTTAAAGCTCGGGAAGGTTAGAGATTGGTCGAAGCAAATCATCACACTATCAACCTATCGTTTTGGTATAAATGAAAATCTTATTTTTTTAATGGCATGTATAGGCTAAGTAAATCAAATGATGTTGTGTAAGTAATGAATGAAACTCAGCCATTGGAATGGCTAATACACTTATATTTTGATATATGTTATGGTTGAATCAATACATTAATTAAAATGATAAGTATGAACAACTAATGTTGCAAATTTTGTAAATTATATAAAGGTAAGTCATTAAACACAAATATATGATGAACTATATTAGTTTGGATGATAGAAATTGACTTGAATTATACTTGCAATTGGTTGGATTATACTTGTAAGTGTTGGTGCAATAAGATGGAAAATTTGGGTGAGAAATGACGCTAGGAAATGGCCTTATTTTGTCCATACGGGCATGTGTCTAGGCCGTGTGTGAAACACAGCCTAGTACATGGGCATGTTGTCTAGCCGTGTGTCCCCTACATTTTAATTTTGAAAAACAGAATGCTCAGAATTAAGCACACGGGTAGAGACACAGGCGTGTGTCTCATCCATGTGGGTGACACGGCCGTAAACACGGCATGTGTCATGGCCGTGTGAAACTTGCACCTAATTTGAATTAAATTAATTAACCACATGGCCTAGCACATGGGCGTATGGAACGGCCGTGTGGCACAAGTCAGAGAACAACCTAAATTGGACACGGCCTGAGGCACGGCGTGTCTAAGGGTCACAAGGGCGTGTCCCTTGGACCACACGGGCGTGTGAGCCCTGCACCATGGAAAATTTTTGAAATTTTGCGAAAAATTCCTAGAGGTTTTGAATAAGTCCCAACACGATTCTAATGCTCGTATTGGGCCTCGAGGATCCATTTAAAGGACGTTCTTAACAATCTCGATTAATAAATAGTGATTTACATGATTTATCTAAAAAATGTTTTGAAAAGTTTTGGTAATACTCTGTAACCCTGTTTCGGCAATGGATACAGGTTAAAGGTGTTACATTGTGATTGTCGCTGGATACTGAATTGAAGTACAAATCGAATAGTACTTAACTCGCGCACAAAAAAAAAAACAAAATTGTATGCCAAGTGTTACTCAGTGGTATTTCTATAATCCGAATATTTTAAACAAAATAGAATATTAAAATGTAAAATTTAATTCAATTAATGACATGCAATATGATCAATTACAAAAGTCAAAATAAAAATTCTTTGCTTACAACCAAATCATTAATCTAATATCAATACATAGTAATTATATCTTATAGTGCATATGTTAACTCAATTCATGTATAAACATATTCCATTTAGTCTTTCATTTCATACGCATTCATTGAACATCACCATCCAATATTCACAATTTCATTCATTATCTCATATTCTTTTCTACATTTCAATTTAATTTCTCATCATTTGCCATATCGAAAGTCAAATAACTTATTTGATCATTTATTTCCCTATTAACACAACTCGGATGGACAGATCCAACCAACACACCAGTTTTCACCTAATGCCTCATCGGATAAAACAGAAGCAAATAGTTGCACCCAGCGCTATAAAATAGATTGACATCTAGTGCCTCACCGGTTAAACTGAAGCATTGGCACCTAGTGTCTCACCGACTCGTAGTCAAAGAAATTTCTGAACTCTTCCTATCTTATGGCATGCCAACTATATCTGACTCTGCCCAAACAGTTAATAGAGTTTCCATTACTTATTTCATTCTCAATCCATATACCAATTCACATCAATTACATCATTAACTCATTTATGCAATCATATAATAACATAAAACATTTCATTATACATTCAATTCCATATTTACATCAATACACACATCTTTCACATATGCTCAGATTAATCCTCAAGAACATCAATCATTTTTACCAATTCAAATACATATCAATTTCACAAATGGACTCATCTTATATTCTTACCATGCAAACATAATTCAAATGCAACAATTTATGAGTGATTCATATTATAGAAACACAAACTGTAAACTCTGAGATATTCATCAACGACTTTGTCTTTTCCTTCCTTTTTCAAAAATTTGGGTTGATGTTAGATATGAATTAAAACAAACACCTTTCATCACTACACAAACAATTTAACATTAAATTACTAATTAGATTAATTTTTCTATTTTATTCAATTTAGTCCCTAAAATCAAGACTAACATAACTTTAACATTTAACCTCAAATTTGTATACCAATTTCACTCTAAGCCAAATTTAACTACCTATTCTCTCATTTCTACCCCAAAATTTTTATATTTTCTCAATTTGGTCCCTATTATATAAAATCAACAATTGGTTTTACAGTTTAGTCCCTTTTCACTTTTAACCTAAAAATCTATCAAATTGGCCCCTAAAACTTTAACTATTCAACTAAAGTAACATCCTTAAATTTTAAAAATAATGAAAAATACAACATGAGTCAACTAGCTCGAGATGCCAAAATTCCAAAAACATAGAAATTACAAGAAAAGTGACTAAATTGACTAACCAACTGAAGCTTGAAAAGCTTAAACCCTTAATGTCGTGCGTTTCTTCTTCATTCTTTTCTTTCTTGTTTTGAAAATGTAGAAAATGAAAAGAGAATAGTTACATTCTCTTTCAATCCACTAATTAACATTTTTTCTTTCATTTTGTTTTTTTTTTTTACATAAATTTTAACTAAAGTTCTATAATATATATAACATATAATATAAGTCAAAATCGGCCTCCATTATAATCATATATAATGGTTTATTTACTTAATAAGTCCTACATATTCAATTCTAATTGTAATTCCTTAATAATTCTTATTTTTATCACTTACGTAATTTAGTCCCTGTACTCAAATTAAACACTATTTCGACTCAATTACCTATCCAAAATTCTATTAAATATTTACAAGTTCAGTTTACGAAAATAAGGTTCCGAAACCACACTTTCTGACACCACTGACTTTCGGTTCGTTATAAGAATCTTGTTTTGTATTCAATAATTGAAGCACAGAAAATCCTTAAAAGTCGATCTCGTCTATAAAGCAAGTTCTTCGAAGAACATGTTAAAGAAAAGAACTAAAAATAAACCTAAAGCCTAAAAGAAAGAATAACTGAAAAGTAAATTACAAAGAAAATCTTAAAGTATCCAAAGTTGTCCTTAAACAAGTGCTAAATGAGCCTATTTAGGATAGCCGTCATCCTCAACCATATCTTAGCTAACGTTCTTGGGTTTAATTTCCATTTTGCGGACCAAAACATCTCTAATTGGTAATTAACCTCATACAAGGCCGATGTTGGGACACCCTAGTGTGTATGTCGCGACATCGAATGTAGTATACTTAGGCTCAGGGTAACTTTAAGGGTATGCCGCAACATCCCTTAGCTATGTCACAACACAAAAGGCAGTATAGCAATTCTAGCATTCTACTCTCTATGTTGCGACATCAAACTTCTCGTGTTGCAACACAGCGACCAGTATTGAGTTTCTACGCCATTGAATGGTCTCCTACACACTTACTAAGTACGTTAGCTCACTTTTAGGCCTCATTTGGCCCCTAAGGTCAATAAAAGACTCAAAATATACTTTTTTATTTAAAATAAAATATAAAAACTTAACTAAAGCATAATAAAAGTGTTTGTATTTAAGATCCTCAAGTACGAAAAGTAGTTTAATCTGCTACACCTAATCACAGCAGATCAAGAATCTTGATTGTACTTGAATGATGAAGTGTTGAAATCCACTAGCATTTGGTTGCGTTTACAAATCAAGTCTCCCGAAGAACACAAATGAAAAGAACTAAAAAGAAATCTAAAACCTAAAGGAACAAAAAACTGAAAACTAAATTACAAAGACAAACTTAGAATATGAAAAGTTGTCCCTAAACAAGTGCTAAATGAGTCTATTTATAGAATTAGGGTAGTTTTCATCCTTAACCCTAGCTTAGCTGACGTTCTCATATTTAATTTCCATTGTGCGACCAAAACGCTTTTGACTTGTAATTAATCCCGTACAGGGCCGATGTCATGACACTTTAGTGTCTGTATCGCGACATCGAAGGCAGTATGCATAGTTCAGGGGTAACTTCAGGGGTGTGTCGCGACATCTAAGGTAGACTTGGAATTCTAGTATTCTACTCCCTATGTTGTGACATAAAACTCCTCGTGTTGCAACACAGCGACCAGCTTTGAGATTCTATGCCTTTGGATGGTCTCCAGTACACTTACTGAGTACGTTAGCTCGCCTTTAGGCCTTATTCGGCCTCAAAGGTCAATAAAAGACTCAAAATACAATTTTTATTGAATTTAAACTAAACTAAGAAAACATAACTAAAACATATTAAAATTACTCATATTCAAGCTCCTTAAGTATGAAAACTAGTTTCATATGCTACACTGAATTACGACATATCACTAATTAGGCATAAATGCATTGATCTTACCAACCGCACCAGAATAAGCTCGTAACCCAAAGTATATGAGTTGGTGATACGTTCTCAACCCCTAGGGTATTAGAGAACTATCACAAAATGTACACGCATAGCATTGAATCGCTCACCTATCAATACAAACCCTATGGCACGTCTACTATACTCGTGACTCTATATGACAATATTAATTAGACAATATCCCATTACCAAGTATTGATATCATTAAGTAAACGTATATAAATACAATAAATCCAATAAATTATCACAATTCACATATTCAAGTAAATATGTACCTTTCATTTCTGAACATTTAACAAAACAATATAAACATATAATATTATCTAGCGAACTCGAATTATGAGAGCACAAACTACATTAACTATTCATCAATGGCTTTACCTTTCCCTTTGCTTTTCGATGTCCCAACGTTGTATTTAACTACGTTCGATAAATTTGGATGTGAAAAATCTATCCGATATATAATTCGAACATAGAAATATGATAATTAAATATGAATGTACTTTATTCAATTTAGTCCCTACTAATGCTATTATCTGAAACACTCTTATCTCACAATTCATCCAATCAAATTTAAATCCGACTTTATAATTATAGTATAAGGACCTCCAATTATTATTCTTTAACAAGCTCCAAAATTTTTATATTTTACAATTAGGTCTCTAATAAAACATAATTTATCAAACAATTCACATTTAATTCAAGCTTAATTCACTATCATCTAACACATTTCTATCATGTGTTTTTCCTAATTTAACTAGATTCACCTATGCATAACTTAAAGCTTAACATTCAAATTTCTTTAAGCTTTCAAAAATGATGATTTGTATAAAACTCTATCAATTCTCAAATCCTATACATGGGTTTTACTTATCATGATTCAAAGATTAAAAATTCATCTAGAAATCAAATAAAATTCTTACTTACATGATGATTGAAGGGACGATAAATTGGAAATGGAAGAAAGGATAATTTTCTTTTCTTCTTTAGTTAGATGACACTTAATTAAGGGAAAAAGGATGGCTTCCTTGTTCTCTCTCTCACTTTCTTTTATATATACACTAAAATTAGTAATTTAATTAGATTTAATCTCACTTAATTGATTAATATAAAACCATTACTTTATATAAATCATATTAATAACAATGAATGAGTTTAATCATATCATCTCACTATTTCAATATTAATGTGGTTTAATTATTTTATAGTCCCTTATTTAATTTCTAATTAAATCTTTCTCTATTTTCTAAATTAAATTCAATAATTATTACACTTTTGTAATTCAATTTATGTACTATTTTTAATAATCATTTTAACATAGTATCATTTAATAATTTAACCCTAAACTTCCATACTTAATATGACATCATTCGATTGTAATTATCTATTAACTCAACTTAATTAATTCAATCCAAAATCAAACTATACATCATTGTTACAGTATTGCAGCCATTAAGGCCGAGGGTCCTACCCTGAATCCTTTTGAGGTCCTAATAAACTTGTTTGGCCCTGGAATGATGATGGACGATGCACTGTTACATGAAATTACTCAAGGCTAGCCAATGGTGAGTGGGAGAATAAAAATAGTATGTGGTCATTAGTGTGGTGATATGATGAGAGATAAGGTTTTCTACTAAACTCTAAAAATATGAATAGAACTATGAAGAGAATTATTGAAGAAATTGTTGTATTGCTGTGAAGAAATCATATCTCTCTGTTTGTCTATACACATGATTATATAGAAGTTTAGTTGACTTGTTAACACACTGCTCATGGTAACTGATTTTGATAACAACCTGAACCATACTTAACAACTTTAGTAACTGACTAATTTAACAATATTACTAACTCTATCATGCACCCATCTTCTCACTCGGTAAGACCTGAAGAATTCGTCTAAACTTAGAAAACAAATTTATGAACAATAGCTTAGTGAATATATTAGCCACTTGATCACAAGCAGGGACCTCACCAACTTGCAAAGACCCATCTGCAACTTTCTCACGAACAAAGAAAAGATCAAGCTCCACATGTTTGAACTTAGAGTGTAACACGAATTTGCTGCAACAGCCACCGCACTAGAACTATCACACCAAATATTTGAGGTATCATCAGACTTAATCTGTAATTCTTGAAGTAACGACAGTAACCAAGTGACCTCACTTGTAGGCTGCAGAAAGGCTTCTATATTCTGCCTCAACCATGGATTGGGACATGACCTGCTGCTTCTTGGAGCACCATGCCACAGATGTTTGACCATAGTAGACACAGTAACCGGATGTAGATCGTCGATCGTCAAAATTTAATCCCCAGTTGGCATCGGCATACCCGACCAATGACAACCTTTCAGATGGATGAAAAACTAAGCCAAATTCAAGAGTGCCACATAGATATCGCAGAATGCGTTTGAGCGCCACCATATGTACTGTGGTAGGGTTGTGCATTAACTGACAAATCAGGTTTACAGCATAAGCAATATCAGGCCTGGTCAACACAACATACTGGAGTGCACCTGTAAGACTTCTGTACTCGGTAGGGTCTGCCAAACATTCTCCATCATTTTTGGACATATAAGATGAGCTGACCATCAGAGTATGAACACTTTTTGCTGCGAGCATGGAATATCGAGCAAGAATATCACGGATATATTTCTTCTGACACAGATATAAACAACCTGAGAACCGAGTCACTTTTATGCCGAGGAAATAGTGTAGATCTCCCAAATCCTTAAGCGAAAACTAGCTATGTAACAACTAAACAAACTAGTCGATAGAAGCTGGCAAGTTGCCAGTAATTATAATATTATCGATATATACTAGTACATAAAGGATAGAGTCGATTTTACCTGAACAAACAAGAATGCATCAGATTTAGAAGCAACGAATCGACTGAGATAAGAAACTGTTTTAGCTTCACAAACCAGGCACGAGAGCCTACCGGAGACCATATAAGGCTTTCTTCATTGACAAATAAAGGGTTTGCCATCGAAATCAAAACGTTCATATCCGGAGGTTGATGCATGAAAACAGCAGTATCAAGATCCCCATTCAAAAATGCATTATTCACATCAACTTGCCTGTAGTGACCACCGTCTGGAAATAGCAATGGCCGAATCACACGAATAGTTGTAGGTTTGACTACTAGGCTGAAGGTTTCCTTGAAATCACACCCAAGAACTTGAGAGCAACCTTTTGCAACTAACCAAGCCTTTTGTCGGGCAATACTACCATCCAGATTTTTCTTGACCTTGAATAGCCATTTGCACCTGATTACTTTACAATTAGGAGGTCAAGGAACAAGATCCCAGGTAGAGTTTCGTATCAATGCATCATACTCAGCTTGAGCTACCTCACGCCACTCGGGAGTGGATAGAGCCTTATCAATCGAAGTTGGTTCCAAAGCTTCAACTGTCAATGCTTTGGGTTTAAAAATTTCAGCCTTTGATCGAGTCACCATTAGGTGACTGTAAATGACAGGCACAAGACTTGTGTGTTGATCGGAGGAGCCATACAGGTTAGTGGAATAGTCTCTACCATCATTGCTAGGCAAAGACAACCCCTGTGGTTCGTAATCAGACCCAAATCCTGACTGTGCTACGCTTGGAGTAGAAGTTTTGGATAGGTTACTGGTGGAGGAGATGACGAAGTTGGTTGGACAAACGGGGGCTCCGAAGGTTGATATGACATGTTTCTGAGTAGAAGAACAAATGTGGAAATAGGTTGATCCTGACCCATTGAACTTGCTGTAGACTTGGACTCAGATGACAAAAATGACTCTCATCGAACACAACATGACAGGAGACAACAATCTTGCTAGTCGGTAGAAGACACTAGTACCCCTTATCCTAAGCACTATAATCCAAGAAGGTGGATGGTTAAGAACGAAACTCCAACTTACGTGCTATAAATGGTTGTAAATAAGGATAGCAACAATAACCAAATACCCTCAAGTGATCATACGTGGGTTCACATCCGTAGAGAGCCTGAAACGGAGTTAGTCCTTTTAACACAGGAGTAGCCAATCGATTAATGAGATGCACAGCACAGTAGAACGCATAGCTCCAGTTCTCTATAGATAGATCCGCTTGAGCTAAAAGAGTAATACCCATGTCAACAATGTGGCGATGCTTACGCTCAGCCATGCCATTCTGTTCGGAAGTATGAGGACAATTCAATCGATGAATAATTCCTTGAGAAGCTAGAACAGACGTGAAAGCTCGATATTCTCCGCCCCAATCACTCTGAAATTGTTTAATACCCTTGCCAAACTGAGTTTTGACAAGTTTTTAGAACTGAACAAAACACTGCATAGCTTGAGACTTTTTGCAGAGAAGATAGATCCATGTGAACCATGTGCAAACATCAATAAATGTCACATAATACCAATTTCCTCCACATGAAACCGAAGCAGGAACCCAGAGATCAGAATCAACCAAGGTAAAAGGATCAGGTGGAAACAGAAAATGGTAATTTGTGAGATTTTCCTTTTTGAAAAGCAGTACACATAGCATCACAACCAGATTTATTTGACGAAATATGACATTTATCTAATACAGCCTTAACAACAGTAGGAGAGGGATGACCTAAACGTTTATGCCGCAATGAAAAAACATTACATTCTGTAAACTTATTCTGAAAAACAGGAAGCATAGTAGCAAAGGTTTCGGCCGACTGAGTAGACATAACTGGTACCAAAAAATGGTAGAGTCCATCACGAATGTGGCCCATCAGCAAAGTTCTCTAGGTCATTATGTCCTTAATAAGACAGTAGGTCGGGTGAAACTAAAAAAAAAAAACGTCATTATCATTTGTAAATTGCAAAACCGATAAAATATTCTTCCTGATGCTTGGCACACATAGAACATTAAATAGACGCGGCAATTTAGATTGAGTATGCAAGTAACTATCACCAATAGACTTAATCAAGGCGGGAGTTCCATCACCCATTAAGAGAGCAGAAGTACCTAAATACGGGGTAGTGTGATCAGAGCTGACGGATCTCGACACACATGATTACTGGCACCCGAGTCTGGATACCAGGACATGGTGCCGATCGGTACAGGAATGTAAGAATTCAACCCACCATGAGACCCGACTTGAGCAGTGTTGGCATTCGAATCAGAAGATTCATTGTATTTGGAGGGGTGAAGATCACCAAGCTATGGAAGCCCAATACAAGAATCAGATCTAGAGTACACATGAGCTCGTGGTTTGGTAGACCACGGAACCGCCACACCATTATGCGTGCCTACACCAAAACATGAACCAATTTGAACATTATTAGAGTTGGGTCTGGAGGGTAAAAGTGGGGCACTTGGTCGTGTAGGCCCAGGCATTGGCCCAAAATGATGTGGCCTATTGTTACGATCAAAATGGCCATCACAAAGTCTGCCAAGACTAGGACGTGCGTCTGGCCCACTATGAGGATTTTAACCAAAGCCACCATTTGTATTTTGTCCATATCCAGTATACACGTGACCACCAAAACGTGAGGAGGGCCCACCACCATGTTGATTTTGACCGAAAGCAGCAATTGAATTTTGACCGTGTCCATTATAATTTTGACCACCAAAATTAAATTCAAACCGTGGTCTTCGATGCATCTGACCACCCAACCTATCATTTTGAGAGAACCAGGGGCGCGGCTCAGAGCAGGGAGGAACGAACAATCCATCACGGGCCGACGGCAGAGCCACCACCGGAGCAGACTCGTCACGATGATAACGGTAATAGCACCGTTGAGCAACGTGTCCGTAACGAGCGCAGATCTGACACTGGAGTCTCGACCGGAAACCCCTGCCACGGCCACGCTAATATGTCCGGCCACCGCGAACAGATGAGTCCATCGACTGAGCAGGGGAGTTCTCCACAAGGTTGGCCGCAAGAATCACATCATTAACCGTCCGTTCTTGCCGGCGTTCACATTCCAGGAGAGCATCAATGATCTGTTGAAGAGGAAGTTGAGACGGAGAAAGCGACACGGTGGAAACAACGGGCTCAAACTCAGAGGGAAAACCGGCAAGGATCTCAACCCGCTCAGCCTCGGATATGGGCAATCCCGACGCATGTATGAGGAAGCATAAACTTTTCATTTTCGCAACAAATTCTGTTATGGAAAGGGTACCTTTGCGTAACGAGTGAAGTTCGTGCCGCAGCCTTGATTGTTTCGCACCGGTATCCGCCGAAAGAGAGCGTTCGCCATTGTCCAAACATCCGATGCAGTTTGCACTTCGGTGAAAGAAGAAAGGTAGGACGAGCTGATGGTGGACAGCAACCACGAAGTGAGGAGATTATCCTGCTGATTGAACGCCAATGCAGCTGAATTGAGCAAAAGAGCTCCCTCCAGAGATTGAACGAACCGCGGTGGTGCCTCAATTATCCCATCGAGGAAGCCGGCCAAATCATAACCGGCTACAATAAGGCGTACCTGTTTCTGCCATTGGACAAAGGTATGACCGTCTAGCTTGATTACGTCATGGCGTGGAAAGGAATTAACAAGCCGATCACTAGAAGAAGGAGAACCAGTGGGCTCGACGAAGGCGGAATCGGGAGAGGGCGTGGTGGTTATGGCCAGGGTCACGTAGGCGACTGATACCATTATGAGAGATAAGGTTTTCTACTAAACTCTAAAATATGAATAGAACTATGAAGAGAATTATTGAAGAAATTGTTGTATTGCTGTGAAGAAATCATATCTCTCTGTTTGTCTATACATATGATTATATAGAAGTTTAGTTGACTTGTTAACACACTGCTCTTGTTAACTGATTTTGATAACAACCTGAACCATACTTAACAATTTTAGTAACTGAGTAATTTAACATTACTACTAACTCTATCATGATATAAGGGTCCACAACGTGTAAGGCACTTCATTTGGTTCTTCTTAAGGGTCAGATTGATGACAAATTTTGAGGGGTTTCGCAGGTACTTAACTGATGATTCTTCGCGTTTTCTTTGTGGACACTGGCAAGAGACAGCATTACATGCTGTGCGTGATTGCCCGATGGCCGATCATGGGCGGCGAAAAGTTATCCCGAACAACGCAGTGAATATTTCTTTGACATGTACCTTACTGATTGGGTGAAAGCAAATCTTTTAAACTTGCACGATTTTCTATTTGATGATGTGGATTGGCCGACCTTCTCTGGTATCATCTGTTGGGGTTTGTGGAAAAACCAGAATAGGTTGACTTTTGGTTCACACCATGATTCTTCGATATCGATTGTGAATATTAGTTTGGGGTGGGCTAAAAGTAATAAATATAGAAATATCAAAGAGACGACGGGAGATGGACTGAGGAGGGAGTATGCAAGTTGGCAAAGACATTTATGTGGATGGTTTAAACTGAACGTTGATGCAGCTGTTTAAAGCTGATCCGCCACTTGCGGCTGCGGGGGGATGAAGGATCTTGGGTGGCTGGTTTTAGCCGCTGTATCGGGATTTGCTGGGTGATCCAAGCTGAAATATGGGCGGTTTACGAAGGTGTTTCACTCTCTTGGAACAAAGGCTTCCGACGTAGAGTGCGAAAATCAATGAGTGGTTAACCACTTAAAGTCTGATGATGCGTAACTTATGAAGTGGTTGTCGAAACTATTTTTTGTTGGAAAACGGGCCGACTTTAAGAGGAAAAACGGAGTCGTCACCAATCATTTTTGAAGTGTGATTGGGACACTTTAGAAAACATTTTGGTCTACGAATTTTAAGAAAACGGGCTCGGAGTCGATACGCATACGAAGAAGAATTAGCACCCTCGCAACGCCCAAAATTGGTACCGTGTTGATTGATTAAAGTCCTTAATATCGAAAATTAGAAAATATTTTAAAATATGGAAAAAAATATTTGGATGACTCGTATTGGATATCGAAACCCTCTTGTTCCGAAAAGCTGAAATACCATATCCAGCACGATAGGATACGATCCTTCAAACTCTCGATACCAAGATTATTTCATGATTTTCAAAATACATGTATTGCAATTTGAAAAGGGTATTTCATTATTTGGCTAAACTAAAAAATCGAAACTTAGCACGATTGGGTACGATTACTTGGATTTTCAATCATGAAATATTGCCCTTATTTAAGAAATACTATAAAAAAAATCTGTGAAGGATATCTAGTTGTTTAGATGAACAGAAAATTGAAACTCAGCACGATTGGGCACGAATTTCTTGAACTTCCAAACACGAAACATTGCCTTATTCTCAAAAAATACGATTGAAATCTTTAAAGGATATTTAGTGAGCTAGACGAACGAAAAATCGAAGTCCAGCACGATTGGGCACGATTTCTCGAACTTCCAAACATGAAATATTACCTTTGTAAAACTCTTTTTATGGAAAAAAAAAAAACAAGATACTAATATTGAAATAGGAACACGATAATAATAGGGGAGAGTAATAGATTCAAAAAAAAAGAAAAACAATAATATTACAAAGAAAAAATATATGACAAATAAAACAATTGGTAATAATAATATTACTAATGAAACTAAAATATAGTAAAAAGGTAGTATAAAACTAAAAAATATGATAGTAGAATAGTAACAACAATTAAACAAAACAACATAGACCAATAAGCGAATAATAATAAAAAAATAATATTGATGATAAAATATGACAGAAAAACAAATGTAATAGTAATAACAAAGTAAATTATAAATAAAATACCTAACCAAAACAACAAAATAGTAGTAGTAATATTTTAAAGAATAATGAAAAAAAGGTAAAACAACGATATCAAGAATAAAATGATAGTAGCCACATTAAAAATAATAGTAATAAAATAAAACAATAGTAATAGATATAATATATATAAAGCAAGATTAATAAAACTTAATAAAATTAAGCTTTAATAGTATGGAAAAATTAAAATAATAGTTATGACAATAAAATAATGAAATAATATGACTATAATGATGATAATCTACATAAAAGAGTAATAAAATATTTAAAAATAATGAATTTAATGGTAAAATAGCTAAAATAAATGAAAAGGGACTAAATCGAATCAAAACAAAAGCTTTGGGGCCAATTTTAAAATAAAACAAAGATGGAAGGGTGTAAATAGTCATGCGCGCACAACTTGGAGGGTCCAAAATAGCAAATAACCATTCCACTGAAACGGTGCGCTGGGAGGACTCAAATTGAAACCATGGAAAATTATCGGGCCAAAATCGGTAATACAAAACAAAAACTTGATTGCGAAGACATGAAAAAGTGGAGGGGCTAAAAACGCAATTAGCCCCTCATAATAAAACGCGCGGATCCTTACCTCAGGCGGGTCAGGTCATGGGTCAGAGGTCCAAAACGACGTCATTTTGGCCTCTGACCTCCAAATTGCAAAACGACGTTGTATTATGATAGTATAAAAGATAGATTTTTGGCTATCAAATTTCATTTTCGTTTCAGTAGAGAAGAGAGGGGGGAAAAAAACCAAATGCTCTCTCCCAACCCAAAGATCCTACCGACTCTCCAACGCCGATCCCTCCGTCCATCACCGTCTTCACCACCGCCCAAAGGGTAGTAAATCCAAAATAGGTATTTTTCATTTTAATATTAATATGTGTAGTTTAAAAATAAAAAATAAAAAATAAAACCCTTAAAAAATAAATCAAAACGAAACAAAAGAAAAATATGAAACCTTTTTGCTTTCTATTCGACTTTTCAAGAAAATATGTTTGAATCTCTTCTTGTCCTGATTTTGTGCGTATGAATCTCGAAAAAACAATAAAAAAATCCCCCTTTTACAATGAATATTTATGGCTTTTTATAGCCATATTTATAATCATTCTCGCCTCTATTTGTTTGTAGGCATGGTGAACGTGGGTAGCGTGATCCGTGGGCGCATGGTGGTGGAGAATGTGGGTAGTGGAGGCGCACGTTGCGGGCGAGGAAGATTCGGATGCGACATGGCGCTAGCGTGGGGGAGGTCGTGCGGCGCGAGGACTCTTGCAGCTAACCTAGGGTTTCCTGCCTTTGGGAATTTAGGGTCGTCTGGGCTTCGCAGGCCTTGTTTAAATGTTTCGGCCTGGGTTAGTTATTTGTTTATGGACTGTTGAACTGTTTTAGTTAAATTTGGGTTTATTTTGTTTATTTGGTTTGGTTTAATGGGCTTCAGGTTACTAAATTGGGCTCTACAGCTGCCCCTCTTTGCTTGTTGTCGTGTAACGAGAATGAAGCAAAGACTTTGATAGGACCAATTTTGCCTGGTTTTTCTGAGTCTCGGTGCTTCCTTTCTTCAGGTAACTTCATTTTATCCACTGCATCTTCAGGGTATAAAAGTTTTGTTTAAATCTGCTCCACTCATCGCTTTCGGTGGAGATCGGACCGCTTCTTGACATGTTACCTTCTCGCTAGAAAATTAAGGTTTGGTGGCTTAAATCGTCCATCGTCGATACATGGAGATAAGATTCGCCATATTTTTTATCTGCCCCACTCCTGCTCGTGGGGATAAGATCCGCACTCTTCAGTCTGCTCCATTGCCGATACGTGGAGATAAGACTTGTTTATTCGATCTGCTCTACTCCTGCTTAGTAGAGATAAGATCTGTATCTTTAGCCTACTCCACTCCTGCTCAGTGGAGATAAGGCTCATTATCTTCGATCTGCCCCACTCCTGCTCAGTGGAGATAAGATCTATTGTCTTCGATCTGCTCTACTCCTGCTCAGTAGAGATAAGATCTGTATCTTTGGCCTGCTCCACTCCTGCTCAGTGGAGATAAGGCTCATTATCTTCGATCTGCCCCACTCCTGCTCAGTGGAGATAAGATCTGTTGTCTTCGATCTACTCTACTCCTGCTCAGTAGAGATAAGATCTGTTATTTTCGATCCGCTCCACTCCTGCTCAGTGGAGATAGGATCGCTATGATCTGCTCTACTCCTGCTCAGTAAAGATAAGATCTGTTGTCTTCAATCCGCTCCACCTCCTTTCGGTGGAGATAGGATCTATATCTTTAGCCTTGCTCCACTCCCCGCCGAGAGATAAGGCTTTTTAGCTGCTTTACCCTTAGGGAATTAAGGCTCATCGTCTTGATCTGCTCCACTCCTGCTTCGATGGGATAAGATCTGTAATTTTGGCCTACTACCCTACCGCTTAGGAATTGAGGCTCGTTGTTTTGACTGTTCCACCCCGCCGGAGGATAAGGTCTATAATCTTCACCAGTTACCCTACCGCTAGGGAATTAAGGCTCATCATTTTCGATCTGTTCCACCCCGCCGGGATAAGATCTGCTATTTTGGCCTACTACCCTATTGCTTGGGAATTAAGGCTCATCATCTTCGATCTGTTCCACTCCTTTCGGTGGGATAAGATCTGTAATTTTGGCCTACTACCCTACTGCTAGGGAATTGAGGCTCAATGTTTTCGACTGTTCCACTCCTCGCCAGTGGGACAAGGTCCGATATTTTCGACCCGTTACCCTCTTGCTAGGAAATTAAGGCTCAATGTTTTCGACCTTTTCCACTCCGCCGGTGGGATAAGGTCCGATATTTTCGACCATTACCCTACTGCTTGGGAATTAAGGCTCAATATTTTCGACTTGTTCCTCTCGCTTTCGGTGGGATATGGTCTATATTTTCGACCATTACCCTACTACTTAGGGAATTAAGGCTCAATGTTTTCAACTGTTCCACTCCTTTCGGTGGGATAAGGTCCGATATTTTCGACCGTTACCCTCTTGCTTAGAAATTAAGGCTCAATGTTTCGACTGTTCCACTCCACCTTTCGGTGGGATAAGGTTTGATATTTTCGACCGTTACCCTACCGCTAGGGAATTAAGGCTCAATGTTTTCTTCCTGTTCCACTCCCTTTCGGTGGGATAAGGTCTGATATTTTTGGCGTTACCCTACTGCTTAGGGAATTAAGGCTCAATGTTTTCGACCTATTCCACTCCTGCTCAGTGGGATAAGGTTTGTAATTTTCTGTAACTCCCATCAATTTTGCTACATTGTCCTATGGGGAACCTACCTGTAGAATTGATTCCGTGGGGTATATGTTTATGCCAAATGATTAGGATGTCATGAAAAATACTCCTAACCATGTGTATTATGAATGTTATGAATGAATGCAAAATGTCATGAGAATGATCCATTTTTAACACTTGGGCGGTCATTGCTTGCTGCTTATTAAGGTGATCCCTGACGTATGTCTTCTTTGTTTAGCTGATACTTCTAACAACGAATCTAAAGATGTCGTCACTGCTTAGTCCCTTATTTCAAGTCTCTGAGCCCTTTAAGCCTGGTTAGTTCTAAATAATTGTCCTGTTTTGGATTCTTGTATTATTTAGAGACTTTCAGAGTAATACGTAAAACTTCTTTTGTGAAAGCATTATTAGTTCAATAATCATTATTTCAATGAAAAAAATGCTTGGAAAAGATCATAATAATGGACAAGAAAGAAATTAATTAGGAGCATAGCTCGAAACAAATAAGATAGCAAATGCAATCAAGAAGGAAATTCATTGGTAGTGTATTTTGAAACGAGCAAATCAAGAATGGGTAAGATGGCAATTAGGTGCCCCAGATATCGCCGATCGAGCTTCTTTGTTCAAACTTCTTGAGGACTATTTAAGCTCAATATGTGTTTAGGGATTGAGTACTTTGTCGATGCCCCAAGATGTAACATACTTCCTCATTGTCAATTCAAGCGTGGCAAAACCATCAGATGCCCCATCATGATTTGATTACAACTTGAGCCGCCTTTTTGGGTTTTCGACTCAAAGCCCTTTGGTCTCAAAGTGCCCTTTGGGGTTTCACCTTGGCCTCTCGTTTTTTTTTGTGGAAAGCCTCAAAGCGCCACTGCGGGTTTTCGCCTTGGCCTATTTCCTTCTTAAGCGAAGTGTTTCTCGATCGAGCCGCGTTAATCGGGTTCGGTGACTCTTGTCGTCCATCTTGGCTAGTATCAATGCTCCTCTATTAAAGACCCTCTTTTCGACATAGGTCATTCCCAATTAAGCATCTACTTTCCTCTGAAGTCTATTGAACACTGGGTAAACTTTTGTTATAAGCTCGAATCATTTGTTTCGTACATTTGACCATGACGGTTGGCTCTTAACCTTTTCTCGATCGCCAGTTGGTCATACAGAGAGTGAATCCATTCGCTTCATTCAACTTTAGTTCAAAAAAATTTAAAGAGTAAGAATTTTAACCCGATGGGCAAGATCAGTATCCATCCATAAACCAATGAGAAGGGTTTGCCTCGTGGAAGTCCTTGCCAACATTCGAGAAGCATAGAGGGTAAATGGTAACTAGTCTATGCCAATATTTACAGGTTTTCATCATCTTTCAAAATCTTTTTTTTTGGATGGTTTCTTTCTTTTCTTTTCTTCTTTCTTTCTTTTTTTTTTCTTTTGTTTTCTTTTGTTTTTTTTTTAAATTCGAACTTGAACTCGAAGTTTCAATTGAACTTGATGATTGACCCTGTAACTTTGTCATAGGAACCGACCCTCACCCTCTTAGTGGAATAGTTGACAATCACGAAAATAAATAGGCGTCAACTAGATACTTTTGACGAAATCATCCCCGTAACATCTATGCCTCATGTATAGAAAAAGCATATAAGTTATGTCTTCTCAATTTGGCATTTACGGCAACACTGACGAAGTCTCCCTTTCATGGTAGCCTCATCGTGCCTAGGCATATCTTGATGCGATCACACAAAGACATCTTTGAATTCTTTGAATAACTCAATGTCGTCTCGCTTTGTTTTGGTGGAGGGCAAGGCTTCGATCTTCACTCTTTTCCCCTGGCTCACAATGTTCACTGACCCTTTGTACGATAGAGTCTATTTTCATTTTGTTTTACCATCCTTAACAGATCAATGGGTAAGTTGTAATCTCTGACATCTTCAAAATATTCAGATCCTTTTAGACCCATATTTCACTCAAAGGGAGTTAAATAATGCGTTACTCATTTCCCGATATCCGGGTACCTATTGTAGGTATGAAGGCAAATTCAAAGAATAAATGGTTTTCGAAGATGATTATTTATAATCATGGATGAAAAATGAAAGAACATTCCAAAGAACAAAAGAATATATAGTATGAAATGGAAAAAGTGAGAAAATATTTGCTCGGCATGAAACACAAAATGTATTTTATTGAAAAAGATGTTTGAGCAGAGCCTATTTCACAAAAGATTCTTATTGTTTCTAGGCTTAAAAAACAAGTGTGTTTTGAACATTACTCTGTGTTAGCTCTAAAACTACAGAGTTTCCTTCACATCCGGTTATTTAAAACACTTTCGGGCTCGTAGGGCGAATGCCTCCTAGATTTCCTTCATTCGATCTCTCCTCGAATACGGCGTTGATGCTCAAGGCTTTTAACATGTCTTTGGCCGTTTCTTCATTTGTCATCCCGGTTTAGGAGGGATAATTCTTTCCGATATGAATGTCTTGGATATATATGGAAAAGTATTTGATCTCCATTTGACCTCGGCGTCCTTCTCTACCGACTCACTTCCTATGGTACACACGTTTTCCCCTTCCGCAAATTCAAAGAACTCTAGCTCTTTATTATCCATTAACCCTTGTACTAGGGCTCTGAATTGCTGCACTGCTGGATCTCATGGCCTTCTTTGTTATGGAACTCACAGTAGTTCCTCGTATCCTGGGATTTGCCCCTTACATCATGTATGATTAAACCTCTTTCCACCATTCTTCTCTAGACCTCTCTCAACGGGGTTCTTATTTCTACAACGTTCAACTTGATTCTTTTTCCTGCGCTCTCAATTATCGCATTCATCCCATTATCAATGTGACTGGGCAACGGTTTTCCTATGACAGGCGCATCATTGAACTCCACAATGCCCATTTTGATGAGCCTTTCGACTAGCTTTTTGAAAGGGAAGCAATTCTCTATCGGGTGCCCCACTATCCCTGCATGATATTCACATTGAGTGCTTGCATCGAACCATTTAGGATATAGAGGTTGCAACGGTTCTGAGTAGACAGGGGCTACCATGTGTGCGTCTAATAAAGTTTGATACAACTCCCTATACGTCACAGGTATAGGAGTAAACTGAAATTTCTCGATCTTCTACCTCGTGTTGAGCTCTTGTATTGGTGGGGCCTGCTGGCCTGCAGCGATCGCTTTCAATTGACTGATAGTAATGGGTTTGGGATAACTCGAGCTTACATTACCCACTTCATTCTCTATTTTCTTTAGAACTGATCTTCTCATGCTCTCTCTAGTTTCTATTTTCCCACACCTTATCGCGTTCTCTATCATTTCACGACATCACTATGTCTATAAAACTCTTAGTCGCTCCCCCAACATATGATTGATGAAAGGTACTTTCGAGGTATTAATGAAGAGCATGGTCATTTCTTTTTCTAGTAGAGGTGGTTTGGACTTGTGTAGCGACTTCCTCCACCTTTAGGCATACCTCCAAAACTTTCACCCATTTCTTTTCCATTTTTTGCGCATGATTCTATCAGCGCTATATCGATTACGTGGCTATAATACTTCATGAAGGCTGTGCTAAGTCCTTCCACGATTTGATTTGCATACAACTCACCGGTTGTACCATTTCTTCTGACTCGGTCAGACTATCCGAAAGCGGTGGATCAACAATCGGTCATTGTTGACATATCTGTCATTCTCCGATAGAACATCATAATATAGGCCTCGGCGCCTAGTCCCGTTGTACTTTTCAAACTCGCATCTTAAACTTGAGGAAATACTAAATCTGGGACTAGACTCAGCTTCTTAGCATCCACTTCGCATTGGTGATCAGCACTTTCCAATGCTCGAAACTTTTCCTCCAGCTATTTGCATCGATCTTCGAACTTCTTTGGAAGCTCTGCTTTTACTTTCTCCCCTTCTGCCACCTCATCGAAGTCTGGGACTATTGGTTTTACCAAATTGACTTCTGGGTTGGAGCTCGAGCCTGCGGAAACGTTTACCAATACTGGAGCACCAGATTGGTGCTGAGGTTTGATATTGACCGACACTCTTGGTTGTTGCACTTGGGAACTTGTCGAGGCCAGGCCCGAAGGGCAAGCAAAATATTCATTATCCTCTCCAGTATCGACCATAGGCCTTTTTCCATTTCTAGGCCCTCCAGTCAACAACTGTGTTAGCTGGCTCATCATGCTTCTCTAGGATTCCAGTATTTGATCCCTCATATCCTGTTGGATCTTGGCTAACTGCTCTTGCATCTGAGCCTGCAGTTGGTCTTGCATCTCTTTCTGCATCTCCTCTAACCTTTCCATCCTTTGATCCATTGCTCTCGTCTTTTTTCGAGTGTAATAGCGGTGTTCCAGGATAACTATAATATGACCTCTAATTAAAAGGGTTGTCTTGTGATATTTAATGCAAATGATGTGATGCAATGCAAATGCATGAAATGCAATGCAAATGAATGAATGCAAAAATAAGATGAGTCGATTCTGATTCAATTTCTTTTAGAAAACTTATTTAAAAAACAAAATCCTTTACATAAAATAGAGTCACATATACGGCCTATCCCTTCTCAAGTCTGACCATATACACACGGCCGCATTATCTTCTACTTTATCAAGGAATTCGTTCTTCATAACAAGCCTTCTAACTTAGTAATCAAAATAGGAATCGACGCCTTTTAAGTATGAAATGATATGTAAACATGGCCAAACTAAAATAAGTTAGTATCGCATAATAGCAACCAAAGCAAGTGAACAATGTCAAACCACTATATAGGTAGCCACTAAGGTTCAACATGGCCCTACCTAAGGTGGGCTCTTAAGGTTCGCTATATGTGGTTTAGTTCTAAAGGAAGGGTACCTGAACCAGCAGATTCCTCAATCCTCACCCATTATAGGCTCATATGGATCGAGTTCAGTTCAGGGGGATACATTTCCCTATGGCCATACGGAGGTGAAAACCTCACGGGACCATAGGTACGGATGTATCCCGAGAGCAGTCCCCTAGCCTATGCGGAGGTGAACACCTCACGAAGGCATAGCTTCTCGCTCCCACTTAAAGGGTGTGACCACAACGGTCATGTAACATGAATGCAGAGATATCCCATGTGTCTCAAACCCAAAACAAATATATGACGTGACACAAACTTATGCAATGAAAGAAACGAAATTAAAAATTTTATTTTTGATAAAAAGACATTAATCAATCAATGCTACGGCTTGACTCTCTTATTGGTCCCCAGTGGAGTCGCCATGCTGTCGAAACCATTTTTTTGTTAGAAAATGGGCCGACTTTAAGAGAAAAAACGGAGTCGCCACCAATCATTTTTGAAGTGTGATTGGGTCACTTTAGAAAATATTTTGGTCTACAAATTTTAAGAAAAGCGGGCTCAAAATTCGATTCACGCATACGAGGAAGGATTAGCACCTCATAACGCCCAAAATTGGTACCGTGTTGATTGATTAAAGTCCTTAATATCAAAAATTAGAAAATATTTTAAAATATGGAAAAAATGTTTGGATGACTCGTATTGGATATCGAAACCTTCTTGTTTCGAAAAGCTGAAATACCATATCTAGCACGATAGGACACGATGCTTTAAACTCTCGATACCAAGATCATTTCATGATTTCCAAAATACATGTATTGCAATTTGAAAAGGGTATTTCATTATTTGGCTAAACTAAAAAATTGAAACCCAGCACGATTGGGTATAATTCATTGGATTTCCAATCATGAAATATTGCCCTTATTTAAGAAATACGATAAAAAAAATCTGTGAAGGATATCTAGTTGTTTAGATGAACAGAAAATTGAAACCCAGCACAATTGGGCACGAATTTCTTGAACTTCCAAACACGAAACATTGCCTTATTCTCAAAAAATACGATTGAAATCTTTAAAGGATATTTAGTGAGCTAGACGAACGAAAAATCGAAGCCCAGCAAGATTGGGCACGATTTCTCGAACTTCCAAACACGAAATATTACCTTTGTAAAACCCTTTTTATGGAAAAAAACAAGATACTAATATTGAAATAGGAACACGATAATAATAGGGGAGAGTAATAGATTAAAAAAAAGGAAAAACAATAATATTACAAAAAAAAAATATATGACAAATAAAACAATTGGTAATAATAATACTACTAATGAAACTAAAATATAGTAAAAAGGTAGTATAAAACTAAAAAATATGATAGTAGAATAGTAACAACAATTAAACAAAACAACATAGACCAATAAGCGAATAATAGTAAAAAATAATATTGATGATAAAATATGATGAAAAACAAATGTAATAGTAATAACAAAGTAAATTATAAATAAAATACCTAACCAAAACAACAAAATAGTAGTAGTAATATTTTAAAGAATAATGAAAAAAAAAGGTAAAACAACGATATCAATAAAATGATAGTAGCCACGTTAAAAATAATAGTAATAAAATAAAACAATAGTAATAGATATAATATATATAAAGCGGTATTAATAAAACATAATAAAATTAAGCTTTAATAGTATGGAAAAATTAAAATAATAGTTATGACAATAAAATAATGAAATAATATGACTATAATGATGATAATCTACATAAAAGAGTAATAAAATATTTAAAAATAATGAATTTAATGGTAAAATAGCCAAAATAAACGAAAAGGGACTAAATCGAATCAAAACAAAAGCTTTGGGGCCAATTTTAAAACAAAACAAAGATGGAAGGGTGTAAATCGTCATGCGCGCACAACTTGGAGGGTCCAAAACAGCAAATAACCCTTCCACTGAAACGGTGCGCTGGGAGGAGGACTCAAATTGAAACCATGGAAAATTATCGGGCCAAAATTGGTAATACAAAAAAAACTTGATTGCGAAGACATGAAAAAGCGGAGGGGCTAAAAACGCAATTAGCCCCTCATAATAAAACGCGCGGATCCTTACCTCAGGCGGGTCAGGTCATGGGTTAGAGGCCCAAAACGACGTCGTTTTGGCCTCTGACCCCCCAATTGCAAAACGACGTCGTATTATGATAGTATAAAAGATAGATTTTTGGCTTTCAAATTTCATTTTCGTTTCAGTAGAGAAGAGGGGGAAAAAAAAACCAAATGCTCTCTCCCACCCGACGTCCACCGACTCTCCAACGCCGATCCCCGTCCAATACCATTGTCTTGACCACCGCCTTGATGGTAGTAAATCCAAAACAGTATTTTCGTTTTAATATTAATATGTGTAGTTTAAAAATAAAAAATAAAAAATAAAACCCTTAAAAAAAAATCGAAAACGAAACAAAAAGAAAAATATGAAACCTTTTTTGCGTTTCTATTCTGACTTTTCAGTAAAATAAGTTTGAATCTCTTCTTGTACTGATTTTGTGCGTATGAATGTCGAAAAAACAATCAAAAAAAATCCCCCTTTTACAATGAATATCTATGGCTTTTTATAGCCATATTTACAACTGTTTACTGCCTCTATTTGCTGTAGGTATGGTGAACGTGGGTAGCGTGATCCGTGGGCGCATGGTGGTGGAGAATGTGGGTAGTGGAGGCGCACGTTGCGGGCGAGGAAGATTCGGATGCGACATGGCACTAGCGTGGGGGAGGTCGTGCGGCGCGAGGACTCTTGCAGCTAACCTAGGGTTTCCTGCCTTTGGGAATTTAAGGTCGTATGGGCTTCGCAGGCCTTGTTTAAAGGTTTCTGCCTGGGTTAGTTATTTGTTTATGGACTGTTGAACTGTTTTAGTTAAATTTGGGTTTATTTTGTTTATTTGGTTTGATTTAATGGGCTCCAGGTTACTAAATTGGGCTCTACAGTGGTGTTACAGAAGGATTGGAATGTTAAAATAAGGCATGAATTTGGGGAGTCTAACTTAGTGGCTGATTACTTGGCTAAGATAATGGACGTACGGGATCGGAGGCGAAACATTTGCTTTCGTCTGATGTTCAAGAATTTCATGCTGGATAGTTTGTTGTGTTCTTTCTTTAGGCGTTTAGCCTCTTTTTGTTACCAAAATGAATGCAAATCATAATTAAAGTAATTTTACAATATTTAAATAATGAAGATTATGCGAATCCATGCTGATAAATTATTTATATTAATCAGTACTTAAATAATAATAATGTTTATTTCAAATAATAATAATAATAATAATAATAATTATTATTATTATTATTAAATCTAAAATGGGAGGGAGGATTCAGCAATCACTCATGTTTATGAGAGTTTAACGAATTTTGAAATATAAAGGACGGTGATAGATTAAACATATTCCTAAAGAAATTAATACAGTGACTGATTGTTTGGCAAAGCTGAATTTAGGGTGAAAAATAAGTTTATATATCTTCGAGACCGCTTCTAATAAAACCTTAGAAATATTACAACAAGACATAACTATTGGTGCTTCTAATAAAACCTTAGAAATATTACAACAAGACATAACTATTGGTGCTTTTAGTTAATTTAATTTTATGTAATTATATTTTTATCACAAAAATAAGTTCATATTTACCTTTTGTTATGATAATATTTAACAATATTTTATTTTATCAAATATAAAATTTATAACCACAAGCTTTATTATCGGAATTAGTGAACAATGTTTGAAAGTCATTTCAATTTTATTTTAGACAACACAAAAAGTTAATGCAAAATTTGATTGTTAAAAATCATTTTTCTGAGGGACGTATTAAGAAAAAATGTAGATAAACTTGAAGCACCTGCATGGCCATTGTCAAACTCAGCATATATCTTTGTTGCGTATTCGATTTGAGCAATGTGCATTAATTATCATTTTGACATTTGGGTGGATGAAATGAAGTAAAAAAATCTATATATTTTAAACTAGGTGGAAATTGCTAATCTTTAATTTTTCATATGAAAAAATTGCAATTCAGTGTTGATGGAAATGAACATTCCATGCAGACAACACATCAAGATTAGGTGCCACAACATCTTCAGCTCAATGTATATCCCTACCTGCAGCATAGATCCACAAATCTTGCTTTAAACTTGGTTATGACTGCCACAAATATCTACTAGTTGATCACCATTGTTGCAGTGATGCAGCATGGGCGGTCAAAAATATTGCATTTTTATTCAGTTTGACTTTGTCTGCAAGTGATAAAATATATTTTTACGTTGGACATTGCAGATTTCTAGGGATATTCTGACAATTAAAAATATGAAAATTCCACAACAGTGAAACAAGGTCAAGGGATCGATTCTCAGCCCCATCAGATAATGAATAATTTTCAGATATATTATGATGATTAGTATTTGTTATTGTGAGGACGGTGAAGGGTATCAGCGACTTGAATCAGGCACATGCAATGTCCATGTTCATTGTTTTCTTACTCTTCTTCATCATAGTCTTTACATCCAAGTCAACCTCTGTTAATAAATTATATATAATGATGTTTACTCCGGTTAATGGATGCATGATTAGTTGACTTTTTCAGAAAAATCAAAATGGGGTTTTGAGTTTGACTATCAATATCCAGGCAGGAATACTATATACAAATATATATCACAACACACAACTTCATCAGCTATAATTTCTTTGCTTCTCAGTCTATTTTCTTCACACACACCCCCTCCCCCTCCCCCATAAGGAAAATGGCTTTGGAGATGAATAATTTCCTTTCTTGGATTTTGTTTTGTCTAGCAGCAATGGTCTCCACCATTTTCTTCAAACACAGGAAACGATGTTATGGTGCAAAGAGGAAACTCCCACCAGGGCAGCTTGGACTGCCATTGATAGGTGAAACAATGGAGTTCTACAGAGCTCAACGCAGTAACCGGTTGTTCGAGGAGTTCGTCGAACCCCGCGTTGCCAAGTACGGGAAAATCTTCAAAACAAGCCTCATGGGATCACCAACTGTTGTTGTCAATGGAGCCGAAGCCAACCGCTTCATATTGTCGAATGAGTTCAAGTTGGTGGTAAGCTCATGGCCTTCATCGTCAGTTCAGCTCATGGGGAAAAACTCAATCATGGAGAAACAAGGGGAACAACATCGTTTCCATCGAGGTTTAATAACCTCTTCCCTCAGCAGTACAGCGTTGGAGACTTTAGTGCCTAAAATATGCATGGCAGTTCAATTACACCTTCAAAAATACTGGCAGGGAAAGGATAGTGTTAGGCTTTATTGTTCAACCAAACTTTTGACATTCACCATAGTGTTCGAATGCTTGTTAGGGATCAATGTGGAGCCACAAATGTTGGACACTTTCGAGAGGGTTTTGGAAGGTGCTTTTGCTCCACCACTCAAGTTCCCTGGTTCTAAATTTTCAAGAGCCAAGAAAGCAAGGGCGGAGATTGTAAAGATATTGGAGGAAGTAGTGGGCGAAAAGAGAAAAGAAATGGAAAATTGCAGCATGGTTGGAGAGGAAAATGGATGTATGCTACTCTCAAGATTGGTGGGTGCAATGATTCGAGGGGAACTCAGTGAGGAAGAGGTTATTGACAATGTAGTTTTGCTGGTGTTTGCAGCTCATGATACAACTTCCTTCGCCATTGCCATGACCTTCAAAATGTTAGCTCAGCATCCAGACTGCTACTCTAAAGTCCTTCAAGGTAATAACATTAATATCAGTATTTGGGCTTTCCTTCCTCCTTAATTCCCTGCTGATGAAACCCTCATTGGTTTTGACAGAACATGATGAAGTAAAGAAGACAAAAAAGGCAGGTGAAATGCTGACATTAGGGGACGTGCAGAAAATGGAGCGCACATGGCAAGCTGCACGAGAATGCATGAGGCTATTCCCTCCGATCTTCGGGTCTTTTAGGAAAACAGTTGCGGACATTGAATATGAAGGATTCACCATTCCCAAAGGATGGAAGGTACGTACGTAGCGTAGCTTATATAGCTGTCGTCATAAATTTCTTTGGTTTTCTGGCGTGTTAAATGGGCGCATGCAGGTGTTATGGACAGCGTATGGAACACATTACAATGAGGAATACTTCAAAGATCCATTACGTTATGATCCCAGCAGATTCCAGGAATTCGTGCCGCCCTATGTTTATGTTCCCTTTGGAGGAGGGCCAAGAACTTGTGCTGGCTATCAGCTGGCGAAGTTGAACATATTGATCTTCCTGCATTACGTAGTCACTGCTTACCATTGGTCATTGCTCCATCCAAATGAGCCAATCATTATGGATCCTCTCCCTCTTCCATCTAAGGGAATGCCTATCAACATTTCTCCCAAGCTTATCACAAACCCAAATTGATTCCCCTTTTTTTCCTTATTTAATTATTTTCTTCGTACACAATTTAAATATATTTTCTATTCTTTGTCCCTCTTATCTGTTTCAACACCAATTGTTTTCAAAGGAAATGAAATCAAATATAATTCTATATTTTTTCATCAAAAGTTAAACTATTTTCCATTGAAATTTATATATACAAGTAAAACAGGAGCTAGGTATAATTTATAGAAGGAATAAATTCAAAATTATACATCTAACTTTGATCAAATAAGTAATGTTAAAAATAAACTTTAATTCTATATAATTTCATTTGACTTAATTTTCACAAACTACTAACATAATCATTTAATATTGATATGTTGTATATATAAATAATTATATTTATCTTATATATAAATAAATTAATATATTTATTTCTTTAAATGTGTACAATTTAATCAAAATCAAAATTTTATGTATACATCTAAACCGCAATAAAAATTTCATATGTATGATTGCATGTATCTAATTGCAAGTTGAATCAAAATTCATATGTGATTTCAATATTTATCCCTTTATAAAATGATCTCTTTTTTAATTTTTATCTTACCATCTACTGCAAAGCATAAAATGTTAAAATAATATGATCTTTATATTTTTTTCAAAACTTAAATAAAGCAAGAAACAAAAATATAACATTTCTTTTTCATTTTTTCCCATCTACTTTTGATGTATAAGTGCCCATAGATAATGCCAGATTGACCCAAAATTTTATAAATCCTTTGCCTGGGTCTGAAGTAAACAACCTAAATCACAAAGGGAGCTCATATCCCAAACCTACCGACTGAACCAAACCAATAACTTGACCCTTGAACAAACCTACTTCAATATTCCCATGTATACATACATATATACACTTGGGTAACAGCTGCTGAAGGAGAATGAATATAAAACGAGTTGCAAATGTTACACAGCCTAAGCCTATACACTTACTCGGGTAACTGCTGCTAAAGGGCAACAAAATCCCCGACTAAATGCACCTGTCGGGTAATAGCAACAACACAGTACATTTTTAGAGGGAACTATTAACATACAATATAATAGTTAATGTGTTATGATGTACTAAATGAAAGAATTAATGAATTCAGATGGTTGGCAAAAGCAAATAATCACGACTAAAAAATTTGTCATCAGCTACATAAACAATTACTTCCCACTTATATCCAATCCACAACATTCTTACAGGGGATGTGGATCTTTCACACACTGTGTGGCATCCAATAATAATTTATGACTAACTGGCTTCAAACCCCTTCTAAACCACCAATTTACAAGGGTCAGTTCTAGTTTCCGCACCTGCAAACATTTAGTCATTACAGTTCATCAAGCATTTGAAAGTAATATCAGATATTATACATGCTATGAACCAATACCAAAGCAGAGATGAAAAGGGTAATAAACAAGCAAAAACAGAAAAGACAATTGCAGATCATCTTTTCACCAAGGTCTTATCTATGTTATATATTATTTCATCTTTGACTGCACTGTACGTGTGTTTTCCATTTAGAACACTAGCAAATTCAGGGGAAAAAGAAAAGAAAAACAGAGACTTGGCTTTTATTATTAAAAGATTAAAACAGCACATCAATAGTCATAGGCTTCACACTAGAAAATTTTAGCACATTATTTCATATATGGGACCCAAAATATTTCATGTTTGACATTAGAAAGAAATAAACATTCAAGAGAGTCTAAAACAAACAAATAGCTCATAGTAGTTTCATTACATCCAATCTTTCTAGAGGCGCTCTAGCGGTTAGCTTCCCAAACCCATCCTCCTGACGTGAAAAGCCTTTCCAACAATGCCTCATGATTGTAATTAATTAAAAATGGTAAAAGGATGATTCAAAAATTTTCCATGTTCAGTTTATTTGCCTATCGAAATAACCACCTTGAAAACAAGTGGTCTATCTACCAGTGAATAATTGTTGCTTGATAGAGGAAGTTTGTTGGACATCCATAATAGATCAAATCCATAAAAATATGAGCAAACTGACTCAAACCTCATGCAACAAAAAATATTGGGGAATGAATTTTTCCACACAGATTTTATCCTAATGTAGTGCTGGTAATGGAACCCAACATCAAGGAAGGCCAGAAGAAACATTTCACTTTAATGCAAGATGCAAGTCAGTAACAACTGGCAGAGATTAAATAGTTCCATCAAAGAAAGGAAAACCAAGATCTAGGTGATCCACAAAACATTATATCAAGGAACAAAAAATTCACCACTACAATTCTCATCATTATATATCTAGACATAAGAAGACTTATTTTGAGAGTTGAAGATTTCATCAAGAGTCACAAATTGAATTGTTGCAGAACCCTAAAAGACTTTACTGAAAAAAGCTTAGGTTAGAAGACAGTCTCTAGCAGTCAAACCGAGAACACAGAATAGAAAATAGCAAGTAAATGGATGTCTGGTCTACAAGAACAATAGAGATAAGTTCCAATATCTAAGGAACAACTAAAGTTTAATTTCCGAGATTAGCCTTCAGCAGCAAGTCATCGTCATAATAAGAGAACTAAGGTACTTTCCCAGGGATTGACTCAATTTAATCTTTTCAGATTGTTCAATAAGATTCTTTAGAGCACAAAAAATTAAAATTAAAAGGAAGTAATATGAAGGAAGGAAAGGAAAGGATAACCAACCTGCCTAACAATGAATGGCTCCTCAACAACACTTAAAGGTTCAGTCAATATAGTCAAAAATCCATTTCGGTTTCCATAAACAACATCTGTAAAGGGCCGATCACCAACCTGCCATAAACATGAATTATGTCAGCAACATAATCCATAACCAAGACAAAATCAACCACCTAGTTTGTTCTATCACCCTTTACATACCATGATAAGTTGTGACGACTTATATCCAAAGTGCTTCTCAATTTCTTCAGCTGTTCCAGCTGGTTTCTTCACCTCTACAAAGACATGTCAGATGGAGACTAATCAATTCTAGATAAACTAAACATTGTTGACATAAAGTAACAGTACCTGTGTGCTAAACCTTACAATCTTTAGCAGCAATTGTAATTCATCCCAAGCTTTTTACATGCTTAATGTTTTAATATAGGAATGAAACTAAATACAGTAAAAAATCTATTTCTTTCTTCATAAATGCTATAGAAACGAATTTGGTAACAGATTAAAACTAAAAGCTTGAACAGAAAGGGGAAAAAACCTTACTATGCCTTATTACTTTAATCCCAATAGTCCCTTCCAGTTTCTTCGCCTTTGAACCATCATAATCATACTCTAAAAGACCTAAATTGATCAACAGAAGGGGGGAAACAAAACATCAGCACATTGCACAAAGGGAGGCTCAGTAAAGAATAAAAAGCACTCAAATCTCAAAGAGCCAAACAAAAAAAATCACCAGCAGAGTTACTAAAGACGGCGATATCAGGGCCAAAAACATCTTTGCACTGCTCGATAGAAGGACGGAGAGGAGGCCAAAGCGTCAAAGAATAAGGAACAGTAATCGTATTATCCTTATCGAATACGACACCTTTAAACCCTCTTCTACGGAGCTCAGACCAATTAATGCACCTTATATCACGCACTGCAACATGCGGCAACGCCAAGTGACGGTCTTTCACGAACACTCGAACCGAAAACACAAGGCCTTCAACATTGATTCTTTGTCCCACAGCCGCTTTCAAATCCGTCCACCACATGTTTGTGAAAATGACCCTTAGAAAACCCAAGAACTTGGTGTTTGTAGGATGTTTATCCTCTTCTTTTTCTTCGTTTTCTGGATCTGGGTCTTGATTGTTTACTGTTTTTTGGCTGAAGGTAGAGTAAAATTGTTGGAGAAAAGTGGATTTCTGATCTGGGTATGTGTAGCTGTTGGTTCTATTGGGGTTCTCTTGCTGGGGTGTGCTGAAGTCGTGGGTTGTTGTAGTAGGGAGGGCTAACGAACAGAGGGTTTTGAACTGTGATTGGGTCCTGGGGAAGGAAAGATTGATGGGTTTGTGTTCGAAATTGAAATGAAGAAAGTGGATGGGAAGGGGATAGCAGCAGCAGTTGGGGAATGCAGCAAGTACAACCGGCTGCATCTCCAATGTATTGTTTTCCAATTTTGTGGCTCAATAACGTAATTGTTTTGTAATTACTCCATAAAGAAATGCAATTATATTTTATAAAAATTTGAAGTGAAGTTCTTTAGGTAACTTTCGACCAACACTTGCGTCCGGTGCCTTTGAGGGATGAGGATTGCCTCGCCACCAACCATTGATTCGTTTCTTAGATTTTACCACCAATTTTTTTTTTTTTTTGGTTAAATCACATTTTGAGACTTAAATTTGGTAAATTTTCACATTGGGCCTGAACTTCTTTTTGTCCACGTTAGACCCTAAACTTGACAAATGTTCCCACATTAAGATTTCATTTTTTTATCCAAGTTAGTCCTTGAAAGCCCTAAAATTCAAGCTTTATTGTGAGAATGATTGTCAATTTTAGGCCCCAATGTAGGAAAAGTTGTCAAATTTAGGTCCCGATGTAGGAACAATTGCTAAATTTAAGACCTAACTTGAACAAAAAAATTCAAACCATAATATAGGAAAAGTTACCAAATTCAAGCCCCAAAATACGATTTAACACTTTTTTTACAATAATTTTTGGTCGATATTTTTTTGTCAACATAGAATATGGACCATGTCATCAGTTGGTCCCGAGCCAAATCCAAGTTAAGTTTATAGATAGAATTCACATATTTCAGGTTTAAATTCGATTGAGATTGAAAATTAAATATTAATGTTTTTATAATAGTTTAAATTCATACTATTATTCAAGTCTTTGATTGAGTTGACGTTAACAAATCCTATTTTAGCAACGAACTCAATTTGAATTTTTTGAATCGAATCGAATCGAAGTTAATCGGATACTAACTCTAGTAGAAGTACAAGATTATTTAACTACATGAATAATATAATGATTAAGAAAATTACAAAATATTCTCTTGTATTTAAAATAAGTAATATTATTCGATGACATTTTAATTTCTTTTATTTCAAAAACAATAAAAAAAATTTGATATGCCTATAAAGGATTTAAACCCAACTCGGTTAAAAAATTACAATTATATTAATAATGTTGTTGATTTGAGATGATGTCATAAATTAACTCGACATCAACATAGGTTTGATAACAAAACATGATAAATAATTGTATTTGGTTAGAATTCTTAATCTAATGTGTTTATGTGTTTAAATTTCATTTTACTTATAATTTAATCTATTTTTATTTTAATAGCATACATATTTCATGTGTTACTATTAATTAATTTTAAATTCAGACATTTCATTTTTTTACTGTATATTATTTTTAAATATAAATTTATATTTTAAATATATTATTTCCACTCACATACCGTTTATAAATTTAATTTTTATATTTTATAAATTATATAATAATCACATCGATTTAAGCCCCATAAATAGATAATGAATCCTTTTTAAAGTCAAATTTCGCCGATGATCCCTATAGATTAGCCAAATATGTCCCGGTCCTTTAATTTAGAAACATTAAATCCTTGTACTGTGTCAATTTGAAAATCATGATCCTAATTCCTATCGATAATGTGAAAACTTGATGTTTGTTAATCGAATTGAAGGAGTCATATGCTTTTTTTTTTAATCAAAAGATTAAAAATTGAGTTTTTTTTATTTACTTAAGTATTAGCTCAATTAATATTGATATTATTATCGGTGTTGGAGGACGTAAATTTGGGTGCGCTGAAGTGTATTTTCATCCTATTAAAAGATTGGAGAGAGGTTATAGGTAGTTTTAAACATTGGGTAAAAAAAAGATATGATAAAAAATTATAGTGAGATAAAAAAGTAAACTATAAAAAACACTTAAAAAGGACAAGTCAATTTATTTCCGAAGGTGTTGATTGATATAATAATAAATTTAACTTTTAATTTTTTTATATTTTGATAATTTAATCTTGCTTGTAAAAAATTAATAAATTAAAGATAACATTTGTAGACTAAATTTGTTTATACCAATCAAAGTCATATACAATTGATGGAAACACTAATTCCATAATTAATTATCTTTATTCTTCACTTTCGAGATTTAAGAGTGAACATTCGATTGATCAAGTCGAATTGAGTAAAAAAAATTTTGAGTTAATTGAATTGACGAGTTATATTTTATCATCCTAATCGATTTGAAATTTTTTTCGAATCAAGTCAATTCGAGTTGAGTCAAATCAAGTAAAAATATTAGAATTAAATTAAAAAAATTAAACATTTCAAATTAAAATTTTGTTACAATATAACTAATTTCATGTTAAAGCACATAAACTTGAATAGCTAACTAGGTCCCAACATTATTATTTTAAATTATTTTATATATTTTTAGAAATTATAAAATATATATAATTTTTGAAAAGTACAAATTTTGGAATATTTATAAATATTTTGAATTTAAAATTATTTTATAATTTTTATTGAGAATGATTAATTTGTTTAATTTTAAAATTAAATGCGACCAAGGCTATTTTTAAATTATTAGAAACTAAAGAAGTATTTACCCAAATTTATTGCTTCAGTTATTTGAAATATAAAATTAAATAGACTCAAAATCAAATTTATTTAAAAAATAAATAACTGAAAATTCGTTTTTAATTTTATTTTAAAATAGAATGATAGGTTTAAAATTGTGAGCTAGCAAACAATTGAAAATTAAAAATAAATTATAACAGTAAACCTGAAGTCCGCATGAACAAAACTGAGAACCCAAAACCCAAAAAGAATAAAAAAATTTGGACACTAAAAACAAAAAATCCTAACCTCATTGATCATCCACTGCAGCAATCGTTAGTCAGGATCGCTGCCTACTACAGAGAAACACCACAGCAGCCGCAAAAAGGATAGCCACCGCCGGCACTCCCAACAACCACCCTTTAACCTTCGACCTCCCTTTAATGGCTCCACTCGTCTTCCCCTCTACCCCTTCCTTCACTTCCAACATGTTAGACTCCAACAACTTGGCCCTTTCCTCAAACTCTACTATTTCCGCATTGGTTTTGTCCAACTCAGCCTTGGTTCTGGCCACCTCCGCCTGGAGTGCATTCGCTTTCTTCTTGAGTTCATCTATTTTCTCCTTCATTTCCTCTTCGAGTCGAACTTGTTTACTCCGCTCTTCCGTTCCCCTCACTTCTAAAACCCCTAATTTCCTCTCCAAATCCCTCTCCCTCTTCTCGATCTCCAATTTCTCTTTCTTCAACTCCGAGATTTCCTTCTCCATTCCTTCGATCACCCACGCTTTCTCCTCTAATCCTCGTTTTAACTCCTCCGCATCCTTGTTCGCTTCATCTATTTCACTCATCGAAGTTATCAGATCATGTTGCAGCCTGGAAACCTCGTTTTCAAGTTCGGCGGATCTCGAGGCCAGCGATTCCAGCACCATTTCATCTTCCCATTGATCAGTTTCTGTTTTCGTTTCTACTTCCCTGTGCCGAAATTCATCGATTTCTAGGGTCAGTTTCTCGATCGTTTCCTTCACCTCCTTGTTCTCGTTCCTCAATTCAAGCTTTTCTTTCTGAAGCGCTTCCAATTTTTTAGACAGTTCCTTTAGTTTGGCTTCATTCTCATCGCTCCTCGTTGTCATTTTCTTTTCTTTGGATGCCTGCAAAAATCACAGAGAAAAAAATGAAAAGTGAAAACCAAATTTTAAAAAAATTAATTTCCATGAAAATGTCAAGAAGAAAAAAAGAAAAATTTAGATTCGAAAATCCGGGAAAATAACGGTTTCGAAATGAACGAATGGTGAGGTGGCAACGATGATAACCGGAGAAAAGTTATAAAAAAAAATCATTTAGTAAAATTAAGGTGAGAGATGCGATAATTTTTTTTAAAAATTAAATATTTAGTAAATAAATATTTGTATAACTTAGTGTTATTCGTGTTCAACTTGTGATTGGTTTAAAATTTTTAAATTGTGATTGGTTTATTCATTTAATTAAATAAATTTATTCGAATATATTTTTAAATAATTACAATTTTTTCTTTTCTGTAGTGATAATAAACAAAACAAACAATTACATTAATTTAAACTGGGCAAAAGTGTCATTTGCTTTATCAAAAAATAAGATTCCAAGAATATCTTTAGATGGATTATCAAACACCTGCACACCTATCTCACTCTCAAAAGTCATTTTAGCTAGACAATAAGCATTTTGATGATCTCTCTAGGAATATGCTTAAGAATCCATAATCCTCCTTGCATCAAAATTCGTTGGATTCGCCTGCGTAACGTAGAACTCAAATTCACTGATGTATTATCTTTAATAGTTAAGACTGCCTGTAAACTGTCAAATTGAATTACCACCCTATTGAACCCTGTCTTTGGAAAAGATTAATGTAACAGCTTGATTTAAACTCTATTTGGAACTGTAGTTTCAGGATCACGAATTCGAATTAAAAAATATTTTAAAACTATATTTTGTGTTTATTATGTGTGAATTTATTTGTGTGAAATTTTCATGCTTTAATTTAGTTGTTTGAGTGTCCGATTAAATAAAAAGATTAAATCACGTAAAATAAAAATTTAGTAATTATTTTTAGAAGGGCTAAATAGTGGTTGTTCTTTTAATATGGAGGCTTTATGTTGTAATTTAGCCATTAATAAAAGTAGTGGACGGCAATAGACTAAAGTAACCTTATTATATATGTTTCATATATTAATTAATAAAGGTTAATTAGGTAAAATAATAATAATGTTAATATATGTTATAATATATCACAAATTAAAAGCCATTATCATTTTTTCTACTAACCAAATCTAAAAGAAAAGAAAAAGAAAAGAACAAGCTTAGGGTTCGGCCATTGTTGAAGCTTGATTCAAGGTTAGTCTTAGTTCGGTTTTTGATAATTTTTACGTTTTTGTAATCGTTGTTTCGAATACTTCAAGCCCCATGCTTGAATTTTTTATTTTGATGAAGATTTTGAAATGTGCCATTGATGAGTTTATGAGTTTTATGATGTTAGTTGATGAATTATGAAATATATGTGTTAGATTAGTATGTTTTGTCTTTGGATTTTTGATGAATTTGAGTAATTTGGACTAAATTGTTTAAATGATATTTTGAGGACTAAAATGTGAAATAAATGAAATATATGGATTAGTATGATGCTTATGAATATTCGGCCCTAGCATGGTATATGCAAATTTTGTATATTTTGTGTTTTATGCAATAGGGACTAAATTGCAAAAAGTGTGAAATGTCAGGGGTAAAATGGTAATTTTCCATTTATGTGTTTTTGGATTAAATTGAATGAATGTGTGATTAAATTAGTTCAATTTGAATTTATTTAGATCAAGAACGAAAGAAAACGGAATTAGATCGGGGGAAGTTGAAAGTAGTCGAATAGTCGATTTTATTCGTCGATATCCGAGGTAAGTCTATAAGCCCATAAATGTTGTTAAAATTTGATAATATACATGTTACATGATAAATTAAATCTTGTGAATTTAATTGGTGTTGGCCGAATGTGATTTAAGCAAGGGAGATATATTTTGAGTTTGATTCGATCAAGTTTCAATGTCCGAAAGCCCCGTACGAACACTAGGAATAGTTAGGATACATATGTCATGACATAGGATTTCTGATATGTGTTTTCGTGTAAGACCATGTCTAGGATGTTGGCATCGACTTGTGTTTACGTGTAAGACCATGTCTGGGACATTGACATCGTATTTGATTCGTGTAAGACCCTGTCTGGGACAGTGGCATCGATATGTGATTACATCTAAGACCACATCTGAAACGTTGGCATTGTACGAGCCTTCCGACTATCCGCGTATCATTTTTAATTCCGAACGGTTCAACGGGTAATGTGAAGTAAAAATCGCATGTGAAATCGAATTACAGGTTCAGGTATGTGCTAGTTAAATGTTTATAAAGAAACAAGGTAAGTTGATTACTTGAAATGATATAAAGTTATGTGAATATGGATTTTGTGTTAGCATAGTTGAGTATATAAGTGATTCGACCTATTGATGTAATTGTGATATTAAAAGTGAAAATATATATGTGTATAAGATTGTTTATATTAGGCCATATGATATTTATGCGTGATTAAAGTATGACCTTTGTAGTAAATGATATCTTTGTATTGGAAATTATGTGTATTCGACCTTATTAGTAAAAGGTTAATATGCCTTCATTAATATATATATATATATGTTTTTGCTTATGACTTACTAAGCTTAAATAGCTTACTCTGTGTGTGTTCTTGTTTACCTCTATTTTATAAATTTTGGAGTCACGTTACGAGCTCGGGGATCATCAGCAAAGTCTATCACACTATCGACTATTTTTTGGTATATTACTAAGTTGAATTTGAGCTTATGGCATGTATAGTTTGTAACACCCCCTACCCGTATCCGTTGCCGGAATAAAGTACGAGGCATTACTGAGAAGTACAGAACACTTACAGATAATTTAAACCATTTATCGCTCAAATACCAAAATTGATTATAAAAGTTCCTTTAACATGCATTAGGATTGGGTCGGGACTAAATCAGAATCGTATGAAATTTTTCGCAACATCCCAAAATTTATCTCATTTACAAGGGTCTCACGCCCGTGTGACTAGGGACACTCCCTTGTGGCATGGCTGTGTGGCTCACATAGCCGTGTCTCTGGGGCATGTAACTCTCTTCCATGGCTGTTTTTCAGCTGATGAAAATGAAGAGAAATAAAGAGAAATCTAAATATTCCAATTTGGTCCCATTTTTATTTAACTAATTTTGGCAATTTTCCAATTTTGCCATTATTTCACCCATTTCCTGATTTTTCTCAGCTATTGCCGCCGAAAATATCTCCTTTAGGCTTATTTGCACTTTAAGTCCTTCCTCATTTGACAATTGAGCTATTTAATCCTTCTAGCAACTTTTACACCTTTTTCAATTTAATCCTTTTTATTTAATTAACCACCCGAACGTCAAAATTTTCTAACTAAATTTTAATACTACCTTATTGACACTCTATAAATATTCATAAAAATATTTATGGCTCGGTTTATAACACCGAGATCTCGATACCTCTTTTTCTCAATTTCTTGACCAAATAAATCTTTATAAAACACAATTTACTATTTCAAAAATATTTTAAATGCTACATTTGGCTCGTAAATATTAAATAATATAATCTATGAATTTATTTTTTGGATTTGGTGGTCTCGAACCACTATTTTCGACATCGTTGAAATTTGCACTATTACATAGTTTAGTTAAAAAGATTGATTTTGAGATATGTAATATAAAGCCATGTGAAGATGGCTTGATTATATATTTAAGTTGGTTTTATGTGTTCTTACTTAATGTTTGATGTGTTTGGTTTTAAGTAATTTGACCATGGCATATTTAAATGTGAAGTATGATGTTTAAGCTTGAGTATACTTGGTCATGGCATATAAATGAAGTGTGCTTGATATGTTTTGTTGATGTTTGATATTAAGTATGTTTATATATGGTTGATGGATGTATTTTAATTGTAGCTTATTATTGACTTACTTATGAGGTATAGTTGTTTTGTTAATAGGTTTGAATGTGGAAAATGATGTGTAGTTAATTGGCTAGTGATGGATAAATCTAATGCTTTAGTGTGATAATTTTAGTCATGGTATATTTATGTGTAACTTGGTTGACATGCTTTGCTAATGAGTGCTTCAATTAAGCCATGGTTTATGCTAGGTATAAGTCTTGAGGTGCGAATTTGAAAATATAAGTGAGATTCTAAGTATATTATTTATGGAATGTTCATTAAGTTAGGTTATATGATATGTAATAATATGTGCATATTCGGCTTTATGGGTTGCTACAAAATTGGTCATAATGTGCTTGTGTATTCAGTTATGTGATGAATTAAAATGGCTAAGTATATGGTTTGGTTGGTTTCGTGCATGTGAATTAGATGCTATGAAATGTCTTGATGTTCGAAAATGATTAAAGACTTAAGTGATTTGCGCATGAATTAGTAATGTATATGAATGTATTTGATCAATTGGTAATGTTTTAAAATGTTCTATGAATGAAATGAAATATGTTGGGTTTTTATAATGCGCATGTATGAAGGTAATATTTTTTATAATCAGTTTATGAGATAATTGTTTTATTATATGCCCAATATATGTTATGTGTTTAAAATAAAATTTTAATATGCGATTGATATGAAAATAGTAGTAATAAGGCTCGAAATTTGAATAGGATAAGTATATTGATGTGATTAGTTTATAAAGTACGAAATGAAATGAATGCATGTTCTGAGTTGTGTTATGTTCAGTAATGCCTCATAACCCTAGTCCGATGACGGATATGGGTTAGTGGTGTTACATTTTATTGGTATCAGAGTTACGGTTTACTCGATTCTAGGACTAACGTAGCGTGTGTGGTCTAGTTATACATGTCATATTTTTTATATATATACTGCGATAGTGTGATGAATTTTGACATCTGAAAATGTGTTTTTGTATAGTAATGGATCTTGATAGAGCCGTAGCTGATGATGTTGAGAGTATAGCGCCTGCTCCCGCGCAAAAGACAGCTTCGGTTGATTCTCGACCTACTTCGAGTAACCAGGAAGGGGAGGTTAAACAAGCCTTTTACCAAATAATGAACGACTGGTTTACTCAATATATCCGGACTAATCAGGCTGCACAACAACCTCCACCCCAACTAATCCATCTTCGATACATGTTATGCCTCAACTGAGTGATCCATTGAGATTGCTTAAGCCTCCTGTTGATAAAATCAGAAAACATAGAGCCGAAGAGTTCGAAGCCACTCATGATGATGATGCTGAGCGAGCTGAATTCTAACTCGATAATACTATACATGTGTTTGACGAGTTATCTTGTACCCCTGACGAGTGCTTAAAATGTGTCATATCTTTGCTACGGGACACCGTATATCACTGGTAGAATACGCTAGTATCGGTGGTTCTGAAAGAGCGAGTAATCTGGGAATTCTTTCAGACTGAGTTCTGTAAAAAATACATCAGCTAGAGATTTATCGACCAGAATCGCAAAGAATTTTTGAGTTGAAATAGGGTCGGATGACTGTGACAGAGTATGAGCGAAAATTCGTGAGACTTAGTCGGCATGCCCGAGAGTGTGTTTCGACCGAAGCCATAATGTGTAAAAGATTTGAAGATGGGCTGAATGAATATATTAAGCTGTTAGTTGGCATACTTGAGATAAAAGAGTTTGTTGTACTTGTCGAGCGATTATGCAAAGCCGAAGAACTCGGAAAGAGAAAAGAAAAGCTGATTTTGAAGCCAGAGATTCTCGTAAGAGATCATCGAGTAAGACATATCAGTCAGTATCAAAGAGATCTAGAGATGATTTTAGTCGTTCAAAGCTACTGCGGGGTATTCTAGACGAGATCGGGATAGACCACCTGTGAGCTCGAGAGTTACCTTAGTAGCTAGTGTTGGTAATGTCAGATCGAATCAGCCTGAGTGCAAACATTGTGGTAAATAACATCCCGACATCTGTAGATTAATTGATCGGGCCTATTTTAAATGTGGATCGGTGGATCATTTCATTCATGAGTGCCTAGAGTTAGCGGAGCAGAATACCGTACAGAATACGAGACCTAGTAATATGTCAACTCAAGGTAGACCACCTAGAAATACGGGTAATGTGAATAGCGGTCAGAAAGGGACTAAAGACATAGCAATTAGATCCAAGGCTCGCGCACCTGCTAGAGCCTATGCTATTCACGCACGCGAGGAGGCTTCATCCTCGGATGTTATTGCTGGTATTTTCACTCTCTATGATACTAGTGTTGTTGCATTGATTGATCCTGGTTCGACTTATTCTTATGTGTGTGAGACTTTAGTATTTAGTAAGACTTTGCCTGTTAAGTCTACTGAGTTTGTAATTAGAGTATCGAACCCCTTGGGCCAGTATGTTATGGTTGATAAAGTGTGTAATAATTGTCCCATGATGATTCGAGATTCGTGCTTCTTGGCTAATTTGATGTTGTTTTCATTTGATGAGTTCGACATAATTCTAGGTATGGATTGTTTGACTATGCATGATGATGTTGTAAACTGCAAAAGAAAGACTATTGATTTACGGTGCAGAATGATGAGATTATTTGGATTGAATCTAATGATCTGAATGGTTTACCAGCAGTGATATCTTTGATGTTAGCTCAAAAATATGTAAGAAAAGGTTGCGAAGCTTACTTTGCATATGTGTTTGATAGTAAAGTAACCGAAAGAAAGATTGAATCAGTACCTGTTGTATGCGAGTATCCGGATGTGTTTCCTGAAGAATTATTGGGTTTGCCACCTATACGAGAAGTTGAATTTGGTATTGAATTAGTGCGGGGCGACTCTAATATTGATAGCTCCATACAGAATGGAACTTACGAAATTAAAAGAATTAAAAGCTCAGTTGCAAGAGTTGACAGATAGAGGTTTCACGATCGAGTTTCTTTTCCTGGGGTGCACCAGTATTATTTGTGAAAAAGAAAGACGGAACTAGGAGAATCTGTATCGACTATAGATAGCTCAATAAGGTGACTATAAAGAATAAGTATCCGTTGCCACGGATTGACGATTTTTTCGATCAGTTGAAAAAGGCTACAGTGTTTTCAAAAATAGATTTGAGATCAGGCTACTATCAGTTACGAGTTAAAGACTCTGATATGCCAAAGACTACTTTCTGAACGAGGTACGGACACTATGAGTTTCTGGTTATGCCTTTCGGACTTACTAATGCACCTGCTGTTTTCATGGATTTGATGAATCGGATCTTCAGACAATATCTGGATCGGTTTGTGGTAGTATTCATAGATGACATTTTGATCTACTCCCGTGATGAAACCGAGCATGCCGAACATCTGAGACTTGTGTTACAAACTTTGCGGGATAAACAGTGTATGCAAAGTTCAGTAAATATGAGTTCTGATTACGTAAAATCAATTTTCTGGGCCATGTTGTATCAGCATCGGGTATTCGGGTTGTTCTGAGTAAAATTTCAGTTATACTTATTGAAACCTCCGAGAAATGTTTCTGAAGTTCGAATTTTTCTGGGACTTGCTAGTTACTATAGACGGTTTATGAAAGGTTTCTCTATGATTGCAACCCTGATGATGAAGCTATTACAGAAAGAAGTTAAGTTCGAGTGGTCAGAAAAATACCAAAAAAGTTTTGATCAGTTGAAAGCCCTTTTGATCGAAGCTCCAGTGTTAGTTCAGCCAGAATCGGGTAAAGAATTTGTTATTCTTAGTGATGCATATTTGAGTGATCTGGGCTGTATTTTGATGTAGGAAGGCAAAGTCATAGCTTATGCCTCGAGACAGTTAAAGCCACACGAAAAGAACTATCCGACACACGATTTAGAATTGGCAGCTATTGTGTTTGCATTGCATCACTATCTGTTCGGTGAGAAATGTCATGTTTATTCTGATCACAAAAGTCTAAAGTATTTGATGACTCAGAAAGATCTGAATTTGAGACAACGTCGATGGTTAGAGTTGTTAAAAGACTACGAGCTTGTGATTGACTATCATCCGGGAAAAGCTAATGTTGTTGCTGATGCTTTAAGTCAAAAATCATTATTTGCTTTGCGTAAAATGAATGTGCATATAGTTATATCTGATGATGGTTTGATAATAGCTGAATTAAAAGCAAGACCGTTATTTGTTCAACAAATTTGTGATGCTTGGAAAGTTGATAATGATTTGTTAGCAAAACGAGCTCAATGTGAATCGAATGTTGAATCTGAGTTTCGAGTTGATACAAATGGTTGTTTGAGGTTTAGAAACCAAATATCCGTTCTGAGAAATTCAGAGTTGATTCAGATGATTTTGAACGAAGCTCATAGTAGTCGATTATCTGTTCACCCGGGTAGTACGAAAATGTATAATGATCTGAAACAACTTTATTGGTAACCTGGATATGAAACGAGACATATCTGACTTTGTTTCAAAATGTTTAGTCTGTCAACAAGTAAAAGCCGAGCATCAAGTACCTTCTGGGTTACTTAGTCCATTATGATACCCGAAAGGAAGTGAGACAGAGTCACGATGGATTTTGTATCTAGTTTACCATTGACACCGAGCAAGAAAGATGCAATTTGGGTTATTATGAATAGATTGACCAAATCGGCTCACTTTATTCCAGTTCATGCAGATTATTCGCTTGATAAGCTGGATGAATTATATGTTTATCAGATTGAGATTGCACGGAATGCCTATTTCTATTGTTTCAGACAGAGGTCCGAGGTTCACATCGCGATTTTGGAAGAAATTGCAAGATGCTTTAGGTACGAAACTACACTTTAGCACTGCTTTCCATCCTCAAATAGATGGCCAGTCTGAACGAATTATTCAGATACTTGAGGATATGTTGAGATATTGCATTCTCGAGTTTGAAGGTACGTGAGAACGATACTTACCTTTGATTGAATTTGCATATAATAATAGCTTTCAATCTAGTATCAAATGGCACCTTACGACGCTTTGTACGGTCGTAAATGTCGTACACCATTGTATTAGACTAAGCTCAGTGAAAATTAGATACAAGGGTCGATTTGATTAAAGAGACTAAACAAAAAGTGAAAGTGATTTGCGATAATCTAAAAATAGCATCGGATCGTCAGAAATCATATGCAGACCTGAAAAGAAAAGATATAGAGTTTCAGATCGGAGACAAAGTCTTTTTGAAAGTCTCACTGTGGAAGAAAATACTCAGATTCAGCCGTAAAGGTAAATTGAGTCCAAGATTCATTGGACCGTATGAGATTATAGAGCGTATCGGGTCGGTTGCTTATAGACTGTTGTTGCCACCTGAACTAGAAAAGATTCACAATGTATTCCATGTTTCGATGCTCCATAGATATCAATCTGATCCCTCACATGTGATTAGTCCGACAGAGATTGAGATTAAGTCTGATATGACATATGAAGAAAAATCGATTCGCATTCTGACTCGTGAGGTTAAAGAATTGCGAAATAAGAAAATTCTGTTAGTTAAAGTACTATGGCATAAACACGGAGTTGAGGAAGCAACTTGGGAGCCAGAGGATGCAATGAGAGAATGTTATCCGAACCTATTCACCGGTAAGATTTTGGGGACGAAAATCCCTAAGGGGGGAGAGTTGTAACAGCGCGATTTAGACTCTATTCAGAATGGTGGTTTGGGACCACGAATCCGATTATAAAAAATATTTTAAAATTATATTATGTGTTTATTATATGTGAATTTATTTGTGGAAATTTTCGTGCTTTAATTTAGTTGTTTGAGTGTCCGATTAAATAAAAGGATTAAATCGCGTAAAATGAAAATTTAGAGGTTATTTTTAGAATAGTGGTTGTTCTTTTAATATGGAGGCTTTATGTTGTAATTTAGCCATTAATAAAGGTAGTGGACGACAATGGACTAAAGTAACCTTATTATATATGTTTCATATATTAATTAATAAAGGTTAATTAGGTAAAATAATAATAATAATAATATATATTATAATATATCACAAATTAAAAGCCACTATCATATTTTCTACTAACCAAATCTAAAAGAAAAGAAAAAGAAAAGAACAAGCTTAGGGTTCGACCATTGTTGAAGCTTGATTCAAGGTTAGTTTTAGTTCGGTTTTTGATAATTTTTACGTTTTTGTAATCATTGTTTCGAATACTTCAAGGCCCATGCTTGAATTTTTTATTTTGATAAAGATTTTGAAATGTGCCATTGATGAGTTTATGAGTTTTATTATGTTAATTGATGAATTATGAAATATATGTGTTAGATTAGTATGTTTTGTCTTTGGATTTTTGCTTAATTTGAGTAATTTAGACTAAATTGTGTAAATAATATTTTGAGGGACTAAAATGTGAAATAAATGAAATATAGATGCTTATGAATATTTGGCCCTAGCATGGTATATGCAAATTTTGTATATTTTGTGTTTTATGCAATAGGGACTAAATTGCAAAAAGTGTGAAATGTCATGGGCAAAATGGAATTTTCCCATTTATGTGTTTTTGGATTAAATTGAATGAATGTGTGATTAAATTAGTTTAATTTAAATTTATTTAGATCAAGAACGAAAGAAAACGGAATTAGATCGGGGGAAGTCAAAAGTAGTCAAATAGTCGATTTCATTTGTCGATATCCGAGGTAAGTCTATAAGCACATAAATGTTGTTAAAATTTGATAACATATATATGTTACATGATAAATTAAATTTTGTGAATTTAATTGGTGTTGGCTGAATGTGATTTGAGCAAGGGAAATATATTTTGAGTTCGATTCGATCAAGTTTCAATGTCTGAAAGCCCCGTACAAACCCTAGGAATAGTTAGGATACATATGTCATGAAATAGGATTTCCGATATATGTTTTCGTGTAAGACCACATCTGGACGTTGGCATCTACTTGTGTTTACGTGTAAGACCATGTCTGGGACATTGGCATAGTATTTGATTCGTGTAAGACCCTGTCTGGGACAATGGCATCGATATGTGATTACATGTAAGACCACATCTGGGACGTTGGCATTGTACGAGCCTTTCGACTATCCACGTATCCTTTTTAATTCTGAACGGTTCAACAGGCAATGTGAAGTAAAAACCGCTTGTGAAATCGAATTACAGGTTCAGGTATGTACTAGTTAAATGTTTATAAGGAAACAAGGTAAGTTGATTACTTGAAATGATATAAAGTTATGTGAATATGGATTTTGTGTTAGCATAGTTGAGCATATAAGTGATTCGGTCTATTGATGTAATTGTGATATTAAAAGTGAAAATATATATGTGTATAAGATTGTTTATATTCAGCCATATGATATGTATGTGTGACTAAAGAATGACCTTTGTAGTAAATGATATCTTTGTATTGGAAATTATGTGTATTCGACCTTATTAGTAAAATGTTAATATGCCTTCGTTAATATATATATATATATGTTTTTTCTTATGACTTACTAAGCTTAAATAGCTTATTGTGTGTGTGTGTGTTCTTTTTTACCTCTGTTTCTGTTTTATAGATTTTGGAGTCACGTTACGAGCTCGGCGATCATCAGCAAAGTCTATCACACGATCGACTGTTTTTCGGTATATTACTAAGTTGAATTTGAGCTTATGGCATGTATAGTTTAGTTAAAAAGATTGATTTTGGGATATGTAATATAAAGCCATGCAAAGATGGCTTTATTATATATTTAAGTTGGTTTTATGTGTTCTTAGCTTAATGTTTGATGTGTTTGGTTTTGAGAAATTCGGCCATGGCATATTTAAATGTGAAGTATGATGTTTAAGCTTGAGTACACTTGGTCATGGCATATAAATGAAGTGTGCTTCATATGTTTTGTTGATGTTTGATATTAAATATGTTTATATATGGTTGATGGATGTGTTTCAATTGTAGCTTATTATTGACTTACTTATGAGGTATAGTTGTTTTGTTAATAGGTTTGAATGTGGAAAATGATGTGTAGTTAATTGGCTAGTGATGGATAAATCTAATGCTTTAGTGTGATAATTTTAGTCATGGTATATTTATGTGTAACTTGGTTGATATGCTTTGCTAATGAGTGCTTGAATTAAGTCATGGTTTATGCTAGGTATAAGTCTTGAGGTGCGGATTTGAAAATATAAGTGAGATGTTAAGTATATTATTGATGGAATGTTCATTAAGTTAGGTTATATGATATGTAATAATATGTGCATATTCGGCCTTATGGGTTGCTACAAAATTGGTCATAATGTGCTCGTGTATTCAGTTATGTGATGAATTAAAATGGCTAAGTATATGGTTTGGTTGGTTTCGTGCATGTGAATTAGATGCTATGAAATGTCTTGATGTTCGAAAATGATTAAAGAGGTTTAAGTGATTTGCGCATGAATTAGTAATGTATTTGAATATATTTGATCAATTGGTAATATTTTAAAATGTTATATGAATGAAATGAAATATGCTGGGTTTTTATAATGCGCATGCATGGAGGTAATATTTTTTATAATCAGTTGATGAAATAATTGTGTTGTTATATGCCCATTATATGTTATGTAATGTTGTGTTTAAAATAAAATTTTAATATGCGATTGATATGAACATAGTAGTAATAAGGTTTGAAATTTGAATAGGATAAGTATATTGATGTGATTAATTTATGAAGTACGGAATGAAATGAATGCATGTTCTGAGTTGTGTTATGTTCAGTAATGCCTCGTAACACTAATCCAGCGACGGTATAGGTTAGGGGTGTTACAAATAAACCCATCTAAAATACCCATAATTCAGCATCAAAAACTAAACACTTTCCCAAATAATAGTTATACTCGAAAATCCAATCCCTATTCTCGTCTCGCAGCACTCCCTCGGCAGTGACAATTTTTGAGCCCAACTTGACAGCGGCAAAACTAAAGGGTAATTAGGGTGGTAGGCAAATGACTACCTTATAAGTCCAAGGTGGAAAAGAGAATCTATACTGGTAATTGAACACCCATCTATGTGATTAATGATTAAAATTTATGAGTAGAAGGATATCCGGGAAGAGAGATGAATGAAGGAAAGAATGTACGTAAGTAAAGGGCAGAGTCCACGGTCATGGCAAGACACCTAAGAAAATATCAAAACTTGTCGAATGGCTACAAGGTCAGCTAGGGGAAGATCGCTTAGCGGCCTATCCGCTAATATAAAAGTTAGAGAAATGAACCAAAGACTGCCAACCCAAATTGAGAGAAGTTGTCTCAAGATAGATCAAGGAGAAATTATTGGTTTGGTGTCATGCACATAGGAGTACCTTTAGAGGCTTCGCCTCGAGGTCGAATAAAAATACTAATAAATGAATAAAAATATAAACAATGATAATTTATAAATTATACAATAACCGGCAATAAACTAATTTTAAATTATTTATTTAATTAACAAAAACAAGATATAAATGAATTGATCACTCAATAAACAAACCTCACTTAAAATCTACAAATATATAAATTCATATTTTTGGTAATAGATTAGAATGAACCAAAATCATAAAAATATATTAATTGAACCGAGCATGAGTATATAGCGCAGTGATATGATGGTACCAAATTTTATTGATTGAATCAAACACAAGTATATGATCCATCACCAATCTTACATTGCATGTAATTAAACCAATAGCATTAATATTGGACGAAGAGTGTTATTATTGTTTTTATTCTATATAATAAAATTAAACGTATGACATGCATTTTTCCCATTAGAGCCTATGGTTTACCTGAGAAAGCTAGCTTTCCTCGCTTTTTACAGACTCCACTAAACAAAAGGATCCATTTACTTCGTAACACTTCCCCTAATCCTTCACTAATACATCCTTGTCATCCCATATTGAACCATTCCCGCCTTCCGTTGAGCAGGGCCTGTTGCCGCAGCACTTGCACCAACACCTATTCCACTATAATGACCTCTTGCCTGCAGCAAGTTCGTATCATTGGTGATTCTATTGTCAGCCTGGTCCACCTTCTTCACTCTGGTCATGAAAAACGGGTTCGAGTCGATGTTGATAGCTATATCCAGTGAAAATTTGGCTGCCATGCTGCATTGAGGACCTTGTTTAGCTTGGGAAGGCAACTCCCTTTCGCTTCTTTCTTGATTTCCAGTGTTAGATTTTGAATAAGTATATGCAGGGTGGACAGCCTGTGGTGGAAGACCTGTGCTTCTTATGAACGTTCTCGTATCATAGGCATCTTTCATGATTGTTCCATTCTCATACAGTACAATGGGGCCTACCATCTTTCCCGGTTTAGCTGAATAGAGAAAATATGTCGGTTCAAGCACCAAAAATAAAAGAGCTCGCAGAAGCAGAAGGAAGGGTGTGCTAGGATAATCCAAGACATTAAACATACCTAGTGGGATTCTTTGTTGTGCCTGCAAGGATTTTGAGGCTTGATATGCCTCCTCTGCATTTTGTCTCTCTTTTAAGGACTTGAGGCTTGGCTGCTGCTCTTTAGGGGCAATGGTATTGGAATGTACAATTGTTGACCTGTAAAATTCATAGGGTTACAGTTTCAACCATCAGATTAAAGAAAAAAAAAATTGCTGTACGAACAACCAATCAGTTCCAATAAAAGGTAACATAAAAAAATGATGCTCTACCAATAGCCTTTTTCCTTTCTTTTGGCTCATTGAAGAGCATTTCCACTGCAAAAGTAGAAGCAAGGAATTTGGCTCTCAATATTTTTTACTACACTATACCTGTATACCATACATTATAAGTGCATCAATAGTATTTTTTTTTTTGGAAGTCCACAAGCACATGTTCGGCCATGAAATGAAAAATTGAAAGTAAAAGGTAGAGAATAATATACCTCGGAAGGGAGACATGCTTTCTTTCGAGTGGAATAACTGGTGCACTTTTACCACCATTTTCCTCGAGATGTGCAAACTGCTTTTTGAATTGATCAACCGCACTGCATTAAAAACTATACATTAGAAATAACTACAAGCAGCAGCAGATTGATTACTAATGAAGTTTGGTAAGTTTAGAATAATGAGAAAAGCAACGAATAAACAATTAATGAAACCTTGGATAGAGAAAGTGTGTCCTCTCAGTTCCATTCATATGATCTTTCAGCAGCTGAGGATGGTACTCTAGTATCTCACGGAAAATTAGCTCTTGTATATCATCTTTTGTGACCCTTCGCCTCTCAAATTCAAACTCCATCTTTGTAATTGGTTGACATGAAGGCTCCCTCTCAACTCTTGCCAGCCCCTTAAAGTAAGGATCAGCAAGAGCCTGAAACATACCAAATTAAAAGATGTTAGTGTTATAAACTCACAATGCGGATTGATATCATTTATGTAGTTAAAAGAAAATTTGCAGCAACAAATTATCAGGGAAGAAACCAATACTCTCCAACAACCACAGACCTCTTCAGCTGTTGGCCGGTCTTTTGGATCAAAGGCAAGCAATCTTTGCAGTAGACGTAGAGCCAAAGGATCTGCATTTGGAAATTTTTGTTCAAATGGGATCGGTTGCTTTTTTCTCATGCTAGTTAAGTATCTTCTTGCCTTTTCATTACGAACCTGTGAACAAGAACAGGAAAAAGAAATTAATAGCAGTTATGTCTTTATGATCAAAAAACTGCTCAGAAGTCTTGACGTGCATACTCGAGAGATGGTATCTAATGAAGGTGTACCAAGCAGATCAGTCATCAAATCCAGCTGGTGAACTACGTTTTTACCAGGAAAAAGTGGCTTCCCAGTTAATACCTCAGCAAAGATGCACCCTATACTCCATATATCAATTGCAGGTGTATACTGCATTAATTTTAAGCAACAAGGATAGCAATCAGAGATCGGAAAATAAAGAACACCACCATGAAACATTTATTCCAAGTAATATGAACGCCAATCAAAACCTCACAAATTAAAAGAAAACCAATCATGCGGCAACAATTAAAAGTAAAAAGAAAAAGAATCAAAAATTGGAAAATGAACAGAAATCCATTGTGAAATGCTTCATCTTATATGTTGCTAATACAGGATGGGATATATAGGCTGAAGGATATCATAACTCGCATGCTACATTGCTAATAAATTGTTTTTTGAATGTTCTGCTAAAACCAAATTTGAGTTTGACAAAATAATATGGATAAAAGTACACAACACACACCATTTCAAAAAACTTTGCATTCATTAAAATTTGAAAAGTATGGAAGTGGGAATGACGTGTACTAGAAAATAATTCGAGTTCAGTAAACATTCAGAAAACTCATATTAGCATAAAGATAGATACTTTGAATCATTCATTTCGCATTCGAACATCTAGGCAGACAAAAAGCAATCATTTCATGGTATAAATTGCTCAGTACTACATGCTAGGAAGTTCTTATCAACCTAATAATTCACCTATATGCATTTTAGACAGGAACATATGTTAAAATAGCCACACTTTTAAATTCAAATCTTGATCCAAATTAAAAATTTAGATATACATAAGAAACTGAACAACTAGAAAGAACATTGCATGCACCACAGAATGAACTAATATAGCTTCATCCAATATGATCTCATACAGAGAATAAATGCATCACATGATTTTAGGTTTGTAGAGTTCCAATCTTTAAAGTCTATGCAAGAGGACGTCTTTACCTTGGAAAAAAAGGATCCACAGAGTTCTGGAGCTCTATACCATCTTGTAGCAACGTAATCCTGAAAATGCCCAACAAAGAAGTCCATAAAATCAGCAAATCACTTCTTTCTATTGTGAAAATGTAGGAAACAGTTATAATCTGAAAACATCAAAGACTGGTAATTTTAAAAGGCATACCGTCCAGAAAATTGTCATAGGTGTATCATTAAATGCAACTCTAGCTAAACCAAAATCACATATCTTAAGCTTGCAGTTTGCATTTGCCAAAATATTCTTGGGTTTTAAGTCTCTATGGTAGACATTTGCTGCAGCCAAAAAAGCAAATATCAGATACATTCTGCAGTCTACAAATATAATCTATCCTGTCCACAGCACAAGACACTGAGGGTGATATAAGAAAAAAGAAAACAGAGAACAAATTGAATTAGAAAAATAGCACTGACAAACTTTAGAAAAATAGCAGTTGTTACCAAAGATGAATACAACAGAAAGAACAAAAGATTTGCTAAAGTTGAAAACAGACTTTGGAAACCTAAAAATAATCAGAACTTGGACATTCGGACTAGACAAAATATTTACCAGAAAATTGTTTACCAAATGTTATGGCATATAAAACAAACAGTCGTTACCACTGAAAAGGTCAGATGAAAAAGATATAGCTATAAACCAAGTGAAAGTCTCAGCACATGCAGTCAAGCCAATATAGAGTGAAAATTACCAGTGTGAATATATTTCAATGCACGCAGTAGCTGGTAAAGGAAAAACTGGTAGTGCTCTCTAGTCAAATCATCATTAGCTTTAATAACTTGATGAAGATCTGACTCCATGAGCTCAAAAACGACATAAATATCTTTGAAGTCCCTGCGGGATGGAGGCAGCATAATGTGTTTAATCTCAACAATATCAGGATGCCGAAGAAGTCTGAGCAGCTTTATCTCACGAAGAATTCGGGCAGCATCAGAAATATGCTCAAAAATATCATGTATTTTCTTGATCGCCACTTTTTCACCAGTATGGGTGTCAATTGCAGAGCACACAACACCATAACTGCCTTTTCCTATAACTTCTTGAATCTTAAATCTAGTGGCATCACCATAGTCAGAGAAAAAGTCCATCTCTGTTGAACTCTGTGGCACAAATATACATATAAGACAAGATCCCCAAGCGTAACTTTTCAACAATACAAGACACAAGTAACGACATGCATAAGGTGAATCAGTCAAAGGCAGTCCATTTAACTCAAAACAACGAAAAACAAACAAATGTAGGACAAAAAGATAATGAAAATGCAATCATTAACAAACAAGGAAAAAAAAAAAGAATACCACAATGTCATCAATAAAGTAACGTACCTTCAACATCAGTGACAAAACTAAATACTAAAATTCCCTACAATTTCCTTCTTTTCAATCACTATATCATCATACAGATATTAAACTCATAAGCTAAGCAATAAGCAATTACTTTCAGCAGAGGCAACTAATTTTCAAGATGAAAGGAGAAAAGAAAAAGACAATTAAAATTTAAAACACAATTCTTTATATGTATAATCCAGTTTCAGACTGGCAGTATAACAAACAGGTTGTAAAGGAAGACAATCTTATTAGACTTAAAGTAACGATAATGGACTACAATTCCCTACTTTCCAAATATAAAATGCAGGGAAACTCAACCATTTTAAAACAGAGAAGAAGTTTAGGAAGAATATGTATGTATATATATATATATATATATATTGATATTAGAAAGAGTAAATAAAACTGGCCTCAAATGAGAATCAAAGAGGAGTATAAAGCATTTATTTCAAAAGATAGCATCCCAGAAAAAGAATGAAACTTAGATATTTCAAATAAAAAATATATATATTGCATTAAATTTATACTGTTTTATCTCTCCCTCCCTATAATCGAAACGCATTCTACTTAATTCAACCAAAGAGGAAAATATCTAAAAATAAAATCATTCCTTTCATTGACTAAAAATATCTGCGACATCTTCACACAGCACAAAACACCCAAAAACACAACAATCCCATATGTCTCATCTAACACCCAACATTTTCACAGCTCAATATAAACTCCCAAAAACCCAAAATAAATTTTTAAAAAAGGATTAAAAGAAATGAAAAATTACCTTCTTTTGGTGATCTGGCTGCATTTTTGTGAATCCAAATTTAATCCCAGATCACAAAGAAACAGATGGTAAAAACCCAATGAAGAGAAAAAGGAGAAGTTGAATGAAGAAACAGAAGAAAATCTAAGAAATCATCCACATTTGCCCCATCTCCCTCGACTCCAAATCACAAGTCCATAATCCCATTGATTTCTCCAACATAATAAAATCCAAACTAAATCATTCATACACTCTGCTTCTTCTTCTTCTTCTTCTTCTTCTTCTTCTCCTTCTTTTACAACAGCATTGCAATTCAACCACCATACAAAAGAAAGTAGCTCTCAAGAACTCTCCTTGATAATTCAGTCTAAACTACTCTTCCAACACTTCTTTTTCTTCCTCCTTTTTTTTTTTTTTTTTTTACTTTCCCTTCAAGTCTTCAAAAACTTAACCAATAACCCAAAATTCGCCTCCTTTTTATCTTCTTGAAACAAGAAACTAAAGAATAAAATATATATATATATATATATATATATATGTGTTTATTTATATATAATAAAAAAAGTTAAATGTGTGAATGAAGAATGCAGAGGTTGCAAGATCTGAACACCGACAGAAAGGAAAGAGGATGAGAAAGAGAAAATAAAATTATTTCTTTAATAAACAAGTAAAAAAGTTTTTTTTTTCTTTTTTGTGGCATGAATCGAGGGGTATTTTTTTTTTTTTTTGTGGCATGAATCTAGGGGTATTTTTATACGTATTTGGATACAAGAGTGGCAGATGATGTAAATATGGTGAGCATTGAGGAGTTTTTGGTTGGGAAAGTAAGAGAGTTAGAGTGGATTTGGGGAAAAGGTTCCAAGGTTCTGTTTTGGGGGCATCCTCCCTTATTTTTTTTAAAAAAAATTTAAATTATAATTGTTAGGGTTAGGTATCAAATTGGGTGCCTCCAGAATTTGGAACACGTCATATTTCCACGTGATGATTCATGAGATGGGGTGGCGGAAGCGCAATCACCATCGTAGATTTTGGTTGACGCAACCGTATGATCAAAATCTCATCATCATATCATTCATTGTTTATGCTGACACTACCACAAAATTTCCAAATTTTCTTTCATTTTCTGTTTTTTTCAAATAAATATAAATCACATCATGTTTGCTTACAAAAAGAAAAAGAAAAGAAGATTATACACAATTTCATAATTGCTAGTATTATAATTTTTAATAAACTTAAAAAATAAATTAATTTTTAAGCAAAATGATTTTTTTTTAAATTTTATTTATTATACCATTAAAAATTAGGGGTGAGTTATTGATCGAGTTCACGAATCTTATTTTAACAACTGAATTTAATCTGAATCTTTTTTAAATTGAATAGAATCGAATCTAATCGAATCAAATTAAAAAATTTCGAGCCAAATTAACGAATCTTATTATTTATACTCAATGTTACGTTTATATGAACTGATTCTTTAGCTAATAGACGAAATATAAGATTATTTAACTACATAAATAATATAATGGTTTTACTTTTTAACTTAATAAATAAATATTTATCAAAACGACTAGTTTTACCTTTTAACTTAATGGTTTTGATTTTTAATTTTAGAAAATATAAACATTTATCAAAAAGACATAGTTTTTCCTTATCTTATTCGAATTTTCAGATAACTCAAGTTGTATAATTCATATTCGAGTTAAACCAAAAAACTTAATTTTTTTATTCGAGTTGATCCGAATAACTTGATTAACTCAAATAACTCGAACTATTTAATTCAAAATTTAAATTTTTTATCGAATTTTTCGAATCGAATCGAATTTTACTCAACCATGCTAAAAGCTAGTATGAATGAAAAAATAATGAGATAAAAAAATTTCGATTTCACTTGTAATAAAAAAAATCACAAAAATAAAAATAAATCCATTTATTGCTAATTATAATTGGTAAACTTCAATCAGATTAGCAATTAATTAATATAAAATAATGAAATCACAGATAAGTGTATATGATGATTGATGGAGGAAATAAATTTGATATTAAAATGTGAAGTGGGTTTTGCAATTTCATGACCAATTAAACTAAAAGTTGTAGTGAAAAGCAAGCTGTATTTTGTCTAATTTGGCAACAATGCCATGCAAGCTGCTTTCACAAAAGAGTTGCCCAAGTTTCACGTGCCTTTCTTTTCCTACCACATTTTCATTAATTTAGCACCTCCTAATCTTACCTTCTACAAATAATTTTCTTCTTTTTTTTTTCATTTTGAATTTTTATCCATATGTTAGAATATGGGTGTAATTGTTAATTTTTAATTTATTAAAGTTTTTGATATAACAACATTTAAAATAATTTTTCATATAATCAAGTGCATTTGAACATGTTTTAAACTTATTTCAAGCATTTGGATAGAGTGGTATTAACCCCCGGTGAATGGGTTCAATCCTATGGCAAGTCAGTAGCCAGATAAAAATTTGTAAGGAAGAGATGGAGGGACCCATCCTATATTGCTCCAAAACATGGTTTTTGTACTTTCAATGGTTATTTTTCATCCTCAATGACTCCAAAAAAAAAAAAAAAAAAAACACAAGTGATTTGATGTAAATACACTTAAAAAACACTCCTAAAAGTAAGAGACACATATCCAAACTAAAATTAAAGTGCGGATACAAGAGAGCTTTCAATTCCCTATTTAATTTCTTGTACATACATTTTGAGAGCTTCCTTGTAAATATTTGTATACTTTTATTCCATCTTTTAGTTAGCTAAACTTTGTAAACACCTACATTTTAGACGCTTTTCATTTGTTTACACAAATCACTAATTTGTATATTCGGAGGGTTACTAATTGAGCCATAAAAATTAGAGAGATTTTTATTTGAGCCTTCGAAAAGTTAGAAGGTTCTAGTTAAGCTACAAAAATTATGAAATAGTTCTATCTTAACCTAAGTAAATAATAGAGAGTTGTGAGGGTTATACATTGTCCTTGAAAGATACCAACTAGTGAACTGGGAAAAACTTTAGGTTGTATTTGAAAAGCAACCTATTAATTGAATTTGGGTGTAATTGGTGGATCCTGTTAAAATGGGTATAATTAAAGCACCCAATTACACTTTTTAACTCTTAGGCGAGGTAAGAATTGGAGTAATTATGTAAGTAATTACACCAAAATTCAATTACTATATAGCTTTGCAAACACTCATATATTTTTGAGGTTTTTCATTTGTTTACACAAATCACCAATTTGTATATTCGAAGGATTACTAATTGAGCCATAAAAACTAGAGAAGTTTTTAGTTGAGCCTTCAAAAAGTTAAAAGGTTCTAGTTAAGCTACAAAAACTATGAAATGGTTCTATATTAACCTAAGTAAATAATAGAGACTTGTGAATGTTATAATTGTCCTTGAAAGATACCAATTAGTGAACTGGGAAAACCTTTAGGCTATGTTTGAAAAGCGATCTAGTAATTGAATTTGGATGCTATTGGTGGATCCCATTAAATTGAGTATAATTGAAGCACCCCAATTACACTTTTCAGCTCTTAAGGAGGTGAGAATTGGAGTTCTTAAGCAAGTAATTACACCAAAATCTAATTATTATATGGTTTTCCAAAAACTCATACATTATTTAACATTTAAAAATTATTTTTGTACAAGTTTAAGTTATGAAAATTATATCATAAGCATGAACATGTATGAGTGTTTGGATGATTATGTCCAAAAATTTCTAAAGTTATATTATAAATTCTAAAATTATATTATAAAAAATTATGTATACTTTATAAATTTATAACAAAAATTATATTATTTAAATCATATAAAATTTTTAAAGTTATGGACGAAAGTATATTATAAAAATAATTTACGTATTAAGCGTGTTATAATATACTTTTTTTATAAAAGTGATAGTGAAAAGGTATGGATGTAACCTATTTAAGTGTTAGTGCTATTTTTTATAAAAAATAATATATTTATTTATAAAAAATGTTAATTTTTATCATAATTTATTTATAAAAATAACTTTCTAAAGTTATGACAAAAATAATATTATTTACATGTTATTAGACACTATAAAAACTTTTATAAATGTTATATATTATAAAATTTATATTATTTTAACCTAATTTATGTATTATAAAATGTTATAACCTAGCATAAGTTTTTCTTCAAATTAATTTTATATGAGTTTTTATAATCAAAGCTATTAATTATTTATACTATGAACCCAAATATTACGTGGCATATGATAGTTATTCAAATAAAAAAAGTTTTCTTGCACCATATCGTGGGTATGATACCATTTGAAAAAATAAGTTGGACACAATATTATAGACTGCTCACGAATTCTTTAATTCGAGATATTCAAAGTTTCAAAATGTGATTGAGATAACAATTGTTGTTCTAAAAAAATATTTTCCATAGTAACATCATATTAGCATAACATAAAAAAGTAAGGTTGGATCGTACTAGCATGTTGCATACTTCATAACTTCATTCCTAGGCGAAATATGAATGATCAATACTTTGAAGACTACATGGAAGAACGAGATATTGATAATCTTAATGATACATATTTAGATGATGAAAAGCTCGATCAAGGACCAACAGATAATGATAAGGAGTATATGTTAAATGTTAACGAGAGAATAGCCCAACAAATATGGAATGCTAGAGCAATTAGATAAAATTACATATGATATTTATTTTTCTTATTATTTTTACTAGTAACCATATTATTGACTACTGTCTTGGACTAATATATTACATATGATTATTCGATTTTAATTTTTGTTACTCATTTAAAAAAAATTTTGTTGTACTGATAATTTTTTATAGTAATTAATAGTTTTTAAAATATATTATGTAACTGCATAATTACAATTTCTATTACCAAACATGACACAAAGAATTATGATGTATGTAACACCCTAAACCCGACCTAGAAGTTTAGACCGAATCTTGGATGTCACATTGATCACCGAAGTGATCGTAGGTAAATTTTTACAAAACTAATTGTCACATCGAACCGAAACATTTAATAGTTAAAAATTCAGTCAGTAAAACTACAGTTAAGTTAATATATAACTGGAATTTAAAAAAAAGAATAAAAATTTAGAACGGAACTTGTACCATAGTTTTATAAAACCTTACAGATAAAAAATTGAATAACAAAATAAAAACTAAAAGCACAAACTAATAATTTATTTTCCACTGAGACTGTCCGAGACCTCCGCATACCGAGTCCAGTGTCAAAATTCAAAAATGTACCTAAAAGGGAAAACACTAAGGGGGTGAGCTACTCGAGCTCAGTGTGAGTTCAAACGAATAACAAAAGACTTACAGAAAAGGATTCTAGATGATAAATCAGTAGCAGATTATATTTACAGGAATAAGCAGAAAAAGATACCAGCACGGAAACAATGCCTCAACACACGTAACAGTCAGAGCACACCAATTTCACACTAAATATTCAACACAAATGTTGCTCAGACAAACAGATATTCTTACACCCAGAACTCTCAAACAAATGTGCATGTAATGCAGTCGAGTAACAAAACGTACCCATCTAGCCAACACACCTCTCCGTCCCCCGATCACACCCCATAAGAGTTAATTAAGCTCATCCGATCGAAACACACCACATAGGACCTCGAAAGGTCCATCCAACCCTACACACCATGTATGTGGACTAAGCCACTCAGATATTAATATGCAGCAGAGCTGGCGTTTATGCAGTACAGTGCAATGTGGTAATTAGTTGTGCAGACATGTTGCAGTTTGATGTTATCCGGCAAGGGTTAATCGAGTCGTTTCACTTGTTTTCCCGATCGTCGGTAAGGAGATTGTTCAGTGCATTGAAATTGTAAGTTTGGTGGAAAAATATGCGGAAGCTAAAGAAGTGGTTTGGAGATGAAAGATGGTTTTAGTATGAAATGTAGTAGGTTTGGTTTAAGAAACAAAATAAAGATAGATAGTTTGGGATAAACAGTGGATATGGAAAACGGACTTAAGCGGCAAGATTGATTCGATACTATAGCGAGCATCACCCCGAGACTTATATTGCTTAAGGGGAAGGATGGAAATAGTTGATGGACCTCGACCCGTTACTTAGCGAAGTAAGAACCTAAGGTATAATTGAATAGATGAATGCCACATCAGATTGGTGATAAGTTCGAAAGGAGTTCGGTTGATGCCACTAGCACATTAGATAAGTCAATTCGAAACTCACATGAAATATGAGAGGGAAAACCTCACAAGAACAAAAGTTCATAAAATTTTATCAAAGTTCCAAAAGTCCTTTCAAAAAGGCTGATTACACACATATTTATAAGGCTAGAAAAATGCTAGCTGAATGGTCACAAGTATTAATCTTAAAAGCTGAAATAAAGCTCAAGTCTCTTGGAATGCTTGAACCAAATAACTCCACCATTTAATTCACTTCAATTTAGCTACATAATTGACCTTGAATACTTGAAAAGTGACTCTTGAAATGTCCTTTGGTTAGTTGAATAGTCACCAGCACCTTAATGGTGTTTTGAATGCTTGATTTAATCTTTTGAAAGAGCAAAAATAGCTGGTAGATGAAAGGGTTGCTGCTGAATTTTAAATGGTGTTAAATGCTCTTTAAAACTACTTAAATGATGTATAAAACTCCCTTTGTAACAACTCCTTCTTTTGTAACCAAAAAAGCACTTGAAAAGTCACTTCAATTAAGTTATAACAGTCTTGAAATGTAACGGTTGTAAGCTGAAGAGACACCTGCAATAAACACATTAAAATGAACTTATTAGACATATTTAAACATTAATTAAACATATAAAAAATAAATACTTAACTTAAATGAATGAACTAAACATATGCATCAATTATTCCAAAGAACTAGTTAATTAAAGAAGCATAAATAAATAAACTTAAACTCATGCATCAATAAATAATCCTAGTAACTAGATTAATTAAGAATAACACTTATTAAATAAAGTTTAACAAAAACACTTATTAATTAAACTAAGATAAGTTGAATAAATGTCCAAGAACTCATTTATTAAACTAAGATGCTTAAATGCATGGTTTGAAATGCAAACTAAATGAACAAATGAGTTACTTAATGCAAGACTTAATTTAATGATGCGACTTAAACTAACATGGGAGTTACATAATGCATAACTTTATTAAATGCGAGAACACACAAAGTGCAAATCTAAAATTAAAATATGCAAACTTATTAATTTAAATAAAACTATATTAAATTAAAAAGTCCTTAAAACATTGGCCCAATAATCAATCAGGACTATGAGATGTTTCATCTTGCACTTGGGCCCTTCAAGTATAGGCCAATTCTGAGGTCGGCGAGTTGTGTTGAAACATGATGCAACCGGGTTCGCATCAAATTTAAACTGCCAGATCAGATATTTGTACGTAGTAAAGTCGACGATATGCGATGCGGTGCAATAAATCACTATATTGAATGAGTTGCGAGAAACGCCAGATCGATCGAGAATCGATCTCCTTCTCTTCTCAATCCCACCCAAAATACTTTATACAAGTGCATGAACGCATTCAATCTCAAAGAATTAATGACCACGTCAACAGATAATCAGATAGGAACGGATATGCACACACGTTCAACAAACCAAATTCAGAATCAAATGTCTCACTCAACAATCGCAACAACACATAAGTGGAGCACATGGCCATGGATATAGAAACTTAAATACCATCACCTAAACCTAGCCAAAGGCCGGAGTACACAACCCCATTTTCAGATCAAAACATACACAAACTAAAGTTTTGGTGTTTTAAGACCACACAGCGTGTGCTCTGGCCGTTTGGAAATGCCTAAGCCATGTGGGAGGTCAAACGCCCGTATGAAGAGGGGCACACAGTCGTGTTGCTGAGGCACACTGTAACACCCCCAAACCCGGCCCACGAGCCTTGACCGGATCTGGTATGTCACTGCGGAAAACATTTGCGAAGAATTTGTCTTAAAGGTGAAAACGTGAAAATTTGTGAACTTTAATTAAACATTGTGTATTTAAAAGCCCATTAAAATTTAGTTGTTATAAATTCCCAGATTAAAACTTTTACATAAGTTATTGTAATATAAATCGATTCAAAAATATTTTTCCATTATTAGTTCAATTAATAAAATAAACTTCAAACCGTAAATAAAGTTTCCCAAATACCATAAGTGGCCCTTATTACATCAAATAAATTCCCAAAATACTGAAAATATAAAATGCATAAAAATAAGAAAACAACTTCGCATGGGCCACCTTGTATCCACTCCAACCCGTCCAAGCTTTATGCATCACCGTAAGGTTTGAGAAATATTGGGTGAGTCAAATGGACTCAAGGCATAGTTATTTCACATGTCTCCATACATATGGGCTTGGCCGATATCCACACAATCCACATAATCACCATGCAAAATGCATCCCAACCCAACCTAAGTCCATCCGTTACACCTACCTTAGCAGCACTGCTTGCTCAAGGCCGTATAGCCACCGATCACCTAAGTGATCCCACATATCAATCATCCACGGTGATGCACACAACTATCAACCGCCGAGATGGGCACCTAGCCAACACCTCCTTTGATGAAGCACATAGCTACCATCAAGCGCTAATGTAGCACAAGGCTAACATTAGACCACGTGCATAAATATGTACACCCTTTCCTTCGATAGTCACATCCCAAGCCCCATGTATCATGCCACAATATCATTAAAATAAGTATACATCACATGCCATCTCAATTTCATACACATACCATAGGCAAATTAATGTCATAAAGCAACGACACGATAAATCGATTACCCATTATAGGTATCCACCATCCTAGCCCTTATTTCTATTATCATTCACATTATACACATATTCATAATAATACATTTAAACATTCATTTAAGCATTCAAGAGACAGTGCGATAACTACGCACCTGTTTGGCACAATCGATCAAATCTCGAAACTCTACGTCTAAACGATTTGCACCCAACCTTGTCGAATCCTCCTACACAACCTTTTGTCAAAATTGACTAACACTAAAACCAATTATGGCCTATAGTCGAAAGTCACTACTGCCTTACCTTACGGATCTAAATCTCGAAAACCTCCACTTGCCTTAACAGTTGTCGAAATCCCTTGATCACTACAAATCCCATAAACCTCCTTCACGCTAGCACTACACATGTTGCTTTGAAGAGAAAGAATCACACTACCGCTTTCGCTTTTTAAGACTTGCGACAAAAGAGAGAGTGAGGCCACTATAGGATTCATTATGGCTTCTAAATGGCAAGGGGTTATTCGCTATCCAAGAAAATATGCGAATTAAAGTTGAAGAAAGAGAAAGAATAGGGAGAAGAAGTGAGAAACAATTCGGCTCAAAGAGAGAATTAGAGGAACAATTTTCGGCCAAGGAAAATAATATGAAGAATAGCTTAAAAGATGGTCACCCCTATTTATACAACTCAAATTCGGCACTCCTACCTCCTCTCAAATTCCACTTCCTTCTCCTATAATAACTCTTGAACACATATTCAAAATATATAAAAATAAATCTAAAATTATCTTCTATCTATCAACTTAAAATAAATCCACCTTTATCAACTTAATTAATAAAATAAAAATTATCCATCATTAATCCCTTATCAAACTCCTAAATCATCTCTTATCTACCTATAAAAGAATAATAAAAATAAATTAACAATTATCTACTACTTATCTAGCCGAAATTCAAAATAAAATCCAGCTTAATCCTTACCCAATTAGAGGTCCAATTGTCATCCACTACTTCCTTCTCTCTTGGTGCCAAAAGCCAAAAATAAAATACCTAATCTTCTTCCACACGCCTTGAACCCAAGACCTGCTGAACCCTTAATCAGAGGTAACGCCTGTGCCACTTTGCCAAGGCGCCTCTTTGTGACATAATTCACCCCAATTTCTTTTAAGGCCTACTTAGCCCATGCGCCTTCTTGTTGCACAAAAATAAAATGCCCTTTCTTGCTTCCTTCGCAACTCGAACACAGGCACTCGCTGTCATAAGCCACATATAGCGCCCAAGCCACTCGCCATGGCCTTCTTTTTATGATATAAGCTCGCCACAATTTATTTTAAAGCCTCCTTCCTAGCTCCCTCTTGTCTTAACGCCAAAGCAAAATAAAAACACGCCCATGCCGCCAACGGATTGAACTAAGGCCCTTGTCCAGCGTCATTTCAGTGCCCTTAAGTGGCGCATGGAAGCCACTTTACCAAGGCCTGCTTTATGTCCAAACACTCCCACAACTTTTCTTAAGGCTACCTTAGCCCAACTCCCCTTTTTACTTAAAAACGAATAATTTTCCAAAGCTTCCACCTTCATCCTAGAATTTTCAAAGCCCCTCAAACACCTCCAAACACCCTCACTAAGCCCACTAACACATGAATTATGCACTAAATGCATAGCCCCTAATCTGGGATATCACAGTTCTACCCTCCTTAAAAATAATTTCGTCCTCGAAATTACTTAGCTAATTGCACTACTACTCACCACTCTATGCTTACACTATGCACTCTAATCTTATAAAAATATCATACTTCCTATGCACAATGTCTAAGTTCACATGCAAGGCTTCGAACACTTTCACTAGCGATACAAGAAAACTATACAACAATCAAAGCAATTAAGGGTATTCTAGAAATAAAGAACGCATCTGTTGTCACATCCGCACATCACTCTCCTCGCAATGACCATTGCATAAACCAACCTTGGTCGCCTCGCTTCGCTCCTTCAGCATCTTTGCTTAGTGCTCCACGACCTCGGCCTGAACCATTTCCTCCATGGTTCGAACCACGACCCCTTGTCGCTTGCTGACCATTTCTGGCCTACCGCACTCCTCCTTGACCTTCCGTCTGAGCCCTATTCAATCTCGAGGATGTCTTTAATCAAATGAGTCTTAGACTTACATCTAAAATACTCCGATTCGATTTCAAAGACTCGCCAATATGATACCTCCCGCATTGAGCACATGGACTGTCCGAATTTTCAGTAGCTGGCTTAGTAACATGAACAGAATTCTCGACCCTCGGTCTTTTCTGAAAGTTCTCAGATGATCCTGATGATTCAAAACTTCTTTTATCCCAATTCCTCTCCTTATCTCTGTTCTGCCTCACAGAGTCCTTAATCCCTTCAGCTACCTTAGCCTTCTCTACTAGCACAGCGAACTCCCGTTCCTGATGTGGAGCTATCAATAGCCTCAGGTCGTTTCTCAATCCGTCCTCGAACTGGACACACCACTCATGCTCCGTAGCCACTATTCCTCGAGCATATCGGCTTAACCTCAAGAATTCAACAGACTTCAACTACGGACTGTTCCTTGAACCAAATTTCTTAAACGCCTTCCTTTGTACATCAATATAGTGAGTACCAACGTACTTCTTCTGATATGCCGTCTTAACATATTCCCAAGTGAGATCCTCAGTTGTGGCCCCATCCCGAACTGTGAGCCACCATTGATACTCTTCATCGCGTAAAGGCGCCACCATTCCTTTAACCTTCTCTCAGAGTCGTCGGGTCCAACTCATCCATAATTCGCTCGGTTGCCTCCAACCAATATTCACTAATCTTGGGTGCCACACCGATACTCCACGAAACACTTGACTCCATTAGCTCTGAGTCGCTCAGTCTGCACTTCCTAGCTCTCATGTTTCCACCGCTCCACCACCATCTCAAGAACTCGCAAGACCGCCACGATATCAAAGATCATCCCCCGTCGATCTTCTTCGCTCAACACCAAAGCTGGTGGTAGTGGCGGTGGTACCCCATTCTCGATCCTCGACCGACCTAACGGGTTCACACGACCATTCTACCTCTACTGCGTCCACGCATTTACCTCGTCCTCTAGAACTCATGTCTAACGTCACGATTTAATCTGATTAAAAGTTTTATGTATTAGAAATTTTGTTTCACTGTTTATCCACGAGCAAATTTTATGATAAGAAATTTCCAGAAGTAGTTCTTTCGATCAATCAAAGTTTCAGTTTAATTTTACTACTCTAATTCAGAGAATCACATTCTCATTCATATTCATCCACAACATTCACTTCACTACTTTGGGCATTTCAGATCATTCCCTACCTCAGGGGTAATTTCGTCATTTTTCCTATAAGGGTATTTCGGTAATAAATCGGGGTCAATTTGAAAATCACAAAAGTCATTTCGAAATTTTCCAAACTCATGGGTATTTTTGAAAGAAAGATTTTCCAAACTCGGATATTTGCGTAAATTCTGAAAATCGTGGTTATTTTGGTACTTTCAGAACTAGGGTAATTTGGTAAATTTCAAATTAGGGTATTTTGAATTTTCACAAAATAGGGTTTTCGAATACTTTTGCAAAGTAAGAAAATTTTATTAAAATCAAGGGTAGTATGGTAATAATTTTTTTTCCAAGCCGTGGCATTTTAGTAATTTTACAACCAAGGGCATTTTTGTAATTTTGTAAATCAGAGATATTTTGGAAAAATTTTCAAAATAACCTTTTGCTACAATTAAAAGGGTAATTTAGGGATTTTAAAACTAGGGTTTCCATAAAAGTACGGCTAGTCTCTTTCGGGTTTTAATTATTGGGTTTAGCTTCGTGAATAAGTCCTCTTGGTTAGGGTAAACCATTATCGCTGCACTGTAGGATTCGAGTAAAGAGGAGGTGAGTCACTCGGACCGCTTAAATACCAAACTCTTCTGAATCCACTCCTAAACATGCGTGACAATGGTTGCCACACCCTAACTCGGTGACTTACTTCACAGTTTTGTTCTTGATGCTTTTATGTCTTATGCATGTGTTTGAGTGCACTAGCCCTAGGTTCAATACATCCTAGTTCACTAATCTACGTTCCCATAAAAGCCCATCTGATCACATCTTCAAATCACTTGATGAGTCGAGGTACTTACCGTGGACTTGGTAGAGATGCAGTGCCATGCCGTAATAAAACCAAAATAAAAGTCCATATTTTGAAAAGCCCAATTTTGAAAACTATTTTCAGCCCAAAACCTCAAAGTGAGTTTTGAACTGGCTCGATACCAAACCGTAACACCCCAAACCCGCCCACGAGCCTTGATCGAATCTGGTATGTCATTGCGGAAAACATTTACGAAGAATTTATCTTAAAGGTGAAAACGTGAAAATTTGTGAACTTTAATTAAACATTGTGTATTTAAAAGCCCATTAAAATTTAGTTGTTATAAATTCCCGATTAAAACTTTTACATAAGTTATTGTAATATAAATCGATTCAAAATATTTTTCCATTATTAGCTCAATTAATAAAATAAACTTCAAACCGTAAATAAAGTTTCCCAAATACCATAAGTGGCCCTTATTACATCAAATAAATTCCCAAAATACTGAAAATATAAAATGTATAAAAATAAGAAAAACAACTTCTGCATGGGCCACCTTGTATCCACTCCAACCCGGTCCAAGCTTTATGCATCACCGTAAGGTTTGAGAAATATTGGGTGAGTCAAATGCACTCGGTGCATAGTTATTTCACATGTCTCCATACATATGGGCTTGGCCCATATCCACACAAATCCACATAATCACCATGCAAAATGCATCCCAACCCAACCTAAGTCCATCCGTTACACCTACCTTAGCAGCACCTCTTCGCTCAAGGTCGTATTAGCCACCGCTCACCTAAGTGATCCCACATATCAATCACCCACGGTGATGCACACACTATCAACCGCCGAGATGGGCACTAGCCAACACCTCCTTGATGAAGCACATAGCTACCATCAAGCGCTAATGTAGCACAAGGCTAACATTAGACCACGTACATAAATATGTACACCCTTTCCTTCGATAGTCACATCCCAAGCCCCATGTATCATGCCACAATATCATTAAAATAAGTATACATCACATGCCATCTCAATTTCATACACATACCATAGGAAAATTAATGTCATAAAGCATCGACCGATAAATCGATTACCCATTATGGGTATCCACCATCCTAGCCCTTATTTGACTATCATTCACATGATACATATTCATAATAATACATTTAAACATTCATTTAAGCATTCAAGAGACAAAGCGATAACTACGCTTGCTTGGCACAATCGATCAAATCTCAAACTCTACGTCTAAATGATTTGCACCCAACCTTGTCGAATCCTCCTACACAACCTTTTGTCAAAATCGACTAACACTAAAACCAATTATGGCCTATAGTCGAAAGTTACTACTGCCTTACCTTACGGATCTAAATCCCAAAAACCTCCACTTGCCTTAAAAGTTGTCGAAATCCCTTGATCACTGCAAATCCCGTAAACCTCCTCACGCTAGCACTACACACGTTGCTTTGAAGAGAAAGAATCACACTACCGCTTTCGGCTTTTTAAGACTTGCGACAAAAAGAGAGAGTGAGGCCACTATAAGATTCTGCTATGGCTTCTAAATGGCAAGGGGTTATTCGGCTATCCAAGAAAATATGTAGAATTAAAGTTGAAGAAAAGAGAAAGAATAAGGAGAAGAAGTGAGAAGCAATTCGGCTCAAAGAGAGAATTAGAGGAACAATTTTAGGCCAAGGAAAATAATATGAAGAATAGCTTAAAAGATGGTCACCCTATTTATACAACTCAAATTCGGACTCCTACCTCCTCTCAAATTCCACTTCCTTCTCCTATAATAACTCTTGAACACATATTCAAAATATATAAAAATAAATCTATAATTATCTTCTATCTATCAACTTAAAATAAATCCACCTTTATCAACTTAATTAATAAAATAAAATTATCCATCATTAATCCCTTATCAAACTCCTAAATCATCTCTTATCTACCTATAAAAGAATAATAAAATAAATTAACAATTATCTACTACTTATCTAGCGAAATTCAAAATAAAATCCACTTAGTCCTTACCCAATTAGAGGTCCAATTGCATCCACTACTTCCTTCTCTCTTGGCGCCAAAAGCCAAAAATAAAATACCCAACTGTCTTTCACACGCCTTGAACCTAAGACCTGCTGGAACCCTTAATCAGTAACGCCTGTGCCACTTTGCCAAGGCGCCTCTTTGTGACATAATTCACCTCAATTTCTTTTAAGACCTACTTAGCCCAAGCGCCTTCTTGTTTGCACAAAATAAAATGCCCTTTCTTGCTTCCTTCGAACTTGAACTCAGGCCCTCATTGCCGCAAGCCACATATGGCGCCCAAGCCACTCTGCCATGGCCTTCTTTTATGACATAAGCTCGCCACAATTTATTTTAAAGCCTCCTTTCCTAGCTCCTTTTGTCTTAACGCCAAAGCAAAATAAAACACGCCCATGCCGCCAACGGGATTCAACCAAGGCCCTTGTCCAGCGTCATTTCAGGCCCTAAGTGGCGATAGAAGCCACTTTACTGTGGCCTGCTTTTATGTCCAAACACTCCACAACTTTTCTTAAGGCTACCTTAGCCCAGCTCCCCTTTTTACTTAAAACCAATAATTTTCCAAAGCTTCCACCTTCATCCTAGAATTTCCAAAGCCCTCAAACACCTCCAAACACCCTCACTAAGCCCACTAACACATGAATTATGCACTAAATGCATAACCCCTAATCTGGATATCACACACACGCCCGTGTGAAGAGAGGCACACGACCGTGTAAAGAGAGGCACACGACCGTGTGATTGAGGCACATGCTAGTGTGGACCAGGGACATTGTCGTGGGAACAAGCCTTCTAACTCACTTTCCAAAATGTGCTAAAATAAAGTACAGGGCAGACACGACCTTGTGAGGGTCTCACATGCTCGTGTGCCCACCAGACACAGCCGCGTGTCCAAAACACACGTTCGTGTGGAATCCCTGAATCCCAAATTAGCCACACAGTCGTGTGGTACCAAATCACTAAAACCCTAATTCCTAAATGCACACGCCCATGTACCCAGGGGACACGGCCATGTGAAAATCGTAAAAAATCCTCAAATCGGCCACACGGCCATGTGGCACCAAAACCTATCGAAAACCCTAACTTATAAATGCACACGACCATGGGATCTGGCACACGCCGTGTGGCGCCCATGTGGTCACGAAACCACTTTGGAACCAGCCGAAAATGTTGTTCTAGCCATCAATACGGTCCCTAACCCTTACAATAACAAGTGTATATCAGAATATATAGTATTTCCCATACTGTTCAACAACTAAATACCTAAAATCAACAGATTCAAGCACACTCAAGAGATGCCGAAATGATAATTTACAAAATAAAATAGATAAGGTTCGAATCCCACACCTGTTTTGATGACGGAGGAGCGAAATTCTTCGAAATACGCACGGCGAAAACCGTTCCCAAAAAAAGAAAGAAAATAAAAGAAACAGAAAAAACCAAATAAAAAATAAAAAAAACCAGAGGAAGGGGAAAAGAATGTCCAGCCCCCAAAAATAAAAAATAAAAATAAAAATAAATAGTTATAAATATTGACTTAAAACAAAACAAAATAAAGTCTCTCCAAAATGCTTATACAAAGACTCAAACCCAAATCCTCAAGGTAAAGTAACTCTAACTCAACCACCAGACCAGCAAGCCCATTCTAACACTTAATCACACAACTAAACACAATAGCAAACCCTTCTCTCTGACCCTAACCACAAAACCTAAAGACTTCTAACCCTAAAATTCGGGGTGTTACAATATAATTATACTATGTCAACCAAACACGTCTAGCAAATTACAGCTTTTTGTAATTACAAGATAGTATAATTACTACCCTAGTAATTACGTTTTAATTCAATTTCTATGTGTTGTTGAAACAGACCCTTAGTTGCGGGAAGCTAAGATAGCGGAGCTAAGCAACTGAGGTCAAACCACTATAAAGTGTTGCATCAATTTTTAATTTTTCAATTTCTTTTTTTAATCCCCAATTCATCTCCTCTTAGTGTTTATCGAGCTTAACAATTATCTTAGATTATGGGAGTAATTTTAAATTTTGAACCAAATTACTTTTTGTTTTATTATTTTAATTACTTTCTTCATTTTTCCAAATAAAATTTAAGTTTAATTAAAATGAATATCTCTCTTATTCTTAACGGTAAAACAATAGATGTTATACTTTACAATTATAATTATAGAAAATTATTTGGTACACTATTATAGAAGAGTTTTTAAACTCCACAAGCTCCTATTAGGGGTTAACAAATATCCTATAGGGGTATAATAAAATATTTAAAAAGAAACACATCACAATTTTTAAGGTTCCTTGTGTAATTAAAAAAGTACATACCAATGTACCAAATACTCATCCTATAATTATTAGTATTGTATTTAGTCTAAATATTCATTTATTAGTATATTAATTATGATTTAAAAATTAATTTCAACCTCACATATTTATTCATATATAAATTGAGACTAAAAAATGTGTTTTAGTTAATCTTATATTCTATCAATTAAACACCAAAATCATATATTCCAACCAAATGAACTAAATAGGATAATATAATATACCTAATATTCCACCTCATATTCTTATATTCTCGTAATCCTATTATCAAATGTAATATTACATTCCTTGAACCAAATGCCACTATAATATTTTTGTCATTATTATCACTTTAGCTCACAACCTTTAAATTTTAATCAAATTGTTCTTTTTAAACAAAAAAAATCTACTAATTGTTAAAATTTTAACGATAATAAGGTGACAACTTGTGATGGTCCATATGTAATTATTACTGACGTGTATGTATTTTTTTAAAAATTATACTTTTTAAATTTTAATAAATTTTTGAATTTTTATAAAGTACATTTAGACTTTTATGTTTTTGTTTTTAAATTTTTTACAATTTAGCCTCTCTTTTTTTTTTTGTAAATGAAAACAATTTGATTAAACTTTGAAGGTTGAGGTTAAATTGATTAAAAAGAATTAGTACAAAAGTGATTAAAAGGGTAATCATTAGAGGCTAAATTTATTATGTCAAAGCTTTATTTATAATCAAGTGAAGCTAGAAAAAATTAGGGACTGAAGCTAAATTATAAATTTTTAGAAGTAAAATGCAATCTTACCATGGTATTAGTTTATAATGTTACAATTTCTAAAGGATTTAATTGAATTTTTACCATTTTAGAATAATCAATACTACGCCCTAATTATTATTAATATTATAAATCCTATTACACATGTATGCATGTGGAAATTATGGATTTAAAACACAAATATGTGTTTAAAAGTAATATACAATAAACAATAAAAAGTATGGTTTGAAATTAATTAATCATAAAAACACATGAAATATATACGATATTAAAATAAAATAAATTAAAATAAATTAAGAGTAAAATAAAATTTAAACACATAAATACATCAAATAAACAATACTAAATGCACTATTATTATTTATCATGATTTTGTCATCAATTGTGAATTAGTCTCAAGTTGACTTGTGGCACCAACTTAATGAACAACATTATTAATACTAGAAATTCTATCACACGAACATGCATGTAGAAACCACGATTTAGAAAATATGTGTGTTTTAAAATAACCTATAATGAATAATGAAACATAAGGTTTGAAACTAATAATAATAACAACACTATAAACACGATAAATAATTATTATTGGTATGGCGGTAAAGAATTTTTTAAGTTTACTTAAGAATTATTATTGTTGTAGCAAAGAAGAAATTAATTATAAATCCATTAAACACGAGTTCAATTCCTAGATATGTTAATTTTAATTCTTTTATTTAAAAACTATATAAAAGTATGAAAAGACAAAAGACCATCAAAATAATAATAGTCATTTAATAAAATGATATATTAGTTATTTAAGAGGTTGAGTGAAATTATAGGTAGTTTAAAAATCATATAAAAAAACTTGGGTAAACTTCAAAATGGCCCCTTTTGTTTACTCTAGGTTACATTTTAGTCACTTATGTTTGAAATATTACATTTTAGTCATTTTAAGTTAATGTGTTGTAATATTTTAGTCATTGAGCCGTTAATTGTTGTTAACAGTGTAATGCTGACGTGACACGTTAAATTATCATTTTAAACAAAATTTTAGGTTAAATTATACAATTGATCCCCATATCTTTTTCGTTTTGATTAATTTAATTTTTTTTCTTTTATGTTCTTTTAATTTTTTCTTTATTTTCCATTCTCTTCTGCTTCTCCCTCTATTTTCTTCCCTTCTCCATTTCTTTTAGCATAGTTTTTTTTTTTTTATGTTTTCCATTTGTTAAAACTAGTCCCAAAAGTTATAAGAACATAGAAGAAAAAAATTTTCAAATTGCTCAAAACGAAAAAATGTGGGGACCAATTGAATAATCTAACTTAAAATTTTTTTTTGAAATGATAATTTAACGTGCCACGTCAGCTTATCTGTAACGCCCCGTTTTTCATTAAATTCGACTTTTGGTAATTTTGACACAAATACTTGCCTGCTTCAATGGTTAAGTGATTTAGGTGTGTATGGGAGTGTTTGAAAAGCCTTGGGTTCAAGCCTGGGGTTGTGCAAAATTTTAGTATTTTTATAAATAAAGCCCAAACTTTGGTTGGTAGGCTTATAAGTTAAAATGTGTAAGAAATTAACAGAATGGGCCTGCTGGTCTGGGGGTTAAGTGGAGTGTTGGGAGTGTGGATGGCCCTGTGTTTGAATCTCGGCGTGAGCATTATTTTTTGCTATCACGCCCAAAGAGTTTGTGTTTAATTGAAAATCTGACAGTACGGAGAGATTTGGGGAGATGATAGGGGGAGTAGCAGAAAATATGTTCAGTTTTTCCCTCCATAACAAAAATACAATTTCTGCATTCTCCTTTTTCCCCAAACTCTGCCGTTTCTTTTTCCCCTAGCTTGCTGCCATTTTTCACTTTTCCTTCCTACCTCGATTTCGTTTTATTTTCCTTTTTTCCCTTCGTCAGCGCACATCCCTGTGGTTAGTGTGTATTCGGTAAGTCAAGAGGTATGTTATAATTCGTTTTGGGTATAGTAATGGAGTATTAAAGGTTTACTTTTTTATTATGGGACAATCAAGGAATAGTGGACTGCTTTTCGGGGTATTAACAGTGGGAAACCATTGTCTTTCGTTAAAGGTAAGGTTGTTGGTAAGTTTTTGGGAATTTCTGTTCATGATAATTGGGATAAAGTGACTGAAATTGGGCTTGCAATTATTGAATATAGGTTTCGGAGTGCTTAGGAGTGGTTACACATCAAAATCGAACTAGGTGTGTACTCGAAAATGCAAAAATGAGGTTTTGGCGAAAGCAAAAACCTTTTGTCGACGCCACACGGGCGTGTGGTCGCCCGTGTGGAAGGTTGTGTGCAAGATTATTAGTCACCATACGGTCGTGTGATCGACGAGCCAGGCCGTGCGCGAGTAACACGGCCGTATGAGGGCCGAGTGAGGCCGTGTGTGACATACGCTCGACCAATTGGGTCGTGTGGGCCACACGGGCGTGTGGGATTTTTGGCCAGGCCGTGTGGATCAATTTGGGCCTTGTGGGCCCACACGGGCAGGCCTATAGGCGTGTGAACTCATTTTTCTGAAAAACTCTATAAGGTTACACGGGTCGCCCAAGTCGACTGTGGACCTATCGTAGGGTCGGGTAAGCAATGCTTAGACCCCTAAATAAATGATCTGACTGTTTGATTTCTATACTAAGCATGTATACTGTTTTAAATGTATGAACTACTATCTACATATTAGCATGACATTTTATGTAAGTTGCATTGCATCGGGGTGGGATTGATGATATTTGGAGGAAGTATCTGAAAGGCTTTTAAGCCTGTTATCTGGCAGCTTAGCTGCAAATTTCTGACTATGTGTCGCATTCGGTACAACATGGTGTGTAGGGCTAGGTGGGTTGATTTTATCCCCACATGGTGTGTAGGGTTGGACGTAATTGGTGTGTAGAGGCTGGTGGGTAGGACTCTACTATCTGCATATTCTGTCTGAAATAGGCCAAGGCCCAGTAATATGTCTAAATCTGTATCTAAGTAGGTTAAGGTCCACACCGTTTCTGTAATAGGCTTAGAACCAAACTGTGAATATATGTCTGTTATCTAATATTTTGTGTGCATGTTTTTGTGGGGATTACACACTGAGTTTGCGAAAACTCACCCTTTTCTATTTAATCTGTTCAGGTAATCCCCAGCAGTAGATGGATCGATGCGGCGGAGGACTCGGCGGTGACCACGGTTCTAGACACTTGTTTACGGTTTATTTTTATTTATGATCTGGTTATACTTGGGTAACTTTTATGTAACATGGCCTTTATGGATTTTTTGGTTAGAATTCGGGATTATTATATTATAAAGTGCTAGTAGTAAGATAAGACACGAATTTTGAAAATAAATAAATGTTTTATAAAAAATACACGAACTCGCAAATTATGTTAAAAGCTTCCGCAACATATAATGTTTTAAGATGGATAATAAATAATTAAATGACACGTTTTGACGAAAGCCCAAGATATCTACAAATGGTTTTAACATAGTTATGTTTTTCTAAAGCGCTATCATGTGACGTTGCCAGAGTCGGCCATAACGTCTAGGCCGAGTTTGGGGTGTTATATTATCATTACACCGTAAACGGTAATTAACGGCTCAGTGATTAAAATGTTACAACACATTAATGTAAGTGATTAAAATGTAATGTAAAGTAAACAAAAGTGACTATTTTAATAGTTTATCCAAAAAATTTGTTGACGTGATTGTATTTGGTCTAAAATGATGGGTTGATTTGTTTTATTACTTACATAACGTATATTTTATAATTAAAATTGTTATAAGAATTACATTTTATACGAAGTATTGAGGTGATTTGTTATGGTGTTCACACCATGAGTGGTGCAAAAAGCCATTAAAAATAAAGGTTTTATCTTGTCTCTTTTTTTTATCTTGGAGGAGTGGCACTGGTAGGAGAAAGAGGATTCAGAGTAGGTCTCTTATAAAATGATTGCTTTTTTTTTTTTATATATATATATATAATCGAACATAAACATATATTAAGGAATGGCTTGGATGTATACTAAGTCATCATTTCTGGAATTGGTGTGCTTGGAAAATTGAAAGAATTAATGAAATTAGATTTTGAGATTATGATTGTCTTTGATGACGTTGTTTGTGGCATAAACGTGTCAAGATATAAATACTTACTGTGTATAACAAAATTTAATTTAATTAAACATTAAAAATTTAAAATTATCTAAAAATTTAAACCAAGTTCCAATCTTGTAATTATTATTATTAAAAGACTTTACTTAAACATCCTCTCTAATTGAAATATGAAAACGGGTGAAAAACATGAGATTATAAAAAATATTACATATATTTTGTAATTAAAATATTTTAAAAAAATCTATTACCAAACTATTAAGTTATATATTTACTCCACATCGTGAGTGGTGCAAAAAGCCACTAAAAGTAAAAGTTTTAGGATAATTTTTTAATAAGATGGTGGCTAATGGCTGATCTTGTCTCTTTTTTTTTTTTTTTTTTATCTTGGAGGAGGAGTATTGATAGGAGAAAGAGGATTCTGAGTAGGTCTCTTGCTTTCTTTCTTAGGACAATCCAACATAAACATATGTTGAGGAATAGCTTGGATGTATCCTGATGTGATCATTTCTGGAATTAGTGTGTTTGGAAAGTTAAAAAAATTAATGAAATTAGATATTGAGACAATGATTATCTTTGATAATGCTGCTTGTGGTACAAAAGTGTCAAGAAATGAGTACTTACTATGTATAACAAAATTTAAATATTTTTATTATTTAAATAAACACCAACAAAGTTTAAAATTATTAAAAATTTGAACCGAATTCAATTCTATAATTATTATTGTTAAAAGGGTTTTACTTGAATAATTTTTTAATTAGGTGGTGTGTTAGCCATGTGATCGTGGACAATAATAAATAATAGAAAAAAAAGTAAACAAATTTTGTGCAGATTCATTGTCACTTTCATTATATCATTTACTCCCTTTATTAAAGGGGAAAATTAAAGTGAAGAGGATCTTCAATTTTAGTATAAAATGAAGTTTTTACAATGTACACCAACGTGGATCCAGGGCTAATGGTTACAAATTTGGATTCAATTTAATTTTTATTAGATATGGTAAAAATAATTATTTAATACCCAAAAATCATGTCATAATTAAATATAATTAATTAATTAAATTTTGTAAAAACTACTTCATTTAAATTTTCTTATAATATACTTTTTCAAAACTTTTTTTATCTATAACACATTTTAAATATAAGTAGAGAATTTTAAAAATATGAAAAGTTGAGAGTAAATTTATAATAAACTGTTGTTATGTACTATTTAAAATTTCGAATTTAGTCCTTGTATGTTTGTTATTAGGAACTTAATTTATTTATTTTCAAATTTCAAAATTCAAGTCCAGTTGATAAAACTTTTTTTTTTGGTAATTTTGTTCATGTGACATTTTGAAATATAAAAGTTTCATTTGGTAGCCATGTAATTAAAAAGATGTTCTAATAATACTAATTTAAAAAATTAATAATGTTAGTAATTGGACATGAATTTTAAAATCTAAAAAGTAAAAAAAAAACTAATATTTAAATTTACAAAGAGTAGAGAGAGTTGTGACATATTTTAACCAAATACCAAATATATCTTTAGTTGAGGTGATAAAATAGAGTAAAGTCTGTGATGTTTTAGGTTTGAATCTCATCATATGTGTAACGCCCCGGTTTTCCATTAATTTTGGCTTTTGTAATTTTAAGACACAAATACCTATCTGCTTTAGTGGTGGAGTGATTTGGGTGTGTTTGGGTTGGTGTGTCTAAGAGGCCTCAAGTTCAAGTCTTAACTTGGGTAAATTTTGGTATTTTTATAACTAAAGCCTTAACTTTGGTTGGTAGGCTTTTAAGTAAAAGGGTGTAGGTAATTAGTAGAATGGGCTTGCTGGTCTAGTGGCCAAGCGGTGTGTTGAGGTTGTTGGAGGTTGGGAATTCAAATCCTTGCGCAGGCAAGGGATGTATTTTTGCTGCCAGTGTCGTGTAGGTGTTTGTGTTGGACTAAAAGTCTAATAGTAAGGAGAGTTTTAGGGAAGTGATAAGGGCAATGCTAGAAAAATCTATTCAGTTTTCTTCCCCAACACAAAAAGAAAACAAAATTTGGCTTTCTCTTTTTCCCTCTGCCGTCCCCCTCTTATTTTCCCCTCTTTTTTTGAATTCGTCCCTTCCTTGCTTGTCTTGTTGCGTTGTTGGTAGTCACACACGTGTGGTAAGTCTCGGTATGCATAGTAAGTACGATTATTTTAATTTTGGGGTTAGTGAATTTTGGGGATTTATTGTTATGGTGAAGGTTAAAGGGCTGGAGTGTGTCATCGGCATTGAAGTGGTGGGAAACGCTGTTATTTGATTTAAGGTAAGATTTTTGGAAAGTATCGGGTTTAACGTCTCGATCCAGTTCTATTTTAAACACTAATTTGAACATTGGAATGTCAATTCTTAGGTTCTGGAGTGCTCAGTGACCGTCATAGCTTCAATCGAAACCAGGTGTGTACCCGAAAATACAAAAAACGAGGTTTCGATGAAAGTCGAAAACCATTCTGTTGATGCCACATCGGCGTGTGGTCGCCCGTGTGGTAGGTCGTGTGTGCAGATCGTAAGTCACCACCCTAGTGTGATCGACGAGCCAAAGTCTTGCGAGCAACACAACCGTGTGATGGCTGGGCAAGGCCGTGTGTGACACACGGGCTCGACCAATTGGGCCGTGTGGGCCATACGGGCGTGTGGGATTCTGGGCCAGGCCGTGTGATCCACACGACCAAGGCCAATTTGGGTGTGTGGGCCACATGGGCGGGTGGGCCCACACGGGCAGGCCACATAGGCGTGTGAGCCCATTTTTCTGGAAAACTCTGTAAGGTTGCACGGGTCACCCAAGTCGACTGTGGAACTACCGTAGGGTCGGTAAGCAATGCTTAGACCCCTAAATAAATGATCTGACTGTTTGATTTCTGTACTAAGCATGTATATTGTTCTGAATGTATGATCTACTATCTGCATATTAGCATGACATTTTATGTATGTTGCATTGCATCGGGGTGGGATTGATGATATTCGAAGGAAGTATCTGAAAGGCTTTTAAGCTCATATCTGGCATTCACCGCAAATTTCGATTATGTGTCGCATTCTTTTAAATGGTGTGTGTGAAATTTGGGTGGGTTGATTTTATCCCCACATGGTGTGTTGGGTTGGATGGAGTTGGTGTGTAGAGGCTGGTGGGTAGGACTCTGATTTCTGTGTATTCTGTTTGAAATGGGCTAAGGCCCGATAATATGTCTGTTTCTGTATCTGAGTGGGCTAAAGTCCCCACCGTTTCTGTAATGGGCTCAGATCCGAACTGTGAATATATGTCTGTTAACTGATATTCGGTGTGTATGTTTTATGTGGGGATTATAGACTGAGTTTGCAAAAACTCACCCTTTTCTATTTAATCTGTTCAGGTAATCCTCAGCAGTAGATGGATCGGTGCGGCGGAGGACTCGGCGGTGACCACGGTTCTAGACATTTAACTACGATTTATTTTTAATTATGATTTGGTTATAATTGGTTAAATCTCATGTAATAAGGCCTTTATCGGAGTTTTTTTTTAAATTTGGGATTTTATTTATAAACTGCTAGCAGTAGGACAAAACGCGAGTTTTCAAAATAAACAAAGGTTTTATCAAATACACGCGAACTTGCAAATTATTTTAAAAGCTTCCGCAACACATAAAGCATTGAAATGGATAACGAATAATTAAATGATACGTTTTGACGAAAGCCTAAGATATTTATAAATGATTTTCGCATAATTAAATTTTCCAAAGCACTATCATGTGACGTCACCAGATTAATCTATAACGTCTAGGCCGAGTTTGGGGTATTACAATATGTATTTTTTAGATTTTATATAAAAACATAAAAAGATAAAAATACCCTCAAAATAATATTTGCTCCTTTTGTAAAAAATAATTTTTTTAGTAAATTCACATCTTTATTGGAACGTAGTTATTAGTGACACCAATTCCATTCAAACTTTAAAATTTAAATTTTAATATATTTATTAAAGTTAATGCCTTGCTTAGAGAATTAGTAATTTTTAATAATTTATTTTATCAAATTATAAAAATTAATTAAAATTAAATTTTATTAAGTAGTAAGTATTTATTTTATCATTTACCAAATAGCATATTTATTTTATCATAATTAATTTATTAAGTAATTATTTTATTTTTTAGTCATAAAAATGAAAATTAAATTTATGATAATAATTTAAAATCATATTCTAAATTAATTTACTAGTAAGTTCAGAACAATTATTTTAAAATTATAATTCAAAATAAAAATATTGTAACCTCTCTAACCCGATTTAAATGTTACGCCCAAATTCAAAAATTATATTGTCCACTAAAATCGTCCAGTGAGCTAACGGAGTTTATAAAATAGTCATTTTTAATACATTTATTTATCTTAGAAGAAAAAATTGTCTATTTTCAGAAAAATTCGTGAGTATAACAAAACCGTTTAAGTTATCATCTTCTTCGTAACGAAGACTACCTTTGAAAACTTAGCTAATTTTCCCGTTTATTTATTATACAAAATTCATCCATAATCTAGCAACGGAAGAGTGATAGCTACTTATATTTTTAATAAAATCGAAGTTCATGCATAATTGATTAATACCCATAGTTGAATATCCTAAAATCAAATTAAATAGCATGCATGCTATAAAAATCTAAATCCTAAGTCCCTTGCCCCAATTCATGTAACCTCCCAACTCCACCTAGACATGAGACCCAAATTATGAAGATTATATTAATCACCAAAATGACTCAATAAGTTATCAGAGTTTTGAAACAAGTTATTTTAAAACAATTTTTTATTTTAGAAAAAAAACTTAGCCTATTTTTAGGAAAAACCTATCGCTTAAAAAAAACGATTTAAATTTGACATTATATGTACAATGTTTACTTTTGAAAGCCTAGTTTATTATCAATTTATTTAATACTAAGTTCTATTTATAATTTAGCAACGAAAAAGAGATATATGTTTATGATTTTAAAAAATTAGGGTTCATGTGTAACTATTTAATAATCGTAATTAGATATCCTAAAATAAACTAAATGTCATGCAAGCTATACATAAAATAAAATAAAATAAAAACAACATACTCAATGTCCCATGCCACAGTTCAAAATAATATAATACAATCTCTAAATAATAAAGTATCAAGTAATATATCTAAAATATTTTAACAAAATTGAGCCAAGACCCTCTGGATGCCGAGTCCGCACCCTAACCTAGCGGGTTATCTGTAAGGATGAAAATAAAAAAGGAATGAACTATGATGCTCAGTGTGAGTTCAATCCCAAGCAAATCAGTACAACCAATTAGTCATACAAAATCACATCAGATGAAATAAATCACAACAACAGTTTCAGAATAACGGAATATCATATCAACACAACAACATATGTATATACATATATATCATCTCAGAAATCTCAGATTCGTTTGCACATGCTTTGTGAATGCAACATAGTTTCGGATTTAACAGAAAATATCTTACCCTACTGCTACACACCATAGTAAGAGTTCCCTAGAACTCGTTCATCCCTACACACCGAGTTGTGGTTAAACCACAAAAGTTGTAGGTTAATACACTACCAGATGGTTGTGAATGCATAACATATTTGCAAATAAAAGCTGTTAGATAATGGGTGGGTGAACCACTAATGTTGCAGGTTAATATGCTGCCAGATGGTTGTGAATACACAACGTGTTTGCAGATAAAAGTTGCCAAATAGTCTGTGGATAATTCACCAGAGTTGCAAATCATTAATCTGCCAGAACTTCCTCCTTCTCGAACCTGGGCTTACAAGGGGAAAGAAGCAAGCTTTAATCATTGGGCTGCTGCTTATGTCTTAATAAGTTTTCACTCCTAATAATATAAATTCCAATGTGGTTTTTATCCTAGTTTGTTGAAATTAAAAAGAAAAAAATGGGAGAGGAGTGGATAGAACATATGACCTTTAAGGGGTGTTTTAACTACTTAACCATGAAGCATAATTCTTTACTTGGTTAAATTTTTTTCAGTTAACCCTATATATTTTGGGGGTAAAACAATTAAAAATAAAGCAATACAATCTCTAAGTAACAAAAAGATCAAATAATAAAGCTAAAATACTTTATTAGAAAAAAATAAATTTGAGCTGAGACCCGTTTGGATGTTGTGTCCGCGTCCTAACCTGGTGGGTTATTTGTAAAATGGAAATAAAAGGGAGTGAGCTATGAAGCTCAGTGTGAGTTCCATCGTAAGAAAATTAGAGCAAACAGTAAATAAAACATACTAAGAAGCAACAGATAGAATAATCACAATCACATAGAAATTCAAAGTATCAGTTTTTCAAATCAACTCATCAATACAATATGGCAGTATTCACAGTTTATGTATGCATGTGCTTATGAATGTTAATGCAATTTCAGTATATCAAAAGATAGATCCTACCCAACTCTGCTACACATCACAATAGGAGTTCCCTTAAACTCCAATAACCTTATACACCGGGTTGTTGTTTAACCACCAATGGTTTGTAGATAAACTGTTAATGGCTGCAGACATACAACAAAATTTACAGATGAGAACCACCATTGGGCTGTGGATACACAACAAAATTTTGCAGATAAAATATGTTACTGGCTGTGGATGCACAACATGTTTGCAAATAAAAGCTGTCAACGGGTTGTGGATGTACATCATATTTGCAATTAAAGGAAAATACTGCCAATGGTTGTGGGTGCATAAATAATTTGTAGATAGACTATCGATGGTTATGGTTTGCACAATAAATTTGCAGATAAACTGTCAATTCTTCCTCCTTACATATCATCCCGCCCCATGCAATGTAATATAGCATGCTTATAACATATCAATACGATAGCAATTAATATACTTATAACAGTTCGATACGGTATGTAACGCCCCAATTAATTTATTTATGCTTCTGTAAATTTTGACACAATTGTGTATCTGCTTCAGTGGTTAAGTGTTCTTGGTGTGTGTGTAAGGTCTTGGGTTCAAGTCCCATCTTTGCCAAATTTTTTATTTTTGGAGCCAAGCCTTATCTTTTTTCTGGGTTTATATAAAATTTTCTGTAAGTTCATAGCAGAATGAACCTGCTGGTTCGACTGGTAAGGGATTGGTGTGTTGGAGGTTTTGTGTTTGAATCCCTAGGCGAGCGTGGGTATTATTTTTTCTTGGTTTCTTGTTAAAGTCTTGTTGCAGTTGGATTCAGAGAAGTAGATTGTTAGTGGGGAATAATCTAAGGATTTTGGGAGTTATCTGATTTTAATTTCTTTTTCAAAATTTGTTTTCCTTCTCTCCTCCAAAGAAAAAAGTTCTGACGTGAGTTTTCTTCCTCCCTTCTTTCCCTTTCTTTCGTTTTTTTCCCTTTCTAATTTGTTCAAAATTTTGGTTCAATTCTCACATTGTATTTCAGTTTGTGGTACTCTTCGGGTGTTTTCGGTAAGCTATGTGGTATTTTCTCTCCATAGTAGCGTACTTGTTGTTATAGGGAATTTGATTTCTGTAAATCTGTGATGTAAGAGAAGGGTGTGAACGATGAATTCTTGTTCTGGTAGTTTTAAATCGCGCTAGTGTTTGTGCGCTTTATCGATAAATTTTGTGCGTTATTTCGAGTTTTATGTCGATTCATGAATTGCTTGCTAACTGGTCAATGGGATGCTGTTTATTAGGTTTCGGAGGGCTCAAGTTTGCTGTAGCTTCTTGAACAAATCAGGCGTGTACCCGAAACGCAAAAAATAAGGCTTTAGAAAAAGTTAAAAAATAAATCTATCGGCATCACACGAGCTTGTGGTCGCCCATGTGGAAGGCCGTGTGCGAGACACGGCCGTGTGGTCGACGAAGACTTGGTCCCGTGCAAGACAAGAGCATGTGGTGGCTCAAGTGTGGCCGTGTAGACTACACGGGCCAGGTCAGGTTGGGCGAGTGGGCCACACGGGCATGTCTTATGGGCGTGTGATTTTGGGCCAGGTTGTGTGGGCCACACGGGCAAGGCAAATCTGGGCGTGTGAGCCCATTAAACTAAATTTTTCCAGTCGCATGGGTCGTTTCGCTCGACTATGGGCCTACTGTAGGATCGGTAAGGACTAGCTAAACCCTAAAATTATGTGATCTGATAGTCTAAAATCTGTTCTGAGGTTGATACTATTATGCATGTCTGGTTATTATGTTAGGTTTATATCTATTATATGTATATAAGCATGCCAAATCTGTATATCTGTATATGATTTGGGTGAGATTTGTAAATGAGGAGGAAGTATTCTGATTGGCGTTAACTGCCTTTATTCTGGCAGCTTGGTTGCATATATTCTGATATGTGTCATAGTGGTACAATATAGTGTGTAGGGATGGGTGGGTGTTTTTAACCCCACATGTTGTGATGGGATGGATAGAGTTGGTGTGTAGAGGATGGGGGTAGGACTTTGCATATCTGAATCTGTTATCTGAATCTGAATCTGTATCTGACTATGTACATAACTCTGTATGTTGCATGCTTAATTCTATTAGGTTACACACTGAGTTTACAAAAGCTCACATCTGTTGTCTGTTTTGTCTAGGTAATCCACAGACTTAGGCGGATCGGTGTGAAGGAGACTTAACGGTAACCATTCGACTGTCAACAACTTAACGTTATTATTTCCTGATTTTATTTAAGATTTTGGTTTCAATTGAGAGTTTGTACTTTTTGGAACTCTTTGGAATGTATGGACTTTTAACTGTTGGTTTTGGTTTCGTGTTCTCGATAATGTGCATACTTTGTTAAAACGTTTTATTTAAAAAAATAATGACGATTTTACGCAAACAAAGGTTTTCTTAAAAACAGCGTCTGTATTTTCAAAATTATAAAGGTTTCAAAGCTTCTACTGTAATAAATTTTTGGCAAATGAACAAACTAATCGATGTTTTCAGTAATTTTATAAATATACGCAAATTTTGAAATATTTATGGTTTATTAAGTCAACACCATTTTCAAAACCCATTCCTTGTGACATCTCCGGATTTGGCCATAACGTCTAGGTCGGGTTTGGATTATTGCATTTAGTGGTATTAGAGCCAGGTTGCAAAACTCGATTTGTAAATTTTGAGTTTTAAAATTTTATTTCAAAAAGAATTGGTTTTCAAATATTTTTGGATAAATTGGGGAAGTATGTGGTACACCGAGTCTCCGGCACCGATTCTGTAAGTAGTTCTGAATTTTTGATAGAAAACTCTGAAAGTACTCTTTGAAACTGTAATGAGTAGTTAGAGACTGAAACCTTTGGAAACAATTCTAAACTTCTAATAATTATTGCATAAAACATCTGCTAATAAATACTGAAACTGATGCATGCAATTTTTAATGTAGAGAAAACTTGTATTATACAATGAGCACTTGTGGAAGTCACGGACGTGGTATTCGAGGCCAAGGTAGAGGCAGTAGGGGGCTCGAGTTGAGTTTTTCTCTCTGGGCAGTATTTCGAACTTGGATACGAGTGAGACACCAGTTTCTCCTACTACTGAGACTAAGTCTCAAAGTCACTCGGCTAGGGATGATGCACTATCCCAAGCTATGTTGAGGATCTTAGAGAGGGTCGCTGGACCCTATTCTAGAACTGGGGTTAGGGGTCAGTAACTGAACGACTCCGGTCCAATGGTACAGAGTTATTTAGAGGTGTTACTAGAGTCGCCCATAATGTGGTTGGGTATTGGTTGGAGGCCATCGAGAGGATCATGAATGATCTAGACTGTACTCCAGAGCAGAAACTGAAGGGTGCAGTCTCTTTGCTTCGCGATGAGGCTTATCAGTGGTAGTTGACAGTTTAGGAGGGTACACAGCCGGATCGTCTGAGTTGGGATTTCTTTAAGACTACCTTTCAGAGTAAGTATATGGGAGCAAGCTATGTGGATGCTCATAGGCGTGAGTTCATGAATCTCACGCAAGGCAATAGATCAATGGCCGAGTATGAGGCCGAGTTTGTGAGGTTGAATCGCTCCGCTCGAGGCATGGTGGCATCTGAGTACGAGAGGTGCATTTATTTTGAGGATGGTCTGAGAGACAGTTTAAAAGTATTGATTGTTCCACAGAGGGAGCGTGAGTTTACAGTGCTGGTTGATAAGGCGAAGATCGCCAAGGATGTTGAGCACGTAGAGCGCCAGGATATGAACCGAAAGAGGGGTAATAATAAGAGGGATTTAGAGCCCTCTGGTTCTACTCAGATGCCTAAGAAAAAGTCCAGACCTGATGGGCCTATTAGAGTAGAGGCTCATGTTGCTCCTACTGGGATTCAGCTGTGCGGTGGTTGTGGTAGGCGCCATCCGAGCGAGTGTTGCAGGAGGATAAGGGCTTGTCTGAGGTGTAGGTCATTAAGCACCGTATTCAAGAGTGTCCACAGAGGGCTGATCAAATGCAAGCTTCGGGACTAGGTTTTGTGCAGCCTTAGAGGGCAGTCAGTAGCCACCTAGGGGCTATGGACAAGCTAGGGATGGTAATGGTATGGGTCGTGGGCAGAGAGCACCGACCAGAGGTACTGGTTAGACTAAGGTGAGACAGCCTGCACTGGTTTATGCTGCACGACACCGAGAGGATAGAGATGCTCCTAATGTCATCACTAGTACGTTTTTTATATTTGATGTGTCTTATATTGCTTTGATAGACATAGGTTCTACTCACTCTTATGTAGCTAGCACTATATCTGAAAACCTAGGGATTCTTGTTGAGAGTACTTCTAGTGAGAGTACTGTACTAAGTCCATTGGGGCAGTCTATTCGGGTTAGTAAACACTATAAGGATGTTTTGTTAGTGGTACAATGGGTTGTCTTCCTAAAAAATCTGATGGAGCTTCTGTTTGAGGAGTTCGATTTAATTCTAGGTATGGACTAGTTGGTTGAGCACCGAGTCAGTTTAGACTGCGCATCTAAGAGGGTCATTCTGAGGACTAATGATGATATGGAGGTGGTGGTGATTGGTGAGCGTCGAGGCTATTTGTCCAATGTGATATCCGCTTTTGTGGCTAAAAATTAGTTCGAAAAGAGTGTGAGGCGTACTTGGCTTACGTCAGTGTTTCTAATTTTGGGGACGCTTCTGGGGATATCAGAGCAGTGAGAATTTTTCGATGTCTTTCTTGAAGAGTTACCGCTTACCTCCGAATCAAAAGTTGAGTTTAGAATTGAGCTTCTTACCGTCGTAGTTAGGGGTGCGTTCGATCGAATCGAATCGAATCGAATGAAAAAATTCGAGTTCATCACCCTATACTAAATGGCACCGAAAGAGCTTACTGAGCTCAAAGCTCAACTTCAAAAACTTCTAGATCGTGGTTTCATCCGTCGCAGATATCTTGATACCAATAGGGCACCAGGTGAGAAGTAAAAGTTATTTTGGGAATGTTAAGAAGAATGATGGGACCATGAGAATGGGGAAAAGTGGGAGGAGTAAAATTTGCAAATAAAAGTTTTGAGGGTTTTTAGAGTAAAATTTTGAGAAAAGTAAATGCAATTATTCGAGTTATTCAATTCAAAACTTAACTCGATTAACTCGAATAATTGATTCGCTTAACTAAATTGAATTTTTTCGATTTTTTCGAGTCGAATCGAGTTTGCTCACCCCTAGTCATAGTATATCTCGTTGAGAAGAAGAATGATGGGACCATGGAATGTGCATCGATTATCAACATTGAAGAAGTTGACTGTGAAGAATAAGTACCCACTTCCGAGGATCAATGCCCTGTTTGATCAGTTCCGATGGGCTTCAGTGTTTTCTAAGATATATCTTAGTTCTGGGTATCATAAGTTGATTGTTAAGGATGCTGATGTTCATAAGATTGCATTTAGGACTCGTTATGGACATTACGAGTTTTAAGTGATGCCTTTTGGTCTAACAAATACTCCGACGGCATTCACGGATTTGATGAACCGAGTCTTTTAGCCTTATTTAGATCAATTCGTCGTGGTCTTTATCGACGATATTCTGGTGTACTCTAGGAGTAAGGATGAGTATGATGAGCATCTCAGAGTGGTGCTTCTGATTCTTCGTGAAAAGTAGCTCTATGCTAAGTTGAGTAAGTGCGAATTCTAGATTACGATAGGTAACTTTCTTGGGGCATGTGGTGTCTGCTGAGGGGATTCGTGTTAATCCGAGGAAGTTTGAGGCTGTATTTGATTGGAAACAACCTAAAATGTATCTGAGATCCGCAGTTTCCTAGGTTTGGCGGGTTATTATCGGCAGTTTGTTGAGGGGTTCTATCTGATTGCAACTCTCTTAACTAAGATTCTGCGTAAATGGTGTTTCGTTTGCTTAGACTAATGCGTAGCAATCGAGCTTTGAGAAGCTCAAGTCTGTTTTGACTCAGGCTCCTATTCTCATATAGCCTGAATCTGGTAAGAAGTTTATGGTCTACAGTGATGCATCACATGTCGGTTTGGGATGTGTTCTGATGCAGGATGGTAAGGTTGTGGCTTATGCATCCCGACAGCTTAAGACACATGAGGGAAACTATCCGACGCATGATCTCGAGTTACCTGCTGTGGTCTTTGCGTTGAAAATCTGGAGGCACTATCTGTATAGTGAGAGGTGTATCATCTACAGTGATCACAAGAGTCTCAAGTACGCTCCTTACTCAAAAGGAGTTGACTCTTAGGCAACGCTGATGGATTGAATTGCTTAAGGATTATGACTGCACGATAGAGTATCATCCTGGTAAGGCCAATGTGGTGGCCGATGCTCTAAGTCATAGAGCAATGACTGATCTGAGGATAATGTTCGCTCACTTTAATTTGTTTGACGATGGGAGTCTGTTAGCCGACTTGCAAGTTAAGTCGACTTGGATTGATCAAATTCGAGTTAAGCAGTTAGGGAATGAGTCTTTGAGTTTGCGGTTTCGTCAGGTTAAGAGTGGCAGTACTTTGGATTTTAGGTTGAATAATGAGGGTCTGCTATGATTTCGAGGATAGATCTGTGTACCGAGTGATTCTGATTTGGGGCAGTCAATTCTGAGGAGGCGCATAGTAGCCCTTATGCTATGCATCCTAGTGGTAATAAGATGTATCACGATCTTCGTGAGCTATACTGGTGGTCGAGTTTCAAACGTGAAGTTACTGATTTTGTTGCTCGTTGTCTGACGTGCCAGCAAGTTAAGGCTAGCATCAGTTGCCTTCGGGTTTGTTGCAGCCAGTTAAGATTCCCTTGTGGAAATGGGAACGAGTGACGATGGGCTTCGTTAGTGGGTTGCCCTTGACACCCACTAAGAAAGATTATGTTTGGGTCATCGTGGATCAATTGACCAAGTCTGCTCACTTCATTCCAATTCGGACGGACTATTCTCTGCAGAAGTTAGCGAAACTTTACATTTCTGATATTGTAAGACTGCATAGGGTTCCTATTTCATTATTTCTAATAAAGATCCTCGTTTCACATCTCGATTCTAGAAGAAATTACATGAGGCTCTGGGTTCGAGATTGGATTTCAGTACTGTGTTCCATCTTCAAACCAATGGTCAATCTGATAGGGTGATTCAAATATTGGAGGATATACTTCGGAGGTGTGTGATAGATTTTCGAGGTAGTTGGGAGGATTATCTGTCGCTAGCTGAGTTCACCTATAATAATAGTTTCCAAGCTAGCATTCAGATGACACCTTACGAGGCTTTGTATGGTCGTAAGTGTCGTACTCTGCTATGTTGGACTGAGATGGGTAAGCGCCGGGTTTTAGGTCCTGAGTTGGTTTCTGAGACTGAAAATAAAGTTAGACTGATTTGGGATCGTCTGAAGGCGACTTTTGATAGGCAGAAGTCTTATACAGATCTAAAGAGAATAGATATTGAGAATTCTGTGAAGGACTTCGTGTTTCTTAAGATTTCTCCATAGAAGAAGGTTCTGAGATTCAGTCATAAGGGCAAGTTGAGCCATATGTCTATTGGGCCGTATCAATTCTGAAGCGCGTGGGACTGATTGCTTATCAGTTGGAGCTACCCCTAAGTTGGACCATATTCATGATATTTTACATGTCTCAATGTTGAGGCGATATCGGCCTGACCCATCAGTTGAGGAGATTGAGGTTAGGCCAACTTGATTTTGAGGAGGAGCCGGTTCAGATTCTGGATCGAGATGTTAAAGTTCTGAGAAGGAAGTCCATTCATTTAGTGAAGGTTCTGTGGTGGAATCATGGTACTAAGGAGGCCACGTGGGAACCTGAAGACTCGATATGTTAGCAATATCCTCATCTGTTCCAATCAGGTAAATTTAGAGGTCGAAATTTCTTTTAGGGGTAGAGTTGTAATGCCCCAATTAATTTATTTCTGCTTCTTTAAATTTTGACACAATTGTGTATCTGCTTCAGTGGTTAAGTGTTCTTGGTGTGTGTGTGTGAGGTCTTGGGTTCAAGTCCCATCTTTGTCAATTTTTTTTATTTTTGGAGCCAAGCCTTATCTTTGTTCGGTAGGTTTATATAAAATTTTTTATAAATTCATAACAGAATGAGCCTAATGGTTCGAGTGGTAAGGAAACTGGTGTGTTGAAGGTCTTGTGTTCGAATCCCTGGGCGAGCGTGGGTATTATTTTTGCTTGGTTTCATGTTAGAGTCCTTTTGGAGTTGGATTTTGAGAAGTGGGTTGTTAGTGGGTTAGTAGGGAGTAATCTGAGGGATTTGGGAGTTATCTGATTTTAATTTCTTTTTTCAAAATTTTGTTTTCCTTCTCTCCTCCAAAGAAAAAAGTTATGACGTGAGTTTTCTTCCTCCCTTCTTTCCTATCCCTTTATTTTTTTCACTTTTTAATTTGTTCAAAATTTGGTTTGATTCTCGCCTTGCATTTCGATTTGTAGTACTCTTCGGGTGTTTTCGGTAAGCTATGTTGGTATTTTCTCTCCGTAGTAGCATACTTGTTGTTATAGGGAATTTGATTTTTGTAAATCTGTGATGTAAGAAAAGGTGTGAACGATGAATTCTTATTCCGTTAGTTTTAAATTGCGTTAGTGTTTGTGCGCTTTATCGGTAAGTTTTATGCGTTATTTCCGGTTTTATGTCAATTCGTAAATTGGTTTCTAACTGGTCAATAGGATGATGTTTATTAGGTTTTGGAGTGCTTGGGTTTGCGTAGTTTCTTGAACGAATCAGGCGTGTACCTGAAACACAGAAAATAAGACTTTGTCAAAAGCCGAAAAACGAATCTGCCAGCGCCACATGGGTGTATGGTCGCCCATGTGGAAGGCCGTGTACGAGACACGATCGTGTGGCCAACGAAGACTTGGCCGTGCGCAAGACATGGGCATATGGTGGCTCGAGTGTGGTCGTGTGGGCTACACGGGCCAGGTCAGGTTGGGCTTGTGGGCTACACGGGCATGTCCGATGGGCGTGTAGATTTTGGGCTAGGCCGTGTGGGCCACATGGGCAAGGCCAATCTGGACATGTGGGCCCATTAAACTAAATTTTTCGTAGGGTCGCATGGGTCGTTTCGCTCGAATGTAGGCCTACTGTAGGGTCGGCAAGGGCTAACCAAACCCTAAAATTATGTGATTTAATAGTCTGAAATCTGTTCTGAGGTTGATACTATTATGCATGTCTAGTTATTATGCTAGGTGTATATCTATTATATGTATATAAGCATGCCAAATCTGTATATCTGTATATGATTTAGGTGTGATTTGTATATGAGGAGGAAGTATTCTGATTGGCGTTAACCGCCTTTATTCTAGCTGCTTGGCTGCATATATTCTGATATGTGTCGTAATGGCACAATATGGTGTGTAGGGATGAGTGGGTGTTTTTAACCCACATGGTGTAATCGATGGCAGAAGTTGGTGTGTATAGGATGGGGGTAGGACTTTGCATATCTGAATCTGTTATCTGAGTCTGTTATCTGAATCTGAATTTGTATCTGACTGTGTACATAACTCTGTATGTTGCATGCTTAATTCTGTTGGGTTACATACTGAGTTTACGAAAACTCACATTTGTTGTCTGTTTTGTCCAGGTAATCCACAGACTTAGGCGGATCGGTGTGGAGGAGACTCAGAGGTGACCATTCGATCGTAAATGGCTTAACGTTATTATTTCTTGGTTTTATTTAAGATTTTGATTTCAATTAAGAGTTTGTAATTTTTGGGACTCTCTGGACTGTATAGACTTTTAACTGTTGGTTTTGGTTTCGTGGTCTCGATAATGTGCATGCTTCGTTAAAATGTTTTCTTTATAAAAAAAAAGACAATTTTACACAAACAAAGGTTTTCCTTAAAAACACGTCTGCATTTTCAAAATTATAACGATTTTGAAGCTTCTACTGTAATAAATTTTTGGCAAATGAACAAACTAATCGGTGTTTTCAATAATTTTATAAAAGTACGTGAATTTTGAAATATTTACGGTTTATTAAGTCAACACCGTTTTCAAACCCATTCCTTGTGACATCTCCGGATTTGGCCATAATGTCTAGGCCAGGTTTGGGGTGTTACACGGTAGCAAATAATATGCTTATAACGGATTAAAACGGTGGCAATTAATATATTTATAAAATATCAATACAATAGAAAATAAAATGATTATAATGGATCAATGTTATAACAATTAATATGTTTATAACAAATCAATATAGTAGCAAAAGACATGCTTGTCATGTGTTCAGGTTAACGGTATCATATGACATGCTGAACATACAATCAATAATACAACTGTAAAAAGCATATATTATTCACATCTCATGCATATAAAATAATAATTCAGTCATTCAGATCATCCATTTCAATACTCTTATTATCAGGGGTTCAATTGAAAGAAATAAAACTCTAAAAATAGTTTAAGGACTAAATTGAACAATTCATTAAATTTTAGGAAAAATTATAAAATAAAGATCACACGATCGTGTGGCCAAGCCGTGTGAGGTGCTATAGGCCATGTGGAAAGCTTACACTGTCGTGTGGCCGAGCTGTGTAACAGACTATGACCGTGTGGAAATTGCAAAAATTAACCTACATGAGAAGACATGGCCATGTGGTTCACAAACTAGCCTAGGGTTTCTACGGTACATGGTTGTGTGGTCCACTGTTGGAAAAATTCGATTTGAAAACGGTTTTCTTACACAGTAGAAAATTAGAATTTTGAAAATCGACCCAGTTTTTTATTTTTATAGCAATAAACTTTAACCGATATCGTACTTGTGTTTTTGAATTAAGCGAATCCTTGATGTTTTCTGTCTTTCAACCAAACAATATTCTCCGCTATTCTCGTATCACAAACTGTTTCGAGTGTAGGCTCGAACCAATTGAATCAAAACACAAAACTAAAAAAAGTTTATTTTCTTTTTTGGGTGAAAATGAAACTCTATATTTTTTAATAGAAATCGGTAGAATTGTTATTCTGGAAAAATATATTAAATAGTTAAGAATAAATTCTCTCTATTTTTTGGCAAAGTAACAATCTCTATTTTTCGGCAAAGTAACAATCTCTTAAAGTTGTGTAAATAGCTGTAATACCCCGGGATAGGGGCTATTTTGTTGTGGCATTATTTGCATGTTATTGGCCTGCTATGTTGTTGTTCTTGATGTTTTGGGGCTTAGTTGTAAGCTAGGGGTAAGCCAGAGTGGTAGGAAAAATTTCAGTTTTTAAGCTTAGGTGAGAGGAGCTGAGGAAGCTGGGGTTTAAAGGTTTTATTTGGTAAATGTTAGCACAAGTAAGGAGTTGGTGGAGTGGCAGGATAGGCGCCACTTGAGGCTTGTGTGTGTGACGCCACTTGCAAGGGAGGAGGTCCTGTGTTCAAGCTGCAGAATGCCCACATTTTGCTTCCATTTTGACGGCATGGAGGGGAGAAGTTATAGACAGTTCAAACTCTGCCATGGACCAAGTCAATCACTTTGAATGGTGGGTGGAGAGTGATTTTAGGAGGGAGACTTGTTCAAAGTGATTTGAATGAGTAGTTGTGAGTGTTTGGGGAGTGGTGGCCGAATATTGGAGAGATTTTGGGGGAGTGGCCAGTTGGTAGGTGTAGTGGGAGTGTGCCGAATTTTACCTTGGCATTTTGGTGTTTTGGTCAAAAGTTTAGTAAGCCAAAATTCTTTCCTTTTTTGTCAATAGCCTAAGCCGAATTTCAAGAAAAACTCTTTCATTTTTGCTTCTTGAAATCGAAACCTCAAGCAACTCTACTTGCCGAATTTTGCACTTGTGTTTTCTACATTTTGTGTTTGTGGCCGAATGTTCTTTCCCATTTCTTCTTCTATCTTCATTCATGTAAACCAAAGCACCTCCTCTATTCATCTTTTATTTTCTTTCTTTTCAAAACTCCTTAGCCGATTGTCTCTATTTGTTTCTTCCCATTTCTCTTAAGCCGAAACCCTCCCAACTTGTCCCTTCAAACCTCCTTTTTCTTCTCTCAAACCCCATTGTCGTAGCTTCTATTTCTTCTCACCTCTACTCTCCCTTACTTTCCACTCAAGCTGTACATAAGCGTGTTAAACACCTTGGCCGAATCCATTTTCCTTCTTGTTTAAGTGTTGGCCGAATCTCTTCTCTCTCCTAGTGGTTTTCTTGTGGCCGAATTTTGGTGTGGTGTTGGTTCTCATCTGGTGTTTTGCAATCGTTGAAGAAGGTGAGTTTTTGGCCGAAAGGCTATCCCTTTCCTCCCTTATTCTTTGTTGGTTTCGATTTGGATAAATGCCGATTTTGGGTATTGGTTGAAGGGAGTTAATCTTTTGTGTTGAATTGATTTCAGTATAGAGCCTTTGGATTTTGGTGGCAATCAAGTGAAGCAGTCATCATTGGTTGATCGTTTGGTAAGAGTGGTAAGAGTAGGTTCTTTTATTAGTTTAGTTTTCATTACACCAAGTCTTCAAAGGATTAACCGATTTCTTGTTAGGGTGTGGCCGCTTGACTAAGGAATCATTTTGTGGTTCGGGTTTTGGTAGGAAACCAAACCAAGGGTAAGGTAAAGGTTCAAACGCTAACCCCTTTGGTTTAATGGTTTTGGCCGAATGGTCTAGGTGCTAATTTCGTGTTTGGTCAATTTTAGGAGCAAGGTAATCGAGGGATTTAAACCAGTTCTTTGGGATTAAGCTTGCGTTATAGCAGGTGTGTAAACTAACACACTTTTTACTTAGTAATATATTTAATAAACCTGATTGTCTATTAAGATCAAAAGCAAGATGAGGATTGATATGATACCCGATGGGTATGTACGCGGATTCGGTAAGTCCATTTCATTACAAGATCTCAGAGTGATATATGATATCATGATTTATGGTGTATGTATTATGAGATGCCATATTAAGCATGTGAGCATGATTGCATGAGTTGCACGATTTGCATTAGTATGATATGTTATTGGGTGATATGAGAAGAGGGAATATGAGATCCGTGTCTTTGGGACACCGTGAGGTTTGGCACCTCCAAAGGGTTTGGTACCACGATTGATTATTATGGCTTTGGGTCACCAGAGGTTTGGCACCTCCGCGTCTCGTCCCAAAGGGCTTAGCACCACGGTGGGTTGGCCCTACGGTTGATATTACGGATTGACGCTAGTGATTTGGTATCACACGATGGGTTGGCCCCATCATATGATTCGTGGATCGCGTCACCGGTGATTTGGTATCACACTTGTGTCTTTGGGACACCGAGGTTTGGCACCTCATAGCGACTCGTCCTCGTGGTTTAACACCACCGTGGGTTGGCCCCACCGTTGAGATACGGATTGTCGCCATGATTTGGTATCACATGGGTTGGCCCCACGATTGATTATTCGTGACTTTGGGTCACCGGTGGTTTGGCACCACATTGATGGATATCGTGACTTTGGGTCACCAGTGGTTTGGCACCACCGGTGGTTTGGTACCACACGGGTAGAAAAGGTGTTACGGATGGTTAGGATCGGTGCATTAATTATGTTGCTTTGTTATGATGTGTGTTAGTATGTTGCATATCGGAGAGGGATTTATGCACTGAGTCTTACGACTCACCTTCTCCCTTATCATTTCAGGTGACACTTAGATCGCAGACACGGAGCCGAGTGGACTCGAGGTGACCATGCCATGAATAAAAGTCGGATTTGCACTGATTTTAAACTTGGTACTTTACTTTATTTATTTCCATTTGGTTTTGTTGGGTTGTAAAAGGCCTTTTTAAATTTTACTTTGGGTGTTCATATGCTTAAATTTGATTTCAAATATGCCTTAACAAATAATTGGGTTAATATTGAGTAAAACTTGGAAAGATAAGGTTTTCAAAACTACAAAGCGACATGTTTTAAACTTTACCATCGGGTAACCCGCTCTAATTTAAAATGAATGCAACTCGAATGATTTCCAAATTTAAACTAAGTTCAGAATGTTTTCAAGCAACTAAAAAGGATAAACTCGAATTTCCAAATGATATAAATTGATTTTACTATTAGACTCAACTAAGTTTTCAAAATTCCCGGGTTTTCAAGTACACTATCGCTTTTTAAACAATCACGCCAAGTTTTCTACAAGAACAAAACATACGTAAGAGTTTTCATCAAACTTTAACCGAAAACCTAAACCTCTCAAATACATTTTCCTCAGAGCATACCGATTCGATTGTGGTGTAACGGCGGGTTTAGGTGTTATAATTGTGGTATCAGAGCTAAGTTCAAAGGCTCGACTGTGGGCTCGACGCCCAAAATGTTTTGAATTCTGGTTTTAAGTGTCTTGGTTTTAAAGAATATGGTTTGAAGGCATGGCACCGAGACTCCGGCACCAATCCGTCCAGGTAAGTACCCCTTATTATTGCTCGATATTTTGATGTGATGTGACCGAATGACTAGCGGTAGTAAACTACTTTAGAAACTGAAACCAATAGGACTCTGTGGACTTGTGAAAACAAACTTCTTTAATAAGCACTATTCATAAGACTTTACTTTTAAACAGTGGAATAATTACTGATGCATAAAATTCTTTAAATCAGACAAGTAGAGATCTTAGTCATGAGCGCTAGAGGTGGACGTGGTCGTGGACGTGGTTGAGGTAGGATGACAGTTTCTGAACCCGTAGGATCTGGATTGAATTGCTAAAGGACTACGACTGTTCGATTCAGTATCATCCGGGCAAGGCTCATGTGGTGGCGACGCATTGAGCCGTAAGGTTGTTGCGAACTTAAGAGCGATGTTTGCCCATTTGAGTTTGTATGACGACGAAGTATTCTCGCAGAGCTGCGAGTTAAGCCTACTTGGGTTGAGCGGTCGAGAGAAACAGTTAGAGGATGAGGTTTTGAGTGTGCAGAGGTCACAAGTGCGTAATGGTGGTTTGGAGGGTTACTGCTTTGTCTAGTGATGGAGTCTTTGTTTTCGGGGAGAGCTTGTATCTTGAGGATATTGAGTTAAGGCGGAAGATTCTTGAACGCATATAGCGCCCCTACGCTATGCATCCCGGAGGCGATGAGATGTATCGGGATCTAAAAGAGCGCTTTTGGTGGTAGGGTCCAAGAGGAAGTGATGAGTTTGTGGGAAGTGCTTGACATGTCGAGAGGTCAAGGTCAACATCGATTCTCAGTCGAGGTTGCTTCACCGATGAAGATTCCTCGATGGAAGTGGGAAGGATAACTATGGATTTCGCGGTGGATTACCGCCACGCCAAGCAAGAAGGATTCAGTTTGGGTAATTGTAGATCGTCTGACTAAATCAGCTCACTTTATCCGGGTGAGGGTGGATTACTCACTTCAGAGGTTAGCGAAGCTGTATGTGTCAAAGATAGTGAGGCTGCACGGTGTGCCAGTATCGATCATCTCAGATAGGGATCCCAGATTTACGTCGAGGTTCTGGAAAGTGTTGCATCAGGCTCTGGGTACACGGTTGGATTTCAAAGACGGCTTTTCACCTCTGATCGACGGGCAATGGAAAGGGTTATTCAGATCTTAGAGGATATGCTGAGAGGTTGTGTTCTGGACTTCAGAGGTAGTTGGGAGGAGTTTCTGCCATTAGCCGATTTCGCCTACAACAATAGTTACCAAGCAAGCATTAAGATGGCACCATATGAGGCGTTGTATGGTAGGAAGTGTCACTCACCTACTTGCTGGACGGAGTTAGGTGAACGTCAGTTGTTAGGACCAGAGTTGGTTGTTGAGACCGAAGATAAGGTTAAGTTGATTCAGGCTTGATTGAAGGAAGTTTCGGACCGGCAGAAGTCTTATGCCGATCTTAAGCGGAGAGATATAGAATTTACTGTGGGAGATCAAGTTTTTCTGAAGGTCTCGCCATGGAAGAAAGTGTTGAGGTTCTGAAGGAAAGGCAAGTTAAGTCCAAGGTTTATTGGGCATAAAGGTACCGAGACGAGTGGGACCGTAGCGATCGCCTTGAGTTGCCGCAGAGCTAAGTCGATTCACGACGTATTTTACGCTTCGATGCTTAGGCGATATCGCTCGATCCATCGCACGTGGTAGCGATGGAAGAGATCGAGGTAAATCCAGATTGGACCATGGAGGAAGAACACATGCGATTCTAGATCGAGATGTGAAGGTTCTGCGAGGAAGTCTGTGCCTTTGGTAAAGGTACTATGGCGTAATCATGGCATGGAAGAAGCTACGTGGGAACCCGAGGATGTGATGAGACAGCAATACCCGCAACTCTTCTGACCAGGTAATTTCGGGGCCAAAATTATTTTTTAAAGGGGGTAGAACTGTAATACCCCGGGATAGGGGCTATTTTGTTGTGGTATTATTTGCATGTTATTGGCCTTCTATGTTGTTGTTCTTGATGTTTTGGGGCTTAGTTGTAAGCTAGGGGTAAGCAGTGGTAGGAAAAATTTCAGCTTTTAGGCTTAGGTGAGAGGAGCCGAGAAGTGGGGTTTAAAGGTTTTATTTGGTAAATGTTAGCACAAGTAAGGAGCTGGTGGAGTGGCGGGATAGGCGCCACTTGAGGCTTGTGTGTGACGCCACTTGCGGGGAGGAGGTCCTGTGTTCAAGCCGCAGAATGCCCACATTTTGCTTCCATTTTGACTGCATGGAGGGAGAAGTTGTAGGCGGTTCAAACTCGCCATGGACCAAGTCAATCACTTTGAATGGTGGGTGGAGAGTGATTTTAGGAGGGAGACTTATTCAAAGTGATTTGAATGAGTGGTTGTGAGTGTTTGGGGAGTGGTGGCCGAATATTGGAGAGATTTTGGGGGAGTGGCCGGTTGGTAGGTGTAGTGGGAGTGTACCAAATTTTACCTTGGCATTTTGGTGTTTTGGTCAAAAGTTTAGTAAGCCAAAATTCTTTCCTTTTTTTGTCAATAGCCTAAGCCGAATTTCAAGAAAAACTCTTCTATTTTTGTTTTTTGAAACCGAAACCTCAAACAACTCTACTTGCCGAATTTTGCACTTGTGTTTTCTACATTTTGTGTTTGTGGCCGAATGTTCTTTCCCATTTCTTCTTCTATCTTCATTCATGTAAACTGAAAGCACCCTCCCTCTATTCATCTTTTATTTTCTTTCTTTTCCAAAACTCCTTAGCCGATTGTCTCCATTTGTTTCTTCCCATTTCTCTTAAGCCGAAACCCTCCCAACTTGTCCCTTCAAACCTCCTTTTTCTTCTCTCAAACCCCATTGCCGTAGCTTCTATTTCTTCTCACCTCTACTCCTTCTTTCTTTCCACTCAAGCCGTACATAAGCGTGTTAAACACCTTGGCCGAATCTTTTTTCCTTCTTGTTTAAGTGTTGGCCGAATCTCTTCTCTCTCCTAGTGGTTTTCTTGTGGCCGAATTTTGGTGTGGTGTTGGTTCTCATCTGGTGTTTTGCAATCGTTGAAGAAGGTGAGTTTTTGGCCGAAAGGCTATCCCTTTCTTCCCTTGTTCTTTGTTGGTTTCAATTTGGATAAATGCCGATTTTGGGTATTGGTTGAAGGGAGTTAATCTTTTGTGTTGAATTGATTTCAGTATAGAGCCTTTGGATTTTGGTGGCAATCAAGTGAAGCAGTCATCATTGGTTGATCGTTTGGTAAGAGTGGTAAGAGTGGGTTCTTTTAGTCTATTAGTTTAGTTTTCATTACACCAAGTCTTCAAAGGATTAACCGTTTTCTTGTTAGGGTGTGGCCGTTTGACTAAGGAATCATTGTGTGGTTCGGGTTTTGTAGGAAACCAAACCAAGAGTAAGGTAAGGGTTCAAACGCTAACCCTTTGGTTTAATGGTTTTGGCTGAATGGTCTAGGTGCTAATTTCGTGTTTGGTCGATTTTAAGAGCAAGGTAATCGAGGGATTTAAACCGGTTCTTTGGGATTAAGCTTGCGTTATAGCAGGTGTGTAAACTAACACACTTTTTACTTAGTAATATATTTAATAAACCCGATTGTCTATTAAGATCAAAACAAGATAAGGATTGATATGATACCCGATGGGGTATGTGCACGGATTCGTAAGTCCGTTTCATTACGAGATCTGTAGTGATATATGATATCATGATTTATGGTGTATGTATTATGAGATGCCATATTAAGCATGTGAGCATGATTGCATGAGTTGCACGATTTGCATTAGTATGATATGTTATTGGGTGATATGAGAGGAGGGGAATATGATATCCGTGTCTTTGGGACACCGTGAGGTTTGGCACCTCCAAGTGGTTTGGTACCACAGATTGATTATTGTGGCTTTGGGTCACCGGAGGTTTGGCACCTCGCGCCTCGTCCCAAAGGGCTTAGCACCACAAATGGGTTGGCCCCACGGTTAATATTACGGATTGACGCTAGTGATTTGGTAACACACGATGGGTTGGCCCCATCATATGATTCGTGATCATGGTCACCAAGTGATTTGGTATCACACTTGTGTCTTTGGGACACCGGAGGTTTGGCACCTCATAGCGACTCATCCTCGTGGTTTAACACCACCGGGTTGGCCCCACCGTTGAGATACTGAGGATTGTCGCCAGGTGATTTGGTATCACACGGGTTGGCCCCACGATTGATTATTCGTGACTTTGGGTCACCAAAGTGGTTTGGCACCACATTGATGGATATCGTGACTTTGGGTCACCAGTGGTTTGGCACCACCAAAGGGTTTGGTACCACACGGGTAGAAAAGGTGTTACTGATGGTTAGGATCGGGTGCATTAATTGTGTTGCTTTGTTATGATGTGTGTTAGTATGTTGCATATACCGGGAGGGGGATTTATGCACTCAGTCTTGCGACTCACCTTCTCCCTTATCATTTTAGGTGACACTTAGATCGCGGACACGGAGCCGGGTGGACTCGAGGTGACCATGCCATGAATAAAAGTCGGATTTGCACTAATTTTAAACTTGGTACTTTACTTTATTTATTTCCATTTGGTTTTGTTGGGTTGTAAAGGTCTTTTAAATTTTACTTTGGGTGTTCATATGCTTAAATTTGATTTCAAATATGCCTTAACAAATAATTGGGTTAATATTGAGTAAAACTTGGAAAGATAAGGTTTTCAAAACTACAAAGCGACATGTTTTAAACTTTACCATCGGATAACCCGCTCTAATTTAAAATGAATGCAACTCCAATGATTTCCAAATTTAAACTAAGTTCAGAATGTTTTCAAGCAACTAAAAAGGATAAACTCGAATTTCCAAATGATATAAATTGATTTTACTATTAGACTCAACTAAGTTTTCAAAATTCCCGGGTTTTCAAGTACACTATCACTTTTTAAACAATCACGCTCAAGTTTTCTACAAGAACAAAACATACAGAAGAGTTTTCATCAAACTTTTAACCGGAAACCTAAACCTCTCAAATACATTTTCCTTATAGCATACCAGATTCGGTCGTGGTGTACTGGCTGGGTTTGGGGTGTTACAATAGCTGTACCGGTGCCATCTATTTATAGGAAAAGAATATAGATCCCTTGTTGAGTTGTAGTGGTTTATTTCAAGTAGAAAAACAACTTCCTACTTAGAGTAAAAGAGTGGTGGATGGCACACCATAGTATTCCTATTAGGGATGTCGCTCCATTCATGTTACATGAGGGGTTTTGGTCGTCTCTCCCGTCAGCTCTAATTATAAATACTTCCTAAGCCTTTTTATTGACCAGTACTTTGTAATTTGATCCAATCTGATTCAGTTTTTCTATTTCCTAAAATAAACTTTATTATTCATATAAAATAATTTTATTATCCCTATTTTACCCCCAGCAAAATTTTAAAGATTTTACCCCTGGTAAAATTTAGACGATTTTGTCCATGGTAAAATTTCGAGAAAATATGTTGAATATTTCATAGCTCAACATATTCTCTATGATCTAATAGTTTATTCTCATTTTCAGGCTTCAAAACAATCCAAAAATAGAAACTCATTCTTTCGATCATTTTTTAAGTAATCCATATAGGATTGCAAATTTTCATTTCCATTTCCATTTTTGGAAACCTACATTCATTTCCAAATGATTTCATTTCTCCATTTCGGAGAAAACCATAGTCATTCCTGAATGTTTCCCATTTCTCCTTTTCTATTCATTTTGTTCATTTCTATGAAAACACACAATTCATTTCTAGTTTCAATGATCTTGTAGAGCGACTGATTGGACATATGTAGTTGAGGCTCAAATGATTTATAGTTAAGTTCTGACTTTTCGCCTATTAATTATAAACTCATTTAGTCACAAAGTCATTGCACTATATTATCGTGACTGAGCTCTCCCCGGCATACCATTACGAAAGACTCTACTCAGTGCTCGTCCAATGACCTTTTCATTAGCGTGTTACCCTCATAGGATATCCTTAATATCTTTTGGGATAATATCTATTCTCCAAATATGATCCTATTTTGTCTCATGACAACCATTACATCTTCCTTCACAAAAAGCCAATCACTATCAAATAGTGACCAAGTCATCCATCAAAAAGATGAACGACTCATGGCCACATTCACTTTTATTCAACCATGTAATGCCAATGAGAGGATACCATTTACCCAAGTTTTGGACTATGAATTCCACTATTGTGAATGACACTACATACTACAGAAATCATGCACCCAACACACAAACTTTTATTTCCTTATTTTTTGAGCTCAGGCTTTTGCTTACATCAAAATGTACGAGTCACGCATACATAATCCACCATCCACTCAGGATTTAGGTATGCTATGCTATCAATGTCTGATCTGTTGTAATTCGGTGTAGCAGATTAAACTATTTTTTGCACTTAAGGAGCTTGAATACAATCATTTTTATTCTGTTTTAATCAAGTTTTTATAAGTTTAGTTTACATTCAATAAAAAGTGTATTTTGAGTCTTTTATTGACTTTAGGGGACAAATAAGGCCTAAAGGTGAGCTAACCTATTTAGTGAGTGTGCAGGAGACCATACAAGGGCATAGGAACTCAACACTAGTTGATATGTTACAACACGAGGGATTCGAGGTCACAACATAGGGAGCAGACTGTAGGAATTCCCATACTGGCTTTGGTGTTGCGACACTGCCATGGGATGTCGCGGCACACCCCTGAAGCTACCCTGAACTTAAGCATACTGCCTTCAATGTTGTGACACAGGAACTAGGGTGTCACGACATCAACCTTATACGGAAAATACTTACGAGCCAGGGGTGTTTTGATCAGCATAATCAAAATTTAAACACGAGAGCATCAATTGACCTAGGGTTGAGGACAACGACAACCCTAACTCCATAAATAGACAATTAAACACTTGTTAAAGGACAGTTTTGATATTCTAATTTTTTCTTTATAAATTTTGTCTTTAGTTTTTCCTTTCTTTTATGCTTTAGGTTTATTTCAGTTCTTTTCTATTTTGTGTTATTCGAAGAAGCTAATTTATAAATTCGAACCAAAATTTATGGATTTTGTGCTTACATCAATCAATACAATTCAAAATTCTTTAAACCTTACTCTTTATTTGTAACACCCCAAACCCGGCCCATGCGTTTCGACTGGATCTGGCGTGTCACGGCTTGTACATTGAAAACTTTTGCCTTGTTGGTTTTGGAAGTCGTAAATTAATTAGAAATTATTAGAGTAAATAAGTGACATTTTAAAAATAAAATCTTATATTAGTTTTATTAAGTATAAATAAACCTTGACATAAAATTTATAAGTTGCATAACATTGAAAACTTCTTAGTTGAATAAAAACTAGGGGCCTTAAAAAAATCCCAAATAAAAATAAAATAAACTTAAAGAAATCCCGAAATAATTTGTAGAAATAAAACTTGATGGCCCCTCGAGTCCGCCTCGGCTCCCATGTTCACGATCTACTGCTCACCTGAAATGTTGGGAAAAATAAAAGGTTGAGTCACCAAGACTCAGTAGTGTAAATCCGAGAACACATAAAAAGGCTTGAGGCCCACAAACACATTATGAGCCTTGGCCCGTATACAAGGGTAACAAAATATGCAACATGGCCCATCCCAAACCTATGAGTCCATCCTCTACACACCCCCGTACCAACCATCACACCGTGGGGATTTCTACAATCAACCCTCCATCCGCTACACACCATATCGACAGCTGTGCTGCCTGTCATAAAGACCGATCACTATGTGACCTATGTGGCGAAGCCACCGATCACTGTGCGACCTTAATAATATATCGACAATTTGTCTTTTGTCATAAAGACCGATCACTATGTGACCTATGTGGCAAAGCCACCGATCGCCTCACGACCTGCTCCCCTTCCGTGAATCAATCAATCCCATTCCATGCATACATGCAAGAATTAGAACATTAAACTATCTAAACAGATCACATATTTTTACATACTTGATACACATAGAAAGTTTCTATGATTACGCACTGCATCCCTTGCCTACCCTTTCGGGTAATACGATCGCTCATATAGCCTCATTTTCGCTTTTAGCCCATAACATACATATAATTCAGATTAACTAATGTGATAGAGATCTACACACCTTTTCCGGCTTTTAGCCCATAACATACATATAATATAACAAAGCTTATGTGTCAAGAATCTACACACCTGATTATCGATAAAACGAGGCTTTCTATATCGACGCTATCCTTAGTCGACACAACTGCTATCTACCTAAGGTGTTGTTCGAAGCCACCCACAACCAATTGGCCAATCTCGAACAGCAATGATTCGCTCGTTTCTTAAACTTAGAGATTCTTTCTTTTGCCTGATCCATATTTAATTCCATCATAAATCCTTATCAGAGTTACTATAATAATATTTAATCGTTAATCCTCCTTATAAAGTTAAAATCTTGTATATAATGATGAAATATAATAGAAATCTAGGAAAATCTTCTTACATTAAAATCCCAAATTGGAGACTTATGAATTTCGACTTTTAGATCTAGTCGACTAGGCTTCCTTTAAATCCCGACTTGCCGCCCATCATAAACCATTAAACTATTAGCTTTCGATTTTTCCTTTTCAAAATCGGAATAGATTATGAGAACTAATCAAAATCTACTCTTACCTTAACTTAGAGATTCTATAGTACTAGAGAGAAAATTCGACAATGTCAATGGAGGATTTAAATGTCTGAGGTATAGAACAATTTCTCAAATAGGATGAATAAAATAAAACTATATAGATTTGCTTTTTAGAGAAGGAAGAGAATAATGGAGTTTTCACTTTTTAGAAGAAAGAAGAGAATAATGGAGTTTTCGCTTTTAGGAGAAAGAAGAGAATAATGGAGTTTTGGCTTTTAGAAGAAAAAAGAGAATAATGGAGTTTTCACTTTTAGAAAAATTGAGAAAGAAATTTGGAGAAAAGAAGCTAAGGAATTTTGGCACAAAAGGGAGAGGATTTAATGTCGAAACAAGGAGCTAGCCCCCTATTTATAGGAAATTCGCAACCCTTTGCCATGTAGTAGTGGTTTCTTTACTCCTCTCGTTGATGGATTCTTGGCCATCACTCTCTTTTAGATAAATTCTAACTTTTCTCCTTTATCTTAATCTACTAGCTCATCTAAAAGAGACTTAATTATCTCTAACTCCTACCTCCTTTATCAAAGATATTATCCACATATTTTAATCATTAAAATCCTAAATCTTAGCCTTTATCTTTATTATCCATATAAAATAAATTCCTAAATAATAGCCTTTATCTGCTTATTATCCACATATTTTAAACATTAAAACCCCTAAATTTTAGCCTTGTTGCCATCCACTCCACCTAATCCTAATGCCCAAAATTTAGCTAACTTAAATTAAAAGAATTGGGCTCCATGAAACTTAAATTTGGGCCCCTTGCTCCCTTGTGTGGCGTCACCTCCTAATATTGGGCCACAAGCCCACTTTGGTATTTTAAACATAGATACTACCTTTTAAACCCTATAATGCCCAAACAGATAATTTTAATCAAGGCCTCTGCCTAAGCCTGAGCCCAATTAGGACTCCTAACACTTAAATTAACTCATTCCACATATTCACCCATTAAACGCATAGGCCCAAAAATTTAGGATGTTACATTATTTATTCTTTATGCATTCTTATTTTTTATGTTTATTGTGTTTATGAGATCCATGAGGAACTAATCCTCTTATGGGGATTAACGAGTGGAGGTGTGATTTACTGATTACTATGTAGGGTTTTCTTAACAGATCAACAGTTTAGGAGAGGAAGGACTTAAACCCTAGGCTTGATGACCTTAGAAAGTTATTTGGGTAGGAATTAGCCCAAAATTGGTATGGCCTATCCGTGAACACCTTAGCCTCAAATCAGTTTGGACTATGAGGTCGAGAGATAAATAGTTCTTGCTGACTTATTAGTTTAGTGGAAGATCGAGATATCCTGCTAGGTTAATGACTAGTTGATTGAACAGAAACCCAAAATAGGGATTAGTTATAATCACCAAAGCGAGCTAATCACCCATAGCTAGAATTGATAAAATTTATAAATTAGTTTTCTTAAGTTCTTTTTATTTATGTTATTTTTCTCTTTATTTATAAAACCCCAAAAAATTCTATTTATATTTTGTTGTATTATGATTTATTTAAGTACTAATTAGATCTATTTGTGTTTAGGTTAGAATTAATTTAGTACTCGCCTCCCATGGGTACGATCTACTTACCAATTTCGTTGTAACTATATTACAACTTGACCCGTATACTTGCGGACACCGCTTATTTTATATCTTTTATGCAGTATTCTTACTCTGAACGTTAGTACATCTAGAGCTAGTCAACGTCATAAGTGAATAAATCCATAAATAAATTCAGGATCTATTTTGCTTGGGTCTTGCCCAATATAGTGTCAGTCCAATCAGTCACATCAATGTCTCTATCTTTTGGGAGTCATCCACTCCGATGTCCAAGGCATCTCTCTAATTGGACTTGATAAATGACATATTAGCCTTTCAATCAATTTGCTCTTTTTTTATTAGACTAAGGATATGGTTAGGTTCATCTACTAATACAAGTTGTCTTTCCATACTACGATCCGACCACATAATAACGCTTAGTATAAGTTAAACATTAGACAACCAATAAGCAACACTTGCTTCCATTTCACTTTGCGTGCAAAAACCATGTGAGGACAATATAAAAAGTATTAATGCAATTCATGAATAATTTTTTTAACCAACTATTCAAAAAAAATTAAAAGTGTACTTAGACAAAAATACAACACTCAGGGCACCAAATCCAATAGTATGCCCTTGTGGCAGACCATGTGGCCCTAATTCTAGGCATGGTTTGCCCGATTTGCTTGCTAAAGAACACGCACCTTTCACTGAGAGTCCAATCGACGTATCTTGTGATTAAATTTGATCCGATTCACCTAAACCAGGTCTTTCAATGAAAAATTCGCACGAATTAACATTGGGTATCAAGATTTAACCAGATTAACGAAGATTTTGGCAAGATCCATAAAAGATCATTTAATCAATCGCAAGACTAGTGCAAATAGAAATTCTACAAATATTTAAGATTAAACACTGGAATTAGATGAACTTACAGATCCTTTGGAAAAAGATTAAGGATGTTATTTGACAATACCGCTAAGATTTCAAGAATGAGGTTGATCCTATACGAGAAAGAAAATATTCAATAGTAAAAGATGAAAAATATGATGTAAAGGAGATGAAAGAAAAGAAAGATGAAAAGAAATAGGGAGAGAAAAGAAAATTTCTAATTGGTGTTTGAAGAGAAAACAAAATCCATGTGTAGTCAGGAAAAATTAGACTAAATACCTAAGGTTTGGGAACACTAGGGGGCTACAAGTAATTTTCCCTTATTGTTGAAAATAAAAGGTAATGGATGTGGAATTTGGGCGACTCAAAGTCAAGTATGTAAGGGGGAAACTAGCGTGTTAACCATTATGCCTAAGGCTTATTTCTTGTTTAGTTTTTTCTTCTAATAATATTTACTTTAGTGTGGTTTTTATCCAAGTTTGCTGAAAATAAAAGAAAGAAATGGAAGAGGAGTGGCTTGAACCTAAGACCTCTAAGGAGTGCACTAACTACGTAACCACCAAACCTAATTTATTTATTAGTTAATTATTTTAATTAAAGCCCTATATTTTGGGGTCTGACAAATATTTTTTTCATACAAATTGAATGTGAATATCATTTTTTATACAATGTCTAGAACCAGGGGTGGATCTAAAAATACAACTTAAGGGGAAAACTTATACTTGTATTGTTGAATACATATTTTTTTACTATTAATTTTCATGTATAATTAATCAATAATTAAAATATACATATGTTAGCTCGATAATTCAACTCAAAATCACCAAAAGGAGGGTGAATTAGCCTCTTAAAAATTTGTAGTTGCTAAGAAAAGGATAGAGCCAATGAACACTTCAATTTATAGTGGTTCGGCCCCAGTTGCCTACTTCATTACCTTAGCTCTCCACAACTAAGGATTTTCCCAAAATCATTAATTTGATAACCTTTGAGGACAATGTTTAACTTTACAATATCCCTTAAGATTTGTACCCAAAATCTTAATATTGCAACTCCCTCAAAGTCTCTACATAAACCTTAAGACTCAAACCCTCTTAAAAAGTAAATACGAGTAGCAAACTAAGAAGTAATCCTCACTAGATCAGAATGTTTGCCAATTAAGCACAAATAAACAAGAATACCTTTGAGCTAAAGACTAGCAATGAAGGCTTACAAGTGTGTACAAGGAAAGTATGAAAGAATTAAGCACTAAGATTGTATTGACTAATCTTTAAGATTGATGATCTCTCTTGTTGTTGTAGAACCTTTGGAAGATGATATTTATACACTCTAATTCATTTCCAACCGTTGTAGTTGTTGGAAACATGAATAGAGCCGTTGGGGGATGGAAATACCAGATCATTAAATTCACCTACAACAAAAGGTATCGATACTTTTTTCTACGAATATTGATACTATTAGCATTTAATGCCCGATTTAGTAATCGTTAAAGTTAGTTTACAATGATACCAAAAAAATTTTATCGGTACCTGGTAAAATGTATAGATACTTTTTGAAAAGGTATTGATACTTTTTGTAATTGATTGAAAATAGAATGTCAATTTAGTATCGATTTTAGAATAGGTATCGATATTTGAAAACTATTGATACTTGGCCAAAAAGTATACCTTTTGGCATGAAATAATACTAAATTTTTTAAAACTCTTTTAACATGATTGAAAATATTTAACTCAATTGAAACTATTTTAACTTGATTTTATTAATTTGCTAATTTTGTTCAACTTTAACTTTTATTCAAAACATTTTTACTTGTTATATCAAAATATTATCAAATAAAGGTAGGTTTAATAATCTCCCCTTTTAATATAACAAAATATTTGGTTTTTTTTTGAATAAATTGCCCCTTAATAAAAGTCATTTTCAATTTAAAGCTTAAAAGATTTGGCATAAGATCAAATTTGACGTTCATTTTACTTTAAAAACATAGTCACTAAATTTGGCATAAAATCAATTAATCATAACCAATCAACCATTAAATTTAGCCTTCTATTATCCCCTTTTTTTATATAAAAAATAATCAAATAAAGCTTAAGAGGAAAAGAAAGTGGTTAGTCCAAAAATAGATATTAAAAATAAGGAACAAGTGAACTACTATACCAAGTAAACATTAAGGTGCAATCACATAGAATTTGCATTAGTGATGTTCTCCTTGAAGCAATGCACATTTTCCTACAAACATAGAATTAATTTTTTTTTTTTTTTTTTGGTACCCAATTTCTTTTAGGTCCATAATTATTAGTTTCTAAGATTCTAGTCCCTTTAGGTATCCATTTAGAAAGGATATCCTTATCTTTAGTAGTTATGCACTTTTAACAATTTTTCTTTTGTAAAGACTTGGAGAACATCTCTATAAAGTTATTTTTAACAAATTTTTGTTTTGAATTTTCTCCTCTTTCAATCCCTTTTCCAAAACTTTGTTAGAGTGAGTTTTTTCACTCTTAAGCAACTTAAGTTGCTTTTGATGATCATCATGAACTTTAGAAAGTAAATTATCCAAGTTACAATTATTTTTCTCAAAATCATTTATAATAACTTGCATATCATTTATTTTACTTTCAAGTTCATGCTTAACTTTAGAGAGTGAACTATTTTCATCTTTTAGTTTTGGAATAGTTTTATTATATTTAGAAACCATTAATTCAAACTCCACGCCTAATTCATCATAGGCATCTTGCAACTCATCAAAAGAATAAGAATTTGAAATTGATGAGTTAGAAATTACCTTAGAATCATTAATGGTCATAAGGCATAGGTTGACTACTTCTTGATCTTCATCATCAAATGAATCCTCCTCACTCCAAGTAGTAACATTGGCCTTCTGTTTTTTGTTTGTTAGACCCCTTTCTTCTTCCATTAAGGACAATCATACTTGTTGCGTCCCAGTTTCTTGCATTCATAGAAAATAATGGGATTTTTCTCCTTGGTAGATTCAAGCTTTAATTCATTCATCTTTTGAAATCTTCTTCCTTTATTGGACTTGAACCTCTTGAATCTCCTGGTAAACATTTTCATCTTTTTGTCTTCATCCACCTATTTACTTGATTCACTATCTTCATTTGTGGTAGATTTTAGAGCAACGCCAACTTTCTTCTTCAGCCTCTTCGTTAAGTCTCATCTCGTGTGTAAGAAAAGAACCGATGAGCTCATCCAATGTCAAAGTTTCTAAATTATTTGCTTCTTCAATTGAGGTCACCTTGGCTTATTATGATTTAGGTAAGCTTCAAAGCATCTTCCTAACCACCTCTTCATTTGGATAAGTCTTCCCATAAGACTTCAATCTATTTATGATGATTGTAAACCGATCAGACATCTCCTTAATATCCTCTTCGGGCTTCATCTTGAAAGTTTCGTAGTTGAGTGTAAGGATTCCAACTTTAGACTTCTTCACTTGGCTAGTGCATTTATGGGTGACTTCAAGCTTATATTATTTCTCCTTGATGTTTGAACAAGAAGAAACTCTACTATACCCATTCGGACCAAGTGCACAAAATAGAATGTACATTGCCTTGGCATTGAGTTGAATACTTCTCCTATCTTTCTCATTCCATTACTTCTTGCTTTTTGGAACTAAAAGCTCTCCTTCTTGTTTGGATAGAATTGAAGGATCATCCATAATAATGTCCCATACAACAATATTATTAGCTTGGATAAACAACATCATCCTAGTCTTCTAATAGGAATAGTTAGCACCATTTAAATAAGAAGGTTTAGGAGATAGATTGAAATAAGGAGGAATAGATGCCATTGTTGTAGAATGAGTTGATGATCATTTGAGCTTCTCTGAGGATATTCTCTTGGTTGTAAAACCATTTTTAGAGACAAGTTCTAATACCAATTTTTAGCTCAATAATTAAACTCGAAATCACCAAGAGGGAGTGCTTGGTCTTTTAAAAATTTATGGTTTCTAAGAAAAGGATAGAGACAATAAACACTTTAATTTATAGTGGTTCAACCTAAATTTCCTACTCCACTACTTTAGCTTTCCACAACTAAGGATTTTCCCAATTTCACTAACTTGATAACTTTTGAGGATAATGTTTAACCTTTGAGGACAAGATTGTCTTCACAATCTTCATAGCAAAAATGCACCCTCAGTAGTAGATGTTGAAATAGAAAGAGCCAACACAAGTCGAATTAATTTCTCAACAAGCAAGTAAATGACTGACTTTCATGTCTTCGCCAACTCTTAGCATAATTTAGGAATTGAGGACAAATTTTACAAAGTTGTATATTGACAAATATCAAGCTCAAACTGTTCTAGTTGGCATTTCAAAAGTATTAGAATAGAAATATGAGAGAAAACCAAACCTTAGAAAATAAAGGACAAGTTCAAAAAGAGAAAACCTAAATGAAAAAAAAATAGATCCCAAGCAAATATATGAGTTTCCAGCAGCCAAAGTAGAAAAAATAGTAGTGACAGTACAAAGCTCAAAAACATTCGATTTGCCACAATAGAAAAGATGTAAAAACCACTAGCTCTATTATGCTCAAAAATTCAATTGTCCTTACAGACACCGATGGCCACAAACAATACCAATCCCCTTCCTAAATGTCGACCAAACCAAATTGACCATCGCCCTCAATCAAACCCCCATCACTAATCCTCTCAGCTCCCCCTAGTCCGTCAATGCAAGGAAACCAAAGCCACCCTCAGATCAAACATGCAAGCCTACTCCTGTATCCCCACCCTTGATTGTAGGAAAGTCAACAACAAATCCTTTCTCGCACAACCCATGCACCCTTACACCAACAACAACCACCGTCAGAAGCCCCCCAACACAACTGAAGAGTAGAATAGCCCGAACCCAAAGGATCAAGCCTCATTACCCATAGTCTACCAACCCTCCACCCATCCATTCTCACTACCCAGCACGATCAAACCCCCGGCCTAGAATCGTAACATAAAAGTCAAAGAGAAGAAGCTGCTCAAATCGCAGCCTCTCGATCAAGAAATAAAGTATGATGAATGGCCTCGAAACCATCTTCAACCTAATAGGAATCACATTTCTGTTGAAATCCCTCCTTAGACATCAAGTGTGTGGCATTGTTACCATCTCGTTTCACAAATTGAAGTCGACATTCATTAAAAGGCTACACAATTTCTTTAATGACCCAAATTAACATGCTAATTTTTTATTTGTCAAGACATGCAGATTAGAGTTTTGTAATGAACTACCATAATTTGAAATTCAAATTAGGATTTCCAAGTTTAAGCGAGCTTATTCTCGAACAAAGTAGCATATTTTTCTTAGTTTTTCACAATTTTTAGATTTTTAGTTAATAAGTGTAAATGTCTCGTTTTTCTCATTTTATGATCAAATTTGGCCAAATGTGTCATTAAAGGGCCTAACATGTGGTTGAGTGGTGTGGGGATGTGTTGGAGGTTGAAACGAGTGAAAATGGCACCAAGGAAAAGGTATCGCGATCCCCATACCTTGGAATTGCATTACCTCCAACGGTATGGTAGATTGGAGAGCACTTTTTAATGGTATCGTGATATCCACCATTCAAAGAAAACCCTAAGGTTCAAAACTGCCCAATTTATCATGACACCGACATTGTGAGGAAGACAAAATTGGACAAAATGGTAGTTTTTGTCCACCCGATCCACCAATCACCCAAGGCTCGTGTAGGGGCAATTTTTGAAATAGAAATTCATCAACATTCAGCCTAAAACAAACAATTTTGGCTAAGGAGGAGACACACACACATTATTTTAGTTTTAGCCTTAGTTTCTCTAGGTTTTCTCTTTGTAACGCCCCAATAAATTTATTTCTTCTTCTGTAAATTTTGACATAATTGTGTATCTGCTTCAGTGGTTAAGTGTTCTAGGTGTGTTTGTGTGAGGTCTTGGGTTCAAGTCCCATCTTTGCTAAATTTTGTTTTTTTTGGAGCCAAGCCTTATCTTTGCTCGATGGGTTTATATAAAATTTTTGTAAATTCATAGCAGAATGAGCCTGCTGGTTCTAGTGGTAAGGGAACTGGTGTGTTGGAGGTCTTGTGTTCGAATCCCTGTGCGAGCTTGAGTACAATTCTTGCTCGGTTTCCTATTAGTGTCTTGTTGGAGTTGGATTCTGAGAAGTGGGTTGTTAGTGGGTTGTCCGGAGTAATCTGAGGGATTTTGGGACTTATTTGATTTTAATTGTATTTTTTAAAATTTTTTTTTCCTTTTCTCCTCCAAAGAAAAAAGTTCTGATGTGAGTTTTTTCCTCCCTTCTTTCCCTTTCATTTATTTTTTCCCCTTTCTAATTTGTTCAAAATTTTGGTTCGATTCTCGCCTTGTATTTCGATTGTGGTACCTTTCGTGCTTTCAATAAGCTATGTTGGTATTTTCTTTTCGTAGTAACGTACTTGTTGTTATTGATTTCTGTAAATCTGTGATGTAAGAGAAGGGTGTGAACGGTGAATTCTTATTCCGGCAGTTTTAAATCGAGCTAGTGTTTGTGTGCTTTATCAGTAAGTTTTGTGCATTATTTCAGGTTTTATGTTGATTCGTGAATTGGTTGCTATCTGGTCAATGGGATGCTATTTATTAGGTTTCGGAGGGCTTGGGTTTGTTGTAGCTTCTTGAACGAATCAGGTGTATACCTGAAACGCAAAAAATGAGGCTTCAAAAAGCTAAAATGAATCTGTCGACTCCACACAGGCGTTTGGTCGCCCATGTGGAAGACCGTGTGTGAGACACGGCCGTGTGGTCGACGAAGATTTGATGTGAGCAAGACACGGGCGTGTGGTGGCTCGAGTTTAGCCGTGTTGGCCACATGGGTCAGGCCAGGTTGGGCGTGTGGGCCACGCGGGCGTGTGGATATTAAGCCAGGCCGTGTGGACTATACAGGTGTATGGGCCCATTAAACTAAATTTTTCCCTAGGGTCTCATGGGTCGTTTAGCTCGACTGTAGGCCTACTGTAGGGCCGGTAAGGGGTAACCAAACCCTAAATTTATGTGATTTGATAGTTTGAAATGCTCGAGTTTGATACTATTATGCATGTCTGGTTATTATGCTAGGTGTATATCTATTATCTGTATATAAACATGTCAAATTTGTATATCTGTATCTAATTTGGATGATATTTGTATATGATGAGGAAGTATTCTGATTGGCGTTAACCGCCTTTATTCTGGCAGCTTGGCTGCATATATTCTGATATGTGTCGTAATGGCACAATATGGTGTATAGGGATGGGTGGGTATTTTTAAACCCACATGATGTGATGGGATGGTCGGAGTTGGTGTGTAGAGGATGGGGGTAGGACTTTGCATATCTGAATCTGTTATCTGAGTCTGTTATCTAAATCTGAATTTGTATCTGACTGTGTACATAACTCTATATGTTGCATGCTTAATTCTGTTGGGTTACATACTGAGTTTACGAAAACTCACATTTGTTGTTTGTTCTGTCCAGGTAATCCACAGACTTAGGCGGATCGGTGTAAAGGAGACTCAGCAGTGACCATTCGACTATAAATGGCTTAACATTATTATTTCCCGGTTTGATTTATGATTTTGGTTTCAATTGAGAGTTTTTAATTTTTGGGACTCTCTGGACTGTATAGACTTTTAACTGTTGGTTTTGGTTTTGTGTTCTTGATAATGTGCATGCTTCGTTAAAACGTTTTCTTTAAAAAATAACAATGATTTTACGCAAACAAGGGTTTTCCTAAAAATACATCTGCATTTTCTAAATTATAACGGTTTCAAAGCTTCCGCTGTAATTAAATTTTGGTAAATGAACAAACTAATCGGTGTTTTTAGTTTCATGTTCTTTCTACACTTTTTTTTCTTGCATAAAATTCTCGGTGTTAGTTAAGTTCATTGACTTTTTATATTTTAGTCTTAAGATTTACTTTAATGGCTTCTTTATATTTTTTGTGTCATTTTATGTCTATTCTTTAGTTTGTTCTTTCGGTTTTCTTGCATTTTCAAGCATGAGTAGCTAAACCTAAAAAGAAGGTTGGTTGATGAAGATGTGTGTAAGTTGATTTTAATTGGACAAGGGACTAAATCATAATAAATTATACTAAATCAAATCGACCTAAAGACTTAGGAAGTGACGCCTTAAGGGAATATCTAGAGAAGTGAGACCGAGAGGTAATCTTGTAGTGCACCAATTCATTAGCCCCGGATTAACCAATGAGATCGAGATATAAATTAGATTAATTATTCTAAATTAATAAAATTAAGATCGATAGATAAAATAGAGCCACTTAGTAATTTAAGTGATTTAAGTCCCTTATTCGAGAACCAACGATGTAACACCCCTAACCCGTATTCATCGTCGAATAGGGTTACGGAGCATTACCATAAAAGTATAACATAAAAACATACATTTCCAATCATTGATGTAATCATAGCATAATTCAATCATATACATGCACATTGTCTCTTAATCGAGCCCTCGAGGCCTTAGAATCACTTTATAAACGATTCAGGACTAATTGAAAACATTTGAAACACGAAAAAGTTAGAAATTTTAAACTGCAGGGGTCACATGGCCATGTGACTCAAATGGCTGAGACACACGTCTGTGTCTCAGGCCGTGTAACATTCGAAATGCAACCTTTAAAAACCTACAGGGGACACACGGCCGTGTCGCATAGCCGTGTATCACACACGGCTGAGACACACACCCATGTCATAGGCCGTGTAGACAAGAGATTGGCCAAAATGAATCCATTTCCTTCACCCACTTTAAACATGCACCTAAATATCATTAGCACATATGACCAAAACATCAAAACATGTTCAAACATGTATAAAATGTCCAATTTCAAATGACCAAATTCCATTCAACCAATATGCCATAAAGGCACCTCAAATGCAAACATACAATTTACCTAAACTTAAACATGTACTTAACATATTTCATTCATCAACACCTAATTCATTTACAATCTCAAAACCCATCATACAGTAACCTCTATCACTTCAACATAAACTCACCATATTTGACCACATTTATACCATTTCAAATAGCTCATATCTACCTCAAAGCATAACTCAACTTGGCCTCATTATAAACATACTAAATATGGTCATTCCAAACATGCATCAATTTAACCATATTAACATAAAAAAACAAGACATCAATATACCATAATGACTTCAACCATAATAACAATTATACATATAACAACAATTAGATCATTCAACACAAGTCCATTTATACATGCCATTATAACCATGACCCAAAACGTCAAAATCTACCAACATTATCGCTCGATAGTGTGATAAGTCTGCAATAAGCTTCCAAACCAGTTGACCTTCGGATAAACTGTAAAGTAAGGGAAAAAATAACTACATAAGCAATGAATGCTTAGTAAGTTCGTATAAACTTTAAACACAACATTCCATTTCAACAACGTACTTTATAAATTAAATATAAACCTATACCAATGTCTCAAGATTTATCAACTACATAACCATCAACTCATAAATAAGTCTATCAACATCATATATATTTTCATTCCTAACTTAATAGGATTTTATAAAACAATATACACCATCATTAACCTTTTCATAAAACTATGAATTACTTCATTTACTTACTTTCATTTCCATTTAATAAGCATAAACTTAAATAACAACGTCAATTCATTAATTAGTATATTTATTCACATCATAGGTAAGTTCATCTATAACATACGTAATTTCTCATATAAAAGTACATCTTTCAATTCATCGATCCCTTTTTCTTCATTTCACATTTCAATAATGAACTTACCGTTTCATTACCATTTCTTACCCGTTTCATTTGTATAATACCAAACATAAGCCTAATCATCATCAATACACAAGTTAGTGCATTTATGTATACAACTCATTTGGGGCCAATCACATAATAATCCATTTTATAAGAAAATAAACCTTTTGAATCATACCACTTTCTCATGAACATAAACATTTTCTCATTTTTGTCATTTACCATTTCAATGTCTTTCATTAATATTAAACATGATATAATGTATCCTTAAGCTTAGTATAAACCTAATCATCATCCACAGTCTCAACTGTTGAATTCATTTATGTACAGATCAATATTCAATAAATAATATATCTTTCAAATCCATTATATAGATTACCTTACTGAGACTTTCCATTAGAAGAACGAATTACGGATAAGAGAACATCGTCATTCTAACCAAACACACTAGATGCTTGCACAAGCCAATCCCTCCAACACACTAGATGCTCATAAGAGCTAATCCAACCAACACACCAATGCTCATAAGAGCTAATCCAACCAACACATCGAACAAAGAGTATAACACGAGAGTTCGCAACAAATGTTAAACCTCGGTTTACTCGGATAATATGAATATACATCACTCCATAGTCATCTCCACTCCAATCCCCGAAACCACCAAATCACGATTGTACTGTATCTCGCGATCAATCCAATCCGAACATCAATTTTCAATAATATTTCTCAAATAATCATTCATTATTATCAATTGAATAAATACTTATTGTATCATGTTATACAATTCAACAATTCATATAGATACTAAAATTTTAAACCGCACGAACTTATCTAGCCAAATCGCAGAAATGTCAAAGTATAGGGGTTATTTGGTAATTTTCTATTCTCCTCGATTTTCCACTCGATCTTGATATAAATTAATAATTTCATTAAATTTATTAATTTAGACAGTAAAACAATGTATTTTATGAATTTAGTCATTTTGACATTTTTACAAAATTTCCCCTAAAATTTTACTTTTATTTAATTTAGTCCCTAAGCCTAAAACATGCAAATAAACCATTTTTATTGCAATTTCCCACTAGAAGAATATTCATGACATCAAAAACGGTCCATTTTTGGAATAATTTCACAACTACCTATACTTTATTATTTTAACAATTTAGTCCCTAATCGATAAATACATCAAAAATCACTTAACAAAATACTTTTAAATAATAACTAATATTTAAAATTCATCATTTAACATCAAAAATCACTAGATTCATCAATGGAAACATTCAAAATCTTTAACATTTTCAATATTGGAGGTACGAGCTAACTCGGACCTAATTGTAACGATCTCAAAAACATAAAAATTATTAAAAACGGGACTAAATCGGACTTACATGCAAGAGAAAATATTGGCCCAACCTCCCAAGCTATGTTTCCATGGTGGTTTCGGTTACGAAGAAAAGAAAAATGAAGAACAAAACTTGTTTCCTCTAATTGGATTAGTTAATTTCTTTTTATTTACAATTTTGCCATTATTACTAATTTCTTTCATTTTTTTCTTTCTTTAAAATAGCTCCATTACCGTCCACTATCTAAAATAAGGAATAATTTTCTTATTATTCTTCCGACATTACTAATTAGGTCATTTAATCATTCAAATCTAATAGTGATTAAATTTTACATATTTTATGATTTAGTCCTTTTAATTAATTAACCATCGAAACATTAAAATTCTTCAACAAAACTTTAATACAACCTTAATAATACTCCGTAAATATTTATAAAAATTTTTGTGGCTGGGTTATAAAAACGAGGTCTCAATACCTCATTTTCTAAAACCACTTGACTTTAGTGTCTTACCACTTGAACTTAATTAAACATTCATAAAACAAAAATTACCATATCAAAAAACTTTTTAAAGCCAAAAGTGACTCGTAAAAATTAAATAATAATATTTACGAACTTAATCGTCGAATTGTGGCCCCAAAACCACTGTTTCTGACACCACTAAAAAACGGGCTGTTACAAGACGAACCACATCAAAATCAACCAACCACCATTAGTCATTTACTGATTAATCTCTTAATTTTGTAATCTTTACAATTTGGTCCTTAGATCAACATTTTTAATTTTCTTAAAAAACTTTTTTGTTATGATTTGTCATACTATAAAATCATATTAGTAACCGATTAGACTCTATAGTGTCTACTATTTATCACTCAACCTTCATTTTCTTTGGGTTCGATCCTTGGAATACTTCAGTGTTCCATTGTAACACTACTAATATTATAATGACCTGTACGCTTACAGTAAAACCACGCTTTAAAATTGTTTTATAAAATTACTTATTTTTTGTGTACATAGAACGCGATCGGTGACTACCCCTAAAGAATCCCCTTCAAGCTCAACTGATTTGAAACCCATCTCATCAGTGAAGCGTGCTCCCTGAAAGCAGACCCAAGTATCAGCCACAAGTGGGATTGAAGTAAATTCCCTCCAGAAACAAGCAGCATCTATGGTCAACCCAACAGTATTTCAAACAACCCATCTACACTTGTAGCCTCCAGATCACTATAGAAGCCAGCATTAGAATTAAAATGCACGAACGGGTCTCTCAACAGGTGCCACATCCCTGAAACAAACTCTCCCCACTAGTTTGTGACTGGTGTAACCCTTTCAAATGGAAAACATAAACCAAAATAAAGGTAACGATCTCGGACTGTGATTGCCATTTTTGCGCATGAATTAAGATGTTACGAGAATACCACAAAGCCCAAATAGTAACGAGTAGAATTTGCCTTTGTCTGAAGGTACTATGAGAAAACCCAAGACGGAGCCACCCACCCACAGAATCTTGCAACTAAACATCATACCAATAAAAACCAAGAGCCTACCAAACTAGCACCACAAAAGAGCAATCTTGTACTGCATAAAGAGAGGTTTCAGCCCTTGTTCCATAGCAAGGGTACATCGAGTCACCCCGTAATGAAGTACTTAGAAATTTGAATTAGTAGACACATAGTTATGTAAGAATTTCTAGCTTGTAATTTTAATTTTTAGTGGGGGATTGTAGATGCCATAATTGTCTATAAAAACAGCAAGTGTCATGGTGCACGTCTTTGTATCTATTGTCAATCATGCCTAGAAAGCCCCGAAAGAGGAAACGATAGCCACTTCACATAGTATACTCCCTCGTTCTCTCAAGACACCATCGAAGCCTGTCACAAGTCACTTGTGCCAATGGTATAAATAAAATTCACCGAACATCTTGGTAATTGAACACTGATGTCACAATATCCCCATTCCATTTACACACGTGTGCATCTATTAAGTCTACCATTACAACATAATCACTAATACATGAGATAACAATCGTGTAGGGCACATCGCTCGATAGCCACTAAGTGTCCCAAATAGAAATCAATCGGTTGTCTCTTACCAACCAACTACAACCCTTAGAATGAAGGCCCTTGGCAGCCTAGATACTTCACTAGATAGCAGAAGGTTGAGGGCCCAACCTAGACGTCAAAAAGGTATCGTGTAGATAGTATTTCGCTTGAAGAAATCAAGCTAGCAGAGAATCCAAGTCACAAGCCAACCAACACCCCTGCTTTGCTAGCAAAGCGATATTAAACTTTGCCAAATTACGAAAACCCATACCCCCACCTATTTCAAATCACACAACTTCCCCTAAGAGCACCAATGAATTCCCTATTTTGAATAGGATTTCTACCACCAATACCTACAAAAAAATAGACTCTAACTCCCTCCAAAATGAACTAGGTAGCAAAAAATAAGACATAACATAAGTTGGAAACACTTGCAAGATAGATTTGACAAAAAAAACCTCCCTCCTTTCTTGGGATAAACAACGAGTACACCAACCATCAACTCATCTTTGCATCCTTTCTTTAATGTGAAGAAAGCTAGTCTCTTGTTCCGACCAACCACCATAGGCATACCGAGATAATTTTTGGGATCAACAGATAGGCGCACCCCAAAATCAACACCATCTCCTTTCAAAAACATCAACCATATTGGGCTTAAAACAGATAAGGGATTTATCAAAATTAACCATTTGCCCTAACACTCCGCATACCCACGCAAAATCTCATCGACATTAGTAGCACATTCCACTGAAGCCTCCTTGAAAATCAAACTGTCATTCGCAAAGAATAAATGGGTCACCACCGACCCTAACTTGGAGGATCGGGCTACATGAATCAAACCATCTTAGGTAGCCATACAAAATAGTAAAGACAAACCATTGCTACAAAAAAGGAACAAAAAAGGGCTTAATAGATTACCTTATCGCAAACCCCTTATCAGAACAATATGACTATATGCCTGCCCATTCACCAAAACTAAATGTGTCATTGGTCGCACACAGCTCATGACAAGAGCTAGCCATTTAGTAGTGAAACCCAATCGTAACATGATCGCCTCTAAAAAATGCCACTCGACTCGGTCATACACCTTACCCATGTCTAACTTCAGCGCACACATCCCATGATGCCCACTTCTCATTCTCTAAAATAAATAAAGCAACTCAAATGCCACAATCATTCTATCAGTAATCAATCTACTAGGAACAAAGGCCCTTTGAGCCTCATCAATACAGTGGTGCATAATCATCTGTAATTTATTCATAATAGTCTTCAATATGATCTTAAACAACATATTGCAGAGGTTGATCGGTCAAAAGTGGGTCATGTTAAGGGGATCTACTCACTTCTGAATCAACACAATGTTAGTATGATTGATGGAAGGCATAGGCATCTCCCCATTAAAAATGCTCAAATGAAGCCGACTAACACTTATTCTTATAATGGGCCAGAAGGTCCGATAAAACAATGCTAGCAAACCATCCATACCTGATGCTTTAGTTGGGTACATACTTTGTAGAGAACTCATTTTAGCAATCTAGCTACAATGGCAGAATACACAGATCAATTTAGACATTCAACAAGAAGATTTCACCAGTTCACATCCCAAGCATTTGCTACTAGTTACAATTTAAGTATCACAATCTATATAACAAAACAGAAATACTTACAGGGTCAGCGTTGGAGGCTCGATCACTCACTAAAGTTTTAGTGTTTTCGTATTAGTTTAGATACTAATTATTACTAGCTATTTTTCTCACATATTAAGAGACCAAACACAGTCCGAGTGTTGACAAACCTGGCTCTGATACCACTAAATGTAACACCCTAAACTCAGTCTAGAAGTTCAGACCAAATCTGGAGAGTTACAACATCCGTACTAGAATTTCATATGTTTATAACACGGTCAAATTAAACCATATAATACATAACATTCATCACAATGAAAATAACACATAGTTATCATAAATTCCATAACATAATAGAACGTTAATTCCTATTAATAAAGCTTAATTAAAAGATAAAAGTTTGACCAAGCTTCCACAACCCTGACCCGATCAAGACTGGGAACCACCTGAAACTAAATCAATAAAAGTGTGAGTTGTGAACTTAGTGCATAAAGAAAATTAATTCTGACTGACTTCATTCATAATGAAATTTCAATTTTAGATATCCAATTCATTTCAGATGTACTTGCAATCCATTTCAGAACAAGCTAATTACGTGTGTACGTATATGCAATTTCTGATAATGTGCAGAACCAATCAAATTCAGATGTGATTTCCTATTACCACCCGCTACACACCATCTTCTACCATCCCAATACACTATTAAGGACATTCAATGCCCAATCAACCCTGTACACCATCAAGTGTTCATTAACACTTTCACAAAGACGCAGCTTAGCTGCTAATTCAATATGGGACAAGCGCCAGAGTCAGATATAGTTTTAGTGGCAAAGCCACGTGATAAACCGAAATAGTAACATATTTTAATCCTACATTTAGCATGTTTTTGGATGATTTATCCCTTTAATTATAGAAATAGGTGCTCCTAATCCTTTGTTTTCATGTTTTATACTCAGTAGAGCACCGGAGGATGAAATGAATGAATAACAGGACAAAAATAGAGAAAATGGGCCAAAGCATGAAATCCACACGGCCTGGGTCCAAGACCACACGGCCGTGCCTCGTAAGAAAAGTCGACCATGGCCTAGACCCTGAAAAACATGGTCATGCCTCATCAACAGGTTTGAACACGGTCTAGCCACGATTTACACGGGCGTGTGCCATGGGCGTGTCTCTACCACAGATAAGAATAATTCTATTCGGATTAGGGTACTTAGAGACAAAGAAACATATTCCAAAAGCCTATATAAAGACCCTAGAGGCTAACTTTTAGGGGGCGTTCAGCTAGGCCAAAGAGCCGAGCCAGAGCAGTTAAACTCAGGGATTTACTCGAAGAAAGCCAGTTGATTCATCCTAAGAAGCCGGAATCATGCTCAAGACGGAGGAACTCTCCTTTAATTCCTTCAAGGGGTTTTAGGGATTTCTTATGTTTTGTTTTATCTTTTCTTCTGAGATGTTTTCTTTTACAATTATGAACTAAACCTCGAGATACTTGAGGGGATGAAACCTAAGATGATCTTGTTATTGTTATCTCGAAATGTATGATAAATACTTGATTTGTTCTTAACTATGTGTTCTTCATTCTTATTTTGATATTTCTGGGATATTGATTCAAGTGTGATGTGTTTAGACAAAGGAGGAAGAGACCCTGTCTAAGAGTAGATCTAGTATAGTTAAGCGGAGTTGCTCACACGCCTAGAGATAGGGTGACGAAAATCTGTCGAATTAGGATCAAACCTAATATGGAAGTCCATAGATCGAGTTAATGCAATTCTAGAGGTTTTAATTAGAAAGAGATTGCAATTAATCAACCTAGGGTTAGACATTAATAGCATTGAAGAGAGGTATTAATATAAATTAGGGAATCCTACGGATCAAGTCAAATGAATAAATCGTCCGGTTTAGAGTTAGATAACAAGTGAAGTCTAGGTGGATTCTTCCTCAAGTATTGTCTAAATCAATCGGTTTTCTTAAGTCCTTCCCCAATTTCTTCTTTGTCTTAGCACCTTTAGCTTAGTTTATTAGTTAATTTTAGATTAGATAAAAATTTCCTTAATTCGTAGGCTAAATAATAGAAAGAAAGTTAATATTAGTACTTTTGGTTCCTTTGGGTTCGATAATCCGGTCTTGCCACTAGCTATACTACTGTTCGATAGGTGCGATTGCCTCCATCGTTGTCTTAGTTAGTTTCTGGGTTCGATCATTCTTTTTATAAATTTTTAAGACTCGACAGACACGATCACCACGATTCCAAAATAGACTTCTTCTTCCTTCACAATATCTCACCCCATACCAATGCAGATATACTATTGTAACACATGTTTAATCATCCCAATACGTTACTAAATTAACCCAAACAGTTCGATGAAAGAGTGATATTACAGTGCATATTCAATTATGTAATCCACAGATTAGTCTCAGTGCATCAAACAGTTCTCGTAATAACAATTTCAGTCATTCATCCATTGGGGAAACCAATATCAAAGCTTAGCATTGTTCTCGGCCTCAAAAATAGTTTTTTGGCTCAACACCTTGCCACACGGCCTGGCACGTGCCCATGTTCTTTGGCCATGTGGTTTTTAAGCACAAACAATGGGTTACACGGCCTAGGCACACGCCTGTGTCCCTGGCCGTGTGATTTTTAAGTACAAACAGTGAGTTACATGGCCTGGGCACACGCCCATGTCCCTGGTTGTGTGTGTACACTAGCATTGGTTACACACGGCCTAGTCACATGCCTGTGTAGCCTTAATTCAGTAAACAGTGAGTTGTACGACCGTTTGCACGGCCTACCACATGCTTGTGTAGCCCACACGGCCTAGTCACATGCCCATGTGCTTGGCCGTGTGGCTTCGACAGTCACCATTTTCACGATTTGAAACTTGAAAAGTAGAGTTTTCGATACACACCTGAATGAATTTCGAAGAAACAATGATTCTAGAAATCCTCAAAACCTAAAACAAGTATTCAATAACACAATTTAGCCAATTAACCAACAGAATTTCCGATTGCTCGCTTAATTCCCACGTCAAAAATTTTGACACAAAACCTTCAAACATGCCAAACTTATCGAAACTTCAGTAACAATCACAGAGACTGTCTTGTTGCTACTCTTTGGTGTTGAAAGCTTCGCCTGTTAGGCAAAACACAACCATTAAGCAGAAATTTCTGAACTCATAACGGTATTCCGTCCTAAAAAATGAATAAGGAGAAAAAAATAACTATCGCAAAGTTGCTCAGAGATACTTACCGATGACCTCCAAAACAATGACTAAGAATAGAATTCCTATTAATCTGTACTCTCACACCCTTTCGATTAGCACACAATCAGCCGAAAAAGAATAAAACTGTTGAAACAGTAAAGTAAAAAGAATAAGGAAAAAGAGAAAAAAATAAAAGAAAGAAGAAAACTATCATCAATTAATTCCTAACTTCCAAACGGATTCCCGACATTTGACAAAAATGTATTCCTAATGCATTCTATGGGATTCAAACTCGGAACCAGATAGAATACAACCAGATGCTTAACCAGTGAACCAACAGGCTCATTCTTGTCAAACTTTCACACTGAATCGAACTTAAGTGGGAAACGCGTGCTTATGAGTTGATTTCAAAACAACAAAATTTTAATGATGCGACTTGAACTCCTGACCTTAAACTCAATTGCAAAACACAAAACCACAAATACAAAATTTTAATTACTGCAGAATCTCGCAATTAAAATCTTGAAAATTTTAGGGCGTTACAGCTGATCGATGTAAATAGATCAGAGAAGTACTGACAAGTAACCCGACCAATCTACACGTCACCTTCCACCCATTGTCCATCAAATTCCCTGATCTTCTCGATGTGCTTTAAGACTATTCTAGTGAGTAGCAAATCAATGAAAAAAAGTTGTATTTTGATCCCCATCACAAAGCCAATTGGCAATTGCCCTCTGTTCCCAATATTTCTCGCCCTTACCAATCTTCATATTCAGCTGCATCTTGGTGATAATCAAATCCTCTAGCGTGCCATCATTCAAGTCCGACTTGCATAGATCATCCAAATCTTTCTAAAAGGAATCAAGTGTCCTCTTGTTCACTTGGTTCTGAATACAAGCATGCCAGAATAAGCCCTGACACACCCTCACTAGACACGTAGGTATATCCCCCTTAAAATCCCTCCAAAGACAATGAACTTCTTCCTCACAAGAATGCTCGAGTAACCAAGAAGCCTCAAATCATAAACACCCTACCACAGTCTGAAAATGACTTTTATCATTCATCATATCAAGTAACAAAAGGAAATGATTCGAAATAGAATGCATCCGATGAGAATTTGTAGAATGCGGGAACAATTCATGCCACTCTGTATTGGCAACCCCTCTATCCAGTCTCTCCCTAATAGTCGTCTGAGCAAATCGCCCCTTCTTTTAAGTATACCACCATCCTACAAAATGCAAGTCGTATAGATCGTAGTCTTGCACAACAGAACGAAAAGTCACCATCCCTCTTTCATCTCTCAATCGACCACATTGCTTTTCATACAAGAAAGTAATCTCATTAAAATCCCCTAGAACCAACCACGGAGACCCATGCCCCTGCGATAGGCTTCAGATGCAACTTCACCTCTAGACATAATATTTGGAGAAGGAATAAAGCGAGATAAGACAACCCAATTTCCAACAAAGTGACAAATCACCTCTGGACCCATCACTGCTAACCTCAATCCCATTAGTATAGCCGCAACTTCGTTGAATGTTTTCCATTCTCAAACTTTGTAGCTTCATTTCCATGAAAAAAGCTACATTGGGGTTCATCTCCCTCAACATATGCCAAAGGTGCCGAATAGCTCTAGGGTTCCCCAAACCCTGGGTATTTCAACTAAGAATTTTCATGGCACTCAGTTGCCGCACAGAGCTTGCCGATGATTCAGCATTATGAACCTGATCCTATTCATTCAGTCTTCTTCAAATCCAATACCACAAAAATATAATTTTAAATACACATAAATGTAAAATACAAAAGGTTTCTTCCTTTCTTTTCTTTCGCTCTTTTTTTTCAAACCTCTCCCTTCCATCCACATCACCTACTGTATCTTCCTTTTATATATATAAAATATATGTATATATTACCTTTTTTTTCCTTTGCAATGCACCAATTCATTATATTTAATATTATATTTTTATTTACTTATTTTACTTTAAAAATAATATTTGATAATATTAAATTATTGAAAATAATGTTTAATTTTGTATAGTACTTTAGAATTAAGTTTTCATAAACTAATAATTTCTAAAATTATCTCGTAAAAAATGCAATTAGCTAATTAATTACAAATGACATAAAAATGTGAATCAATTTTTCCTAAAATAATTGGGATAAATACTAAAGTTTTACATAAATTATGGTTTATTGTGTAATTGTATACATAAACTTTGAATTTGTGTAATTTTATACATGATTTTGATTTGATCCAATTCTTATAAATTATTAACACTATTGATATAACATCATTTTATGTTTATATATTGCATACATAAATAATTATATTTATCTAATAAAAATAAATTGATGTATTTATTTATTTTTAATGTGTATGATTAAATCAAAATTAAAGTTTCAAATATACATTTGAACCACAATTAAAGTTTTTGCATGTATAATTGCACCAAATTAAAGTTCATGTATACAATTACACATTAAATCAAAATTCATGTATAATTTTAAAATTTATCCCAAAATAATTTTACTAAATTAAAACTAATACAATAACATTTTTTAAAATTTACCAGCTTTTTTAATTTTTTATTTTTAAAATGTTTTAAAGAAAACATTTTAATTTGAAAAAAAGATTTAAAGTTTTTTTGTAAAAAAATCTTAAAGCAGTAGTTAATGTATTATTAATTTTAAAAATTGTTTCAGAATTATTGTTTTAAAATATATATATATATATATATATAGAATACATTTTTAACTGATTTTTAAATAATTATATTAAAACGAATGTATTATTAATATGCAAAACGTTTTTTAACATTTTCTTAAACACTTCATAGAAATATTTTTAAACAATTTTATAGAGGAAAACATTTTTCAAATTTATTTTTATAGAAAACATTTTTAAAATTGGTATTATTATTTTATTCTTTTATAAAAATATTTTTAAACTAATTTTGTAAAATAATTAATAGTAAGTGTTACCTAATTTTTAATATTAAAGTGATGTGTTTCGAATTTTGAGAGTGTCCACTTGTCATTTTAGATATGCCAAAAACATACTTTCCTAAATTGCTCCAATATTATATATATATATATATATATTGATGGTTTAGAATTTTGGCACATTTATAGTATTAAATAATGTCATATGTTTTATATTTAATTATATTTAATTGTTTTTATTAGTCCTTGTCACCAACTCCAAATTTAGATAAGATCCCAGTCATTTACTTGTGGCTCAGGCTCCACTAGATAGATGTGTGCGAGATGTACAATGAGAGGACAATCAAGGGAGCTCGCGGTATCAGTTAACATATACCCAAGGAGCTCGCATGTGAAAGGTCGCGAGGTCTAGCAAGTAACCCAAAATGGTAAATCAAAATTTAATCACTTATATATGATTTAAATTATATTTTAGCCACCAAATTTTTAAAAATTACAATATAATCGCTAACGTTATCAATTTATTATATTATGATCATCAAATTAATAATTATGATTAACAATACAACAACAAGCTAACTTAACACAATAAAACATCATTTCAGACATAACTAATCCCTAAATTTATTTTTCTTTTTGAAAATTTTAATTATTTTTATTTTAACTTTCCTTTTCCCTTTTATTTCTATATTTTGTTGTCTTCCATTTGATGAAACCTCTGAAAATCTTTTCATGAATTTTAGTATTTCATTTTATTTGATTCATTGGACATCTAAAATGCAAAGAAGGTAATATTTTGGGTAAACTATAAAATGTCACTAAGTTATTGTTTTCGTTCTATTTTAGTCACTAAACTATTAATTTTCTAATTTAATCACTAATTTGTTCAAGTTCAAATATTTTGGTCACCTGATTTGGGCTTTTTATTGGTCTAATAATAAATTTAGTCCTCCAATATTTACATGTTATATCAATTTGATCTTAAATATAAAATATTCAACAAATTTACCCTTCAATGTTTATAAAATTTGTCATTTTAATTCAATTCTAAGAAATTCACATAACTTTATCTATAACTAAACAATCCATTTCCCATAATTTTATCTTCTATTTTGAATTTAGAGATGGCAACTTAAGCTCACTTTTTTTTTTCTATTTTGGGTATTGAATTTTGTTGTTTAATGATGTTTTTATTATAAGCTGGTTGGTTGGCTGTTGCAACATCTGCTAAAGATTTGTAATCTTTGATTCATCAATTGTAACATTTTAAATATCATTATTTTACGGTGTTCTTATCATTTTTTTTTTTTTTTCATGTGTTGAGTTGGTAAACAGTGTGCATAAAAATAATTTATGGCAAAGACAATGTTAGAAATTTTATATTGGAGTAGGATAAAATCATAAAATTTTGAAACCTAAAGGTAAGGTTTTTGGGTTAAGAAGTTTAAATTAGTAATTTTTGTAAATGACCAAAATTAATTTATTTATTTTTTATAATTAGAACTAAATTAACAAATTGTGTAAATTGAGGGCTAAATTTATTGAATTTTTAGAATTCAAACTAAAAAGACAAGTTTTGTAAACATTAAGGGCTAAATTTGTTTAATATTTTATATTTAGATCAAATTGATATAATGTGTAACTATTGGAGGGCTAAATTTTTTATTAGACCAATAAAAAGCCCAAATCGCTTTAAGTGATTAAAATATTTTTATTTCGAAAAGTTTAATAACTAAATAAAAAAAGTAATAGTTTACAGACCAAAATAGAACGAAAATAATAGCATAATGACCATTTTTTTAGTTTAATATATTTTTTATGAAAGGTAAGAAAAAGAAGTAAATAGGGACAAAGACTTGGTTTGGATGAGCAGTACGTTTACTTGCGGTTGATATAAAATAACGATGACAATAAAATTATATATTATAACGTGAGAGAAAAAATAATCTAAACGCATTATACCTCACCTAACTGCTGATCCAAACTTACAAAATATTAGAAAAACAATTGATGATGAGAAATACGACTATGATATATTTGGAACCTTAAACATACACAAAATTTTCACTATCCCAAAATATTACAAAATTAACAATTGTTTTTAAGGGCAAATATCCCAAAAATACCAAAAAAATCAAAATTATCGGAAAGGACAGTTTTCAAAATATTGATCTGAAGGGCAATTTCCCAAAAAGCGTCCATGTCATGTTTTTTGAAATCGGCGAAAAGTTGCGTCCATGGGGAGCGCTTTAGGTTACTCAAAGAAAAGCGCCCCACGAGGCGCCGCTTGTTGAGTTAGCTCAAAGCGCCCCCATGGACGCGCTTTTAGCTAATCTTTCCGGCCCACTTGCAATGTGAAAATGAAATAATTTTTGGACAAGAGTCTCCGCAAAATAATTTTGAGGAGATGTTTCGAAACAAACCGTGGTAAAAACGCTCACGTGGACGCCGCTTTTGCTACAAAGGGTCTCCGCAAAATTATTTTGAGGAGACGTTTCAACAAACTGTATAAAAACGCTTCCAATAGGTGCACTATTACCCGAGCAAAGTGAAAAGCGCCCCACGTGGACGACTTTTGCTACAAAGGTTCGCGCAAAATTAGGCTATAAATCACCCAAATTGCATTCTCGGGCCATGTAAAGCATTCAAGCAAAAAGAAAAAAAATTGAAAATGAGTGAACGATTAATAGTGTTATTTACTACGATGGTGAAGTGCATGACACCGAAAATGGTGTTGTTTTCTTATCGAGAACACAACACGATTGAGTTTTAATCAAACGTCGATTTGGTGGAACTCAGAAAAGAATTAGGCGTAAAATATTCTAACAACGCCAATGAAAGTTCACTATTAAGTATAGATTTTGCGCTTGGTCGATCCGGTGAGATATGACGATTCGACATCAAAGGTCCCGGAGCCTTGAGGCAATGGTGGAGACTCATTTTGCCGTGGATCGCCTATCTCGAGTTATATGTAGAATTTTCATCTCCAAGTGATCCGCCGCGACCTCAACATCTAGTATCGCTCGAGGGAATACACGACCCGTGTCGACACTGTAAGTGGGAGGCAAAACACGAAGTGCCCGTGTGCGGTGGTAGTATGGAAAACATAACCCCGCACGACACTCGGTTGGTGGATGGGACATGCATATTCGCCAATCGACGCTCGGATGACGTAAATACGCATTGGGGACGTCATCAACTTCTAGTGGATGGCAATCCACATACGATTGGAATCTTTACGAAAGATGTTTAAGGAGGATGATGTATTACCGACGGCATCTACCAATGAGGGCCCTCGCTTTGTTGCAGAAGTTATGGAGGATCGGACGATGAACTGATGTGGATCCACCTCGGGAGCCGTGGCCTGACGGTGCGAAGTTGGACTATTTTCCGAATCGGAGCCCGCTCCAATTGTACCAAGATGTTGAGGGCGGTTCGATGAAGAAGAAGAAGATCCGCTATTCAGGGGCATACTCGCCTCCAACAAGACATGCATAATGTCGATCTATCTCAAGATGATGCATTGAGTTTCTGAACTACCACACCGGACGCGGACTGCATAAATTCTTCGTTGGATTCGCACCAATTAGAAGTTGGTAACCGCTTCCAACAAGAACACTTTTCTTGGTGCATTGAAACAATACAAGATCGAGAACGGGTTAACTACACCATGGTTAAATCAAAGCTCGATAGGTACGAGGCGAAGTGTCTTTGTGCAAGACGGCACATGTGCATGGAAAATCATGGCGTCGTTGAGGAAAAGGACGGGATGTGGGAGGTGAAGAAGTACAAAGGTCCGCATACATGTCTTACCGATGACAAGACCACTATATGTTCAATGATTTCAATAACACTAATATTATGTAATGTTGCATTATTTAACGGACTTCGCTGATGTGTAACACAAGATCATCCGAAGATGGATTCGCATATGTTGGTCGATTTAATAATCCGACGGTGAAGGCCGATCCCAAAACTACAAGGTTTACCTTAATTGGCAATATTCGAGCCAAATGGGATACACGCCTCTTCGAAAAGGCTTGGATAGCCAAGCGTATATGGAAAAGTTGCACTGGTGGGGACGCCTATATAATGAAGTGTGGCGTTGGTGTAAGGTCGGAGAGATATGTTCCAGCAAAGACAATGATATTGAAACGGAATCGGCAGATTACAATGATCGTCGCCTTCCGTGGATGCGCAGTGTTCAAGCGCTGTTCGACATTTAAGCAATGCCGAGATGCTTTACATACCGCAAGCCATTGGTACAAATTGATTGGTACCTTCATGTATGGTAGATATACGATCGGCTATTGCTAGTCGTGGCACAAGATGGCTATGGAGAATCCTTCCGATTGCGTTCGCATAACAACACGTGGGAGTCACCGATGACTGGACTTCTTCCTATCTAGGTTAAGGAGGCATGTCCGCCTCAACCGACATATGCGTTATATCGATCGGGCCCTAGAATACTTGCGGTAATAGAACGACAGGGGAAGCATGTGGCATCGCACACACCATCGATATTGCCCGAGGCATGTGGCATCCAACTACTATGTGCAACACCGATCTAAAAGACGTAAACGGCAAGTGACCGATATGGGTATGAAATTTCTATTAATATAATTTCTTTTGAAATTTTCAATTTATTCGCAATTGAAATGTGGTATGTAATATTCGATATCAACGATATTGGCGGTGGTACGAGATCAATAAAGACCGCTTTCACGAGATGTTGGCCGCTTATGCGAAGATAACGCCAAAGGCGCAGAGTACTGTGCAATATTCCTTTTGAACAGTGGACACAAGCATATGACTACGGCTCACGATATGGTCATATGACCACAAACCCGCCGAATGCATAAATTTCGTATAAAAGAACCCGCTATCCGCCGATTACAACGGTTTTATGGAGACATATTTTTGTTTAGCAGACTATTTCAAGAGAGCGAATGAGTTATCGAGGGCGATGCAAGGAGGCCATGTATGGAGCCGAAGGTCTTGAAGAAATTAACCGTGGAAGGCACGGCGAACACTATGCACACAGCTTTGTCACGACCGCGACAACCTATGGTTTCATGTCACGGAGTTTGATGATCGAGCCAAGGTATTGTTGGCGGGCATTATCGTGTACACTTGACAAATAGGACATGCGATCGGGATATTTGATGCACTTCATTACCCATGTGCTCATGTACTTGCGGCTTGTCATAATCTTCGTCTTGACCCCATGAGCTATGTCGATGAAGTCTACAAATTAGAAAACATGTACAACGTGTGGAGACACGATTCCACCAATCCCGATGAACGTAAGTGGCCATCCAGATCGCTTGCACCGTATAAGTCTGCTTGGACAGAGAATTGAGACGCAAACCAAAAGGCCGACCTTCCTCGACTAGAATACGCAACAATATGGATATCCGAGAACCCACCAACCAAAGCTCGGCAGCTGGTGGTGTAGGAACCCGCCATACATCTCGCCGTGTCCAAATTGGACTAATTGACCGTGTTCTTAGCTTGTTTGTCTCTTTGGCTATGTAATGTCTGCTTTTTGGAGGAAAAGCGGTGAACTTTTGTACAATAACTCAAATTTATTAAATATAAGATAATTAATATTAAATTACAAACACAAATTGTATTCGAGTTATTAAAATTAAATTAAAAATTAAATTAAAAAATTAAATCATTTCTATCTTATCAAAGATATTAAAATTAAAATAAAAAATTAAAATACAAAAACTTAAATTACAAAAAATTAAAAAATTAAAAAATTAAATTACAAAAAAATAAACTCAAATTGTATTAAATATAATACAACTTAATTACAAAAAAAAAACCAAACCTATTTTGTCAAAGTTATTAAAATTAAATATTTAAAAAATAAATTACAAAAAAAACAAACTCAAATTGTATTAAATATATTACAACTTAATTACAAAAAAAAACCAAACCTATTTTGTCAAAGTTATTAAAATTAAATATTTAAAAAATAAATTACAAAAAAACAAACTCAATTTTTATTAAATATATTACAACTTAATTACAAAAAAAAAACCAAACCTATTTTGTCAAAGTTATTAAAATTAAATATTTAAAAAATTAAATTACAAAAAAACAAACTCAAATTGTATTAAATATATTACAACTTAATTACAAAAAAAACCAAACCTATTTTGTCAAAGTTATTAAAATTAAATATTTAAAAAATAAATTACAAAAAACAAACTCAATTTTTATTAAATATATTACAACTTAATTACAAAAAAAACCAAACCTATTTTGTCAAAGTTATTAAAATTAAATATTTAAAAAATTAAATTACAAAAAACAAACTCAAATTGTATTAAATATATTACAACTTAATTACAAAAAAAAAACCAAACCTATTTTGTCAAAGTTATTAAAATTAAATATTTAAAAAATAAATTACAAAAAAACAAACTCAATTTTTATTAAATATATTACAACTTAATTACAAAAAAAACCAAACCTATTTTGTCAAAGTTATTAAAATTAAATATTTAAAAAATTAAATTACAAAAAAACAAACTCAAATTGTATTAAATATATTACAACTTAATTACAAAAAAAAACCAAACCTATTTTGTCAAAGTTATTAAAATTAAATATTTAAAAAATAAATTACAAAAAAAACAAACTCAATTTTTATTAAATATATTACAACTTAATTACAAAAAAACCAAACCTATTTTGTCAAAGTTATTAAAATTAAAAAATTAAAAAATTATATTACAAAAAAATAAACTCAATTTTTATTAAATATATTACAACTTAATTACAAAAATTAAACCTTAATTACAAAAAATTAAACTCAATTTATAAATTAATTTACAATTACTCAAATTAGGGGTTTAGGGTTTAGTGCGGATGGGTGGGAACCAAAGGCCACACGAGGGCTGGTCGATGGTTACGCTACCGATTCCTCCTTCTTCTAGCTTCCTATGGGTTGTGGAACCTCAAAGTGAAATCCGGCCTCCGGTGGGTCTGTTCGTGTTGCGATGATGACCCACCTTGATAAAATAATGACCCGGAGGTGTTTGCATAAACCACTACGGGTGATCGCATCCCGTCTGGTGAAGGAGCTCGGTAGAAAGAATCGCTCCCCGACGGTACCTCCTCTAATCCCACACCCGATGTCGGCCTCACGATCGGTGGCTAAAAGGAGTTGTCGAACGGACTCGAACCCGCCATGGATTCCAACTGGGGGACTAGAAAAGGAAACATATATGGGTTAGGAGGATACATGTAAGGCGTGGTACGACCGCATAAATCGGGACGTTGTGTTATCGGTGTTGTCGCTGAACCGATGGGCCCGGTGATTGTATAAGCGCCGTTGATGGGCCCGTTGGATCAGATAGGCGCTGTTGATGGGCCCGGTGATCGTGTAGGCGCTGTTGTCGGGCCCGCCTCATCACCCCTTCTCCTTGAATGTAAAGGGCCCGACGTTCCTTCGCCGCGAATTTGCTCGTCGCTTCTTCACCGACAATGATACGGCTTGCCATGGATTCTAAACCATGCAATGTACTCCAAGACGCACGCTTAACTCGTGAACTACGATCGATTCTCGGTTAGGTAAAAGTCATACCGGTTCTCCCATCGCCTCGATATGTTCGACCAAAATATTGGCCAATCAGGTGTCAGCCAGAAGTCCACATCTGCTCATCATCGAGCACCTCGTGAGCCACGGAATCGGCTGTCGGAATCAAATTGTCGCAGAACCCGATCCGACCGGTGCATCTCCACGGTCACGTAGGTGATTAGTGGGACCTTAACGTGCAACTGTTCGGATTTTGGAGGAACTCCTCCTAATTATCGCCTCAATTTCGGATCCTCGTGACGGTGTCCATTGAAACTATATTAACATTACCAAAATATTAGTTATATACATAAATACTAAATTATAATAACGAAATTGACACTTACTTGTGATTCGACTGCTGCTCTAATAGAGTCAGATATCCTCAAGCGAGTCGTATTCCAACATGACTTCTGATGGTTCCACCTAATTAAATAAACTTTTAGCATGCAATTACACTATAAATCTACGACATAATTGTAAAATATAATATTAAATTTACCTTGTTATCAATGGAATGAATATGGTCGGTCGAGTCGGGACGTAAAATGGAAATCAAACCATGCCCATGATCGCAGAGTGATAGGCAACCTCCGATTTTTGCTTTATTCAAGACCGTCGCCAAGACATCTCCCTAGACAACCTCGATAAGACGCAGCACTTCAACTCACATTTGAACCACAATTAAAGTTTTTGCATGTATAATTGCACCAAATTAAAGTTCATGTATACAATTGCACATTAAATCAAAATTCATGTATAATTTTAAAATTTATCCCTTAAAGCAGTAGTTAATGTATTATTAATTTTAAAAATTGTTTTAGAATTATTGTTTTAAATATATATATAGAATACATTTTTAACTGATTTTTAAATAATTATATTAAAACGAATGTATTATTAATATGCAAAACGTTTTTTAACATTTTCTTAAACACTTCATAGAAATATTTTTAAACAATTTTATAGAAGAAAACATTTTCAAATTTATTTTTATAGAAAACATTTTAAAAATTGGTATTATTATTTTATTTTTTTATAAAAATATTTTTAAACTAATTTTGTAAAATAATTTATAGTAAGTGTCACCTAATTTTTAATATTAAAGTGATGTGTTTCGAATTGAGAGTGTCCACTTGTCATTTTAGAAATGCCAAATAACATACTTTCCTAAATTGCTCCAATATTATATATATATTGATGGTTTAGAATTTTGGCACATTTATAGTATTAAATAATGTCATATGTTTTATATTTAATTATATTTAATTGTTTTTATTAGTCCTTGTCACCAACTCCAAATTTAGATAAGATCCCAGTCATTTACTTGTGGCTCAGGCTCACTAGATAGATGTGTGCGAGATGTACAGTGAGAGGACAATTAAGGGAGCTCGCGGTATCAGTTAACATATACCCAAGGAGCTCGCATGTGAAAGGTCGCGAGTCTAGCAAGCAACCTAAAATGGTAAACCAAAATTTAATCACTTATGTATGATTTAAATTATATTTTAGACACCAAATTTTTAAAAATTACAATATAATCGCTAACGTTATCAATTTATTATATTATGATCATCAAATTAATAATTATGATTAACAATACAACAACAAGCTAACTTAACACAATAAAACATCATTTCAGACACAACTAACCCTAAATTTATTTTTCTTTTTGAAAATTTTAATTATTTTTCTTTTAACTTTCCTTTTCCTTTTATTTCTATATTTTGTTGTCTTCCATTTGATGAAACCTCTGAAAATCTTTTCATGAATTTTAGTATTTCATTTTATTTGATTCATTGTACATCTAAAATGCAAAGAAGGTAATATTTTGGGTAAACTATAAAATGTCACTAAGTTATTGTTTTCGTTCTATTTTAGTCACTAAACTATTAATTTTCTAATTTAATCACTAATCTGTTCAAGTTTAAATATTTTGGTCACCTGATTTGGGCTTTTTATTGGTATAATAATAAATTTAGTCCTCCAATGTTTACATGTTATATCAATTTGATCTTAAATATAAAATATTCAACAAATTTACCCTTCAATGTTTACAAAATTTGTCATTTTAATTCAATTCTAAGAAATTCACATAACTTTATCTATAACTAAACAATCCATTTCTCATAATTTTATCTTCTATTTTGAATTTAGAGATGGCAACTTAAGCTCACTTTTTTTTCTATTTTGGGTATTGAATTTTGTTGTTTAATGATGTTTTTATTATAAGCTGGTTGGTTGGCTGTTGCAACATCTGCTAAAGATTTGTAATCTTTGATTCTTCAATTGTAACATTTTAAATATCATTATTTTACGGTGCTCTTATCATTTTTTTTTTCTTTTTTCATGTGTTGAGTTGGTAAACAGTGTGCACAAAACAATTTATGGCAAAGACAATGTTAGAAATTTTATATTGGAGTAGGATAAAATCATAAAATTTTGAAACCTAAAGGTAAGGTTTTGGGTTAAGAAGTTTAAATTAGTAATTTTTGTAAATGACCAAAAATTAATTTATTTATTTTTTATAATTAGAACTAAATTAATAAATTGTGTAAATTGGAGGGCTAAATTTATTGAATTTTTAGAATTCAAACTAAAAAGACAAGTTTTGTGAACATTAAGGGCTAAATTTGTTTAATATTTTATATTTAGATCAAATTGATATAATGTGTAACTATTGGAGAGCTAAATTTTTTATTAGACTAATAAAAAGCCCAAATCACTTTAAGTGATTAAAATATTTTTATTTGAAAAGTTTAGTAACTAAATCAAAAAAGTAAATGAAGAAGACGTTTACTTGCGGTTGATATAAAATAACGATGACAATAAAATTATATATTATAACGTGAGAAAAAAATAATCTAAACGCATTATACCTCACCTAACTGCTGATCCAAACTTACAAAACATTAGAAAAACAATTGATGATGAGAAATACGACTATGATATATTTGGAACCTTAAACATACACAAAATTTTCACTATCCCAAAATATTACAAATTTAACAATTGTTTTTAATACATTTTTCACTGTCTTTATTTTTATTTTTTATTTTTTTTTGTAATTTGACATCCAAGTTCTCCTTTCTATAGAAATATGAAAGAGAGATCTTATTCCTCAAACAAATCTCATTAATTTAGAAAAAGGATTTCTTTTATTGTGAGAGAGATAATGACAAAACAATAATGACATGTGTTGCAATTGTATTCTTTTGCCGACAAAATTACGGATGTTTAAAAACGTCAACCTTCTCCAAATATAGCATGTGGCTTTATGGTAGTTAGGCATAAATCAATGGAATCCTTCTTCTTTTGCTTGTTAGCAGTATTGGGCTTTTTTTATATTAATGTGGTAAAATTTTAAAAATAATTTAGAATAATTCTTTTAACCGATATTTCGATGTTTATAGATGTCGAATTTTTTTTTTATTAGTGTTGAATATAATGTGTAAAATTTATTGTTAATATAAATTTGATTTTAATTTTATTGTCATGAATACAAACTCAATATGATAGAGCAAGATTTTGACTCTCATGAGTGTTGAGTTTAGGACATTTTTGACAATTATGCTCGACACTAATAGATATTAAGGTCATGTTATATGAAGTTACTCGATTTTTATCATATTTATTTCAAAAATCATTTCAATAATTCTCTTAAATGTCGTGAAGCCTTAAATCATTCTAATTACTTTCAAATTTTATACGAGTCACTTTTTAAGTTAAGTATGGTGAAAATTTTTATTTATTATTTTTTGACAAATGTTATATTATTATTGCATTTAGCAATTGTTTACAGTAAATTTGTGAGTGTTTTCAAATTGAAACTTACTTTAATATGACATTTAAGAATGATGCTTCCCTAAAGAGCATAAAAAGAGGATTTCAAGAAAAACCCAAACTGAAACTATTAAGTGGATATCAAACCTAAAGTATATGTTTTTGAAGTCTAACAAGAAAGGGTATAAACATATTGCAATAGATCTTAAAGATGATGAAGATGTTGAGACGATGGTGTTTGAGCATTAAAAAAGCGGAGATGTTACAATGGGGCTATATTAATTATGAGGTTTTGAATTATACAAGTGCATTGACTATCCCGATGTGAACCTATCATCCAAAGATTCCATTAGTATATATTTTGAGTATCTTTCTTTATTACTATACCCAAGGGTTTACAATGCTAAATATTTATGAGTAGTATGAGAGGATGTTGGTTATGTCATTGTTTGGATGATCTCCAACAATAGCAGGGGCGAATTTAAGGGGGGCTGGCATGGGCCTCGGCCTCCCCTAAAATGTAAAATTATTATTTGGCCCTTTATAATTTTTAAAAATTTTAAATTAGTAAAGGTAAAATTGTATTTTGGCCCCCCTTAAAATTATAAAAATTTGATTTAATCTTTTACAAATTATAAAGATATAAACTATAAAAAATTAAAATTTCATCCGACCCCCCTAAAAAATTTTTCTAGCTTCGCCCCTGAATCGAAGCATATTATCTGGCGAAGCCAACATCTTCTAGTTGGGCCAATCCCCAGTAAATGCAATGATAATGGAATTGGTGATATCACTGAAGCCCAAACCTAGTAAAAGGTTTATATTAAAGCTGAATCAGCTAATGATCCCAAGCTGAACGATGAACCAATAATAGACGTTGGCAATCTACCTACATATGAGTCACCAAGCTGCTATCGACGCTCAACACTCATGGCATCAATTTCCTGAAAATAGCCTTAAACTATTCAATTTGAATTACCCGCTGGCTGAAGACAACGGTTAACTCACAGACAGCCAACTTTTTTGTGGGTTGTATGGTTTCAATGAAATGCATTTGTCTGGTGGCAAGAAGATTTTAGAACTTTTGTTGATAACTTCTTGCAGACATGGAGAGGTTCAAGGGTTTCTGAATCGGTGTTGGAGTTTCACCGGAATTCTAGCCGGAAATTGTCTGGGCAGAGGATTCCGGAGTGCCTCTCTCTCTCTTTTTTTATAAACGGAATGGAAATGAATTTTTTTTCAGAAAATTTGGCCTTATATACAGCTTGAAAACGTCGTAGTTTTGCTCAAGACCTTTAAATGCCAAAACGGCTTCGTTTTGCCCTTAACTGACCCAATCCGACCCGCTCCGGCTTAGGATCCGAGAGTTTTTATAGAAAGGGCTAATTTCACTTTTAGCCCTTCCGCTTTTTTATGGTTTTATAATTAAGTTCCCTTTTATTTTTTAATTTTGCTTTTAAATTTTATTTGAATTTCATTAGAGTCCCTTTTTAAACGCACGTTTTGGATTGTGGGGAGTAATTTCCCAATTAGTCCCTATCTTTTTTGGGCACGTTACAATTTTGTCCCTTTGTCTCATTTTATTTCCATTTTTACCCTAAAAACTTTATTTTTACTTTCAATTTAATCATTTCTGTCATTATTGCTATTTTATTATTAAAATCAATTAATTTAAATTATTATTATTATTATTATTATTATTTTAGTATTACTATTATTATTATTATTATTATTATTATTATTATTATTATTATTATTATTTTCTATTATTACTATAATTATATTTATTATCACTATTATTAATTTTATACTATCTTTATTATATCATATATTTTCTTCTTTTGTATTTACTCACATCATTTTAATTATCATTTTTTATAATTGTTATTATTATCATAATTATAATTAAAATTTTCATTTTGTATTTTTATTCTTTTCAATTATGTAAAGTTTCATGTTTATTTCATAGTTTTCTTATCTTTTGTTATTTACTATTTTATATCTTTTATTCTTTATTTGTTTATTATTTTTATGTTTTCTTAGTATAGTCATTTTATTTCTTGCATTATTCACTATTTTATATTATTATTTCTTTAATTATTTATATTAGTATTAATTGTTAAATATAATTTTTAATTTGGAATTGATGTTTTAATATATATATATATATATATATATATATATATATGTCATATCTTACTCCAAAACCATTTGTTTTATAAAACACATTTAACTACATTTACACATTTTATTCAAAGGCTTTTAAATACAATGATATATGATATTTGGAGACTTGAGAGAAATTATATCATAACTTACTTGGATTTTAATTTTTCTTGTAGAACTTAAAATATTAAGTATTCTCTTTTTTAAACCTATAAATTTCAAATTAAAACTTATTCTCGAAAATTCATAATGTTATATATTAACTTATTAGATATAATATTTTGTATCTCGAGGTAAGGATTTTCTATAAAATAAAGGTGATCTTAGTTTCAAAGTCATGAGATGTTACATCCTAACTTATTGAGTATATCATTTTATTTTTTGAGATAGATAAGTCTTAACTTTCTTTTAAATAAAGGATCGTATTTTAAATTTTTAAAATTTCGACATTAAAACATAAAATTATCAATTAAATATCAAAATAAATCGATTCTAGTACTTTTAAAAACGACTTATACAAAAAGCGCTTCTTTTTGACATGTCATCATCCTTTACTTGATAATTAGATGTTGGTGTATTGACTTTTGTGGTGATTCTCCTTCTAACCATATCTAATTTTTTTAAATATTATTTTAAGTCTTTTTATTTTGCTTTTAAATTGTTAACTCCTTTATTTATATATACAAACAATTAAAATAAAATAAAATAACTTAAAAATATATTTATTAATTAATGATTAAAAAACTTAAAACAACATGAAAAATATAACCTAAATATGATTAAGAGGGAAATAGAATTAAGGCCACAAATATAAATGATCACGCTTAACCATATAATATGTTAAAATAAAACACTTTTATATAAAGCATTTTTTCTAAAAGCGTATCTCACTTCCATACCAGTAAAATTAGTATATTTTCTTAAATATAAAAAATTCAACCTCTTTCCTTTTTTTTTTTTTCTAAAATCAGCATATACCAATAATTATGCCCTGTCATATGTTAAAAATATGGTGATGTATGTGAATGGGAGTATATACAAAATAATATTTTGGTCATTTTAGTGGAGGAGAGAGAGGGGTGCTATGAGATATTCTTAATCTTCCCTTACAAGTATATAATACTCTCTCATTCTCTCTCTTACTATTGTTATGTATGTTTTTAATTGATTAAAACTACTGTAAAAATTAAAAAATAAAGTAAGAACAAAGGTAGGATTAGACTTATTCAAGGACTGGGCTTGGACAAAAATTTTTGTACCTCGAGCTGGTCCGACCTAACTAAAATTCAACTTAAATAATAAAAAATATTTTTAAAATTTAAATTTAATTATAAAAGTATAAAATATCAATTAAAATTATATTTTTTAAAGGGATAAATATCAAAACTATAAATGAGCTATGGTTTAATGTGTAATTATATATATGAACTTTGATTTTATGTAATTTTATACATGAAACTTTACTTTGATTCAATTTTTATAAATTATAAATACAATTATTGATATAACATTATTTTATGTTTATATATTGCATACATAAATAATTATATTTATCTAATATAAAAATAAATTAATACATTTATTTCTTTAAATATATATAATTAACTCATAATTAAAATTTTATGTATATAATTACACCAATCTAAATTTAGAATTATAGTACAATTGAGACCAGCCCATTCTTTCCGACTAATAATATTCAGTTGTTTCCAACCTGTTTATTGTCTTTGAAAGTGCCAATTATGCAAGTCCGAACTCTGAACCCTTTTGGGCAATTTTTACCATAGGTATAGAGTAGGCCAACTTCTAACACAATGTAAGCCCAAAGAAATCAAATATATTATTCTCAGACTTCAACCTGGACCCCGTAATGATAAATTTAATTTTTAATATTTATATTTTTGTCAATTTAGTTATTATTATTATTATTTTAACTAAATTTAATGTTAATATTTTAAAAAGAGTCAAATCATTTTTTAACGAAAATAATGATTAAAATATTAATTTTTCAATGTGACAATTTGCATAGTAATTCATGTACAATTCATGCTAATATAACATCTTTTGTCTTATATGTCATATCAACAAATAATTTAAAATTTATAAAAATATAAATAATTAAATCAAAATGTAAATTAAAAATATAAAAAAGTTCAAAAAAAAAATCAGTATGAACTACACGTGAATTGTCATGTAGGTTGTCAGGTTTAAAAAACTAACATTTTAGTTAGTATTCTAGTTAAAAGCATCATTTTAACTCTTTTTCAAAAAGTTGATAGTCAAATTAGCTAAAAAAAATATGGGTTAAATATGTTCTTAATTATGGTAATTGGTACCGTTCCAGTATCGATCATACCGCCGATATGTATTGTTTCGATCCTAAACCGACACCAAGAATTTTATTCCGTTTAGGTCGAAATTTTGGTGCGCTTCAATCATTTCCATGTGTTTTGGCCTATTTCGATCAATATCAGCTTGTACCGATTGGTACAAAATTTTGATATTTTAAGCCTAACTTTTTTAAAATTTTTATCTTAAACCATTATAATTTTTATAATTACATTTAAAATTAATAATTATTACATTAAATTATTGAACATAATTAATAATTTTAACACTTATTTTGTATATAAATTGAGATATATTTGTATGTATATATAATATATTTTTGCCTAAATAATAATAAATTAATGGATAAATTATTTTAGTAGTTACCCAACTATGATTTTTTTTTTTTTTTTGTCACTCAACTATGAAAAGTTACAAAATAGTCATCCAACTATTTAATTTTGTCTCTTTTTTTTTCATCAACCGATTAACGTACAAATAAAAACTTCCAAAATTCAAGATAGTTGGGTGACTACTAAAGTAGTTTACCGCAAATTAATATTTATATTGATGTAATTGAGAAATATTTGTATATATATTACCATAGTAATACATAATTTATTAAAATTATATATTATATATATGAAAATATTTAAAAATATCAATAAACCCAAAAAGAGAAAATAAGATCTTTTATATGGAATTATTCGAATAAAATAGTACTTCAATTCTATTCTTAATTTAATTGATCATGGTTAATTCTTGCTCTTCTTTAGATATGCTTTTCAAATTTTTATGAACTAAATTTCTCTTCACTGATTGCAATGAAGTTAATCAAATTTGTCTAGTTTTATTCCTTTTATTCTTGATAAAGACTTAGATGGGTTAAATCTTGGTTCGTAATTAGGATAGGAATATACTTAATTATATTAGGTAGCCAAAATTGAGGTTTGTTCTTAATTGATTTGGTCTAAATTATTGAGATAGGAATATAACACAATAATTAGATTAGATAGTCCTTTAATTGATTAGAAGAGAATTTTAGTAGATAGGTTAGTAATCAACTTTTTAGGATAATTAGTTGAAGATAGAAGAATTAGCTAATATTGGATGAAATTGTAATATTAGTTATTGATTAGTTATTCTTTTAAATTCTGTTTTGTTAATTATTTACTAGATTTGGTTTTAAAAATTCTATTGTCAATTTATTTGGACAGGTTATAGAGTAATAGTTGATAATTAACATTATATTTAACAATAGTTCACTTTGGGACTGATCTTTTTATACTACTTGTCATGTTATGTATACTTACATGTGCAATATTCAATCAACACTCATGCAAGGCAAAATATGTTAGTGCAATCATCCATGCATGTGTTCATTTTTGAAGTTTATTTGTTGAGATCTCTTCAAGTTGATAAGGACCTTATGAAGGACAAGTCAAATATGGAATTTGATGTCACTTGTATTGCAATCATTGGAAAAGTGATATGAGGATTATGAATTGCCACCAATTCTTTTACGGTTCTCGTGATTTCTAAGTTTTTAGCCTTATACAATTTCATATGAGAATTGACATTGCTTCATGAATTGGGGGTTGATTCGATCTATATTTCTACCTAAATTTTGTCCCTTGCCTATGTTGGGTATTGTTACCACTTTGTGGAGATGAGACTCCATTCTTTAGATAGTAAAGAGCTCATCAATAATGTACACTCTCTCACCCTTAACTTAATCACCATAGTTGAATGCTAGCCAAGTAGGTTTCCACAATCCCTCTCATCAAACAAGCAACTAGAGCTTTTGGAACCCAAGTATTTTACCTTATGTTCCCAAATATTTGGTACCTTATTGATAGGTGCCTTGGAAATATTGAAATAGGCACAGATAAGATCAAGCTAGGAAGTTGGAACCAACCCCTCACTTCAGCCCCATTGGGTTTTGATTATTAATGATAGCACATTTAATTATAAAGTTAGATCTCTAGTGTTGCCACCTCTTCGAGTTATGCTCATTGCTTCTCATGGGTAACATTTCTCTCTAATTTGGCGAGCTTGAGAGGTGAAGACTAGTCCAAATGGGGAGTGACATGGGGTCGTTGAGGAGCCCTCTTAATCCCTTGATTCAGACATCGTCATATCCTTTGAGCAGCATTCATACCCTTGAATGGGGTGCTGCTTAAATACAATTGGGTCTATTGATTCTATTTATGTATTGGAATTTTAAAGAGTTGGGTGAATGTTTTTTGTTTAGAACAATCAGGGGTGAAACATAAACTATTATGAAAGTAATTTAACTCGAATTTTCTTATAGGAAAAAAAAAGGTGTAACAAAATTTCAAATCTTTTGCCTATATGCTAAATCCTTATCATAAGTAACCAAAAAGCAATCTTTTGTCCATGTTTGAACCCTTTCCACTAAATTTTCTTAAAAATGAGAACCTTTGTTTGGTATATTTACCTAGTGACTAGTTCTCCATCCCAAATTAGGAATTTTCATCCATTAGGTTGATGTTAAATGTTGTAGCCATTGATAATAGCTTAGAGGAAGCGGTTTTTCCATGTTGATTGTTGTTAACGTTTTTACTAACAATATGTAACCCTTTTGCAGGAGTTAGTTGTTGCTCCGCATTAACCAACTTAAACACCCTTTTGCAGGAGTTAGTTGTGTCTATTTTTTTATAGCTTAGGATAGAGATCCTTGATATATTTTCACATTCTACTATTTTTTTCTACTACTTCATTATTTCCTAGGAAATAAATTTTCCTTTTTGCCCCTTTTACCAAACATTTAGCCTTTCCATTTTATTTGGGCCTTTTTATTTGGACTATCATCTAAGGCCCAAAATCATCCCCTTGAGAATATTCCAATGTTTCCTTTAGTAACATTGATTATGAACATTTTATGGTGCCCTGAGGTATCAAATTCGCCCGTCCTTTAGGTTGTGGGAACTTTTTTGGCTTGGATTGATCAAATTACACAAATCAACCTTTTGTCCTAGAAACTTACACTTAGAGCATAAGAAATCAGTTCCTTCATCCAAAATGTCTTGCTGCCATCCTTCCATCATTGCATATTTCTTGAATAGTCTTTTTAGGTAAACTTGAATGCATAATCTAGCAAACTTACCTCTTTCACTAAACATGATCTAGTTATCAACCCACAATAAACCCTTTAGATTTTTGCCAATCTTCATTAATATTATAATATTGTAACTCAATGAAGAGTTTTGATAGATGAATCCACACTGCCACTAAGTTAAGAGAGGCTTCAAGCAACCTAAAGTTTTGCGTCCATTTGCAGATGGTGAGGAAGCGTCCACATATAAACCACAACCCTCATTTACTAACATGGTTATAGACTTCAATGTTTTTAGTTTGTCCTTGAAGTAGTTGTTTCTTAGATCAATCAACTTTAGCTCTCCTTTAGGCCTTCATATTTGTTGTGGCTTGAATGATAGGTATTTGTACCTTGCTATTTTACCAAATACTTTGATTGCAAGTGCTTTCTTTTAATAGTTTCAGATAGATTGTCTTTCTTCTTTAAACATGGATGATATAAATATCCTCATTCAGTTTCATACGATTCTATTAGACATCAATATCATCCTCATCGGAGTCTATCTCCATTTGTTCCATTCCTTTATCAAGGAACTATTACTCATAATCATAGAAATTACCTTCCAATAACGAGTCCATGTATGACAGTTTTTGATTTGATTCACCTCCCAGTGATATGGCTACCTTGCGATCATCCTTGACTTTCCTAATCCTACACAGGCGTTCTTCCTCTTTTTAATTGGAGAGCAAAAACTTAAATACCATATTAATTTTAACTTTAGATTCTTTAAGTCATACTTTTTCGTGATTTTATTCATGATTAAATCTAAGAATCATTCTATCATTTCAGTTTCGACAAAATAAATTTTAGTCCAAATCAACATAATATTTTTTTATTTAACTTTTAATTTTAATAAAGATGAGCTATTTAGGTTGACCGATTGGACTTTATAAAAAATATTTAAAATTTCTGCAATGATAATCCAATTCAATTTCATGGACACTTGTACCAAAAATATCCCAAGATAGAGAGCAGAGGAATCCAATCACTTTTGCCGACACGCAAACAACACGTCATTGGTCCCCACCAATACAGATACAAAAAGCATAGATAAATCACCTGTGCTCATTCTCACCTAACACCTCTACTCCGTTAACCAAAATCTACACGTCTCCTCTAAAACCAGCCGTTGGATGTTCACGCCGCATCCTGATTAGATTCCCTCAGAATTATTTCGAAACCTTTTCACAGTAACAATCCTTGAACCAATAACCAAAAGCCACATCACCCAGAGACAGAACCATGGCAAAGTTGTAATATAATGGAATATAAAGGGCAAACATGCAAACCAAAATTATGTTTTGTTTGTGTCTTGTGTGGGCTATATGTGTCAACGGACGCCAAACAAAATTCAAATTCAGCAGATTCTTTTTTTTTTATGTTTATTTTTTTCAAAGACCGAAAAAACACAGTGCCTGAGAGAGAACTTTGTTTTTTTTTTTTCTCTTTCTCTTTCATTTTCATTTTTTTTTCTTTTTCTTTCCCTCCAATCATGTTAGATTTTCTCTCACTTCCTCTTTACTATAGTACTTTTAATTTTAATTAATTTTTGTTTATTATAATAATTATTAAATTTTCTAGTTTCCCGGCGAGAGAAAAGGAAGTAGAAGTGTATAAGGAAGAAATATCTCTGCTTCTACGAAACTCTCTTTCTTTCTTTAAGTTGTTCTCTTAGTTTTTCCGTTTGTGTATATATAATTTTGGGTGATTAAAGACAAAAACTTTATTTGGAATCAGGCCTGTCAGTCAAGTTAACTTCTTCAATGGACTCTCTTTAACTCTCTTTTATATATATATATACCATTTTCTTGTAAAAAGGTAATTTTTTTCTTTTTAACTTTACATTTGTTTTCTTTCCATATAATTTCTGGGTAATTGTTTGCTTATTTATTTATTTTATTGTTTGAGAGAAATGTTTCTGGGAAGTGTTCAAAAGGGGTAATTTTTGTTTCTGAATTTATAAGTCTTTTTGACTTTGTTAATTAGTGAAGTTATTGTTGGCTGCTGGATTTGATGGTTGTTTTTTCCTAGAAGAGTTCAAAATTTCATTTTTTATTGATATAGTTTCTTGTTTTGGGTGTTGACTTATATTGTTGCAATGATTTACTGTTGTTATTTTATCATAATTATCAGCTCTTTTAGAGCTTACACTGTAGATGACTTTTTCAATTTTCTGTTTGATCTTGACAATTTTGTTTGCTTTATTTGGACTTTGTGTTATCTGTAGAGAATCATTGCTTGATTGACTACTCAAAAGTGAATTCCTGTAACCAGTATTTACTGTAAAAGCTGTGTGATCAAGAAGAACTAATTTGAAATATTGTAGTTGAAAGGTTGCGAATTTGATTTGGCTTTTGCACAGTAAACTGACTGCTAGTTGGTTGAATTGCTCAGGAACTGCTGTATGTATTGAAATTCAATATGAACTTGAAAATTTAGTGAATGCTTTGCGATGATATGCTATGCTATTCTTAAGGTTTCACATAGTCTGTGTTATATATGCTGAATTAGTCTGCATTATTGTCATATTTTGATAGTTAATGTTTGGAATTTTTTGTCTTCAGAAAGTGATTAAATGGAGGAAAGTTCTAAAGGTCCAACCTCAAGTCAAGCTGGAGGTATAACATTGTTCAGCATCCGATTTAATCTAGGATACCAATGCATGTGATCTTATGCATCTTGCTTATCTATTTTCACTAGATACTGATTGGTTTTTTTTTTGTATTATAGGTCCATCCGATACTCCTTCAGTCAACATTTCTACAAAGTGGGAAACTGGTGCATGGGGAATCCCGCGTAGAACTGAGGCATATCATTCATCAAGTGATGCAAGCTTATTTTCTAGTTCATTACCTGTCCTTCCTCATGAAAAACGTATGTGTTTTCTGTTGATATGAAAATGCTGTATATTGTGTTATACTTGGAACAAGACTGAGGATTTTCTTTTGCCAAAATGTAGTGAACTTTACTGATGGGGAAAATTCTGGTCATTCTGTTGATGATAACTCGCCTGAGTTACGTAAGCTAGAGTTAAAAAATGAAGGAAAGGACCCACTCGAAGATGTTGAAACAAATGCAATTGGAAATTTACTTCCTGATGATGAAGATGACCTCCTTGCTGGCATAATGGATGACTTCGACTTAAATGAGTTGCCTAGTCAGTTGGAGGACTTGGAAGAATATGATGTCTTTGGTACTGGAGGGGGAATGGAGTTGGACTTTGAACCTCAAGAGGGCCTTAATATTGGTATATCAAAGATGAACCTATCTGAAGGGGTTCTTGCAAATGGGATTGGTCATTACCCTCTTACAAATGGTGTGGGAACAGTGGCTGGGGAACACCCCTATGGTGAGCATCCTTCAAGAACATTGTTTGTACGAAATATCAATAGTAATGTTGAAGACTCTGAATTGAGATCTCTCTTTGAGGTATTTTATGTTAGTCTGTTATTTTTTTTTACATTGGTTACCGTTCTACCTGATAAATCTCTTTGCTTATAATGGTGTTATTTTTCGGTCTCTTGGATCTACTTTGGTCTTTTTTCTTTATTTTGTGCATGTAAGAGTTTTCATCTTGTTTATACTAGGCTAATAATTATCATCTTTGAAATTCCAACACATTTTGCAGCATTATGGGGATATCAGAACTTTGTACACTGCATGCAAGCATAGGGGTTTTGTAATGATTTCGTATTATGATATTCGAGCTGCACGCACTGCGATGCGTGCATTACAAAATAAGCCGCTAAGGCGAAGAAAACTGGACATTCACTTCTCAATTCCAAAGGTTTGAACTAGTGTATTTTGTTTATATATTTGAGTTTGACATTGTAGATCCCATCAACGAATTTAACTTATAATATTCCAGGATAACCCATCGGAGAAAGATATAAATCAGGGAACTCTTGTAATATTTAATTTGGATCCATCAGTATCAAATGATGACCTTCGCCAAATATTTGGGGCTTATGGAGAGGTCAAAGAGGTATAATATAATTTTGCCTAATTTGTTTCTCTGCCACTTTCATTCACCATTTTGACATGTCTGGAGATTTGCTGATGACTTATTCGCTTGCGAGAATGCAGATCAGGGAAACACCACATAAGCGACACCATAAATTCATAGAATTTTATGATGTTAGAGCTGCAGAGGCTGCTCTTAGAGCATTGAATCGGAGAGACATAGCTGGGAAACGCATAAAGCTTGAACCTAGCCGTCCCGGTGGAGCTCGTCGAAAGTAAGTGTTAATTTTAGCTTCTTTGTATCATCTGATTTCTGGTAGATGTTTCCGTAATATAATCTTTAGCAGGATATAATTTCTGAAACACTTAATATGATCTGTTATTGCTATTATGGTCTGGGAGAGAAACTTGGAATGAATGTGAATATTTTGGAGTTAGGTATGAAGATACTATCTTTCTTTGTAGTTGACGACCAAAAAAGGGAATAGGGGAGATGGTGGATGCATTTTCTTTTTCCATAGATTAGTGGGAGCCCTACTGTTGTGGTGTCCTGGAATACTTTTGCAAATTTTCTTCCTGTGAATGCCTAATGCTTCTGGCAACTGGCAACTTGGCTACATGCTAAATTGTTTTTTCTTGTTTCAGTAAACTAAATTTCGGGTTAGCACCTAGCCAACTAGAAAAATTCCCCTTAACACTTTCTATGCTTAGCATAACTTTGTGATCCATTTTTCTTGAGCATCTGAAACATTTATGCATATTTATGTTGGATATCTTTGACAACCTAAAAAGGAACTCTGCTATCTTTGAATCTTATAATTGCTCTTTCCTCATGGCTGCTAGGCATATTTTTGAACTGCTATAAAGAAATTAAAATTGATGCCCCTTCTTTGTTAGCTTGATGCAGCAGCTAAGTCAGGAGCTTGAACAGGATGAAGCACGAAGTTTTAGACATCACATTGGTTCTCCGGTTGCTAGCTCTCCTCCTGGTAAATATCGTTGATGCTCTACGTTTGTGTGTACTCAACAACTTTATGCTCGTACAACCAGTTTTTTCTTTTTCTATAATTATTCTGAGTTATGCATTGCCGTGACAGGTAATTGGGCACAATTTGGCAGCCCTGTTGAACAAAATCCGTTGCATGCTTTTAGCAAATCTCCTGGTTTGGGATCTTTTAGCCCTGTAAATAACAATAATTTGCCTGGACTAGCTTCAATTCTCCCACATCAGTTGCCTAACTCTCCAAAGATTGCACCTATTGGGAAGGATCAAAGCAAGACCAATAATACAAACCCAATTTTTACTAATTCTGGAGCAATGCAAGGAGCATCCTACCAGCATTCGAGATCCTTCTCTGAGCAAAAGGTAAGTGCAAGCCCTGGACCAATCTCTGCCTTTGGTGAATCTATTTCAAGTTCATCTGGTATTGGAACATTGACCGGTCCTCAGTTTCTATGGGGAAGTCCCACTCCTTACTCTGAGCGTGCTAATTCTGCTTGGCCAACACCATCAGTGACGCACCCTTTTTCATCAAGTGGACAAGGTTTTCCATATACTAGTCGGCATGGCTCATTTCTTGGTTCAAGCAACCACCATCATGTGGGATCTGCTCCTTCTGGTGTGCATCTTGATAGGCACTTTAACTATCTCTCTGAGTCGCCTGAAACATCCTTTATGAATCCTGTTTCTTTTGCTGGTGTGGGTTTAAATCGTAGCAATGGAAGTTTTTTGATGAATATTGGTGCTCGTGGAACTATTGGTGCTGGTGTTGGTCACCTAGGAAATGTAACTGAAAATGGTTCGCCTAGTTTCAGAATGATGTCAATGCCAAGACATGGTCCTATTTTCCTTGGGAATGGTTCTTATCCTGGACAAGGTACAGCTGGCAATGAAGGGTTGGCTGACCGCAGTCGAAGTCGGCTAGTTGAAAATAATGGAAACCAGATTGATAACAAGAAGCAGTATCAGCTTGATTTGGATAAAATAATTAATGGAGAAGATACTAGGACCACTTTAATGATTAAAAATATCCCCAACAAGTAAGACAAGTTAATGAATGGTGAAGAACTCAATGTTTTGGGTTCCAAGTAAAATGCTGTTTTTCTTGATGGTTTCTGCTTTTATTCTATTTGTTTAGGTATACTTCGAAGATGCTGCTTGCTGCTATTGATGAGAATCACCGGGGCACTTACGATTTTCTCTATTTGCCAATTGATTTCAAGGTACTCTCGGGGTCTTTGACATGTACGGTTAGGTCAAGTTGATTTATTGGTTATTAATCAACTTCTCTGATTGCAGAACAAGTGCAATGTAGGTTATGCTTTCATCAATATGATCTCCCCTTCACATATTGTCTCCTTCTACCAGGTTCAACCTTTTCTCCTTTGTCAAGTGTGTCAAGAAAGAGTAGTATAAAATATCGATCAATAAATAGTATTTGTTTAACTTCATAATAAGTGTGCATATATATAACTAAATTTAATTGTTCATAACATATCCATAAAAGGGAAAGATCTGAGTTTTATGCTTTTGTAAATTTATCTTCTTGGTAAAAAAGAGGAGTTAACTCCATGGAAATTTCTGCAGGCTTTTAATGGAAAGAAATGGGAGAAGTTCAACAGTGAGAAGGTGGCGTCATTGGCCTATGCTCGAATCCAAGGCAAGGCTGCTCTTGTGGCACATTTCCAGAATTCAAGCTTAATGAATGAAGACAAGAGATGCCGGCCAATTCTGTTTCATTCAGAGGGCCAAGAGACCAGTGATCAGGTAGTAAATATTTAAGTATGAGTTGGAGAGCATTTACCAGTATTTATTTTTGTTCAATAAAACTCCTTGCCAACAGTAGATTACATATATTGATTCTAGTATTTTTAATGCTTACTAATTCATTAGATATAGCCATTTCAGTAGAGACCAAGCCAGGAATATTGCAAAAAACGAATTAAGTAAATATAAAAATAATTCATAATCTTCTTAAAGAAAAAGTATATATGAGCTTTGAACATTGCCTCTGTTGTATTAAAAACTTCATAAAATGCATGGAGAGATTAATTAGGGACATATTTTTGTCGAAGTTTTCTGAACACCGGTGTAAACCAACCTTTTGATACTTACCAAGTGTATGATCTTGCAGGAACATTTCCTTTCTTGCAATTTGAACATCTGTATTCTTCAACCAGACGGGTCCTATTCTGGGGATTCATTGGAGAGCCCGAAGGGCCTTCTGGATGAGAAGCCAGAGAAGAGTTAACAATAAATTTGGTAATCTTACCCCTTAGCTTGAATTAAGAAAAGGGCTAAGGATGCTAACAAGTTGATTATTTTCCTTTTTAAGTGTATAAAAGTTGGACGACAAATTAAAGCACAAGCGTACGAAAAAGCTTGTGTCATGTGCAGTGTTCGCTTTTCAGCTATGGACACTCCATGGTAAGTAACTAGAGACAGTCGAAAATTAAAACGAGGCAGGAAGTGTTATCTTTGTTTGTAGAGCAAGAAAATTGGTATGAATAAGGCGGAGCATGTTGCTAAGGATCGGAATTTTCTTCGCAGCTGTACGCATTACTCGTCAACCTGCGCTTAGATCTCCTCTGGGTTCTTTCTTTCTAAACTGTTAGATGTTGTCGGTCATTCATGTCGATATGCAGATATGGTTACTTGTTTGTTTGTAAATCTTTGTTGGTGGGGAACTCCAAAATGTGAAGGTACAGGGCTGTTCATAAACTGTATAGGGAATGTAATGAACTATATTTTTGTCAATATTTATGTTATGTACAGATATTTCTATTGCCCTCTTTCTCTGTGCCCCATTTATTTTTAACTTGATATTTCCTTTCCACCCATATAGTGGGTGCATTATGGGAAACCAGAAAATATTTATTTTTCATATCACGTGTCAAGAAGAAAATAAGACAAAAAATAATAAAATAGAAAATGTCGAGAATAGCCGAAGATATGTATATATATATATGTTTTGGATGAGTGATCAATATATTCTAAAATGTAATTTACTAATATAAGGTCTATTTTATAGTTTGGGTTTCACATACCTCCTCTTTATTAGCTATGAATAATAAGAATAAGTGCGAGTTCAAATTTCTTTTTTTTTTTTTGAAAATTACAGTAAATAATTGCTTTTTGAAGATTTTGTGTTTAATATTATTGTTACATGTTAAAATATTTATTTCAGAAATGATGTAATAAAATAAAAATAGGTCAAAATTCTTTTTGAAAGTGTTACAAATACAATATAAATACACATGTATATCTAAATAACTACAAGTCTCAAACAGTTATTAACACAAACCAACTGTTTAAGTAACCAAAATATAATAAAACTATTACACTACAAACATATTAAAAATTGGTACAATTTAGACTAAAATCGACAAACTAAACTAAATCCCACACAGGATGGGACTCGAAGATTGTATGCATATATATATAAATTGGATACAAACAAACAAACCCATGGCAGCTAATCTCAACAAAATTGATTCAATAAGGGACTTTACTAGTATGAATATTAGATTTTGTTCATAAAAATAAATTATTTAAATTAGTATGCAACTTTTTCATACAAATTGATACTTTTATCCTCAAAACATAATACACTTATTTCGTCATTTCATACTAACATGAAATTGGCACATACTTTCTAAACTTTCGGCTTAAAAAGAGTCCATATGAAGCCTCTTGGAAATTGGACTTAAATTTGGAGAGCATCAGCAATTGATCCCGCAAGACTCAGAACTTCAAAAGGAGCTCTGTTTTCAATGGCTTTCACAGTGTGGGGGCATGAATCTGTGATCCAAAAGTAGGCAAATCCCTCCTCCGACCCTTCCACAATACCAAATCAAATACCAATCAATACCGCCACAAGTTGCATCACAGACACGAGATGAGATCGAACAACTACTTACTGTTGTTCTTCTGCGTAAACCGCTCCCAGGAACACTTCGGGAAAACACCATGAGTGACATATGCGCTCACCTTTGCCGCACCATGAGCAAACAGAACTTTCTGGAAGAAGAACAAGTTCCATGAACCAACAAATCAAGCTTATTATTTCAAGTCCGAAGCCATATGAACGTTGACAAGTGTAGCGTCGATTATAGGACAAATATTAAGCATATCAACAGTAAGTAAACATATGATGCATGGAAATAAAAACTGTTCTGGAATCAAAAATGCGTGTCATGGCAGAAAATAAACACGAAATTATCCACCTGTCACGGCCACAGCCTGAGGTCAGGACATAACGTGAAATTGTAATGGACTAAGGGAAAAAGTACATAAGAAAGGGTATCAGCTATAAGTACCTGGCATTCAATGAGAGTGCCTCCAGATTGCACTAAGTCGTCAACTATAACCACATGACAACCGGTGGGATTTCCCTCCTTGAGTCGAACTATCCTCTTGTCACCCTCACGAACCTTTGTGCAGATAACCTGCCATCAATTACCATGTACTTTAAATCTACATATAACAAAAAGGGAACAAAATATAACAAAACTTAATAGGTAAGATTCCAAACTGACCGTTGGAAAATGGTCCAACAACTTGTGAAATCGTTTCCAAGCTCCATCATCTGGAAATGCAATAACTATCTGAAAAAACAAATCGAGTCTAATTCAGGAGGGTGTAACAACATAGAATAAGGGACCACTCCTAAGAAAAGAATATTGGCATCAAGTTGGTAGAAATCATGTAGAAGACGGCACTGACGAGCACCATGACCACAAAGAAAATATATTTTGCACCAGACAACATTTTGAGATGATATACTTACCTTATCAGCATCAGAGAGCTGATGAAGACGCTGCTTTAGAAGAGGAATCCCAGTCTCAAATAACGGCAACACATGGTCCCCGAAATAAAATCTTTCCTATATTATGAGGAAAATTAATAAATCAAGTCTCCTTATAAAACAGAAAATAAGTAAATTACCAAGGGCAATTCCGTCTTACAACCAATGAATCACAAGTGATCATTAAATAGCACGAACATATATTTTTATTTAGAATAAGACAACTTGGAATCAATCACCTATCCTGCATTATTACTTCAGGCATATGTCCACTCAGTAAACAAAAGTGTCTATCACTTTCCTAGGCCAACAATGAGCCCCACTGCTTATAACATCAATGTTAACCATATTTTGTGTTCAGAATTATCCACAGGGTTCAAAGATTAAAATACCAAATTCAACAATCTCAATATTTGATCACTAGTAGTTGAATTATTGCTTGTTGGTCAAAGGATTATGTTTCCGGACTTATCACCATATACTTTGGACATTATGGGGAGAATATAAGCAAGTCTCCTTCCCTCATCATTTGCCCTTTCAATTCAGTTAAACCAAATTCTAAAAGAAGAAATCTTATGCTTTAATGTTCCAACATACTTCTTCAACTACCCTTTTTCTTTTCCATTTTAGAGAAAGACCGCAAGGAATCAAGACCATAATGGAAATAGCTAACTAGAGTCAAATACAACAAAGATTGTAGGTGGTTTGTGCTTGGTACTTGGTAGCTATTTGAACATGCAGAGATGATGAGAAACTTCACAATAATCGAATAAGAATGAAGATCAAATGTCACAAAATCCAAGCCTTCAAAACAACCAATGAGACTTAATCCTCTCTCCAAAAAAGAACCTATCACAAGATGCTTTGTATGGTAATGATTTGAAATATAAATATTTCGGTTGAGTAAGAGAATACCCAAATATAAAGTTCTAGCCATGCACTAAATAAAATAAAAAAACAGGTATTGCTCATTAGAATTACGCTGATGCAAAACAACGAGATGAAACTTTCCAGATTAATCTGATAAACCGCTTCAGCTATAAACATTTATATATTGTAACAAGGGAATATATATGTTAATCATGTTCATTGTTGAAAAGAAAAAAAGAACACAAAAACAAAACCAACCTGCAAAGCATGGATGTCATAAATAACTACGCTTGTAGGACCACCCCTAGATATGGGAATATTAGACAAAATCCTTGCCATGGTAAATGCAGTAGCAACATCTCCTTCTTCTTCCATTCTCTCAAAGGAGCCAGTTGGAAAGAATGGCAACACCAAAGTGAAGGAAGCAACAAACAATCGCGGAAGATTATATATGACGGAAAGCTGTTCAAAGATAACAGCTGGGGAGCTGAAGGATGCGAGAAAAGCAACATGCTGACCTCGGATATCATGTGCATTGTTTATGAAAAGATTTGGAAATCCATCATCAAAGCTCCTGTAAATGAAAGAAGTTCAGTATTTCTTCTTCATATAATAATACTCTTTGTTTAAAAGTATTAATATATATCTCTCACTGAAATCAAATCTAGATTTGTAAACATAGGAAGTTTAAAGACAGAAAAATAAAGTCACTATTGAAATGCCAACATAATGTTGAAAGGATTCAATGTTCTTGATTTGGCCATGATACAGGCTTCAGCAATAAAAGAAAGCAAGAAACACATGGTAAGTCAACATACAAAATTGCAAAACATGTGTAAATAAAGAAAATAGTAGATATGAAAAAATTGACAAGTAAAGGAGTTTGCATCTATCAACATATTGGCTCAGTTTCGGTGAAGGACTTAAAAGTAAGAACATAGACAGGTTTAGCGTGTTCTTGGGACAAAGTTAAAACATGAAAATAAGCTGATTTTCCATGTTATTGAACATGATTACCAACTTATGAGTGGGTTTAGAACTGACAGACTTGGACCGAGTTACTTCAAGTCTTGACAAAAGCTCCCAAGTCCATTGTCAAGCAGGCACCTTTGGATCAACGATTACTATTCATTGGCTGTAACAAGGTTCTCAGAACTACATTTGCAAATTGCATGAATTGCTCATATAAAAAGATAACATATAGAACCCAGAAGTAAACACACAAGGAAGTTGATCAGAGTCTCATAAGACTGAAGAATAAGAACAAAGTGGCAGAAAACAAAGATGATCCAAGAATTCACATCCAAATAAAGAGCACAACTTTTCCCCTTTTTCCTCAATTTTTTTTAAGAAAATAAAAATACAAATGCTTTGTTATAAGAGTTCATGAAATTCTTTGCCACTTATCCTAACACACAATCTGATCATATACCATTTTATCAACTTTTTTTTTATTAAAATTCAACCTTTTTACAAACAGATTAAACAAAAAGCACGAAAGAAAAACACCCACCTTAAAAAATGCAAAAAGAAAAGAAAAGAAAAGAATCAAAAGAACAGAAACATGAAAAGTTGACATTCAAAGGAGAAAACAAACCAAAGGTTTTGAAGAAATAATTGAGGCAAGTGAGTATACCTCCAGTTGATAGATTGAAGGGTAATGAGTTGGGAGTGAGCAGCAACTTTACGGGCAAGCTCTTCACACTCCATACAGTAAAACAATCGAACTTGCTTCTTATTCCCAGACTTCAACTCTCCCGTGACCTGGTTGTTATTGTTCTCCATTTTTTTGTTTAAGCTTTTTTACAGGGGAGGAAAAAAGAGAGACTTTAGAATTCAGACAGAGGTAGAGAGAGACAAAGATATATAAAGAAAGAAGTGAGAAGTACGAGGGTAGGCTTTGCGATCTCTCCTCCGCTTTCCCTCACAGTTTATAAATAATACAAACTCTTCAGTCTTCTCTATTTTCTTGGGGGTCTGTCTGTCTTGACCTAATACGACAGAAATAAATATGATAAAAAAACTAAGCCAAGGTTTAATTCTGGGTTTAATCCTCTAATTGGTTTTTTTTAAAGGTAAATTTATTAATTCATTCAAATAAAGAAAGCAAACAATTTAGATAAAAAAAATAATAAACACTGGCTATAGATAGTAAATAATAATCTCCATCAACATAATAAAAGTTTTAGCTTTAATATTAATAAAATATTATGATAAGTACTTCATATTATAAGTAAATTAGTCTCAGATGGTCCAAAACGGCGAGTAAAACTCGACAAATAAATCAAGCATTCACTAAATTAGAGAGTATGGCAGCAAAATCGTCCCTAAAATCACTTATAAAACTGAGATTATATGCATAAGTAAGACTAAAAAATGTGTTATAAGAGCGACAAAAACTATTTATTAAACAATGAAAAACAAATAAAAAATATAATAAAACTTAAGACAACATAATCCAAATCGACACAAAAATTATTTATTATTCTAAAATACTCTCAAAACATAATGTAAATAAATATCACATAATTTCATCTCTATTCTTATTCTTATAGACTATCCCAATTCATAACATTGTAAGTTGTCACAATTAAAAGGAGGAGGAGAATTTCTTTTAAGGTTATTTCATTTAACACAACATATTTAATCAAATAGAAATTTAATCTAATGTTTTTCATCTCAATATCACTTTAACAATAATTAATGTGTTACCCATTTGGATTAAAGAGGTTCATGAGTTGGATCAGTCATGTATGGATCGGATCATTATATGATATTAATATAATATATGTATATTCAAATTTAACCCGACTTAATGTAAATATAAACTTTAAATTTTACTCAAAACCATTTATATTTGTTTAAAAAAAAAAACTAAGCTCTTTTTAGTTAACACTGTTGTTTTAATATAATATTTAATAATTTTATATGTTTTCTTCTTTTACTAAAAAGTAGGGTTAATAAATTATTTGATAGTTAAGTTTAGTTTTAATGTTTAATTTGGTATCTATATTAAACGAAATCATGTGGCACAATGAATATTTTTACATATGTACTATAGTAAAAAAAAAAAACTTAATTGGGAAAAATACCAAATTAAACATAAAAATTGAATATTAAAGTCAAACTCGGTGTCAAATAGTATATTAACCCAAAATTTTAAGCATGGTCAACTTATTTTTTAATATTTGCAATATAGTATTAAATATGACTCTAAATTTAATTTGTATGTGTTATAAAAAACAAAATATATAATAAAATAAAATAATATATATTACAATATTAAAATGGGCCAAACTAGACTAAGCTCCGATCTTAAATATTAGAGCCCTAACCTAGTCATATTTTTAATTGTCTTAATTTTTTTGTTGAAACCTATTGTTTGGGTTTAATATTTTTGTCCAATTCCTTCCAAATATCAGATCAAGCGTTAGGCTTGTGAGTCCAACCCTTGAACAGATCTAATTTGATTATACTAGTAATATTATAAAAGTAGAGAACCAAATAATGTTAAATTAAAGTGGGGATTAAATCTTAATTTTTATCTTAGTAAAAGGACTAAAACTAAAATTGAACAAAAATTAAAATACAATATAATTTATGATATAACAAATAAATGAACATGTGAAAAAATTTATATAATAAGCTTAAATGCAAAAACAAAATCATAAAAAAATTAAAAAAAATCAATTGAACCCTTAATCGAGAATTGCAATAAGTTGTGCTCTTAATCAAAAGTTAACAATCAATAGAATCCCTGAAATATAGTTTTCCCCGTCCAAGCTCTTGATATGTTGTTAAGTGATGACATGCCAGCTGGTGTGAAAAAATAATGAAGTGGCAACTGACGTAGTGTCTCACGTGGAGGGTTTAATTGATTTTTTAATTATTTTACAAAGAGCTTAATTGATTTTTAAAAATCAAAGAAAAAATATTAAAACTATTAAAAGTTTATAGTAGAGGTAGCAAATTTTTAATTTTTATAAAATTTAATATTCTCAAAGTTTTCTAAAAATATAATATTTTAATAATCTATAATAAGTTTAAAATATGCTATTAGTCATTATACTTTTATAGAATTTGAGATTTAGTCCTTATACTTTAAAAGTTAAAAATAAAATCCTTCTACTTTTTCAATTTTTGATCTTAGTACAATCATTGTCATTATTGGTTGTTTCCATAAGAATTTATCAACTTAACATATTTATTTTTCATTCATAGACCACATCATATGATGACAACCTAATTAATATACCAAGTAGACAAGTTTTTACAAAAAATACTAACAATGTTAATGATTGGATTGATATTTTTAAATTATAAAAATAGGAGGACTTAAATTTTAACTTTTTTAGTACATAGCTTAAATCTCAAATTTTATCAAAATACAAGGACTCATGTATTGTCGTACACCATACCTTAATTCATGCTTATCAACTTCTTTCACATCACTTCTCCTCAATCAAAACCGTCACTCATCATGAACAAAAATAACAAATGAGAAATAGATAGCATTAATTATTATCCGCAGTAAATACATTTTCTCAAAAAAGCAATAGATGACTCGTTGGGGATCAAATTGTATAAACAATGAGAAAGAATGAATAGAGAAAAATTGGGCACACAAATTTACGTGAAAAAACTCGTCCAATCAAGAGGATAAAAAACTACAGGCAAAAGAGACTTCACTAATGAGCAAACAAATGAAGAGTACAAGACAATCTACATATTACTATCCATTGCGGCGACTCTCGATTACGAGATCTGGCATATGGATGTCAAGATAGTGTTTCTAAACGACTATCTTGAAGAGTATCTATATGATACAACCCATCGGATATATAGCTAAAGGTAATGAGCATAAATTTTGCAAACTGCTTAGATTCATGTATAGACTGAAGTAAGCATCCCACTCATGGAACCAAAGATTTGATTAAGCGATAAAGATTTTTGGATTTGAGAAAAACGTAGATCAACCTTGTGTTTATAAAAGTTTAGAGGATGGAAAGGTGGTCTTTCTCATTCTATATGTCGATGACATTCTACTCATTGGAAATGATGTAGGGACATTGTCATCGATTAAACTATGATTAACTCAACAGTTTAGCATGAAGGACTTGGGAGACGCTAATTTTGTTCTAGGCATTCGAATCCTAAGATATCGAAAGAACAAAGTAATAACACCGTCTCAAGCTTCATACATAGACAAGATATTAAAGTGTTATGCAATGACCGATTCGAAGAAGGTAAATCAACCCATCATGTCGGGATTTCATCTCTCTTTAGAGAATTGTCCTCAAGGCAGCGAAAGAAAGAGAGAACATGAGAAATGTTCCTTATGTTTTGGCCGTAAGAGTTCTTATGTATGCTATATTGTGCACACGGCCAAATATATATTTTGTAATGGGGTTGGTAAGTCGATATCAGGCGTATCCAGGGCCAAGACACTAGCAAGCAGTTAAGTATATACTCAAGTATTTACGAAGAATGAGAGATTCTATACTTGTGTATTCTGGAGGAGATATTACTCCTATACGATATATTGATTTTAACATCCCAACGTGTCAAGATTTGAGGAAATCGACATTTGACTGTGCTTTTGTCTTAAATGATGTGTCTATTGTAACATCCTAAATTTTTGGTCCTATGCGTTTAATAGGTGAATATGTGGAATGAGTTAATTTAAGTGTTAGGGGCCCAAATTTTAAGTTTTAAGGAGCCCAAATCTTCTAATTTAAGTTAGTTAAATTTGTCATTAGGGATTAGGGAAGTGGACGGCACAAGGCTATTTTTTTGGGAATTTTATTATATTTATTCTATGTGGATAATAAGCAGATAAAGGCTATTATTTAAGGATTTAGTCTTTAAGGATAATAAGCAGATAAAGACTATTTTTGAGGAGATAATAGATTAAGATAAGAGAAAAGGGATAGGAGCTATCATGTTTGGCAGTGTTGGCTGAAAATCAATCTCTGCTAAAGGGAGGAATCGGTTTTCTATATAAAGAGGGGGTGTGCCGAAATTTTGGAAGCCTTTCTTTTATTTTCTTTTCTCATCTTCTTCCTCTCAAAAGCCGAAAACCACCATTTTCTTCATCCTTTCTTCCTCTCTAAAGTTTCCTGGTTCGCCTAATCTTTTAACCTCTATTGTTATTTTTCTTCTAATCCCTAAAAGCCGAAATCACATCTCTATTATTCTATTCTTCTCCTTAATATTCATTGGCCAAATCTCTCTTAGCCATCTCTTCAAATCTAAAATCTTCTAAAAATCGAAATTCTTAGATCTCACCTCCTGAAGTTGCCGAATTTTCTTCAATAAAGTCTGCTTGTGCCGAATCTGAAGAAAACAATATGTACTTGTCGATTTTGAGTTTCCAATATTTCTCCGGCTTTTCAAAGTCCCTAGCCTAATGGCTATTTAGTGACTAATCAAGGGTTTTTCTTATTTTCGGCATTTCGAGATCTGAAGAGGAGTCCAACGCTTAGATCTCTAAGTCAAAGATCAGTAACACTCAAGTCATGTTATTTTCGGGATTTCAAGGTAAGGAGATTGGTTTATTTATAAATATATGAAATCGGGTAGAACACTAACCATGGCCGAATATAGGAGAGGCCCTATTTTCACATCTTTCTGGCTTTTTGAGCAAAGTTGTAGATCGGGATAACAAGGATATCGACTAAAAATATTGGATTTCGCGATATCAGGTGTGTAACACTTTCCCACCATCTAGATCTGTTTGATTAATATATGATTATAAGTCTTATATGTTTTGATAAATCCGAAATCCGCATAATAGAGAAACCCAAAGAGGGTAAAACAAATCATCGAGTTAGTGAATGTTCGATTAAACGATATAAGTATATTGATTTTATGTGATTGCATGGGTTGGGTTTGATGAAAGGAGGAAGTTATATGTCGTAGCGGTTTTCACCGTGATCATTGTAGCGATTTTACCATGATCATTGTAGCGGTTTTCTTGTGATCATTGTAGCGGCTTTTGCCGTGATCTGTTGTAGTGGTTACTGACCATGATCGATGATGAGCAAGACGACCGCCATCAAGGCGTGTAGCGGTGTGAGTTGATTGTAGAAATCCCCAATGGTGTGAATGGTCGATGCGGGGTGTGTAGCGGATGGAAACCTAGGATTTGGGTTGGGCTTGCATATTATTTTATTATGTATATTAATTCGATTATTTTAGTTTTATGGGGCTAAGGCCCAAATCTAATGGTGCATGAGGGTTGCACTGAGTCTCATGACTCAACCAATTAATTAACATTTCGGTAGCATTTAGTGCATCGGACCGAAGCGGAGAGGGCGCAAGGTGGCCATGCAAAAGAACATTTGGATCCAAAGAAAAGACTTTAGTTATTATTTTATATTCTTATTTAATGAATTTTAAATCTCGTTGTAATAAGGCCATGGGCCACCAGTTTATATTTTGTTTTATTACGGGCTTTTATTACTTTTAGTTATTTAAATTTTTTATTTTTAATTGAACTAAGGCATATTTTATTTAAAACTATAAATTATAAATTTTTCCCGAATAAAAGGTTAAACTTTATCAAAATATTTTTTCTGAAAATGCGACATGTTTTACAAAATTTCCTTAGTGACATATACTCAAGTATTTACGAAGAATGAGGGATTCTATACTTGTGTATTCTGGAGGAGATATTACTCCTATACGATATATTGATTTTAACTTCCCAACGTGTCAAGATTTGAGGAAATCGACATTTGGCTGTGCTTTTGTCTTAAATGACGTGTCTATAATATGACTAAGTGTACTGCTAACATCACTATGGAGGGCCAAATATGAGGTATGGAAAAGCTATGACACTATAACAGTATGGATATAGCTAAACCTAAAAGAAACCACATTAGGAAAAAACACATTAAGGGAGACAGTAGTGTTTGACAGAATAGTGGATGTAGTAAAAGATCGCATATAAGGACAAACCTTAGGGATATGTTTTGCCAAGACTCTTCTAGTTAAAAAGATATTTAGGAAACATATGGAGGGTGTAACACTCCCGACCCAGCCTAGGAGTTTTGGCTAAGTCAAAAGCATTACATTGATCACTGAAGTGATCCAGTAAAACCATTCTTTTGCTTGAGTTGAATTGTATGAAAATCGCTCTTTTGTTTTTAAGAAAAACATTCATTAATAAAACTAGCTTTACTTAGTAATCCAATTAGACTATTATTAATGTGAAGTTTTGAGAAAAACAATTAAAGTTTAAAAAGACTTATCAAAACTTTAAGTATTTAGCAAAGCAGCGGAAAACATTATTAAGAATATTAGTTTTCTAAATCAATTAACATGCAATTATCAAAGTATCAACCAAGTATCATGCTTAAAAATTAATAAGCTAAATAGTCTCAAATCACAGTTATAAAGTAGATAATTAACAATTTACAACCCGATAAATAAACCAATAAAACGACTAATGAATGTTTTAATGGGAACTTTTAAATAATAATATAAAAAACGAAATTCTAGTCTGAGGTTTCTCTGATGCCATTTCGAGTCCTAGTTTTCTGCATTACTTGAGAGATATGAAAAGGGGGGAGTGAGCTTATGACAGCCCAATACGAGTCTAATTTTTAAACCATTTTATATAACTGTTCAGATAGTAAAACATTTAATTTATAACATCATAGCAAATTAAACATAATGTAGGAAACATTCAGTAAATCAATGCATGTACAGGTTATGTTCATTATGCAATGCAATTTTAAATTTTAAGTTCCCACCCATCCATCCTATTCGCTTTTAAGCATCACTCAACACTGCAAAACACACATCAATAACTGACCATCCCGAATTTCCTGGTGACGATGACCGTTCACTTGCCATCTGTGACGATGACTTTTACTACAATAACTTGCCATTCCGACTTGCCATTTCGGTTTGCCCGATTTCTATGGCCTTTTTAAACTATCATCTCGATTTACTCAGTTTTGATGACATTGTTGTCTACTTTGTGTATTACTAACTTTCGGTGTGGACTTAAATTGTCACTTTCTCTTAAGGAACTCTTCTGTCCTCCAGACCCATTTTCAAGTAATCATGCACATAAACTCATCATATCATGCTATTTGTCAACAATCGATGCTATGCTCGTCAAGCACATTTATTATTTCATACTAGCATCTAATGGCATGTATTCATGCATTCATTCATATCAATTTCACATATACAATTTCTTCATGTGAACTAAGAACTTGTATCGATATATTAACATTAGGTTGTTAACATGCTAGTTCGACTAACACATACATAACATGTTCATATATAGGGTTCACATACTAAATCACATAAGGCTTCGCATGAAGGTTCACATATTGACTATAGTTCATCTATCAATTTAACAGAGATCGCATGTATATCTGTTTATGTAAGAGTTCACATTTAGTTTGTATTCATATAAGGTTCGCATTGCATATAAGAGTTCGCATACCTACGTACATAACTGTTAACATACATATTTACCTTAAGTTTCGCATACTTATTCACATATGGTTTCGCATGTTAGTTCAAAGGGTTCACATAATATCATTAAGGGATCGCCTAACATTTACTAAGGGGTTTGCACAATATGTACTAAGGGACCGCATGACATTTCACCTAAGGGTTCATAGGTTTATTTACATAAGAGGGTTCGCATGTTTATTATTTTAGACTAAAACCTTAATTTCTAGTGATTTAACTAATTAATCATACATAATGACTTAAATTAGATCCCACACCTGATTGAAGGTACAAAAACCTTAATTTTTGGATGAAGAATTTGACCACCACTCAGAATTGTACAAATTTACACTCCTCCAATCAGGAGGATAAAAAACCATGGGCAAATGAGATTTTACTAATGAGCAAACAAACGAAGAGTACAAGATGGAGATATTCGAAAATAAACCTTAAACCCCCAAAACAAAGCTCTCTAGCTAAAACAAAAAATTCCCTTAAAGCTCTCTCAAAGCTTTTTCTTAATGTTATTCAGTGATCTATTTTTCTGGGGTTACTAAAGCCCCTTTTATAAGCTAAGATTAGAGGACTAACTAGACTTAAACATCTCTTGAGAAATTAGAGTTTAATTGGGAAAAGTAACCCTGCTAAAAGTCTAATACACAGTTGCTTTAATTGGGGAAACCGTCATGTCGTTGTGACATCAAGAGTCTCCTTACCGCAATGTCACCTTTGCTTTGCATTTCGATTGGCTTCGCATCGTTGCAACATTGCATGAATCCTCATTGCAACGTCACCTCTGTTTCGACTCTGGTTTGACTAAAAAATGCGAGATACACTCCACATGACCTATAATTAATTCAATTTTTTGGATTATTAAGTCAATGTAGTTTAATTTTATTGGGATAATTAAATAAGTTTGCACATATATTCTAATACGATAAAGTCATCGTGGTTTTAATTGAATATTTAATTATTTAGTTAATTAAACATATGAGCTTGATTTTTTATTTAAATTAAAAGAGGTAAGATCGAAAATTTGGATTGACTTGGACTAGCACAATAGGTCCAATAGGGTTAGGATGCCACGGAAAAGGGGTCTTATTCCCCTTTGGAGCCACCGTACACGCCAAGTGGGAAGTCCTACTCAGACTTAAACTTCTCCCTTTTAATTAATTAAAAAACTCTAAATGGCTTTCATACTTTCCTCTATATATTCCCCAAGCTAGCAAAATATAATAGAGTATCAAATACTAAAGAAAACTCTATTGATATTTAGTGAGAGTTTGAGAATAATTGAGACTATCAATTGGTGGAAAGCTTGAAGATATGGTTTGGGTTGATTGGAAAGTTCGTACACCTTCGCAGAGCCCTATTACAATTTGGACTATCTCCTTAAGCTTCAATTAACAAGTACTTATTTTATCAAATTTATTACTTTAAATATAATGAAAAAGGCCTGTTTTAGAGTTTTTTTTTTTTTAATCCCACGGTACCATGTCTAATGTCTTTTTCTAAACGACTTTTTAACAACTTTAACCTTTAATGATCTGTTTGGATGAGAAATTTTAAATTCCTAGAGATTTTTAAAATACTAGTATTCTAAAATTAATCATTTTAAAATGTTAATACTTGTTGTAAGGCCCAATTTTGCAGCCCAGACCCAATACCAAACATTAACCAAAACAAACAGGCCCAAAACCCAAACCTATTAGACCCAAACCAAACACCTAAACCCTAGCCCAAATGTTTAACCCAAAAACCTAAAAAAAAAAAAAAAAAACATAAATCGAGAGAAAGCCCTCGCGCCGCGCCTCGCCAAAGAAGGCCATGCCCCACGCCGCACTCCTCCTCTCCTTGTTGTGCGCCTCCACGGCGTTGTCCCTGCGAAAGAAAAGGAAAAACAGCCCAATAAATCTAAGGGACTAGGAGTTTTAGTTTTCCATTTTTCCTAAAAGGCTATAAAAGCCGAATAGAAAATTTGTAAAAGGGGATTTTGGACACACTTTTTCGAATACTCATAGGAGAATACAGAGAATATTCAGAGAAGGTCTTATTATTTTCTTTTTTTTTCTTAGTTTTCTAAAGTGTTCGTTGTTTTTTTAACTCTTCCTTTTCTTTTTTAAACACGCAAACGCTACAATAATATATAGTATTAAAAGAGGAGGGAAAAACTCACCTTTTTAAAAATTTCACGGTGGCCGGAGACGGCGGCTGACGATGGTCCGGCGATCATGCTTTGGCCGGATAGTTTGAAGGAGAAAGGGGCTTTGAGAGAAAGTATTGTGGTTTTTTTTTGGAGGAATGTGGGAAATGAAATTTTTTAAAAAAAATGTTGTTTATATAGAAGAACAATATGACGCCGTTTTGAGCATTGGGGTCAGAAGCCAAAACGACGTCGTTTTGGTCCTCTGACCCATGACCCGACCCGTTGGGTTAAGAGGATCCGCGTGTTTTGTATAGGGAGGGGCTAATTGCGCGTTTAGCCCCCTCCGTTTTTTCATGGTTTTATAATCAGGTTTTTTATTCTCGATTTGGCCTAAAAGTTCGCTTCTGGTTTCAATTAAGTCCTCCGTCGAGCGCACCGTTTCAAAGGGCAGGATTAATTGCCATTTTAGTCCTCCCTGTTCTGCGCGGGCTTAAATCTGGTCCTTCCCCTTTATTTATTTTCTGATTTTACCACAAAACTTCTATTTTCAATCCAATTTAGTTTTTTTTATTTTTGCTATTTTACCGCTAAATTTATTGTTATTATTTTTTCATTACTTTTTTTTATTATGTATATTATTATTACTATTATTGTATATATTACTGTCTACTTCATGTTCGTGATTGTATATTATTTGTTTACTATTTCTACTATTATTTTATTAATATTATCCCTAGTATTTTACATCCATATATTATAATTATTATGTTATATTTATATTATTATATTTATCGGCATATTATTTTATTACTAACATTTTATTTATTACTTTTATTATTTGATATTTAGTTACATACTATTATATATATAATCATTATTTCTACTAGTATTCATTATTACATTTATCATATATATATTTATTATTAATTTTTAAACTATATATTTACCTTTTTTATACATAGATATTTTACCTCTTTTTAACCATTTTATATATTTAGCATTTCAATTTTTACGTATTCATATATATATTATTATTACTTAACATTTTTATTATGTCTATTATTTTCATTTTTATTTTGAGGGTTATTATTACTTTTACATTTTTCTTTTTTACTATCAACATCATCACTTGCTATTTTTATTAGTTTTTTTTTTTTACTATTATGGTTTATTTATCCATGTTCCCTTCATTTCATAGATTGATGATTTTAAATCGTGTTTCAACATCTTTATATGTGTCTTTGAGAATTCACAAAAAAGGGTTTTCACAAAAGGTAATATTTCGTGTTTGGGAGGTTCGAGGAATCGTGCCTAATCGTGCTGGGTTTCGATTTTTCGTTCATCTAGATCACTAAATATCCTTTAAAGATTTCAATCATATTTTTGAAAATAAGGCAATGTTTCGTGTTTGAAAGTTCAAGAAATTCGTGCCCAATCATGCTGGGTTTCGATTTTCTGTTCATCTAAACAACTAGATATCCTTCACAGATTTTTTTTATCGTATTTCTTAAATAAGGGCAATATTTCATGATTGAAAATCCAAGGAATCGTACCCAATCGTGCTGGTTTTCGGTTTTTAGTTTAGCCAAATAGTGAAATACTCTTTTCAAATTGCAATACATGTATTTTGGAAATCATGAAATGTCTTGGTATCGAGAGTTTGAAGCATCGTGTCCTATCGTGCTAGACATGGTATTTCAGCTTTTCGGAACAAGAGAGTTTTGATATCTAATACGAGTCATCCAAACATTTTTCCATATTTTAAAATATTTTCTAATTTTCGATATTAAGGACATTAATCAATCAATACGGTACCAATTTTGGGCGTTGCGAGGGTGCTAATCCTTCCTCGTGTGTAATCCATTATCGAGCCCGTTTTCTTAAAATTCGTAGACCAAAACGTTTTCAAAAGTGGCGCAATCACACTTCAAAGAAGATTGGTGGCGACTCTGTTTTTGTATTTTAAAGTTGGCCCCTTTTTTTTAAACAAAAAAATGGTTTCGACAGCTTGGCAACTCCACTGGGGATAAACTATAAGAGAGTCAAGCCGTAAAATTGGTTGGTTAATGTCATTTTTTATCAAAAATAATTTTTTTTTCATTTTTCATTTGCATGAGTCTATGTCGCGTCATATATCTACTTTGGTTTGAGACATATAGAATATTTTTGCATTCATATTGCATGACCGTTGTGGTCACACCTCTAAGTGGGAGAGAGAAACTATGCCTTCGTGAGGTTTTCACCTCCGCACGGGCTAGTGGACTGCTTCCGGGATACATCCGTACTTATGGTTCCGTGAGGTTTTCACCTCCGCATGGCCATAGGGAAATGTATCCCCTTGAACTGAACTCGATCCATATGAGCCTATAATGGGTGAGGATTGAGAAATCTGCTGGTTCAGGTACCCTTTCTTTAGAACCAAACCACATATAGTGAACCTTAAGAGCCCACCCTAGGTAGGACCATGCTAAACCTTAGTGGCTACCTATGTAGTGATTAGACATTTTTTTTTCACTTGCTTTGGTTACTTTTATGTGATACTAACTTGTTTTATTTTGGTCATATTTGCATGTCATTTCATACTTAAAAGGCGTCGATTCCTGTTTTAATTACTAAGTTAGAATGCTTGTTATGAAGAACGGATTCCTTGATAAAGTAGAAGATAATGCGACCGTGCGTATATGGTCAGAGAAGACACAGCTTGAGAAGGGGGATAGTCTAACCGAAGGGTACACATCAGAATTATTGGACTTCACTTGCATCAGTGTGACACAAAATGAGCTCCAAGAACTAAGAGATATATGGGCTTGTTGGGATGAAGCAACTAAGCAGCTTTTCTACCTTAATTATGGTGATCTACCCTACTTATTCGGCATCAGAGTGGACAAACACTTGTTTCGGGCTATGACTCAATATTGGAATCCCACTTATAGCTGTTTTACGTTTGGGGAAGTGGACTTGGTGCCTACCGTGAAGGAATATACGGCTTTGCTTCGCAGTCAAAGGGCTCGGGTCGACAAAATTTACTTCAGGGCCACTAATGCACCGACTTTTGTAAAGAAGCTAATGAGTATCACTGGGATGAGCGAACAGTGGGTCATGGCACGAATTCAGTAGAAGGGTGAAGGGAAATGCATTCCTTGGGTAAGCTTGAGGGACCTGATGGCGGCACACCCAGATGTTAAGAGGAAAGTTGACATTTTTGCCTTAAGTATCTATGGCTTGGTAATTTTTCCCAAGGCTTTGAGGCATGTAGATGAAGCAGTTATTGATTTGTTCGATCGTCTTGACAAAGAGATTACGCCGGTACCAGCGATTCTCGCCGAAATATTTAGATCTTTGAACTCGTGCCAGAGAGCAGGTGAGGGAAGATTCATGGGATGCGCACAACTGTTGTTGGGGTGGTTCCATAGCCATTTCTGAAAAGTAGATAGAACTCCTTGTCGGGTCTTTTTTGCGAAGTACTCCCCATTAAAGGAGTTGGCCGCCGCGCCCAGGAGAGATGACATATCAGAAGAGAACTGGATCGCGCTTTTTCAGAATCTTCAGGAAAAGGATGTGGAATGGAGAGCTCTTTGGTTCGTTCCCGATGAAATCCTTTACCGGTGTGGGAGTTATGATTGGGTTCCTCTGTTAGGGATCTGGAGAGCCGTTGGGTATACTCCTTTGCTCGTGCTAAGGCAATACCAATCGAGACAGTTTACACTGGTAACGCATGGGTTAGCTCAGTTTGAATTCTCGTATAGGGGGAATAATTATAAGAAAAGAGTTTGAGAAGCTTCTGATGCGTGGAAGCAGATTCACCGAATGAAAAGAGTTGCTATGGGTCCAATGGTAACCCTCGAATATAATACATGGCGGAGTAGGAGAGTGAACGATAATATCCCAGTCGTCGCACGGATCTTTGCTCGATCGATAGAAGAATACGCAAGTAGTCCCTTCTGAGTTGGAGATCATGAAGCAGGACTTTGAAAGTAAAAATTCAGAGTTAGGGAAAAAGATAGAACAACTGGAAGAGGAAAAATAAATTTGATGTTAGATATTGATATCCAGAAATCAGAGGCTGAGAAGCTGAGGAAAGGAAAAAGGAAGGCCGAAGAAGATTTGGATAGCTTGAAGACCGATTACAAGAAGTTGCATCTATCGATGAAGACTGCTGAGCTGGGTAAAACCTCAGAACCATGGCATCAAGAAGTTCAGGAAGAGAAGACCAAGGTCGACCAGTGGAAGAAGAGATTTCATAGGGTTCAAGCGCAAAAGGAGGCCCTGAAAAAGACTGTGGGGGAGAGCCAAAGCGAAAATAAGATGTTAAGAGCTCGAGTAGCAGAGTTAGAAAAGGCATTGTGTCAAAGTCACAACTCTACGGTGAAGTTGGAATCAAGCCTAAGCCAGATTGACGAGTTCAAAGGAAAGGTAGTGGAGCTCGAAACGGTACTGCAAAACAGTGAGCTCCGGATCCAACTATTGGAGGCAAACAACCGGCGAGGGAAAGGACAACTTCAACGATCTCAGAACCAAGTCAGAGAAAGAGACTACCTTATGGGCGAAGCTGTGACTCAGATATGAGAAGTGGCCGATTATTTACAAACTTTAGCGGTTCAGGCTGATGTGTTAAGTATATTTTATGAGTCAAAGTCGGACCAGGGTCGAGAGTTAGTTTCACTTCTTGAGAAAGTTAAAACTTTGGGCATAAAGGCTAGGTCGTATATGTGACTCTATTTTATGTAAAGGATTTTGTTTTTTTCAATAAGTATTCCAAAAGAAATTGAATCAGAATCGACTCCTTTTATTTTTGCATTCATTCATTTGCATTACATTTCATGCATTGGCATTGTATCACAACATTTGCATTAAATATCATAAGACGACCCTATTAACTAGAGGTCATACTATAGTTATCTTGGAACACCGCTATTACACTCGAAAAAAGACGAGAGCAATGGATCAAATGATGGAAAGTTTGAAGCAGATGCAGAAAGAGATGCAAGACCAACTGCAGGCTCAGATGCAAGAGCAGTTAGCCAAGATCCAACAGGATAAGAGGGATCAAATGCTGGAATCCCAGAGAAGCATGATGAGCCAGCTAACACAGTTGTTGATTGGAGGGCCTAGAAACGGAAAAAGGCCTATGGTCGATACCGGAGAAGATAATGAAGATTTTGCTTGCCCTCCGAGCCTGGCCTCGACAAGTTCTCAAGTGCAACCACTAAGAGTGTCGGTCAATATCAAACCTCAGCACCAATCCGGTGCTCCAGCACTGGTAAATTTCCCCGCAGGCTCGAGCTCTAACCCCGAAGTCAATTTGGTAAAACCAATGGTCCCAGACTTCGATGAGGTGGCAGAAGGGGAGAAAGTAAAAGCAGAGCTTCCAAAAGAGTTCGAAGATCGATGTAAATGGCTGGAGGAGAAGTTTCGAGCATTGGAAAGTGCTGATCACCAATGCGAAGTGGATGCTAAGAAGCTGAGTCTAGTCCTAGATTTAGTACTCCTCAAAGTTCAAGATGCGAGTTTGAAAAGTACAACGGACTAGGCGTCACGAGGCCCATATTACGATGTTACGTCGGAGAATGACGGGATATGTCAACAATGACCGATTGTTGATCCATTGCTTTCGAGGATAGTCGATTGAAATTGCAGACAAAATGGTACAATCGGTTGAGTTGTACCCAAATCAAATCGTGGAGAGATTTGGCGCGAGCTTTTATCAAGCATTACGGCCATGTGACCGATATAGCACCGACAGGATCACGTTGCAAAACATGGAGAAAAGTCAGCGAAAGCTTGAAATGCGCCTAAAGATAGAGGAGGTTGCTACACGTGTCCGACCACCGTTACTAGAAAAGAAAATGACCATGCTCTTCATTAATACCCTGAAGGCACCTTTCATTAACCACATGTTAGGAGGCACGACTAAGAGTTTCGCAGACATGGTGATGTCAGGCGAGATGATAGAAAACGCGATCAGGTGTGGGAAGATAGAGGCAGGAGAGAGCACAAGAAGAGCAGCGCCGAAGAAAAGGGAAGCTGAAGTAGGGAATATAAGCTCAGGTTATCCTAAACTCATTACTATTACCCAACCGAGAGCGGTAGCTGTGGGCCAGCAGGCCCGACCAAGATAAGAGCCCAACACGAGGCAGAAGACGGAGAAATTCCAATTTACTCCTATACCAGTGACGTATAAGGAGTTGTATAAGACTTTATTCGATGCGCATGTCGTGTCCTCGTTTTACTTGAAGTTACTGCAACCTCTATATCTTAAGTGGTATGACACAAACGCTCAATGTGAGTACCATGCGGATGTAGTAGGTCACTCGATAGAGAACTGTACTTCATTCAAAAGACTAGTCGAGCGACTTATCAAGGCGGGGGTGGTAGACTTCAATGACCCACTTGGTGGAGGAAATCCGTTACCCAGTCATGTTGATAATGGGGTAAACGCGATAGTTGAAAACAGGGGGAGAAGGTTCAAACAGGAGATTGCTAAGGTCAGAACCCCATTGAGAGAGGTTTGGAAAGAAATACAGAAAATTGGGTTAGTTCTGCAAGAGATTGTGAGCAGATCTCAAGATACAAGGAACTACTGTGAGTTCCATAACAAGGAAGGCCATGAAATCCAACAATGTAACGAATTCAGAGCCCTAGTACAAGGGCTAATGGATAACAAAGAGCTGGAGTTCTTTGACTTGGTGGAAAGAGAGGACGTATGTTCCACAGAAGGAGGGTCAGCAGAAAAGATCCCTAAAGTCAATCACCCACGTGTGATTATCACGCGGCCAGAGGTCGACGAGGTCGGAGTGAAGGTGGCACCGAGGGTCGAAATTAAAAAACCCGCGACTTCTCCTTGGTGCACCGATGGTTGTAATCAGAAGACCCGTAACTCCTCCTCCGAGGATTGTAATCCAGAAACCCGTGACTTTTCCTTATAAAAATGACAAGAGGGTGCCTTGGAATTACAATTGCACTATAATGATTTCGGAAAGAGAATTGCCAAGACACCCGCCCGAAGTGAGTCCTCTATGATGAGAAGGGGAGATGAGAAGACAGGACCACTGGTTGATGAGCCAGTAGTAGAGAGTGATGCTAGAGAGTTTTTGAAGTTCCTAAAGCACAGTGAGTACAGTGTGGTGGAACAATTACACAAGCAGCCGACACGCACATCAGTACTAGCTTTGATCCTAAACTTAGAGGTACATCGCAGCGTACTAATGAGAGTGTTGAATGAAATTTATGTTGCTAAAGACATTTCAGTAAACAAACTAGACCGCCTCGTTAGTAACATAAGCGCAGACAATTTTATTTCTTTTAGTGATGATGAAATTCTGCCAGGGGGCATGGGATCCACCAAGGCTTTACACATTACTACCCGATGCAAAAAGTATACATTACCGGGGATATTAATTGACAACGGGTTAGCACTGAATATATTGCCCCTATCTACACTAAACAGGTTGCCCGTAGACAGCTCTCATATGAAAACATGCCAAAATATAGTGAGAGCATTCGATGGTACCGAGAGAAAAGTAATGGGGAGGATTGAGATAGCCCTCTTAATCGGGCCAAACACGTACGAGGTAGACTTCCTCGTAATGGACATCAAGCCTTCGTATAACTGTTTATTAGGGAGGCCCTGGATCCACTCAGCGGGGGCTGTGCCATCGTCTTTACACCAAAAGGTAAAGTTGGTGATAGAGGGCTGGTTGATCACCATAAATGCGGAAGAGGATATTATCGCATCCGTTACCAGTAATGCACCATACATAGAGAATGATATGGAGGCTATAGAGTGTTCCTTTAGGTCGTTGGAGTTTGTAAATTCAACTTTCATCAGTGAAGGAAGCAAGATCCCGGTGCCCAAACTCTCTGAAGCAACAAGGATGGGCCTACAGTTGACAATAGGAAGAGGAGCATTGCCCGAGAGGGGACTTGGAAAATATCTCCAGGGTCCGGTCAGAGTGCCAGGATTGGTTGAAAAACATGATCGCTTCGGTCTGGGCCATATGCCAGATGTCGGATAGAGAAAGGAAGAGCTGGAGAGGAAACGTGAAAGACGAAGGGCACGATTGAATGGTGCTGAGATTGAGTGGGGTTCAATGACCTTTCCCCATATATCTAATACATTCGTGTCAGGAGGAATTGTTCATTCAGGACAGGAGGACATGAATGAGGAAACAGCTGTGGACATGATGGGAGCTTCGAACATCAATGCAGTGACTGAAGAGAGTCCGAGGAAAAGAAACTTGAAAGGTATTCGCCCCTACGAGCCTGGAAGTGTTCTGGACAACTGGACTACGGAAGAAATTCCTGTAGTTTTTAGGACTAAAACAGAGTAATGCTCAAAACGCACTTGTTGTTTCAAGCCTAGGGACAACAAGAATCTTTTGTGAAATAGGCTCATGTTCACGCATCTTTTCTTTTAATAAAAAGTGCATTTTTCTTTCATACAGTGCAGTTATGCTTTTTCTTATTTTCCATTCCATTCATAATCATAACGCATAAATAAGTCGTTCTTAAATTCATTTTCATTGAATATTCTTTTATACCTACCATAGGTCTCCAGATATCGACGTCATGAGTAACACTACTATAAACCCAGAATTCCCTTATGAGCAAGACACGTGCCTAGAGGGATCACGGGACTTTACAGATGACGAAGATTATAGTTTATCCCCGGATTTGTTAAGGATGGTAGAGCGGGAAGAGAAGCTGATTCTACCTCACAAAGAGATAATTAAAAATGTGCTTCTAGAGGATGGGAAAGAAGTGAAAATCGGTACCTGCATAACCCATGAAACAAGGCAGAACCTCATTAGACTTCTGCTAGAGTTCAAAGATGTCTTCGCGTGGTCATATCAAGACATGCCAGGGTTGAGTGCTAATATTACGGTACACTGTATTCCCATAAAAGGAGAATGTAAGTCGGTCCAACAGAAGCTTCGAAGGATGAGACCCGATGTCACAGTAAAGATAAGGGAAGAAGTCAAGAAGCAATTTGATGCTGGGTTCTTACGAGTAGTAAATTACTCAGAATGGGTAGCCAACATTGTTCCTGTCCCTAAGAAGGATGGAAAAGTCCGGATGTATGTTGATTACAGGGACCTAAATAAGGCCAGCCCGAAAGATAACTTCCCATTACCTCACATTGACACTTTAGTGGATAACACGACAGGGTTTTCATTTTTCTCCTTCATGGACGGTTTCTCGGGATACAATCAAATAAAGATGCATCTTGAAGACATGGTAAAGACTACCTTCATAACCTTATGGGGGACTTTTTGTTACCAAGTGATGCCATTTGGGTTAAAGAATGCGGGAGCAACATACCAAAGGGCTATGGTAACCTTGTTTCATGACATGATGCATAAGGAGATTGAGGTCTACGTCGACGACATGATCGTAAAGTCTCAAACGGAAGGGGAGCATGTGCAAGTTTTGAGGAAACTATTCCTGAGATTGAGGAAATTTTAGCTGAAGCTCAATCCAACCAAATGTACTTTCGGGGCTCGATCAGGGAAGCTATTGGGTTTCATGGTCAGTGGAAAAGAAATCAAAGTAGATCCGGATAAAGTCAAGGCTGTACAAAAATTACCTCCGCCGCGCACTCAGAAGAAAGTTCGAGGTTTTCTAGGGAGATTGAATTACATCGCTCGATTTATTTCGCAATTGACTGAGAAATGTGATCCAATATTCCACCTTCTTAAGAAGCACAATCCAGGCGTTTGGGATGATGAATGTCAGAGGGCATTTGACAAGATTAAATAATATTTGTCCAACACCCAGTGTTAATGCCTCTCAGTCCTGATAGACCCTTGATTTTGTATCTGACAGTGTTCGATAATTCAATGGGATGTGTACTAGGCCAACACGATGAGACAGGGAAGAAAGAAAGAGCGTTATACTACCTCAGTAAGAAATTCACCGAATGTGAAATGAAATACTCGCCAATTGAGAAATTGTGTTGTGCATTGGTTTGGACAACTCAAAGGTTGAGGCAGTACATGTTGTACCACACGACTTGGTTAATTTTGAAATTAGACCCTCTGAAATACATGATGGAGTCGATCGCCCTGAATGGAAGAATGGCCCGATGGTAAATTTTGCTCTCTGAGTTCGACATTGTCTATGTGAACTAGAAAGCGGTGAAGGGGAGTGCAATAGCAGATTTCTTAGCCAGCAGGGCGCTAGATGATTATGAGCCCCTTAATTTCGATTTTCCTAATGAAGAGTTGATGTTTGTAGCAGCGACTGAGGAAGGTATCCTAGAAGATCATCCTTGGAAGATGAACTTCGATGGAGCATCAAATGCTGTTGGTAATGGAATTGGGGCGGTCCTGGTATCCCCAAAGGGAAAGCATTATCCATTCACTTGCAAGTTAGACTTCGATTACACAAATAATATGGCAGAATACGAAGCATGTATCATGAGGATCCGAGCAGCCATAGACCACAAAGTTAAGGTGCTAGAGGTATACGGAGACTCTGCCCTTATAATATATCAGCTCAAAGGAGAATGGGAAACAAGAGATCCCAAACTGATCATCTATCGAAAGTTAGTTTTGGAACTAATTGAGGAGTTTGATGATATCACATTCTTTTACCTCCCGCATGATGAAAACCAGATGGCTGACGCGTTGGCCACTCTAGCTTCTATGATCAAAGTGAATGAGCAAGAGGGTATAAAGCCCATCCAAATGAGTATTTGCGAGGCTCCGACTCATTGTTTCAATATTGACGAAGAGGAGGAGAGAGATAATCATCCTTGGTACTATGATATTCTGCAATATGTGAAGAGTCGTGAATATCCCGATCAAGCGACTGAAAATGATAAGAGAACATTGAGAAGACTTGCAATGACTATGTCCTAGATGGAGAGATCCCAGATAAAAAGAGGAGGATCAAGTATTGCTCGATGTGTGGATCTTTGTTGAAGCTAGGAAAATTCTGGAAGAAGTCCATGAGGGTGTCTGTGGAACACATGCCAATGGGTTTACGATGGCCAAGCAAATCATGAGATTCAGGTATTATTGGTCCACGATGGAAGGAGACTGCATCCGTTATGCCAAGAAGTGCCATAAGTGCCAGATTTATGGAGACAAGATCCATGTGCCTCATTCACCTCTTCATGTTATGACTTCTCCATGGCCTTTCTCAATGTGGGGCATAGATGTCATTGGCCCGATCTCACCGAAAGCTTCTAATGGACATCATTTTATTTTCGTGGTCATTGATTACTTCACCAAATGGGTAGAGGTAGTTTCATATGCCAATGTCACGAAGACGGCAGTTAGCAAGTTTTTGAAAAAGGAGATCATATGTCGCTACGGTATGCCAAAAAGGATCGTGTCTGACAATGCACTAAACTTGAACAATAGAGCGATAGCAGAAGTCTGCAGTCAGTTCAACATTAAGCACCATAACTCGTCGCCATATCGCCCTAAAATGAATGGAACAGTCGAGGCGACTAATAAAAATATCAAGAGAATTGTGGGGAAAATGGCTGAGACCTACAAGGATTGGCATGAAAATTTACCGCTTGCCCTCTACGCCTATCGAACATCGGTTAGAACCTCTACCGAGGCAACTCCTTTCTCGTTGGTTTATGGGATGGAGGCAGTTTTGCCTATTGAAGTTGAGATCCCTTCACTCTGGGTTTTGTCAGAGCTGAAGTTGGACGAAGCAGAATGGGTTCAATCTCGATATGATCAACTGAATCTAATTGAGGAAAAGAGGCTAAGAGCTATTCGCCATGGTCAATTGTACCAGAAGCGGATGATGCGAGCTTACAATAAGAAAGTCCGCCCCAGAGTGTTCCATGAAGAAGACTTAGTGTTGAAACAGATCCTCCCTATGCAAAAAGACTTCAGGGGAAAGTGGATGCCTAATTGGGAAGGACCTTATATTATAAAGAAGGCCTTTTCTGGAGGAGCTTTGATGCTAGCCGAGATGGACGACAAAAGTCTGCCAAATCCAATTAATGCAGACTCAGTTAAGAAGTACTTCGCTTGAAAGTGGGCCAAAATGAAAACCCACAAAGGGGCATCTTGAGTTCAAAAAAAAAAAAAGGAGAGGCCAAAGCGAAAACCCACAAAAGGCGCTTTGAGACCAAAGGGGCTTTGAGTTGAAAACCCAAAAAGGGCGGCTCAAATTATGATCAACTCGTGAGGGGGCATACAGTAGTTTCGCTATACTTGAATTAACAATGAGGAGATATGTTACGTCTTGAGGCGTCTACAAAGTACCATGGATCTTCTAGACACATGTTGAACTCAGAGTGGTCTTCAAAAAGTACATACAGAGAAGCTCAGACTGTGATATTCGGGGCATCAATATCATTCTTACTCATATTGCACCTTAATGAAATTTGTTTTCCTTGTTCAATCCATTCTTCACGGGTTTTTATCCCGAATAAATTTCAGTTTTATTCATTTCTATAATCTTTTTCCAAGCATTTCACATTGAAGTAGTGATTACTGAACTAATAATACTTTCACAAAGGAAGTTTTAAGTATTACTCTGAAAGTCTCTAAATAATACAAGAATCTGAAATAGGACAATTACTTAAAGCTAACCAGGCTTAAGGGGCTCAGAGACTTAAGATAGGGGTTTAAGCAGTGACGACATCTTCAGATTAGTTATTAGAAGTATCAGCTGAATAAAGAAGACATACGTCAGGGGTCACCTTAATAAGCAGTAAGCAATAACAGCCTAAATGTTAAAAATGGATCATTCTCATGACATTTTGCATCCATTCATAACATTCATGATACATATGGTTAGGAGCATATTTCATGACATCCTAATCATTTGACATAAGCATAGACCCCATGAAATCACTTCTACAGGTAGGTCCCCCAGAGGACAATGTAGCAAAGTTGATGGGAGTTACAGAAGGGTACAGATCCTATCTCTACTGAGCAGGAGTAGAGCAGATCGAAGGACTGAAGCCTTATCTCCACTGAGCAAGAGTGGAGCAGGCTAAGGATAGTAGATCCTATCTCTACTGAGCAGGAGTGGAGTGGATTAAAGAAAATAGATCTTATCTCTACTGAGCAGGAGTAGAGCAGATCGAAAGATTGAAGCCTTATCTCCACTGAGCAGGAGTGGAGCAGGCTAAAGATATAAATCCTATCTCCACTGAGCAGGAGTGGAGCGGATTGAAGATAATAGATCTTATCTCTACTGAGCAGGAGTAGAGCAGATCGAAAGACTGAAGCTTTATCTCCACTGAGCAGGAGTGGAGCAGGCTAAAGATATAAATCCTATCTCCACTGAGCAGGAGTGGAGCGAATTGAACATAATGATCTTATCTCTCTTGAGTAGGAGTAGAGCGATCGAAAGATCGAAGCCTTATCTCCACCGGCGGGGAGTGGAGTAGGCTAAGATAGTAGATCTGTCTCCACCGAGCAAGAGTGAGCGGATTGAAGATAACAGATCTTATCTCTCTGGCGAGGTAGTAGCGCAGATCAAAGATCAAGCCTTATCTCCACCGGCGAGTGGAGCAGGCTGAGATAGTAGATCCTATCTCCACCGGCGAGGAGGGAGCGGATTGAAGATAACAGATCTTATCTCTCTGGCGAGGAGTAGCGGATCGAAGACTAAAGCCTTATCTCCACCGGCGGGGTGGAGCAGGCTAAAGATAGTAGATCCTATCTCCACCGGCGAGAGTGGAGCGGATTAAAGATAATGATCTTATCTCTCTGGCGGGAGTAGAGCGGATCGAAGATTGAAGCCTTATCTCCACCGAGCGAAGTGGAGCAGCTAAGATATAGATCCTATCTCCACCGAGGAGAGTGAGCGGATTGAAGACAACAGATCTTATCTCTACCGAGTAGGAGTAGAGCGGTCGAAGTTTATAGCCTTATCTCCACCGGCGGGGGAGGGCAGGTGAAAGAATAGATCTTATCTCCACTGAGCAGGAGTGGAGCAGATCGAATAGAAAGTCTTATCTCCATGTATCGGCAATGGAGCAGACTAAAGAATACAGATTTTATCTCTACTGAGTAGGAGTAGAGCGGATCGGAAGACTGAAGCCTTATTTCCACTGAGCAGGAGTGGAGCAGGCTGAAGATACGGATCTTATCTCCACTGAGCAGGAGTGGAGCAGATCGAAAGTAGCAGATCTTATCTCCATGTATCGGCAATGGAGTAGACTGAAGAATACAAATCTTATCCCCACTAAGCAGGAGGGGAGCAGATCGAAGATAGCAGATCCTATCTCCACTGAGCAGGAGTGGAACAGATCGAAACAAAATTTCTATACCTCTAGAGTGCAGTGGGTGAAATAAAGCTACCTGAAAAAAAGGAAGCATCAAGAAGTCAAGATCGAACAAGATGGGGCAAAATTGGTCATTTTAAAGTCTTTGCTCTATTCTCGTTGCACGACAATGAGCAAAGAGGAGCAGCTGTAAGGCCCAATTTTGCAGCCCAGACCCAATACCAAACATTAACCAAAACAAACGCCCAAAACCCAAACCTATTAGACCCAAACCAAACACCTAAACCCTAGCCCAAATGTTTAACCCAAAAACCTAAAAAAAAAAAAAAACAAAAAAACATAAATCAGAGGAAAGCCCTCGCGCCGCCCGTCTCGCCAGCAAGGCCATGCCCCCACGCCGCACGGCTCATCTCCTTGTTGTGCGCCTCCACGGCGTTGTCCCTGCGAAAGAAAAGGAAAAACAGCCCAACAAATCTAAGGGACTAGGAGTTTTAGTTTTCCATTTTTCCTAAAAGGCTATAAAAACAGAATAGAAAATTTGTAAAAGGGGATTTTGGACACACTTTTTCGAATACTCATAGGAGAGTACAGAGAATATTCAGAGAAGGTCTTATTATTTTCTTTTTTTTTTTTCTTAGTTTTCTAAAGTGATCGTTGTTTTTTTAACTCTTCCTTTTCTTTTTTAAACACGCAAAGGCTACAATAATATATAGTATTAAAAGAGGAGGGAAAAACTCACCTTTTTCAAAATTCTGGCCACTGTGTACGGTGGCTGGCGACGGCGGCCGACGGTGGTCCGGCGATCATGCTTTGGCCGGATGGTTTGAAGGAGAAAGGGGCTTTGAAAGAAAGTATTGTGGTTTTTTTTGGAGGAATGTGGGAAATGAAATTTAAAAAAAAAAATGTTGTTTATATAGAAGAACAATACGACGCCGTTTTGAGCATTGGGGTCAGAAGCCAAAACGACGTCGTTTTGGTCCTCTGACCCATGACCCGACCCGTTGGGTTAAGAAGATCCGTATGTTTTGTATAGGGAGGGGCTAATTGCGCGTTTAGCCCCTCCGTTTTTTCATGGTTTTATAATCAGGTTTTTTATTCCCGATTTGGCCCAAAAGTTCGCTTCTGGTTTCAATTAAGTCCTCCGTCGAGCGCACCGTTTCAAAGGGCAAGATTAATTGCCATTTTAGTCCTCCCTGTTCTGCGCGGGCTTAAATCTGGTCCTTCCCCTTTATTTAATTTCTGATTTTACCACAAAACTTACTTTTCAATCCAATTTATTTTTTTATTTTGCTATTTTACCGCTAAATTTATTGTTATTATTTTTCATTACTTTTTTTATTATGTATATTATTATTACTATTATTGTATATATTATTGTCTACTTCATGTTCGTGATTGTATAATATTTGTTTACTATTTCTACTATTATTTTATTAATATTATCCCTAGTATTTTACATCCATATGTTATAATTATTATGTTATATTTATATTATTATATTTATCGGCATATTATTTTATTACTAACATTTTATTTATTACTTTTATTATTTGATATTTAGTTACATACTATTATATATATAATCATTATTTCTACTAGTATTCATTATTACATTTATCATATAATATTTATTATTAATTTTAAACTATATATTTAACTTTTTTATACATAGATATTTTACCTCTTTTTAACTATTTTATATATTTAGCATTTCAATTTTTACGTATTCATATATATATTATTATTATTACTTAATATTTTTTATTATGTCTATTATTTTATTTTTATTTTGAGGGTTATTATTACTTTTACATTTTTCTTTTTTTACTATCAACATCATCACTTGCTATTTTTATTAGTTTTTTTTTACTATTATGGTTTATTTATCCTTGTTCCCTTTATTTCATAGATTGATGATTTTAAATCGCGTTTCAACATCTTTATATGTGTCTTTGAGAATTCACAAAAAAGGGTTTTCACAAAAGGTAATATTTCGTGTTTGGGAGGTTCGAGGAATCGTGCCCAATCGTGCTGGGTTTCGATTTTTCATTCATCTAGATCACTAAATATCCTTTAAAGATTTCAATCGTATTTTTGAAAATAAGGCAATGTTTCGTGTTTGGAAGTTCAAGAAATTCGTGCCCAATCGTGCTGGGTTTCGATTTTCTATTCATCTAAACAACTAGATATCCTTCACAGATTTTTTTTATCGTATTTCTTAAACAAGGGCAATATTTCATGATTGAAAATCCAAGGAATCATACCCAATCGTGCTGGGTTTCGGTTTTTAGTTTAGCCAAATAGTGAAATACTCTTTTCAAATTGCAATACATGTATTTTGGAAATCATGAAATGATCTTGGTATCGAGAGTTTGAAGCATCGCGTCCTATCGTGCTGGACATGGTATTTCAGCTTTTCGGAACAAGAGAGTTTCGATATCTAATACGAGTCATTCAAATATTTTTTCCATATTTTAAAATATTTTCTAATTTTCGATATTAAGGACATTAATCAATCAATACGGTACCAATTTTGGGCGTTGCGAGGGTGCTAATCCTTCCTCGTGCGTAATTGATTCCTGAGCCCATTTTCTTAAAATACGTAGACCAAAACGTTTTCAAAAGTGGCCCAATCACACTTCAAAGAAGATTGGTGGCGACTCCGTTTTTGTATTTTAAAGTTGGCCCATTTTTTTTAAACAAAAAAATGGTTTCGACACTTGTGATTATTCTATTTAGGTAGATAATGTTTTTAAAAAAAATAGATTATTGAGATTTTATAAGTGTTTTGGGCCAAAATTGAAAATTTATAAGTTAAAAATAAAATAATAAGATAATATTATTAAAATAAATAATAAACATGCAACATAGATATCATTAGTTTCATAGAAATAAAAATGTTTTAATAATATAAAATTATATATTAGAATAACTAAAATGATTTTTGAAGTTTACATTTTTTTATTTTATAGTCTAATTAAATGGAATAATGAACCACCTCTTCAAATGGAATTTGAATAAAAAATTTGAGTTCCTCAAATCTCATTTTGGAATTCCTTATATATTCTAAAATTCCTCATTATTTTTTACTAAAACAAGTAAATTCATTTTCTAAATTTTGAAAATCTTAATAAGAATTAAACTTCTACTTCAAATATCTCTCTTAAACATAATATTTTAATTTTTAATTAAAAGAATAAAAAATATCTCTCTTAATTAATTTTTAATTTTTAATTAAAATAATATATTTTTAAAATTTTAATTTCTACTTCAAATATCTTTCTTAAACTTCTAATTTGATTTAGGGTTTCTCCCCAAAGATAAAAGAATAAAAAAATATGCAAAAATATAGAATATAAATATATCCTTGATCTAAAAACGAGACTTGAGTCAATTTCATAGAATCATTTTCATTAAAACATTTAAAAATAATAATTAAATTCCAATATATGCAATCTCTTTTTTTATTGTCAAATTATAATATCTGTTATACCTGTGTGTACACTAGACTTGATGATGAGCCAAGTGGGTAGTTTAGCCCGCTTTAGACAAGGGTTTTTGACTTCAAGCTGATATGGTCATGTTTGAACTAAAATTAAATATTTTTACTTAAATTTAATTATAAAAATATATAAACATTAATATAAAATTATTTTTATTTTTAATATTGTTGATATAAATGTTCAATAAGGGAAGAGGTAAAAAGAGATGATGGTGGTGACAAAGAAGCTGTTTCACCTTGATAGGCGAAGAACCAAAGTAAGAGAACTAAGAAGAAGTGAGCTTAAGGTATATAAGGGAGATTGTGTCCCAAGTTGAATGTATAAGGTTGCTTAAAGGGAGAGAAGATCCTTCTACTACCATATGTTAGGGTATATATAGGGGAGGATCCCTTGTGATAGTGCCATGTCGCTAACAAACTCAAGATATGGAGAACGTGTAGTCGGCCAAGTGGTAAGGTCGTTACACATTTGTTGTCATCAAACGTAGTACTGCTCTTACATTCTATTTGCTGAGGTAGTACGAGGTTGTAACCCTTAATGGTCCCCTCTTGGTGAGAGTGCACGGGCTAAAAAACAAGTGGCCTCATGGAGAGTTTGCTATTTAGCAAGTGGTCGTAGCTGATCAACAAGTGAATAGCCGAGTGGTGTAAGTTGGAGGGCCATCTGCGGGTGCTTCTTAGGTTGTTTCTCATGATGTCACGTGTCTAGATCAAGGTAAGGGTAAAACAATTGCCCCCACGTAAGAGGGAGGTTATAAAGTGGCTTGCTTGAAGACCATCCTTGGGTTGCCTCAACGGGTGATAATTGTCACAGAGTAGGTGATTCAAAATACCAAAATTTGTTTGTTATGCATGTTGAGGATGTTGTTAAAAGTGAGGCATTCCTTCAAAGGTTCCAGAATGCACTAGGTAAATACAAAACCGAATCGTTCTTCATGAGGAGTGGGGCTAACAATGAATTGTACTGCTACATAGGACACATGCTCAGTTGGTATTGGCCTTGAAGTGTTGAGATAGTTGTGTAATAGAACATGTTGTTTTGGAGGATTTCTACATATATAGCCTTCTTCTTCCTCAGTTATTTTGTTGTCTCAAGTTTTTCAAGCCTTTTTGTGTTGTTTCTATGACTATTCTTCGACTTCCTTAAGTTCTTATCTTTTTGGGCTTTATGAGCCTTGTTCTTGCTCTCCTCTTTTCATTCTACTCATTATTCTTTTCGTGATTTGAGCTTTTAGGGCAAGACTTCACCTTTTGCGTTTGGTTTCATCTCTCATTTTGTACTTTTTCGATTACTGTGGTTGGAAACAACCGCGATGGGGGAGGCCGAAACTTCCAAGGTGGTAGAATATATACCAAGCGCATCTTCAAAGAAGCATAAGGAGCCGGTAGTTAGTTCCAGTTACGAGTGTACCACTACGGTACTACTACGATAAAAATCATGACCGTTGGAGCTTGATGTATTGGTAGAAGTCCAGTTGTACTGGTAGAAGTCTGATGGTTTCAAGGGTTTGGACTTGTATCGATAGTTGTATTAGTAGGTGTAGGAGAATCCAAAAATTGCTTACTGACTTACTTGTATCAATAAAGTTTCCCTGGGTATTGGTAGAAGTCTAATCTTATGCTTGAAGTGCTCTCTGACTTAGGACATATAATATATATAAAATCATCTTAAATCTTTGTTATATCAAAAGTTTGAAACATCAAAACTAACACATATTAAATATTGAAATCAACAAATTAATTAAGGAAAAGAAAAATAGTTAAAACTAATATTCAAATTTAAATTTAAATTAGAATTAACCTAACACAAATATGAAATAAATAACCAAAAGTGAAATTAAATAATAATAACATAAAATACCAACACAAAGTTAATAAAAATCAATTATTAGAATTAAATCTAAAATAAAAATAGAATTAAAACTAAATAAAGAAAATTACTTCAACATAGATATACCAAATATAAAATTACAAAAAAAATTGATAAAACGAAAATTACAAAAATATTCAATGTTGAGTTAGAATTTCTTTCTTTTTTTATTTCATTTATTTGAAAATGCAAGGGTATTTATAGGAGTCTTGAAGATGTTATAAATAAATTATCAATTTAAAAAATAACTAGAAATAATATAAATAATATATAAGTAATAATTATTTAAGGTAAAATTAAGAGGATAGATTAATTTTTAAAATTTCTATTTATCTAAATAACTATTTATTTTAAACATAAAATTCTAAAATAGTAACTTAATAAATGTATATATCCATTTAATTTAACTATTTATTAAGTTAATTTTTTAAATTTTACCTTTAAAATAGTTGATTATACAAACAAATATTTTAAAATTTTAATTTTGCATTTAAATAATTTTTATTTTTAATTATATATTATCTAAATTTGTTAAATGAATATTTTAAAATTTTATGTTTAAGATACATAGTTAATTAAATAAACAAAATATGAAAAAGTTAATTTATCCATTAAATTTAAATTATATAAATACACTGTTTAATTATTTATTTAATCATATTAAAAATAGAAATTAAATATAAAAGATAAATGTACCACTTGTCGCAATATTGATGCTTGCATACCTTATTATATTATACACTAGTTTTTTATCTTGTGCGATGCACGAATTGCTCGCATGTTTCATAAAATTATTATTTAAATAATAATATAGTAAAATTAAAATTATTGATAAAAATTATTTAAAATATATTAACAAATTTAAAAATATACTTAAGATTTTGAAAGATAATATATACTTTAATATTTGTAATATTATGAATATAATGTATACTATAATTATGATGAAGGAAATTTGAATGATAAAACTGTTATAATAAAGTTTAAAATAATTTTAATTTTTAATCTTAGAAATTATATATATCTAATAATTTTTAATTTTTGAAATAAAGTTTTTTAATCTAGAAGTAAAGTTTTAAATAATGTATTTTGGTACAAAATAAAATTTAAATAACATAAAAGCATATATTTGACTTATGAAATAAATAACCTAACATTACTTCACTAATTTTTGTTTGTAATATGGATAGTGTTGTAGGTAGAAGTAAAATATTTAAAAATTATTACATAAGATAAATTAAATCATATAAAAGGTTTTTAAAATTTTTAAAAATTCAGTTTTGAGAGAAAAATAATTTAACTATTATTAAATTTATTTTATATTAGATACAATTAAATAATATTTATTTATTTTTATGATAATATTATTTATCTTTATGAAAATATTATATTATGTTTTATTTTGAACTTTAAACTATGTTTTTAAGGATAAATAGAAAAATATTATTTAAATAAAATATTATATGATATTTTTTTTTGATGAATTACAACAAGAAGTTAAAACCTAAACACCAAGTGCAACTCGATCCTAAGCCACACTTGGGGCGGTAATCACTTTTGACTATCAGGCCATCACATAAAATTAAATATTATATGATATTTTTAATTGTAAACTAAATATAAAAATTAATAAATTTAAAATTATAATTGTTTTATGGATTTTTATGAAAGGACGTTAAACTATATTTTTTGAGGATAAATAAAAAAAATATTTCAATTAAATTTTCTATGAGATTTATAACATTAAATTAAATACTGAAATTAATAAATTTAAATTCAAATTTTAAAATTAAAATTGTGATATGGATTTTAATTATCTTGTTCTTCTTCTAGCTTTGTCTTGCAGGAAATTTCTTCATCTTTTGAGTGGAATCTTTACTGTTCTTCTTTTAGTTTTGTCTTGAAGGAAAATTCTTCTCTTTTTCAGGGCACCTATCTTGTTGCAGGAAATTTCTCATTTAATTATTTATTTATTCTTGTTTTGGTAATTATTACAAATATGGTATCGTATGCAAAATTCACTGTTTTGATTAAAGACGTCAAAGATTTTTCATCTTCTTCATCTTCTGATTCAGAATCCATTAAGCTAAGCATTTCAACTATGATTTTCTTGTATTCCTTCTTAATTTTGGCCTAAACTAACATTGCACTCCCATTTGATTTTGCTTGGAGGAATTATGTCGTTGTTTGGTACGAATAACAAATTTAAACAATCTTGGGTTCTTATTGAAAAAGTCATCTAAATTTTTGGAGCCATACTTTTCATCATTAAATTTGTCCCACCTTTTTGTCTTAAAATTTTGGACTAATAATGGGATTTCCAAGTAAGAATCTTGTTCATATGAATAACTCCAAGAAACAATCCAAGAGATGCATAATTTTGAGAAAAAATGAATGTTTGTGTAAAAGTGTTTTTGATCAGGTTCGAGTTGGAACTTGTCACAAAAATTTGGGCTATAGGTCTTGGATTTTTGCTGGTAAGATCTCAAACCAGGATGGTTTGTACCAGTTCCACCATTCTTGAAATCAGTTGGGAAATTTAAAATAGGTGTCATATTTGAAATATATGAGCCATGAATGTCTCATATGCTGATTATTGATAAGGAAAGCATTGTACCCGATTGTTTGGTAGTCCCAATATGTGAAATATGAATAATGGTCTATTTTAGTGGTAACTTTGGTTGGGAATTTCTTTGGAGAATTTGGGTTCTCACCCCAATCTCTTGGTCGAAGAATTTTAATAATTTGAGCCATGGAATGGGTAATAAAAGTTGGATCTTTTGGTTCAGTGTAATGTTTGAACTATACTGACCTTGTTTGAATCAGTATGTTTCATAATATTAATGCGGTTTTTGTAATTCTAATGGCTTAAAATGTCATCTTTTGAAAAGTTCTTTAATAAGAATGTGGAGGTTTTTCAAAAAATTCTTCTATTTTTTCATAACATTTTTTTGGGAAATATTGGGATGATTTTTGGGTAGCAATTTGCAAAGATGCAACTTCTTTTCGGAAAAATTCTTGTACATATGTTTTTGAGAGATTTTAGTTTGTGTAAAATAATCTCTGTTTTTTGAAACCTTTATTGCTTCAACAGTAATTTGTGTGAGAAGAGTTTCTTTTTTTGACTGGGCAAAAGCCAATGTTAATTCTGGGGACTAAGAGAGTGTCACATCTCAAAATATAGCGGGTTAGTTGTAATAAATAAGCAAGAAGTAAGCCTTAAGCTTGATGGATAAGTTGCTTATACATTCTTTAAAGGTCCAAAGTTTAAACCACACCTCTCCCATTTTTCCTTTTTAAATTTTCAGCAACCTAGGATAAAAGTCACACTAAAATAAATATTAATTGAAGTAAAAATTGAACAAGAAGAGGAAGCAACCCAAATAGTTTAACAAGCTTGTTTCCCTTTTCCCTACCCAAGTTTGAAACACTCTTACCCAATTCCATTCTCTTATTATTTTTCAATCGAAATTTTGGGAAAATTACCCATGTCTCCCATAGGGTTTCCAAACCATAGGTATTTAAGTAATTTATCTTCTAATTGGTTTTCTATTGCCCTTTTTTTCAAATCCTATTAGGATTTGGTCTTTTCTTTCCCTATATTTTTCCCCTTTTTTCTTTTTCTTCTTCTTTACAATAAATTTTCTCTTTATTGCCAAAATTATTTTTGCTTCCAAAAACAAAATCAAATCTCAATTGAATAGTTTCCTACCAAATTCATAATTTCCATTAGCACCAACCTTAGCCTTAACCAAGAATAGGTAAGAATGACTCGATCCCAATGTTTGAATTTGAATCTTCATAGAATTTCTATTTAAACAATAATCTTGCAAATGAATAAATGATTTTTCTCGGTTTTAAATCGAATCTTTCAATAATCTTGATTAATCTTGACGAATCCTGAATCAATCGTTTACTCATGTGAAATTTTCCTTTGAATGACTTGTTTTAGGTTAATCGAACTAGATACGAGTGCGAGGAACATCATTCGAGATCTCGATGATTTAGAAAAAATCAATCCTAAGAAGAAGACCTACACGGGCATGTGGGCCACACGTGTGGACCACATGACCCCTCACACAGTCATGTGGCCTGAAACCCTAGTGTAGTTCGTGAACCACATAGCCTAGACCTTTCCAAATAGTCGTGTCTCCTATGTAGGCTAATTTTGCATGTTCCACATGGTCGTGTAACCCTTCCACGTGGCCTATAGCCTCCCACATGGCCTGGTCACGCGGCCATGTGCCCCCTGTGTTATAGTTTTGTTCAAAAAATTATGTTTTGTTCAATTTAATCCCTACTTGATCGTTGAACTGTTTCTAAGAGTTTCTGTGCACTTAATTGATCCTTAATTTAGTGTTTATACAAAAATATATAACATGTATGCTTGAATGATCACTATTATAATGTGTTTAGCAATATTGATTAGGTGAATCATTATGATGCTATGAATGAACATGTGTTAGTAATCTTGCTTAATGTTAAAGCATTATTGATAAATTGTGAAGTGCTATTATTGCTATCACTTTACTGAATACATGATAAACATGTTTATTGCTAGTGTTGAACGAAATAAGTGTTAAGCATGCCTGCGAATTTTTGCATTATTATGTTGTAAAGTAGGTCATATTCCATTGCATGGGGTAGGATGATTTGTACGAAGAAAGAGTGGCAGTTTAATAATTCGCAAACAAATGGTGGCTTGTCCACAAACCTAGTGGCAGTACGTTTCATCTGCAAATATGTTGTGCACTTACAACAAGTGGTAATAACTGCAAATTGTAGTTCGATCTCGAACCAAGTGGCAACTTAGTTTCAAATGTTTTTATCTAAAATACGGGTGGTTTACCCATAATTTTTACAAACCCAGTGGAAGCTTTTATCTGCGATTACATTGTGTATCCACAAGTGGCAGTTTATTTACAAATCAGTTGTGGTTCATCAACAACCCAGAGTGATACGGTAGATGAGTTATGGCGAACTCATAAGTGATGTGTGTAGTGGAGTTGGGTAAGACCTTTCTGATAAATTGAACTTGCATTACCATACATTAGCATGTGTATTTAAAACTGTGTTTTCTGAAACAGTGTGGTGAAGTGATGATATGATAAATTGTTCCTCTAAAGTGCTTTATGATTGTGATTATTATCAGAATTGCTAAGCCACGTGCTTTGCCTACGATTTTGTTTCGGTTTTCTTATGAACGAACTCACACTTAGCTTTATAGCTCATCCCCCTTAAAAATTTCATCTTAACAGATAACCCACTAGGTTAGGAAGCGGAATCGACAAATTAGAGGGCTTGGCTTGGATTGAAGTTTTATTAGTATTTATACCTATTATTATTTATAGTTTCTATTATTTAAGAACTGTAAGATATTATTTAAACTGTGACATGGGACTTAATTTCGGGTTTATTTAGGGCATGCATGGTATATTTCGGCTATTAATGCTTAGATTTTGGTTTTATTTAGCATCCATGTCTTTTAAATTATTTTTAGAATAATGAATTATGGATTATAATCAAATATGCATGAAATAGGAATTTTATTAAAACTAGGTAAAAATCACTTTTCTGCTACCAGATTCTAATTAAACTCTATGTAATAAATAAATTAAGAATTAGCTAAGTATTCAAAGGTAATCACCATTACAAGATAACTGCTAAACTTAATTGGTTTTTATTAACTCATGAGTTTTTCAGAAAATAGGCTAAGTTTTTCTTCTAACATAAACAAATGTTTCAAAATGACTGTTTTATAAACCCCGATAGCTTATTGGGCCATTTTGATGACCAATATAATCTTTTGAATTCGGGTTTAATGTCTAGGCTGGGTTGGGGAGGTTACAGAGAGGGACTCAATCCATTTTCTGATTTCAGAACTAACTTTATTCAGGTCTTGTGCATCTTGGAGAGATGCATTCTTTGAGATTTTTTATGAGGATGATGATTCCTCATTTTCTTATTGCATGCATATTTCATACTAAGATTTTATTGGTTTTAAAGAAATTTTGGGTTTTGAGGATGTTTCTTCTATTTTCCCTTTTCTTTGTCTCGAAATTTTGGGGGCATTTTTGGAGAAATTTTCTGGTAAGGAAATCAGAAAAAAATTAGTTTCTCCTTTAATATATTTAATGTCAAAATCAAATATGCTCAAATTTAATTGTCGTATTGCAAAAATCTGTTTTGAGGCGATTTTGAACTTCTTTTTGTAAAACTTCTTTTGCTGATTTGCAATTAATTCGTAAAAGAAATTTTTGGTTTAATAAATCACTTTGAAATTTCCTAATACATAAAACAATTGATAAAATTTTGTTTTTTTGATAATACTATAATTTTGCTGAGTTGGATTCCAATGTCTGGAAGTAAACTGAATTATTTTCTCTTTTCCTCCTGTGAAAAATATAAAGTCGGTAATGATAAATATATCGCAAAGAAAAGAGAAATAAAATAAAGAACACACAGATTTTACGTGGAACCCTTTCGGGAAAAAAACCACGGGCAGAGGAGAAGAAAAATTCACTATGTCGAATTCGAACCATTATAAGAGGAATAGACTATGTCTATTTATAGGCTTGTAAAACCCAATTCTAATCAAAGTAAAAATATATTATGCTAATAAATACTAAATATATTATACTCATCAATACTAAATCTTCTAGAAAGAAGATATATTTTGTTTAACTTGACTTGCAAGTAATATCTTAGAATTTGGGTCACACAACTCTAACAATCTCCACCTTGACACGAATTCTCAACAAACAAGTTCGTCATCGCGAACTCTCAACGAACAAGTTCTCCACCTCTTCCATAAAACCCCTTAAGGGTTTAACTTCAACAATGAACACCAACAAAGTCTAAGCAATGCTCAAACTGGGTTATAGGAAGTGACTTAGTCATCATATCTGCAGGATTTTCATGAGTACTAATTTTGCTCACAATAATATCACCACGAGCAATAATATCACGAATCAAACTATGCTTCACAATTGGGGAGAACACATCTGTGAAGTCCACTCTTGGAATTTGACTGTAACCCTTTGTAACAAGCCTTGTTTTATGTCTGGGTTCTTCAACTCTTGGAGTCCCTTCTTTCTTTTTAAACACCCATTTACAGCGAACAACCTTTTTACCTTTAGGAAGTTTCACAAGATCCTATGTTCTGTTTTAGTGGAGTGATTCCATCTCCTTTTGCATAGCAAACGTCCACTTTTTTGAGTCTTCACAGCTAATCGCCTCAGAATAATTAGACGGCTCTTGGTTTGCATCTATATCTTCGGCCACATTTAAAGCATAAGCAACTAGATCAGCCTTAGCATACTTCTTTGGAGGTTTAATTTCTCTTCTGGTTCTGTTTTTGGCGATAAAGTATTGTGGTGAAGAAGTAACTTTATTCTCAATTTTTGTACTAGCTTGAGGAGTCGACTCTGTATTAATCTGATGCTCCACCTGCTTTTGATTTTCTTTGTTGGAAGAGTCTTTAAGAGATAAGTTAGGTAGCATAGCAGTTTCATCAAAAACAACATCTCTGCTAATCATAACCTTTCTATTTTCAAGACACCATAACTTATACCCTTTTACACCAGCTTTATAACCAAGAAAAACACATTTAATGGATCTCGGTTCCAATTTTCCATTGTCAACATGAGCATACGTAGGACACCCAAAGATCTTTAAATCAGAATAATTAGCAGGATTACCAGACCATACCTCTTGTGGAGTCTTTTTCTCAATGGTAACAGATGGAGATCGGTTGATCAAAAAACATGCAGTAGAGGCTGCTTCGGCCCAAAACGACTTTGGTAAGTTGGCATTTGACAACATACATTGAACATTTTCCATGATCATTCTGTTCGTTCGTTCTGCAACGCCATTTTGCTGTGGAGTATGACGAACTGTCAAGTGTTTCACGATCCCTTCTTACTTGCACAGTTTATTAAAACTCATCAGAACAAAACTCTAAGCCATTGTCTGTACAGAGGCATTTTATTTGTTTTCCCGTCTGTTTTTCAATCATAGTTTTCCAAGACTTAAATGCAGAAAACACATCACTTTTCTGCTTCAGGAAAAATGCCCAAACTTTCCTGGAAAAATCATCAATAAAAGTTAGCATATAATTAGCTCCACCTCTTGAAGGCACTCTTGATGGTCCCCACAGACCAAAATGAATATACTCCAATGTTCTCTTCGTGTTATGGATTTCTCTGGTGAATCGAACTCTCTTTTGCTTCCCAAAAATGCAGTGCTTACAGAACTTCAGTTTGTAAATTCCTTGCCCATCAAGAAGTCCTCTTTTGCTCAATTCTGCCATTCCGTTCTCACTCATATGCCTTAGGCGCATATGCCAAAGTTTAGTAATATCATCATCTGACAAGGAAGAGGAAGCGAAAGCTGCATCACCAATAATAGTATAACCCTGCAAAACATACAACTTGGCAGTCTTTCTCTGCCCTTTCATCACAATGAGGGGACCTTTGGAAATCTTCAAAATCCCACTTTCAGTTGTGTATTTGTACCCTTTTGAATCAAGAGTACTTAATGAAATTAAATTTCTCTTCAATTCTGGAACATGCCGTACGTCACTAAGTGTTCTGACAACTCCATCAAACATCTTAACTTTAATTGTTCCAACACCTACGATTTTACACGAAACATTATTTCCAATCAAAACAACACCTTCAGACATTGTTTTGTAAGTTGTAAACCAACCCGATTAGGACACATGTGGAAGGTGCAACCCGAATCAAGTATCCATTCCTTGCTTACTTTAGAATTGTTGACAAAAGTGACTAGAAGTGCACCATCGCTGTAGTCTTCTACAACATCAGCTTCACCAAAATTTTTTGGTTGTTTTCCCTTTTGATTCACAGCCTCCCTTTTAATCTTGTTCTGTAGCTTATAACACTCAAATTTAATGTGCCCTTTCTTCTTGCAGAAGTTGCAAGTTTTACCTCTGTTTGAAGACTTCTATCTACCTTTAGATTTACCGCAAGGATTTCGTTCATGTGTCCTTCCATGATCATCATTAGCATTCTGATCTTGTCTCCCACAAACAATGAGACCCTCTCCCTGAGAGTCGGGTTTAACCACAAGATGCTTTATCTTATCATACGAGGTCAAAGAATCATAAACCTTATCAACTGTGAGAGACTCGCGGCTATATAAAATCGTGTCTCTGAAGGTTGAATAAGGCGGGGGCAACGAACAAAGTAGAATCAACCCTAGATCTTCCTTATCATACTGAACCTCCATGGCCTCCAAGTTTGAGAGAATTTCTTTAAACACTGTTAAGTGTTTATGCACAGAAACACCTTCCTCCAAACAATGAGCATAAAGACGTTGCTTCATATGCAACTTGCTGGTTAGAGTTTTCAACATACATATTTGTTCTAACCTCTTCCATAATGTAGCGACAGTCTTCTCCTTCATCACATCCTGCAAAATTTTGTTAGACAAATGCAGATGTAATTGTGTTAACGCCTTTCGATCCTTGCGCTTCTTCTCTTCCTCCGTCAATGTCAAAGGCATCTTATCTACCCCTAGCAGGGCTTCCTCTAAATCCATCTGTGCTAGAACTGCCTGCATCTTTATCTGCCACAATGCGAATATGGTGTTGCGATCCAACAGCGAAATTTCGTACTTCAAAGACGCCATTATCGTGATCGCGATGAAAAACCCGGAAGCTCCGATACCAATTTGTGAAAAACATAAAGTCGGTAATGATAAATATATCGCAAAGAAAAGATAAATAAAATAAAGAACACACAGATTTTACGTGGAAACCCTTTCGAGAAAAAACCACGGGCAGAGGAGAAGAAAAATTCACTATGTTGAATTCGTACCATTATAAGAGGAATAGACTATGTCTATTTATAGGCTTGTAAAACCCAATTCTAATCAAAGTAAAGATATATTATGCTAATAAATACTAAATATATTATATTCATAAATACTAAATCTTCTAGAAAGAAGATATATTTTGTTTAACTTGACTTGCAAGTAATATATTGGAATTTGGGTCACACAACTCTAACACCTCCCTTAATTTGTTTTAAGATCTCACCATCCCTTATTTCACAAGCATCTATTTCTACTATTTTAGGAGCATTTGGGTCAGCTAAATATAAAAAGAAGTTTAGTAATTTGCTTTTTAATTGGGTAACAATATTGGTGTGATCATTTGTCTAAGATTGTGGATTCTTTTTGAGTCTATTATATGAGGGTTTGCATAATTTGCTAAGACATAAATAAAAATCTATGACGTAATTGAGGCTTGGGCTTGCATTGGGGTATTAAGGGTAATTAATTCAAACTTCTAACTTTCCAAAGCATTAAATTTATTTTGGATTTTTGTTAAAAAATCATTTTGGGGGTTTGAAAAGGTTTTGAAATTTCATATGGTGTAAAAATTTGTTCTTTAGAACTTTTTTTCAATTATCTCTTTTACAGATTCTTTCTCAATTGGCTGGCTTACTAAAATTTTAATATGATCTAATTGTTTTCCTATTGTATAAAGACTGAGATTTTTATAATTGTTTTGTTCTACTATCATTTTAATATCTTTTGATGAGATATGTTCTATTGTTTATTTTTGTTGGAATAAAAGTGTTTTCTACACCTTTCTTTATTGAATTCAAAAGATTTTTCTAGAACAAAAATTTCTGAATTTTCTCCTCGTATTGCATTATTAGTCATTGATGAGTATGTTGGTGATACATTAGGTGAATTTTGGGCTATATTTGAGGAATTATCTATTCCTTGTAAATTGGTTCTAAATATTGTTGGGATGAAAAAAACAAAGAATCTAGTAGTTTTAAAATCTGTTGTTTGTGTTTCGAGGTTTGATTCTTCTTCTATATTTAACTTTTTAAAGGATGTACTGATACTTTCTATATCAAAGGAATGTCTTGGAGGCAATATATGTGGCTTATTGAATATTAATTCAACTGTGCGATCTTGTTGTTGGGAAATTTCACTTAAATAAATGTTTCTAATTGGGGTTGGTGCAATAGGGTCTGTAGCACCTTCAAGTTTCCATCTGTCAAGGAGATTGATTTCATGCCACTGTATTATTTTTGGGATTGTGGTATAAGATCTTAAGGTGTCTATTTCTATTAAAAGGGTTTCTCTTTTTGGGCTTTGGAGTAAAGCCTTGGTGTTGACTACGGAGTACATAGCTTTGGAATGGAGCAGATAGATTAAAGTAAGTACTTCAAATCTAGGAAGCATCTTGTAATTATGGGTATAAATTAAAAAGGCCAAAGATTGTAAAATGTTTTTATCAGTTAAAGAAATCACAAAATTTGGGTAGCAATTAAAATATATTGGGTTAGTATATAGGCTTGTTTCTATTGTTCCTAGTAATGAATCATTAAACATAACGTGTCTTTGGTCTCTTAAGACAATTAAAATTGAGGCATTTTAGTGGCTTCAACACTAAGAGGTTTGACACCAACTTGGGCTAATCTGAAATGGATGTATTTATATTTTTGTTCTTTGAGCTTATTAATAACGACTTATCTAATAATTGAATTGTCTCATATTCTTTTTTAATAGGTAAAGTTTTTTTTATTTATAACATAACTATAAATGGCATTTAAAGTTTCAAAAGTTGTTTTCTTAAATTTGGTTTGTCGGAACTCTTGAAAGAGTCTAATTATCAAATTTTTGGGGAAGATTTTCATAATGTTCTTATTGTTCATTAACAATGTTCTTATTGTTCATTAACAATATTATTTGAGGTTTGGTCAGGCTCTTGGGATTGCTTGAAGGTAAAGCTTGTAGAAAAATTGATTCTTTGGGGGTTCTACTATCATAATTTTTGGATTACTACAATTGCCTATAGGGATACTCTGTCCTTAACACACCTAACCCATAGCTAACCGGACTATGTACCAATACTTAGCAAAAATAATAATTCATTAACAAAGACGGTTAAATCAGAACTCGAAAATCTTGAAAACAAAATTGAAAATTTCCAAAACTTAGAATTACTTGTTCCTTCTTGGCTCGAATACCAGGTAGTCCCAAAGATCTAAGGATCGTGTGGATGGAAGTAGATGAAAGTTACTAAAATTGAAATTTAAAAGTAACTAATTAAAACCTGTAACACAATTTAATTCAAAATTCAAAATTAATAATACTAATAAATTCAATGTTTATTTATTTTTATGATAATAATATTTATCTTTATGGTAAATATTAAATTTAAATTTAATAAAATAAATATTAAAATAAAAAGTATTTAAATTTATTTTATTAAATACTTTTTATTTTTAATAAATATTGTATTATGTTTTTTTTTAAATTTTGAACTTCAAACTATATTTTCCTAGGAGAAATAAAAATATATTAATTAAATTAAATTATCTAAGAAATTTTTAACTTTAATCTAAATATTAAAATTAATAAATTAATTAATAAAAAGTATAAAAGTTAAAATTAATAAATTAAGATGAAAATATGATATTTTTATAATATTCAGAATATATTTTTATTTATTATCTATTGTATGATAAAATTATTATGGTATTTTTAAATATATATATATATATAATTTATAAATTTAGACAAATTTATATATAAATTTTTTAAAAAATGAATCATTTTGTATACTTTTTAAAAAATAATTATTAAAAATGTAACTATGTAATCAAATTAATTAAATTTAAATCTAATATCAAAATATAATTTAAACTTTTACAGAGATCAGTTTTTTTTTTATTTGAATATTTTATATTTCTCTCAAATAATGAATTTAAAATTTTAAATTATCTTCTATTTTTAATAGTAATAAAAGAGGTAAATAAAATTTGTGTGTCTTTTGCACATGTAATCGCATTTTTTTCGAATGATAAGAAATTTAAATAAATTGGGATATTAAAAGTTTAAAAATAAGTCATTTTGCATTTTTTAAAAATAAGTACTAAAAACGTCAACTATATAATTAAATTAACTAAATTTAAATATAAAATCAAAATATAATTAAAATTTTTTATAAAGATCACATTTTTTATTTGAATATTTTATATTTATCTTAAATAATGCTACTTATATTTTTAAATTATCTTCTATTTTTTTAAAAATAACGGAGATAAATAAAATTTGTGTGTATTCCTCCACGTGTAAACGCATGATTATATTAAAAATAAAAATAAATGTTTTATTTTGTTAAATATAATTTTAAAATTTTATATTTTGATTTGAATTATTTAGTTAAATTTTTTTTAAGTTTTGAGTAATAAGTGATTATTGACTTAATAATTTAATATAAATATATAATTATTATTTAACATGTATAATTAAAATTTATAATATATTATCTTCAGGTCGGATTAAACTTAAGTGGAAAAGTATTGTTCAAACACCAATCTATATAAAATAAATTTTAAATTTTACTCAAATTTATTTTTAAATATCATATTTTTTAAATTCATTATTTTTTGAGTAAATCTTCGAATTTAAATAAATGATATAGTCAGGATCGAATAAATAAAAAAAAAGTTCAATGCCTGCCCAAAAAACAGTGGACATCACTTTTTTCTTTTTTAGTTCCCTTTCTACACTCGGCTCGAGAGAAATTGGTGGAAGCCTAGCCTAGCCTAGCCTAGCCATTGACGGGTATGGAATAAAGGCACCTTCATTGTATGGTTGTAGTTTAAAGTTAGTCCTTATCATTATATCATTCCTCTACCAATAGAAGTGGAATGGAATAAATAATTTATTTTAATATTATAATCAAAATAGCAATAGTCAACCATCACCACCTTTCATTTTAATGAAAGTTTAAATAAGATTTGGTGAAATTAAAAGAGAAAATTAATATACGACGAAATAGAAATTCATGTTAAGATATATAATTAAATTTAAGTCAAAATTAATTAGTATGGAAAAAATTGATGATATAAATATGGCTCTTATTCCCACCCAAAGAGAAAATTAATATTACAACCTCTTCCATTTCCCCTCTAAGTAAAACATAGGGCCATTTTACCTAAAAACGTTTATTTTTAATATTATATATAGAAATAGAATAACTTTTTAATTATTTATTGGAAATGGCCGAATTTTTTGAAAACGCATTCACGTTAGCGCGATCTCAAGTGCTGTGTCAACAAAACATGTTCCTGGATGAATGTTTTGCCCTTTTTTTAGGGTTAGCGTTTTTTTGCTTAGTTTTAAGGTTTTAAAGAAAAAATTAATTAAATTAGAGTTTAGGATTAATTAATTAAATTAGTGTTTAGGGTTTTAAGATTAATTAATTAAATTATGTTTTAGTTTTTATAAAATAATTTTGTGTTTAGGGTTTTGAAAAAAATATATTAGCAATATAATTTTTTTTTCTACTGATAGATATCTGAAAAAATAATTTTGAGAAGACATTTCTAAACAAATAGTGTTCAAAACTCTTCAAGTAGGATGCACTGTCAGCAAAATTACTGAAAAAAGCTCCCACGTGGACGCTCTTTTTCTACAGTAGTATCAGAAAAAATAATTTTGAGAAGACGTTTCCGAACAAATAATGTCCAAAACGCTTCAAGCAGGATGCACTGTCAGTAAGATTACTGAAAAAAGCTCCCACTTGGACGCTCTTTTAATACAGAAGTTCTTTTTTGGCCTTAGACTATAAATGAACCAAATTTCATTATCAGGTTGCATAAGTTACAACAAGAGAAATTGAGGCTAAAGTAGAATAAAAACTGAAGATGAGTGAACGTATTAGTGCTGTTATTTACTATGATGGTGAGGTCCGTGACACCGAGAACGACGTTTTTTTATCGAAGAACACAACGCTACTCATTTTTAACCAGAACATAGATTTGACAGAACTTCGTAAAAGAATTAGGCGTAAAATCTTCAGAACGACGCCAATCAAAGTTTTGTCTATTAAGTATCGATTTTGTGTTTCGGTTGATACCGTGAGATATGACTCATTCGACATCAAAGGTCCTCGTAGCTTGGAGGCAATGGTGCAGACTCATCTTACTAGTGGATCACCCTATCTTGAGTTATATGTACAATTTTCATCGCCAAATGATGCATTTGCGACTTCAACATCTTTTGCTGTTCGAGAAGAATACACGACCCCTAGCCGACACTCTGTTAGTGGGAGGCAGAATACAGAAGCGTCCGTGTTTGGTGGCAATATGGAAAACACAACCCCTGCACGACACTCGATTAGTGGATGGGACATGCACATCGATGGGTCGAAGTTCGATGCTAGAAATACGTATTGGGAAATGAAATCAACTTATAGTGGTTGGCAATACACATTTGATTGGGGACGTTATGAAACATCCACAAGAAAGGATGATGTACTCCCTATAACGTCCACCGGCGAGGGGACCTCGTTCGTTGCAGATGATGGTGGGTCGGATGATGAGTCCGATGTAGATCCACCTCGAGAGCCGGGCCCCGATGGTGCTGAAGTTGCATTATTTTTTAAACCGGAGCTTGTTCCAACCATACCTAAAGATGTTGAAGGGGGTTCAAATAAAGAAGAAGAAGATCCGTGATTCAGGGCGTACTCGCCTTTAGCCCACATGCATAATGTCGATCTATCTCAATATGATGCGTTGGAGTTTCCATATCTACCACAGAGAAGGCATGACCGTACAAGTTCGTCATTAGATTCGGGTGAATTGGAAGTTGGTAAGGAGTTTTCCAATAAGGATAGTTTTCTTGGTACATTGAAACAACATAGCGTCATGAACGGGGTTAACTACAACGTGGTTAAATCCAAATCTGATAAGTATGAGGCCAAGTGTGCAGTGCAAGATGGTACATGTTCATGAAAAATCATGGTCTCGTTGAGGAAAAGGACAAGCTTGTGGGAGATAAAAAAAATACAAAGGTCCACATACATGTGTTGCCGGTACAGTATCACTAGGTCTTTAGGGTTTTTAAATAATACTGTTATTATGTAATGTTGTATTATGTAACGTACTTCGTTAACAGGTGTTTCATAAGACCATCCCAAGATGGATTCAGATATGTTAGCTAGCTTAATACTACTGATAGTGAAGGTGGATCCCAAGACTTCAGTGACGGTCTTAATTGCAATATTTGTAGCCAATTGAGGTACACGCCTTCTTATCGCAAGGCTTGGATAGCTATGTAGAAGGCATTAGAAAAGTTGCATGGTCGGTGGGACGCTTCATATAATGAAATGTGGTAGTGATGTCAGGTGCTGGAGAGATATGTCCCAGATTGCATAACAGACCTTGAAACGACATCTGTGTACTACAACGATCGATTGTTCTGTGGATGCGAAGTGTTTAAGCGTCTGTTCTGGAGTTTTAAGAAATGCCAAGACGCATTTGTATACTGCAAGTCATTGTTACAAATTGACGGTACCTTTATGTATGGTAGATATAACCATCGACTATTGTTAGCTGTGGCACAGGATGGCAGTGGGAGAATCCTTCCACTTGTGTTTGCAATAGTATCGGGGGAGTCAGCTGATGACTAGGATTTCTTTCTTTCTAGGTTAAGGAGGCATGTTGGCCGCCAACTTGATATTTTGCGTTATATCAGATTGGGACACTAGAATACTAGCCGCAATTGAGCGACAGGGATGCCTATGGCATTGCACATACCACCGGTATTGCCAAGGCATGTTGGTCCAACTACTACGGGCAATATCGATATACAAGTGAATGACGGCAAGTGACTAATATAGGTATTTAATCTCTATTAATATAATTTCGTTTGTAATATTCAATTTATTCTGAATGGAAGAGTGATATGAAATTTTCGCTATCAACTTATATTGGCAAGGTATGAGATAAGTAAGGACCGTTTTCATGAGATGTTGGCGGTTTTGCGTTTAGTTAACGAAGAAGGTGCAGACTACCTCTGTAACATACCTTTCGAACAGTGGACACAAGGATACGACGGCAGCCTACGATATGGTCATATGACCTCAAACCTAGCTGAATGTATAAATTCTGTTCTAAAAGGAATGCGTCATTTGCCGATAACATCGGTTGTGTGAGAGACATATTTCGTTTAGCGGCACTATTTCCAAAGCGAGCAGCGAGTTATAAAGGCCAAATACAGGGAGGCCATGTATGGTGTGCGAAGGTATTGCAAGAAATTAACAAGGCGAAGGCACAGGCCAACATCATGCACACAGTGTGTCACGATCGCGACAACCTATGGTTTCGTGTGACGGAGTTTGACAGACCGATCCAAGGTATTATTGGCGGGCAATATCGTGTACACTTGAGAAATATGACCTGTGACTGTGAGATGTTTGACGCACTTCGTTATCCATGCGCTCATATAATTGCAGCTTGTCAGAATCTCCGTCTAGATCCCATGAGCTATACCAAGAAAGTGTACAAAATAGAATACATGTACAACGTGTGGAGGCACGTATTCCTACCAGTCCCAGATGAACGTAAGTGGCCGTCTGTATCGCTTGCTCGGTTTAAGTTGTTACCGGATAGAAAACTGCGTTGCAAACCAAAAAGTTGACCTTGCTTGACTAGAATACATAACAATATGGATATCTGAGAAACAACCAACCAACAGAAGTTGTGCGGATGGCGTAGGAACCCATGCCATACAACTTGATCATGTCTAAATCGGAATAGCTGATAGTTGTTGTAATAAAATTATGTTGCATTATTTATATTTTATTAAAAATATAAAATATTAAAAATATTTCCTTATTCAAAAGAACTTTTATTTTATTAAAAATATAAAAACAACTTTTATTTTATTAAATGAAACAATATAAAAAAATTTGTACAAATATATTAACAAAAATTAATGTTGGTGCTTAGGTGAATCGATTGCCACATAGGAGTCGTTGTGATTCTGTACTGGATTCCTTCTTGGTTTAGCGGTGGGGGTTGTGGTTGCTCCGGTAGGGATTGTGGTTCCTTCGACAAGGGATCTGGTTGTGGATGTTGGGAGGATGATCCACCTTGATAGAATAATGACTGCGGAGGTGTTTGCATCACCTATAGAGAAGGTGTTTGAATATCATAAGGTGATGGGGATTGGTAAAAAGAAGAGCTCCCCGACGACGCCTCTTGCTATCCCTCATACAACGGTGACTATAGATCGACGGTTGACTCAGAGTAATCAGGGAACGGAGATGAACCGGGCCATACATTCCAACCTGCTACAGGACTGGGAAAAGGAAACATATAAGGGTTAGGATACATATAAGGGCCAGGATACGCACCTGGCATAATCTGAAAAGGCTGTGACATGGGTGTCGTCGGTTGAAGTTTTGGGCCCAGTGACAGTGTGGGCGATGTTGATGGGCCTGGTGATTGTGTGGGCACTGTTGATGGGCCCGCGTTGTCATCCATTCTTCTTGGATTTAAAGGGCCCCGTCGTTCCCTTTGGACACGAATTTGCCGTCGCCTCTCCTCTTTTGACAGTAAATATGGCTTGCCATGGATCCTAAACATTGGCATGTATTCCGGCATGCACGCTAACTCAGGAACGATGATTGGTTCCCGAGTAGGTATATAATGTAATAGCCCAAATTTCGGCGATGTCAGAAATAGTGGTTTGAGACCACCAAATCTGAAAAATGAACTCGTAAATTATATTATTTAATATTTACGAGCCAAATGTAGCTTTTAAAAGATTTTTGAAATAGTAAATTGTGTTTTATAAAGATTTGTTTGGTTAAGAAATTGAGAAAAAGAGGTATCAAGATCTCGGTGTTATAAACCGAGTCATAAATATTTTTATGAATATTTATGAAATGTCAATAAGGTAGTACTAAAATTTCGTTAGAAAATTTTGACGTTTGGGTGGTTAATTAAATAAAAAGGACTAAATTGAAAAATATGTAAAAGTTTCTAGAAGGATTAAATAGCTTAATTGTCAAATGAGGAAGGACCTTAAGTGAAAATAAGCCCAAAGGAGATATTTTGGGCGGTAATAGCTGAGAAAAATCAGGAAATAGGTGAAATAAGGGCAAAATTGGAAAATTGCCAAAATTAGCTAAATAAAAATGGGACCAAATTGGAATATCTAGAATTCTCTTCATTTTTACCAGCTGAAAAAAAGCCATGGAAGAGGGTTCAAGTTTTTTTTCATACTCTAGCTTCATGTAAGTTTAATTCTTGCTTCTCCTTGAAATTTCTATGTTTTTAGACTTTTACAATTTGATCCAACTTACCATGTCATTAGTTTTTGATTCTATGGCTAATTTTTAAAGTTGCTATGAATGAGGGTTGGAAGCATATGATGAATAAAAATATAATTGAAGCTTTAACTTTGATATATGATGATTTTATCAAGTAAAATTGATGGAAATTGGTTTTAGGACCTAATTGTAAAAGAGTTTGGAATTAAGGTTTAATGCTAAATTTTTTATTTTCAAAGGTTAGGAAGTAGTTTAAAATGATATAATAAGGTATTAATTGAGATAAATTATCCCAATTGAGGGGTTAATTGGACAAGGACTGAATTGTATGAACTATGAAATTTGGGTCAAAAATAGAAATCAACACTTTGTACTAAAACAGTTTTGGACAGCAGCAGTAGTCTAACTTTGAAAATCATCAAAAATTTTAGAAATCGAATTAGAGGATGAATGCAATATTGAATTAAAGCTTATTGAGTCTAATTTCTTATAGAAGAAACGGTGTAAGCAATGGAATTATAAATCACGAGATATAATAGGTTTTGTTAGACAAGGTCAGAATGATTTCGGGTTCCCCTTTTTAGACTTTTAAAAATCATAAAAAAATGGATAAAAAATAATTAGGGGCTTAAATTTATATTTTTAAAATACTGAATGAGTCTATTTTCAATAGAAACAAACAAGAACATCATCCGAATCCCGTATAAGGATATAATTAATTTTTAGTGAAGAAGGGTCGAAACTGTCAGACAGCAGAACATGAATGACTTTAAAGAATAAACTGTACTTATTGGCTAAACCAAAAATTCTGAAAATTTTATAGTAAGAAGATATGTGAGTCTAGTTTCAGGAAAAAAATAGCAGATCTTAATTTTGAGTTCTATAGCTCAAGATAAAAATAATTTAGTGACTATGACACCGATGAACAACTTGAATATTCACATAAATAAATAGTGAAAAATTATAGATAATGTTACTTACAAATGTGTTATTTATACTAAAGATGTGGAATGGAGAGGAGGAGGAGGAAAATATATGAATGACTTATGTATAAATTGATCACATGCCCGATTATAATTGATAAACGTTGAATTGGAAATGATATAATGTTTTATTTCAAATATTTATTATGAAACTAAGATTATTGTTATGGTATAAAAATCGAATTGTAAGTTCGTGTAACTTGAATTATATTCTTAAATACTTGAAATATATTTTTATTGATGTGAATATGATTTGGATGTTTATTGTATGATAATTGATGAAGTATTGATATTCTTAATGGAAATAGAAAATAAATCCCAGTTGAATGAAAGGAAATTTTGATGGATCTTTGAAAAGGAACTGACGGTAAAAAGGATCTAGCCTGGACGGGTGATCCTATCCTGATATAGCCCTCCCGAAGAATATGTGTAAAAAGGATCTAGCCCGGATGGGTGATCCTGATATAAGCCCCCCGAAGAATATGTGTAAAAAGGTTCTAGCCCGGACGGGTGATCATGATATAAGCCCTCCCGAAGAATATGTGTGAAAAGGATTTAGCCCGGACGGGTAATCCAAAGTAAATGTGAGTCTGGATTTAGCCTGGACTGGTAATCCAGACAAAGCTCTATAGAGAATTTGTCATTGCAGGGGATTTAGCCTGGACTGTTAATCTCGACAATACTCTTTGAGCATATGTTACAGGGGACTTAGCCTGAACTGGTAATCTCGCTGTAAGAAATGAGGTTCGTGGGAGTGTGCTCTTTTACGGTGGATTTAGCCTGGACTGGTATTCCCGCTGTAAGGATGAGGTTCGTGGGAGTGTACTTTCTAAAATGGAAATGTGCGCACATGAATATGAATTGACGGACCCAGATTTGTACACTAAAGTGTACCCCTGAAAATCCATCGAAATTCTGAGAAATTCAACGGGATAAATATGGAAAAATAACAAGGGAATGGAAATCATGGTATTGATGAGCTCATCAATCATGGTATATATTATGTGATATAAGGAAATACGAGTTGATGAGACCTGAACCTAGAACTTGGTTGATGATGTGTCTCTAACTAACTACGATCACAATAAAGGCAAGCACACCTATCATTTAATAGTATAGTTATGGTAAGACCGGAAATATCGTATTCACAAGGACCAAGAGTACTAGTAATTACTATCTTCTTATTATCTAGCCTAAGATTTGGAGTGATTTCTTTTAAACTAAAATTAATTAAAAGTACGATAGAGAATGAATTGGGAAAATACTTTTAGACAACTATATGAGAGATGAAATACCTAAGGAAGAATCCACCTAGACTTCACTTATTACTTTTGATTCATACGATTTATTCACTTGACTTAATCAGTAGAAATCCCTGATTTATGTTAATATCTTTTTCAAGGCTAAAAACAACTGACTCTAGGTTGATTAATTGAAATATCTTTCTAATTAAAACCCCTATTATCGCATTAACTCGATATATGGATTCTCTTATTAGATTTGACTCTAATCTGGCAGATTTATGTCATCCTATTTCTAGGGTTGCAATCAACTCCACTTAATTGTGTTGATCTACTCTTAAATAGGGACTTTTGCTCGTCTGAATAAGCAGATTCGACTTGAAACAATAACCTGAATTATCAAAACAAGAATAAGAACTCACAATTAAGAATAAGAACAAGTATTTATCTTATAAATCAAATAGTAATAAGATCTGTCTTAGGTTTCATCACCTTAGGTATTTAAGGGATTTAGTTCATACTAATAGAGGAAAACATCTTAAAATAAAGAAAACTACAAAACATAAGAAAACCCAAAAACTTCAAGAGAAATTAATAGGAGATCTTCAGTCTTGATGGAGATCCTTCTTTCAAGCTGCTCCCAATGGCTATCTTCGTGTATTTTTTACCTTCTACTCTTTGTCTCCGTTTAGGTCCTCCCCTAGGGTGTTTATATAGGCTTTGGAACACCTTTATTGGCCCACAAGTGGTCGTTTCCGAATTGAATTAGACTTGGGTTCGGCAGGGACACGCCCGTGTGATCTGCCCGTGTGCTATAGTCTAGGCTGTATTGATTTCTGAGGTAGGCCCATTTTGTCCCTTTTTGGCCCGTTTCTCGTTCTTTTCAACTCCCTAAGCTCTCTTGAGTGTAAAACATGAAATTAAAGGATTAGGAGCATTGAATTCATCAATTCTAATGAAAATTCATCCAAAAATAAGCCAAGCATAGGGTAAAAAATATGTATAAATTATGGTTTATCAGTTGACGAATGAGTTCATTTGTGATTATATATTTGTATACCCTTGAGTGTATTATCCGTATGAATTGGTATTCCAAATAAGTTAATGAGAAGAGTTCTAATATGAAATAATCTGAATTCTAAATGAAATATTATGAAAACGTATTTGAAATACATTGGTATGTCTTGTATATGTTATTTGAGTTCATAATGTGGAAAGTAAATGTATGTGGAAATATGAGATGATGATACCTGTACATGAAATTTATTGGTGGATACGTACATCCAAATTTATATGATAGATTGTAGTGAACATTGAAATTGGACTCAATAAGTGATTTGTCAATTTAAATTGTGATTGGCAGAAAGAGTTAGTGAATTGCATGTTTATGAATCGTTACACGTATTTGTCGAAATACGAGAAAATGATAGTAATTGATACATGGAAATATGAGACTATGATATATATAAAAACATGGCATATGTTTGATAAATGTGTTCATTCATAATTATGGAATGGTGCACCTCAAGTGCACTATATGTGTAAAGAAACTTTTATAATCAATTTTGGTATTTGAGCGATAAATATTTTAAATTGTCTGTAAGTATTCCGTACTCCTCGGTAATACCTCATACTTTATTCCAGAAATGGATACGGGTAGGGGGTGTTACATATAATCATACCGATTTTCCCACATTTTGATATATGCTGACTAGAATCTCGACCAATCCGTATGCAATTGCTGTAAGTCGAGTTTGTGCTCATCATCGAGCACCTCAGGTGCCACGGGAATTGGTTGCTTGAATCTAAATTGTTGCAATACTCTATCTGACTGGTGCATCTCCACAGTGGCATAGTTGACCCATGGGACATTCACATGCCAAATGTTCGGATTTTGAAAGAATTCATCCAGAATTACTGCCTGAATTGCTGGATCCTCGTATGGTGTCTATTGAAACTATATGAACATGATAAAAATATTAGTTATATACATAATACTAAATACTAAATATGAAACGACTATTTTATTATGTATATATATTTTATTTAATACTTACTTGTGCTTCCAACCTTTGGTCTAATAGAAGCCGTATATCTTCAAGAGAGGTAGGTATTCCAACATAACTCGCAGAATGGTTCCACCTAATTAAATACATTTTTAGCATACAATTACATTTTAAATCTATGTAATAATTGTAAAATCTAATATAAAATTTACCTCATTATGAGTGGGAATGTATATGGGTGGTCCACTCGAGGACGTAAAAATGGAAAGCGAAACCACGCCCATGATTGCAGTAATGATAGGCAACCTCCGATTTTGGCTTTATTCGGTCGCGTCGCCTGGCATATCTCCATGCACAATGTTGCTAACACGGCAGACCCCCAACTAAATTCACCAGCTGCTCTAAAATCAACGAGTTTCAGTAGCCATCTCAGATGTACGAGGTTTCGTGACAAGTCCGGCATCAGATAACCTTCAATCATCTTAAGAGTGTAAGCCCGAGCATATCATATTCTTTCTAGTTCAGTCGAATCATTATCCGGCTCCGGGAATGTGTCTCGTAACCAGCCTATCTCGGTCTGACCTTCGTTAATATTATCCGGAATAGCACCCAAAAGCTCGTAGCATATGGCTCCCCAATCAGTAGATTGAGCGGACCCGGTGACTACGTACCCATCCACCGGCAATTCCATTTGCAACCGCACGTCTTCCAGAGTGATAGTACACTCTTTGCATGGAAGATGGAAAGTGTGCGTCTCGGGTTTCCACCTCTCTATCAATGCACTGATTAGTTTTGGGTCCAACTTGCACCCCCGGCCTATCGTGGCCACGTGCCAAAAACCCTTTTCCCGCAAGTAATTCTTTATCAACGGTGATGAAGGACCAGGCATATTACGAATATAGCATTGCAACACCCGTACAGACTGTTATAAAAAAATATAAAATAAAAATTAATTAAAATTGCATAAATGAAAAAAATATTAAATAGTATTGGAAAATTAAAATTATCACTTACCATTGTCATTTGATCGATGAAGATCTTTTTATTATCGAGACGGATTAATTCTCCAGCCATTGCTAACAAGATCGAATATTTTTTAATTTAATAAAAAATTAATTCAAAAAAATTTTAAACTGAGCTTTTTTTGCAAAAATTAAAGAGAGCTTTGAGAAAATTTGAGAAAAATCTGGAAGGAGGACTTTTGTGTGAAAAAAAATGAAAGGGGGGTTTTATAGTTTTTTTTTTTTTGACCGTTGGAGCCGTTGGGGGGTTAAAGGAAAGGGGCAAAAAGCATATCTGGGGGAGCGTTTTGTCCACGTCGGCCAAAGCGCGTCCTCAAGGAGCGCTTTGTCTTGATGTGGACAAAACGCCCCTGTGGATGCGCTTTTTGACACAACACTGAGATAATCGCACTGACATGGACGCGTTTTCGTGGAATTCGGCCCTTTTTGGTAAATAATAAAAAAGTTAGCCCATTTCTGTAAATAATTTTGGAAATGGGTGTTTTTGGGTAAAATGGCCAAAACATAGCTTAGCAAAAAATAAAAAAAAGTATAATATAAATTTAGTCCTTAATGTTTATATATTTTTATTAATATAGCTCTTATTCCTTTTTAGGTTAAATTTGATTCTCAACTTTTTAAAAAAAGTCAAATTAAACCTTCAACCTTTTGAAAAAGAGTTGAAATGATTTTTTTAATGAGAATACTAACTAAAATGTTAAAATTTTCAATACGGCAACTTGTATGACAATGAACGTGTATTCCATGCTAATATATTTTTATCTTTTATGAATTTTTATACTTTTAATTTTTAATTTTGAATTATTATTTATTGACATGATATATAAAACAAATAATGTTATGTTGGCATAATGTGCGCATGGACTGCCATGCCAACAACATTAAAAATTAATGTTTTACTCATCATTTTTGAAAGGTTAAGGGTTAAATTTAACTCAAAAAAATAATAAGAGTTAAATTGACAAAAAAATTATAAATATTGAGAGCTAAATTTATCATCATATTAAAAAAAAAGAAGCAAAAATGTAAGGGCAAAGGTAGAATAAATTAACAAGTTTTCCTCAAGACCTTTAAGGGCCCAATTGTAATTTTATTTCTGATACAAGCCCAATTTAAATTTCGATTCTATTAATGTCTTACTAATTCGAAAAGCATCCATATTTTTCATGTTTCCTCATATTTTTACGGTTAGACTTATTCATATACAAAGTTTGCTTAGATTCAATTGAGTCCAGTTCTAATTTGAATTTTTTTAAGAGTAAAGTTTTTCAAAGTTTGAATATTATATTAATTAAGATTTGAAATTATCACATGATATTTGCTATTACCTTTGGTAGCTTAGTTGATCATGAATTTTAATTTGGTGTTAGTATACATTGATCTTGATTGAATGATATACATGAAGCTTGAGTTTGTTTCAAGTATATACATTTTAAAACAAATAAATCTAGTTATTTTCATATGTGATAGATATAGTTGTTCGTGTGTGCAATATGTAAACATAAGATGGAGGTTAATAGTATGTAAAAAAAGTAAATAAACAATGTATATATACACAATTGCATCAAATCAAAATTCATATATTGCCTTTTTTAATCAAAATTCAAATATATACATAATTGTTTCCTTCCTTTGCAGATCACCACCTTGCGGAACTTGCCGAGCCGGATTAGCGTGTAACACACTATCAAAAGATGATATAATTATGTTATGTGTCCAAATTTTATGGCATGTATATAGGGGCACCTTAGTGTGCAAATTGTTATGTTGTGATGGTTATATGGAAATTGTGGCATGGTTAATCTTGAGTAATATGATTTCCTTATGACTTAGTAAATGTACAACATTGATCATGTTTCATGCTAGTATGAGTGATGATATAAATTTATATGTTTTGGCATGTAAAGATTACAAAATGAAAAAAATAGGATAGTTAAGTTGATGTATGATTGAAAATGGTACAAATGATTGTCATACTTGAAACATATGTTAAAAGCATAGTTGTTTTGGTTCATTTCAAGATCATTTGGATCCTTGATGCTCAAAATAAGTAGATATGCATATGTTGATCTAAGATAAGCAAAGGTGACAGAGTTAGGTAAGTAAATGGTGTAATTGAATTTAAATGAATCTCATGGATTGTATGTTATGTTAAATGGTTGGATTCAAATTGTTACAAGCTTGTTTTGGCATGTTTTGTTAGGTTTTGGTATAGGTGAATTGGAAAATTAATGTATGTGATAATACGCTTTGGTTGGAAACATATGAATAGGTACCTAAATGTGTTAAGTTGCTAAAAATAAAGACAATGTCACAACCATGAGTCCTTGACGTCGCAACTTAGTTTGACAGTGAGTGGCATCACAACATGGAAGTGTTTGGGGTCGCGGCATGACTTATTGAGTTACGTAATTGCAATGAGGGAATTATGAAGTCGCGATGTAGACTCGAGGTTTTAAAAACTTTACAAATTGGTTTTAGCTCAATCTTGGGTTAGTAAAATAGCTTTCGTAAACTCGTGTGGGACTTGAAAATGAATATGTTGCATAATATGAATGTGAAATTATACTTAATTACATATGTGTATGATTGTATGATGCTTGTGCGATGTTAGTTTCACCGGTAATAACTGTACTTAATTTTTTTATCTAGAACTAATCCATAGCTCGGACCTGGTGTGTTGGGAATGGGGTGTTACACATCACTTGCCAGGGTCCCCATTCCAACTACAAGAATTTCATCTAATTTGTGAATTTTTTAGGAAAGGATCGGAGGATTTTTCTTACAAGCTTTTAGTTTGAATACTCCTCTTCTAATGCAAAATCTTGATTCAAAATTTCATAGACCTTAGTATAAAACTATGTCAAAGTCTTGTTCTCCTACATCTTAAAGGATTTGAACTTAATAGTGTCAGCATCTGAAGCTTAGTTTGCTTCATAGTGTCAGTTCCCTCATGTGTAGTCTCAAGAATAACCATGCTTCTTTGGCTGTAATGCACTTTGAGATTCTCTTGAATTCTTTTTTATCAACTCAACAAAAAATAACATTAAATGCTGTGGAGTTTCCACTAGCAAGCTTCTCTTCTTCACTTGTCCAAGTTATCTTAGGTTTGAGAGTCTTCACACCTAAAACATCAATAGAATGAGGTTTCCAACTTGTCAAAATCAAACTCCAAACATTCTTATCCATGGACTTAATGAAAGCCCTTATCCTGGTTGCCTATAATTAGAGTTGTTCAATTTGGAGGTTCTAGTAACTAAAGAACTTTCCATCTTAGAAAAAATAAAAAACATAATCACCACTTAAGGGGATCAAGTTTATAGTTCTGATACCAATTGAAAGTTTATTGAGTTTTTCCTGTCATATGTTAGTCTCGATATATGTTAAGTTGCAATTGGCCTAAGTGATTAATGTAGTAAAAATAGAGATGGACACCAAAAGTTTGTTCATGTAGTTAAAACTTAATATGTCTACGAGGCCTAATCTAGAGAGTTAATCCATGAGTATAACCTAGGATATAAGTTTCACTCACTCACAAAGTAGAAAACTCACTCCTATACTCAAATTAGATCACACTCTCTCTAAGACTTTTCCCCTGTAGCTAAGATTTTCAATCGATTTACTCAATTCAATTCACCTACAATATTTGCACACAATAAAATATGTCCTATATAATGCTCTGTCATTTGTCATTTTTAACCTAAACAAGTAGTGCAAAGCTTGTTAAATTGCAATAAATTACTATCGTTTAATTCCACCACCATGGCACATATCTTCTAGGTATCAATCAACATCTACATTAGAAAATTTTAATTGCATTAAAAGTGTTGGATTCAATTCTTATATTGTATCTTATATGTTTGAATAAGCTGCTAGTAATTCTCATGATTAAAGGTGAAATATGATACGTTTATCTGCCAACTCTTTTTTTCAAATTGCAATTGGCATTAAAAAATATTAATTTTTTTTTGTTCATGTAACATTATTTACCATAAGTTAATCTTTTATTTGTTAATGAATATGAGGGGTTTTCTTGGAATTTTCAGCATTGTCCACTACCGCTGTTCAATTTTGTGTTTCACGTCGATTGATATTCTAATTTTAGTTAAAAGAAAACAACACATCAAACATAAAATATGGCAACTTGACTTTATTTTAGATAAGTAAGATGACGTTGAGCTTTAAGGTCAAGATTCTATAGATTTGAAAATATAAACTTCAACATTAATGCCGTTTCTTACACTCTACAAGCAATATAGTTAATCAATGACAAAAATTTATACAAAGAAGGGAAATGATCTGTAGTCTATCTATAGAATCAGTTGATAATAGGTGGAGATACGAATATCATATAACAAGATATAACACCCATTTTTAACATGCCTCGTCCATATCGTTCCAACATGAAATAATGGACTGGTTGGCCCCAAACCATGTGAACCCAAATTGTTCCAAAAAAAATTTGACAGCTACTGCCTTCTTCAATCCCATCCATCCCTTAGAATCTGATTCAATCCTTGGACATACCCTTTGTGTTGCTGCTCAATGTAACCCAAAGCCAGTGCCACAATCTTTGGGTCCTTATCGTCTTCTTCCCTGCAAACTCCACCTGTTTTTTCCCATTTCCAATGATCGCCACAAATGGCACTAATGTTCATCTTCAACCCAGGCCTCAACTTTCTTGATTTGGAACATACCTGAGAAAGAACTGAACAAAACTGTTCTGGTCTGAATTTTGATCTTGAATGCAGTGCTGTTTCTTTATCATGGTGGCCAAATCCAGCCTGCATCCATATATACTCTTCTATGCCAGCTATGAGCCAAGGTGGAGCCCTGGACTTGCTATCCCAGAGCCATATCCGAGCCATGGCACGTTGTATGGTTGATATGACACTGTACTTGACATTACTTTCCTCCATTATTGATGGACTTAAACTGATGACATAAACTGGTTCTTTGCTTCTGCTTTTGTCCACACTGACTTTGGTCGTCGTCAGGTTGTCGCTGGCAGCCAGCTGAAAAACGACATGGTGAACTGGCTTCTTTGTTTGGTCGTAGGACTGATCTGCATAAAGAATGTTTTCGACCACGGCGCTTGTGTTCAAGATGATCCGAGTGGCTTCATCGTTTGATACGTAAAAGAGATCAAATCGTCGCCCTGCTGGAGATTCTTTTGCGGCGGCGTTAATTATGGTTACCTTGAATCCTTTTGATGCTTCGTGGTTTGCCCATATGGAGATTGTTCCGATGAGAATTACCAAAAGGAGACGGTAAATAATACTGGAACCCGATGAGAAAACCCCATTTTCATCATCTTTTTTGGTTGCGCAGCTGGTAGCGGCGACGGTGGTGGTGACAGCGCCGGCGGGGGTAGCTAGGAGAGGTATGGAAAGGGTGTAATCGTCCATGAAAGGGCTGAGAAAAGAGGTATAATTTGTGGAAAATAGAGATGGGCCAACGCAATTTTATTGGGAATATAAATAAAATAGTACAATGATTGGCAGCCAACTGTTCCACGTGGAACTCTGTTCGATCGCTCAGATTTGGCATTTTGGAATTTTTTACAGTAAAATATTGTAAAAGTTGCACAACTTTATTATTTTATTTAGATAAATTTCCTTACATCTACAGAAATCTTCACTTTTTTATGTGTTTTTCTTGCTGAGTAACATTATTCATTAAACTTCAACAAAAATTATAGCAAACCAACATGGAGTTAACTACAATACTCCAAAAGGGAAAATACAAATTTAAATTTTATAGACAACATTATTAGGAGGGACTACCACGAACCCTTAACATAAACTATAAAACACACATAAAAATATATCAAAAAAATTTATAGCAAACTCCAAAGATCAACAGGTACAAAATATTGCCAAAAACCTTATAGCTAAGGCTTTAGCCACAAACGCATTCGATGGTCTAGTCTCTGTGTTGGTTCCATCGATAGCTTTTACATTGTTATTCCTTACCACAACAGCTAAACCAACCATTTTGGAGCTTTTCATGAGCATCGCATCACAATTAATCTTTATAACATCTAGGGGAGAGGGTGACCAGGAGGTACTCACGTTGGTTGTGACTCTTAAGATAGAGATTTTGGGTAGAGAAAGATTAAGGAATTCTGAGAAGTTATCAAGAGTTCATTTCCACATAAGGACAGGATCATCCTTCAATCTCTAAAAAAGGCAATTATTACGAGAAACCTATAAATTCTAGTATAGCTAAGTTGTGAGGCTTATTCATGAAAAAGAGCCAAAATTAGGAAAGAAATAACATTTATTGTCCCAGCTAGGAAAGTAAATAAATCCCATTTGATTAGGACAATAATAGAATGTTGATGCTTGATAAACCGTAAAAGTAACATATTTTAATCCCACATTTAGTATGCTTTTGGATGATTTAGCCCTTGATTTATGTAAAAAGGTGCTCTTAATCCTTTCTTTTCATGTCTTATACTCAGGAAAGCACCTAAGGATAAAAAAAACATAAAACGGGCTTAAAACGGGCCAATTTGGGCCAAAGAGGAAATCGACACGGCCTGGACTTCAAGCCACACGGCCGTGCCTCGTCAAATTACTTCACACGGCCATGCCATGATTTACATGGCCGTGCCACAATCGACAAAATTGAGACACGGCCTGAAGACGATTTACACGGGCGTGTACCATGGCTGTACCCTACCGCGGGAAAGAGCAATTTCACTCGGATTTGGATGCTTGGAGGCAAAGAAACACATCGTTAAGTCTACTTAAACATCCTAGGAGGAATTCTACTTGAATTAGGATACTTAGGAGCCAAGTAAAGCATCTCAAAGCCTATATAACCACCCAAGGTAGCAACTAAAAAGGGGAGTTCGGCAGAAGCCAAAATGGAGTTTTTTGGCAGAGGTTTTTTTGCTGAAGCATTCATCTTTTAGGGAGTCACTTGAAAATAGCCAATTGATCCATCTCAAGAAGCCGGAGCTCCATTCAAGACGGAGGATCTCTCCTTTAATTCCTTCAGGGGGTTTTAGGGAGTTCTTATGTTTCGTTTATTCTTTACTCTTGAGATGCTTTCGTATTTAGTTATGAACTAAACCCCTCATATACTTGAAGGGGATAAAACCTATGATGGATTTTGTTATTTGATTTCTAAATTATATGATAAGTACTTAGTTTGTTCTTAATTATGTTGCTTAATTCAATCTGATGTGCTTAGGTGGAGGAGGAATAGACCCTACCTAAGAGTAGATCTAGCATAATTGAGCGGAGTTGATCGGGTGCCTAGAGATAGGGTTACGAGATTTTGTCGGATTAGGGTGAAACCTAATATGGGAATCCATTGATCGATTCTTTGCTTCCTTGGGGTTATTATAAGAGAACGAGAGTTCCACTAATTAACCTAAGGTTAGGCGTTATTCGCCTCGAGAGAGGGTTTAATATAGGTTAGAGAGTCTCACGAATCAAGCTAAGTAAAGAAATCATATGGTTTGGGGATTAAATAATAAGTGAAGTCATAGGTGGATTCTTCCTAAGGGTATCGTCTTTATCAACTGAGTTTTCTTAAAGTCTTTCTCCAATTCAATCTTTTTTCTTTGCATTTAGTTTAAGTATTTCGTTAGTTTAATAATCCAATCACTCCATATTTTAGGCTAAATAATAGAAAGAAAGTGAGTAGTAGTACTTTTAGGTTCCCTTGGGTTCGATAAGATATTCTTGCCTGAGCTATACTACTGTTCGATAGGTGTACTTGCCTTTATCGTTGTCGCAGTCAGTCTACAGGTTCGATCACTCTTTTATAAATATTAAAACTCGACTGTTTGAAACGATCAAGTTTTTGGCACCGTTGCCGGGGAACACTAAAATATTAAGAAAGCTTAATTTTTATTACTTTAGCCAATTTTTTTATTACAATTTATTATTATTATTATTATTATTATTACTTTTCTAATTTTTCCCTCTATTTTGCTTTTGGCAGAAAATTTTAGTCTATAGAAAAGATGGCACTGAATAATTATCAGTGGCAAGGCATAGGGGCAATTCCTACTAAAGCAACCAGTGTTTTCAACCTCGACATGGTCACCAGGTTATCTAATCAGTTAGAGATGATGAATAAAAAAATTGATGATTGGTACAGTCCTTCGCAGGTACATCCAGAAATACAATATGATTTAAATCTATGATGCGTGGCGAATCCTGAGTACCCACCCTACGGATATGGCATGGAAAACGAGCAAGTTCACTATACATGTAACTGTTCTAGATATCAAAATAATTTTTATAGTGACATTTATAATGCAAGTTGGAAGTACCATCCCAATTTCTCGTGGGATGATCAAAATAGACAAAGATAGGAACTTCCTCCAGATTTTCAACAACCACCTCACCAACAAGAAGAGGAGCCAAATCTTGAAGAGATGCTGACGAAATTCATGGCAGCCACAGATTCTCATTTCCAAAAGACTGAAACAGCACTTGATGAACAAAAAAAATCGATCAAAGGGATCAAGAATCAAGTTGGAGAACTTACTAGGTCAGTGGGACATCTCACAAAGCTAATGTCAGAACGACCGCTAGGACGTCTACCAAGTAACACTGAAGTTAACCCAAAGGAGCAAATTCAAGCCATCTCAACTCAAGATAGTAAGGGGTTAGATGAACCACACTCAATACAAGAAAACAAGGTAGATGAAGGTAAGGTAGAGGTAACACAAGAAAAGCCGAAACCGGTAATCAAGGAGTACCAACCTCGCATACCTTATCCCGAAGCAATGAAAAGAGACGATTCAGAGGAACAGTTCGGTAAGTTTCTTCAACTCTTAAAGAAATTACATATTAACTTTCCTCTCCTTGAAGCTCTTTTTCAGATACCAGACTCGAGGAAATTTTTAGGACAGCTCTTGACCAACAAACGCAAAATAGACGAAGAGCACCACGTGGAGCTAAACGCAATATACTCAGCAATTCTAGAAAATAAACTGCTACGAAAATTAAAAGATCCAGGGAGTTTTACAATTCCATGTTTAATTGGTAGTTTATCTGTTGATAATGCGTTAGCGGATTTAGGGGTAAGCATCAATGTTATGCCTTACAAAATGTTTAAACAACTAGTCTAGGGAAACCCAGACAAACTAGGATGAGCATTCAATTAACTGATAAAACTATAAGAATTCCTAGGGTATAATAGAAAATGTTCTAATCAAAATTGATAAATTCAGTATTCCCGATGACTTTGTCGTTTTAGACATGGATGAGGACAACATGATCCCCTTAATTTTAGGAAGACCCTTTTTAGCAACTGCCAGAGCTAAAATTGATATCTATGCAAGAGAACTCATACTTCGTGTAGGCGACGAGATAGTCAATCTTCAAGCTCTTGACTCGGCCAAAACATCAAGTGATACAGGTGAGAAAGTAAATTTAGTTGATAACCAACTTGTTCAACCTTCATTGCAGGAAACACCACAAAGCTACAAACCTGAGCCGGATCATAGACTTCGTGCTAATAAAGAAGAATTACATGAGGAACCGAACCACACGAAGTGAAACGAAGGAAACCAGACGGTGATAGGAACAACAAATCACATCAAAATAGAGGATCGGTATTTTGAATAAGGAAGACCCTCGAATCACCAATTCGAACTCAAGGCAAATAAAGAAATCACTTTTGAGGTACTTAATGTCTTCCTATACTGCACAAATCGAGGTAAGCAATCCTAAATTCAACACTTTTGAGGTAAACATTACTCGACTTAAACTTTATATCCATAACCGATTTGATCGCATGAGAAAGGATTTCCACCTCCTCAAACCACCATGACCATACGAATGAGAGGTAAAGTCTACCTAAGACTATAAACGAGCGCTTCTCGGGAGGCAACCCGAGCACTAACCCCATTTTTACATTTTTTTATTTTATTTATTTTTATTTTTTATTTTTTTCTTTTCTTTTTCTTTTTAGCACCTAACTATAAACTAACCAAAGAACAGATTTATAGGCCACACGGCCCTACACACGGGCGTGCCCGTGGCCGTGTGGAAGCCAGGGGATGAACTATGGACGTGCCAGTAGCCGTGCACGACATAGAATAATATCTTTTCCCAACATGGGTGGCGATAATAGTCCATGCCTGTGCCGACGCCCCGTGCGAGGTTACTGACTTGTCAAGCGCGGGCTAAACACGGTCGTGCCTTTCAATCGTGCCAACATTTTGACTTATCGAACACGAGAGGAGCACGCCCATATTAAATGACCGTGTGAAGAAAGACACGGGCATGCCACGACACCCACGGCCATGCCCGAACACCCTGAATGTGTTCAAAATTCAAAATCCCAAAACACGGGCTACATCTCTATTTAAACCTCATTCTCCATTTTTCTAGTTGTCTTTCATTTTCCATTATTTATTTTTGTTTTTATTTTATTTCATCATTATTTTTTACTTTATTTTATTTTATTTTCTTCTTCTTATTCTTTATGATATTTAGATTTAGCTTAGGATACAATAAAACCAAGCCGGCTACTTCGAGGATTCAATTTCAAACGGTTCGAGACACTTCCCTACGTTTACCTCCAATCTTATCCGGTTTCTTTTCATAGACTTCATCCAAAATTCAGGAAGTGTTACTTCTCCCCTATTCTTTTTAGTACATAAGTATTTATCTATCTTTGTACATTGAGGACAATGTACAACTTAAGTGTGGGGGGGTAAAAGTACCTAACTTTTTGCATTATTCTCAAATCCTGAATTTTAGTCTTGTCCATAAGAAATTTTTTTCATATTCCTAATTAGGATGAAATTTCTGTTGATTTATGATTTGTATTGATGTGTTTTAGAGTAAGTCATAGTTAATTGTACATTGATGATTAAATTTGAAGGATACTAGAGAATCGAGCATGATAAGTCTACTTTCTAAAATTAAAATTAATAGGTCGTTGAACTGAATTTGAGTATTACCTTGAAATTTGGAATTTATAAGGATTGATGTCAAAACACCCATAATTTTTGTGAGATTTTGAGCCTTATAGAGCATATATTCTTTTCATGCTCACTTTATTGATTATGAGTGTGTCAACTTTGAACTGTTATTCTAGAACTTGCCTCGTTTATACATGTCGAGACCACACTTTTGATTTGATATACGAGAGATGATAAAGGCACCTAGGATTTAACCCACTTACTCCATAAAAGCCTACCTTCACAAATTAACCCTAGTGAACCTCGTTGAATCCTAACAACCTTTTTATTGACTCACCCACTAATATTAACCCAAAACCGCTTTGTATTTGTTATCACCATTCTTTTGACTACCCTTTAATTGAGATTTGATTTGATTAAGTTACCAATTATATTAGTTCAAGAGTTACATTTATCATTTATGATGTAATATTTTAGTTTGTTCTTAAAAAACCTAAGTATATTAGTAGTATATAAAAAAAAAAAGCTTAGAGCATTTAAATTCCAATTGTTGAAGAAAAGCTCGTATTAAAGTATCATCAAATTTTAAGTGATGAAAATACTCTTTATTATAGAGTAATTATCAATAGTGGTATTATTAGTTTTCATTCGATGTAAATATTCATATTTAGTTCATTGTTTCTAGTTAGGTAATTTGTCAAGTCAGTCTCGATTTTAACCTTCTAATTCAGCCTTTATCCACACCTTTTAACCCAAGCCCTAACCCTAATTAAAGACATTTTGATTTGTGTATCATCTCATATACAGTGGTGGAACTTGATTTTCAGGCAAGCCTATGGGATTAACTTTTCAGGTTCGACTTATGGGTGCTTATTCTTGAACCTTAAACACTTCGAGTGATTTGAGTGAACCTTTTGTGAGGATGTCAATCCTTGTCGGTTTTGAATTAAAGGTAATTATTCAGATAAGGAGAGACACCTATGTTTTCGTACTACAAAGGTATGACTTATCGTGATTGAATCTTTAGAACACTTTGAGTTGAATTATCCATGTATAAATTATCCATGAATCATGATGAGACATTGTCGATAGGAATTATGAATTATGGAAAGTTCGTTTTAATTGTAAGTTGAGAATTTTGCTTGAGGACAATCAAAAACTTAAGTGTGGGGGTATTTGATAAACGGTAAAAGTAACATATTTTAATCCCACATTTAGTATGCTTTTGGATGATTTATCCCTTAATTTATGTAAAATGTGCTCTTAATCCTTTCTTTTCATGTCTTATACTCAAGAAAGCACCTAAGGATAAAAAGAACATAAAACGGGCTTAAAATGGGCCAATTTGGGCCAAAGAGGAAATCGACACGGCCTGGACTTCAAGCCACACGGCCGTGCCTCGTCAAATTACTTCACACGGCCATGCCACGATTTACACGACTGTGGCCCAATCGAAAGAATTGCGACACGGCCTAAAGACGATTTACACGGGCGTGTACCATGGCCGTGCCCCTGCCGCGAGAAAGAGCAATTTCACTCGGATTTGGATGCTTAGAGGCAAAGAAACACATCCCTAAGTCTACTTAAACATCCTAGGAGGAGTTCTACTTGAATTAGGATACTTAGGAGCCAAGTAAAGCATCTCAAAGCCTATATAACCACCCAAGGTAGCAACTAAAAAGGGGAGTTCGGCAAAAGTCGAAACGGAGTTTTTTGGCAGAGGCTTTTTTACCGAAGCATTCATCTTTTAGGGAGTCACTTGAAGATAGCCAGTTGATCCATCTCAAGAAGCCGGAGCTCCATTCAAGACGAAGGATTTCTCCTTTAATTCCTTCAAGGGGTTTTAGGGAGTTCCTATGTTTGTTTATTCTTTACTCTTGAGATGTTTTCGTATTTAGTTATGAACTAAACCCCTCAGATACCTGAAGGGGATGAAACCTATGATGGATTTTGTTATTTGATTTCTAAATTATATGATAAGTACTTAGTTTGTTCTTAATTGTGTTTCTTAATTCAATATGATGTGCTTAGGTGGAGGAGGAATAGACCCTACCTAAGAGTAGATCTAGCATAATTGAGCGGAGTTGATTGGGCACCTAGAGATAGGGTTATGAGATTTTGCTGGATTAGGGTGAAACCTAATATGGGAATCCATTGATCGATTTACTGCTTCCTTAAGGGGTTATTATAAGAGAACGAGAGTTTCACTAATTAACCTAAGGTTAGACGTTATTCGCCTCGAGAGAGGGTTTAATATAGGTTAGAGAGTCTCACGGATCAAGCTATGTAAAGAAATCATATGGTTTGGGGATTAAATAATAAGTGAAGTCATAGGTGGATTCTTCCTAAGGGTATCGTCTTTATCAATTGAGTTTTCTTAAAGTCTTTCTCCAATTCAATCTTTTGTCTTTGCATTTAGTTTAAGTATTTCGTTAGGTTAATAATCCAATCACTCCATATTTTAGGCTAAATAATAGAAAGAAAGTGAGTAGTAGTACTTTTAGATTCCTTGGGTTCGATAAGATATTCTTGCTCGAGCTATACTCTTTGCTCGATAGGTGCACTTGCCTCTATCGTTGTCGCAGTCAGTCTACAGGTTCGATCACTCTTTTATAAATATTAAAACTCGACTGTTTGACACGACCAATGCTCTTCGAGCTACTTGGGCTATTGGACAACAACCAAAATATGTTTAGTTAATTCAACATCAGCTCTGTAATGAGAACATCCTATTGGCCATGAATGATTGATCGCCTCCGAACTTACTAATGTCCAGAGTGAGAATACTGCATAAAAGATATAGAATAAAGCGGTGTTCGCAAGTACTAATGTCAGGTTGTAATATAGTTTCAACGAAGTAGGCAAGTACCCTGAGAATTGTACCCAAGAAAGGCGAACACTAAATTAATCCTAACTTAAACAAAAATAGATCTAATTAGTATTTTAAATAAATCATAGCGCGATAAAACATAAGTGATTGATCTTTGAGTTTTTATAATTTAATAACTAAAATAGCATAAATAATGAAACTTTGGAAAAGTAATTTGTGAACTGTATCAAATCTAGCTATGGGTGATAACTAAATCCTATTTAGGTTTCTACTCAATCAGCAAGTCATTAACGTAGCAGGATCACTCGATCTTCCACTAAACTAATAAGTCGGCTAGAACTATTTATATGTCAACCTCACAGTCCAGACCGATTTGGGGATAAGGTGTTCACGGATAAACTATGCCAAATTTGGGTTAATTCCCACCTAAATGACTTCCTAGGGTCATCAAGCCTAGGGTGTACAACCCTAGCCTGTATTCGTCACCGGATTAGGGCTACAGAGTGTTACTGGAACATAACATCATACAATGAACATTTAGTTAACATTAAAAATTCATTACATAAATCATATCAATATCAAATTAAATCATATATACGGTCCCTTATACGAGCCCTCGAGGCCCTAAAAAGACATTGGATACGATTCGGAACTAAATAAAAAACATATGAAATTGTTTTGAAAAAGGCAAAAAATTTCAAACTGCAGGGGTCACATGTGTGGCCAGGCCGTATAGACATTTGAAAAACGGACACATGGCCGTGTCCTAGCCCGTGTACGTATCCGTGTAACTCACTGAATTGGGTCACACGCCTAAGCTACATGCCTATAACGACCCGAATCTGGGCCTAGTAGAATGGGGCCTATTGGGCCTTGTGTGTAGGAGTAGTTAAAATATTTTTGTGAACTTGAGATCGGTACTAATGCAAATTGGGCTTATTAGAAGAGTGATTTTAGAAGGTTAGGGAGCTTCTATGTAGTCCCGGAATCAAATCTGGGCTTTAGGTAAATTTTGGTTCTAGGTGAGTAAAACCCTAGGAGTTAGTAGTAGGCCTTAAGAATAAAATGTGGGAATAAATGACAAGAAGAGCTTGTAGTGTAGTGGCAAAGTGACACCACTTAGGGAGCAAGGGAGTGATGCCACAGGGAGGCAAGGGATCCAAGGTTCTAGTCTTGGTACTTATTTTTCTTTTAGATTATTTTATTTAAAGGGAATTAGACTTTAGCTGTAGGATTAACTTTTGTTGGGCATGGTTTAAGACACAAGGGAGCTTGTGGTGGAGTGGAGTTGGTGTCACTTGTGAAGTAAGAGGAGTGCGGTTCGAATCCCACAAGTAGCACTTGAGGGGTTTTATTTTTGTGCTTAGACAAGGGAGGTGGCTGAATGGAGATCAAATTCTATAGGAGAGAGGAAAGACTTGGTCAAATAATTTGAATGGGTGATGGAGAGTGAATGGGGGAGTAAATCAAGAAGTAAATCAAGGGATGGGAGTGTGGTGATGGTTGGCCAAAAATGGGAAGTGTACGGGGGGAGTAAATTCGGTCAAAAGAAGGGAAAGAGCAAAGGGTCATTTGGTGCATACTCGATTTTGGGTGGTAAGTATGCCATTGTTCTTAGAGTGCCTAGTGTGTGTCTATTTTCTTTTTGGCAATCTCGGTGTTAGCACTCACATTGCTTCCATTCTCCTTTGCCGAAACCCCAAGGTTGCTATTATCTTTTTCTCATCTTCTTCGAAACACTTTCTTTACTGAGCATTGTTGGAACAGTTTTAGCCGAACTCACCTTTTATCTTCTCCATTTGCATTTTCTTTTCTACTTCCACACCATAGCCGAAACTCTTTTTCTTCTTTATTGTTTGTCGATTCTTTCTCCATCAACGGAACCCTCTCTTTTTCATCTTTTGAATCAGTTTCTTTGTTCTTTTGCCAATAGTCAAATTTGAACCCTTCTTCTTCTAGTTTCAACCGATTGTTTCTTTTCTTAATCTTTTTGCCTATCATTGGAATCTCATTTCTTTTAGCCTCCATAGCCGAACTTGGAGTCCTTTTGTATTACTGCCAGTGCAGAATCTCCTATTCCTGTTCGACTCATATATGATCTAAGGTTAGTGTTGCTCTTCTGCGAGGTTCTTATTTCCTTTCACTTTCTATTTTTTTTCTAAAAGCCGAAGTTCTCATCCGATTTCTTCTGATCTAAGGCCGAATCAATCATCCCTTCTACCTTAAATCTTGCTGGTTTGTTGGTGGGGAACGGAGCAGATGGAGGGCTAGCAGACACTCTCGTAGATCTTCAAACGTTTGATTTTCAAGAGTTGGTTGGTAAGTTAGGTTGTGGCCAAATATGGGGTGATGGGGTTTTAATGTTGAGTTGTTCGTTTTCAAGCCGAAAGGCTCTTATGATTTAAAGATTGGATGTGAGTTTAATGGCTAACACTACTTCTCGGTTTCAACGTTGCAAGGGACTCGGTGGGCCTAAACCAAGGGAACGTTTAGATGATCTTCCCATGCAGTGAAGTTCTTTGATTGTTAGGTAGGTGACCCGGATTGGTAATCAATCTCAATACCTGAAAGAAGTTGCATTAAGGTTTTAGAATAACTATTATTTGATCTCATCGTTAGGTGCCTCGGAGAGTATCGAATTCCATAACAGGTGTGTAATCTCACACCCACTTCAATGGTTACTTGTGTTGATCTGTGAAATGGCCAAAAGTCGAAAAGTCGGTAATGGTGACTACTCGAGCGTGCGAGCGCTCGTAGTGGTAAATTGAGATACAAATTGTGGCGCTAAGTTGTTGAGAGTGTCACGAACACTCTTACAATACCGAGGCTATAACGGGCCCGATCGGGCCGAATCGGGCTAGATGGGCCTAACGGGCTAACCGGCCGACTTGGGCAAAGCTGCTGAATTTGTAACAAATAATAGGCTTGGATATGAAATTTGAAAATCTATTTGCAAACCCATGCGTTTTGGGCCACATGAGCGTGCGGGCCTGTTTGGGCCTAAAATGGGTTTTAGGCCCAATAGTGCTGTAAAGACCCAAAAAGGCCTTCAGAAAGGCCATTAAAGAGAAAATTACCGAAATGCCCTTGGGCTGCAAAATTACCAAAATACCCTTGATGGGTTGAATGACCATTTTACCCTCAGTGTTGTTAAGTAACGATTGTATGTTTACATTACACTTGTATTTGTTGATATGTGTATTGTATTTTATCATGTTGCATGGCGTGGGTTAATGAACGAAGAGCAGTGTTGCCTGGTGGCATAGCCATAATATATTTATATATGTATATAATTATGACTCCGGTAGCTCAGCTACAAATATTCTGTGAATAGCAGCTTGACTGCAATATTGGTGTGTGTGGCAGGGTAGGTTGACTTGATCCCCATAGGTGTGATTGGCTGGTCAGGGGTGTGTTGGTTGGATAGGGTTGGGTTGCACTACTTCATATGCACTTTCATGATTATAGGGCTTAGGCCCAAATTGATGTCTTATGGGCTCGGGCCCAATTAATGTCGGTTTAGGGGATTACATACTGAGTTATTGTAACTCATCCCTTTTCTTTAACCTCGCAGGTAATCCCCAGCGATAGAGGACTTGGAGCCGTGAAGGACTCTGTGGTGGCCATTCATTGGAGATTTCACGCAAACCTCAGTAAATTCAGTTTTTACCTTATTTTTAAGATTATCTAGTTTGGGTTTTATGTTTTGTAATAAGTTCTTTAGACTTTAAATTATTTCCTTTTAAACCTGCTTTTTCGTTATTATTTATTGTTGAATGCTTAATACGAGAGTTTTCCTAAAAGAGTTAACGAACTGTTTTCGAAATATCAAGTTGCTGCAAGTATTCAAATTCATATTTCATAACCAAAGTAGTTTTCAAAATATTAACGACTTCTTTTTTAAAGAAATGGACATTAAGCAAATAGTGTTTTGTAAACACACAACGAAACTCTAAAATTCAAAAGAGACACAACATTTTTAACGAGCAACTTTTCTAAACAATTGCTTAGCTTTTCAACATTCATTCAATGTGATCGGGGTCTTTACAAACAAATATCTAAACTTGAAGTTTCAACTTTTTACCCTTTTCATGTGACATGCCAGATCCGGTCGTAACGTCTAGGCCGAGTTTGGGGTGTTACAACGCCCGTGTGCCAGGCGATGTACCCTTCAGAATAGCTCCACATGCCCATGTGTTAGGCCGTGTAACAGCTTGACTTGCAACCCTTTGAAAGCTACAGGGGACACACAGCCGTGTCGCTTAACCGTGTGTAACACCCCTAACCCGTATCCGTCACCGAATTAAGGTTAAAGGCATTAACGAACAGATCAAAAACTTTTACAGACATTTCATAAAACAATTTATCAATTGCAATCAAAGTGTCTCTTTTATAGGTCAATGAGACCTTAATCATGCTTCAGAATAGGGTCGGGACTAAACTGAACACATACTAAAATTCTCAGAAATTTAAAACTTTTCTAAGTTATAGAGGTCACAAGCCCATGTGGGCAGGCCGTGTGCCTCCCACGGCTACCAGACACACCCATATGTCCTAGCCGTGCCAAAATAGAGCTTATATACTGACTTATCCACACAGCCACCAGACACGCCCGTATGCCATGGCCGTGCAAAATTAGGCTAGCTACTGACTTATTCACACGGCCGCCAGGCACGCTCGTGTGCCATGGCTGTGTATGCAAAACAAGCTACTTGCAAGGCCAAAATGCCACCTAGACTAGGGTCAACCCTACAAGCAACATACCAATTCATTTCATGAACATTTGACAACCAAAAACATGTTAAATAATCAACAATTCTCCACATTCAATTTCAATTCCAATCATGCCAATTTGCACAACTAAAACACATATATGTTCAAGCATGGTCCATCTATATTTACTTTTCATATAACCATTTCTTTGATCATACATGCATACTCAAATTTCATTCATATACTTACCAATAACTTGACCATTTTATAATTATGGGATCATACCAAAACTAATATCATATATCACATTCACAATTGCATATTATCAACATTAAACTAGCCACATCACATGGCTAATACCATATCTCAAACTTATACCAAAATGACTAGCCTATACATGCCATATTTAGGATATATACATTTCCAAAAGGTACCAAAATGAGCTTAGGTAGTGTGATGACGATCCTCAACGGTCCTGAGCCTTCAGTAGCTTTGACAATCTATAAAACAAAATAAACACACTCAAAGTAAGCTTTCAAAAGCTTAGTAAGCCATATACAAATAAACTTAGCATAAAAATGCACATAACCGTATTAAGCTTTCAAAAGCTTAGTATACAAATAAACTTAGCATAAAATGCACATAACCGTTTTATAGTTCTCATAGAAGTTCATCACATATTCTTTGGCTCATATGCTTAGCCATATCTTACCACATTCTTCAACTCAAATATCACATATACACAGAACTCATTCAAGCACATCTTCACATATTATCTCATCATTTCAATGCACATATTCATCTTTGTAAGTTCATATATACAGTTACCATTCATACACACATAGTGTACTTTTCAAACGTACTTGGAACAGATGTACAAATCACATAGTTGTTTGTTTATCGGATTTGCCCGTTGAACTGTTCAAAACTAAATAGGACATTCAGAAAGCTCAGTATAGTCGTACAATGCCAATGTCCCATACGAGGTCTTACATGTACTCAAATATCGATGCCACTATCCCAGACAGGGTCTTACACGAATCAATACAATGCCAATGCCCTAGACATGGTCTTACACGTAAATCTCACATCGATGCCAACGTCCCAGACGTGGTCTTACACGAAATCTCGTATCAATGCCAACGTCCCAGATGTGGTCTTACATGATATAACATGTCGAACACCTATGTCATGACATATAGTATCCTATCTATTCCTAGGTTCAGACGGGACTTCCCAGACATTAACCATCTCTATACTTTCCCGAAATCCATAAACTCATCACTTCGAGTATTATTTATAGCAATTCAAATTTCATATGTTCACAAATAAGTCAATTCAAATACGTTTATTTGTATATCGACTTACCTCGAGTTTGGTTTAATGGAAACAGATACGGCTACTCGATTACTTTTGATTTCTCGCTATCTAAGTCTGTTTTCTTCGATTCTTAATATATACATACTCAAATTTAATCTATTTATTCATCAAATCATTCAATTCAATCCAAAAATAGATATTTAGGGTAATTTACAAATTAACCCTTACATTATTATATTTAGACAATTTAGTCCCTATTTCATAAAATCACAAAATTCATCAAATTTGCTTTTACCCATGCTTGGCCGAATACACAATATGCTCATATCAATCCATGCACTTCATCTATTCCACAAATTAGTCCTTCAAAATTTCATTTTCACAATTTAGTCTTAATTAGTTAAATTCACTAAAAATCCAAGAACAAAACATGTTCATTAAACACATATCTTTCATTTAACACCATTACTCATCATAAAACTCACCATTTCATCAATGGCACATCTCATAAACATCTTTAATTCTTCAATTTACAACATGGGTGATCGTGTGCCTATCGAATTTTAAAATTTATAATGAATGTGATCGAACTTGGAGACTAACTCTGACAACAATTTAAGGCAAGTGTACCTATAGAACAGTAGTATAGCTTAGGCAAGACCGAATTGTCGAACCCAAAGGAACTAAAAGTATTAATATTAACTTTCTTTTTATTATTTAGCCTAGAATATGGAGTGATTGGTTGATTTAATCTAATTTAACGACTACTAAACTAAAGACTCAAAGGCAAAAGAGAATGAATTTGGAAATAACTTGATGAAAAACTTAGTTGATCACGACGATACCCTCAGGAAGAATCCACCTAGACTTCACTTGTTTTCTAACACTGAACCATACGATTTATTCACTTAGTTTGATCCGTGAGACTCCCTAACGTATATTAAACCCTCTCTCGAGGTGAAAAACATCTAACCCTAAATTAATTAGTGGAACTCTCGTTCTCTTATGATAACCCCCTAGAATAGTAGTAAATCGATCTATGGATTCCCATATTAGGTTTCACCCTAATCTGGCAAAATCTCGTCACGCTATCTCTAGGCGTGCGATCAACTCCACTTAATTATGCTAGATCTACTCTTAGGCAGGGTCTATTCCTCTTCCACCTAAGCACATTAGAATTTGGATTATGCATGCACAATTAAGAACAAACTAAGTATTTATCATATAATTCAGAAAACAATAACAAGATTCATATAGGTTTCATCCCTTTCAGGTATCTGAAGGGTTTAGTTCATAACTTTAAAATAAAACATCTCAAGAGAAAAGATAAAAAAAATATAAAAAATCCCTAAAACCCCCTGAAGGAATTGAAGGAGAGATCTGCCGTCTTGAGTAGAATTTCGGCTTCTTGAGATGGATCAACTGGCTATCTTCGAGTAATTCCCTGAATTGATTACTCTGGCTTCGGCTCTTTGGCCCAGCTCACCGCCCGTCTTTCAGGATACACTTAGGGTGTTTATATAGGCTCTTGGAATGCTTTTCTTGGCCTCTAAGTGTCCTAATTTAAGTCTGATTCTTACTCGGTGTTTGAATACACTTTGGAATATGTTTCTTTGGCTCAAAGGATCCAAATTCGAGTGAAATTGTTCTCTCCTGCGGCAGGGGCACGGCCATGGCACACGCCCTTGTAAATCATGGTTGGGCCATGTTTCGATTCTGTTGTTTGAGGCACGACCGTGTCAATCGGGGATCAGGCCGTGTGAAGTAATTTGATGATGCACAGCCGTATGGCTTTAGGTCCAGGCCGTGTTGATTTCCTCTTTGGCCTAAATTGGCCTGTTTTCAGCCTGTTTCTTGTTCTTTTCATCCTCGGGTGCTTTTTTGAGTATAAGCATGAAAAGAAAGGATTAAAAGCACCTTTTTACATAAATCCAGGGCTAAATCATCCAAAAGCATACTAAATGTGGGCCTAGAATATGTTACTTTTACGGTTTATCAAATACCCCCACACTTAAGCTTTTGCTTGTCCTCAAGCAAAATTCTCAACTTACAATTATAACGAACTTTCCATAATTCATAATTCCTATCAATAATGCCTCATCATAATTCATAGATAATTCATACACGGATAATTTAACTCAAAGACTCCTAAAGATTCAAACAATTCTAAGTCATATATTTGTAGCACGAAAAAACATAGGTGTCTCTCCTCTTCTAAATAATTACCTTTGATTAGAAACCGACAAGGATTGACATCCTCACTAAAGGTTCACTCAAATCACTCAAAAAGTGTTTTAAGGTTCAAAATTAAGCACTCAAAATTCGAACCCGAAAAGTTAATCCCATAGGCTTGCCTAAAAATCAAATCTCCACCACTGCAATATGAGATGATACATAAATCAAAAGGTCTTTAATAGCGTTGTAACGGGGCTTGGGTTAAAAGCTGTGGATAAAGGCTGAATTAGAAGGGTTAGACTTGAGATCGATTTTGACAAATCACCTAACTAAAAACAATGAACTAGAAAATAAATGATTACATCAATTGAAACTTTAAAACTAATAATACTACGAGCTTTTTTCTTTGATAATTGAAATTTAAATGTACAAGCTCACTAATACTGAATGTACTTTGATTTTTTGAAATTTTTTATTTTTTTATTTTTATTTTTTTCGAACAAACTACATAATAAAGAAAGAACTTTATCAACTGAAATAAACTAATTGGGTAACTGATCAAATCAATTCTCGATAGAAGGGTAGTCAAAAAGAATGATGACAACAAATACAAAGGGTTTTGGGTTAAAATTTGGCGGGTAAATCAATAAAAGGGGTGTTAGGATCAAATGGGTTCACTAAGGGTTAATTTGTGAAGGTAGGCTTTTTAGTGGAGTGAATGAGTTAAAACCTAGGTGCCTTTATCATCTCAGTATATCAAATCATTAATGTGGTCTCGATATGTATAATCTAGGTAAGTTCTAGAATAACAATTTAGTGTTGACACACTCATAATCAATAAAGTGAGCATGAAAAAGAATATATGCTCTATAAGGCTCAAATTTCACAAAAAATTATGGGTATTTGACATCAATCCTGTAAATTTCAAACTTCAAGGTAATATTCAAATCCAGTTCAACAACCTAGAAAATTTTTTATTTTTGAAAAATAGACTTATCATGCTTGATTCTCTAGTATCTTAGGGTTTAAATCATCAATGCACAATTATCAATTACTTACTCAAAAACATATCAATAAAAATCATAAATCATCAGAAATTTCATCCTAATTAATAATATGAGAAAATTACTTAGGAACAAGACTAAAATTCAGGATTTTGGAATAATGCAAAAAGTTAGGTACTTTTACTATCCCACACTTAAGATGTACATTGTCCTCAATGTACAAAGTTAGATAACTAATAATGTAATCAAAAGAGAAGGGGAGAAGTGACATTTCCTGAATTTTGGATGATTCTGGGAGTTGGCAGATGTCGTGGTGGCATTTTCTATGGGCCTGGTGGGGTGATTACCGATGAGCTTTGTTCTAGATAAAGAAATTGGGTAGCCTGCAAAGATATAACCAAGAGATCTAAAGAAACATTAATAATATACTAATACTATAATTAAAGATAAAGAAAATAAAGAGAATGAGACTAAGAAGAAAACTGAAATTAAAAGAAAAGACTAATGGACTAAGGAGTCCTTATTGTTGGATGGTTCACGAGGTGGGTGTGACCTTTAAGGCTGTGGTGCGTGATTCCCAAGTAGTCTTTAGAACCTAAAACAAAGAAATTGAAACCAAATAAACTAGATTAAGCATAAGAGAGTCAAAGGGAAGGAAATTGAAGCAAAAGAGAAAAGAAAAATAAAACCAAAAAGGTCTCAAAGACCTTTGGCTTGGTGTTTGGATGAAGCAGCCGGTATGAACTTATGTGTAGTCTCTCTATTGAGGAGACTGTGATTGGACTCTTCCGCTTCTTCGGCATTTTCTTGGTGTAGCTCAAGGGTCAGAACACTTTTCTTAAAGGAATAAGAGAAATTTTTTTTGAGAGAAAATGAAGGAAGAAAGAATGAGAGGAGAAGGAGAAGGGCTGTGGGGTTTAAATAGAGTCTCAAATCTGGCACGTTCTCATGCTCGTAGACCGAGGCTTTGTTGAATTACACGTCTGCATCGTACGGTCGTGTGTCTAGGCGTGTTTGCTCACTCACGCCCATTTTCCTAGTGCCATGCCCGTTCCTGAAAAGGCAGTGTTTTGGTACGGTTGGGCGGCATAGGCGTGTTTGTCCCGTGTCTGATAAGTCAGTGGCTTCACACGGTTGTGGAGCACGACCGTGCCAATTTACTGGTGCTCGTGGGGGAGTGGTTGGATCCGTGACGTCGTGGGGTGGTTGGGACTGATTCGCACGACCTCTGTTGTGTCAGTACAGTGGTTCTAGTGGTCCACATGGTCATGGACACGACCGTGTGGCATTGAAGTTCTGCACTTTCGGTTAGTTTAAAAGGAAATAAAGAAGGAAGGGAAATAAACTGAAAATAAATTTGAAAGTAAATAGTGTTAGTACTCAGGTTTCCTCCCGAGAAGCGCTCGTTTATAGTCTTAAGCTGGACTTTCCTCGAATTAGAAAAATTAGGGAGGTTTAAAGGTTTGAATATCTTCCCTCTTGCTTAAAATTTTATTTTTTTGATAAGGTTCAAGTTGAGAAGCGTTTACCTTAAAAGTACCGAATGTTGGATTACTTACCTCGACTGTTCCATGGGGAAAGATATCATGTACCTTAAGAGGAATTTCCTTGCTTACGTTCAGGTTTGTTGTAGATGCGAGGATTGGCTTTTTTGAGCAGCACCTGGTCTCCTATTTTGAAGTGATTTGATGTTCCTACGAGTTCTTCTGGTGGTTCTTCTGGTGTTACTTCGTGTGGGTCTGGTTGTTATTTGACTTGTGTCTTCTGCTCTTCTAAATTGTTGATCCTAAGGTCTTGTTCCTTATGTGATTCTTCTTTATCGCTTTGGGATCTGTGAGTCGGCTCAAGGTTGTGCCTTTGTGGTGTTTCCTGCGATAAAGGTTGAACAATTTGTTTATCATCTGTATTCACTTTCTTACCTTCATCGATTGTTGTCCTGGCCGAGTCAAGAGCTTGAAGACTGATTGATTCGTCTCCTACACAAAGTATGAGTTCTCTTGTGGAAACATCAATTTTAGTCTTGGCAATTGCTAGAAAAGGTCTTCCTAAAATTAAGGGGATTGTATTATCCTCATCCATATCTAAAACAACAAAATCTACTGGGAAAACAAATTTATCGATTTTGACAAGAACATCTTTGATAATGCCCTTAAGAATCCTAATAGTTTTATCAGCTAATTGTATACTCATCCTAGTTTGTTTAGGCTTCCCTAGACCTAGTCATTTAAATAATGTATAAGGCATGACATTTATGCTTGCCCCTAAATCAGCTAATGCGTTATCAATAGCTAAACTACCAATTAAACATGGAATTGTACAACTCCCTAGATCTTTTAGCTTTCGTGGTAGTCTATTCTGTAACATTGCTGAGCATGCTGCGATTAATTCCACGTGGTGCTCTTCGTCTAATTTGCGTTTGTTAGTCAAGAGCTATTTTAAAAATTTCCTCGAGTCTGTCATCTAAAAAAGAGCTTCAAGAAGGGGTAGGTTAATATGTAATTTCTTTAAGAGTTTAAGAAACTTACTGAACTGTTCTTCTGAATCATCTCGTTTTATCGATTTGGGATAAGGTATGCGAGGTTGGTACTCCTTGATTACTGGTTTTGGCTTTTCTTGTGTTACCTCTACCTTACCTTGGTCTACCGTGTTTTCTTGTATTGGGTTTGGTTCATCTAACCCCCTTACTGTCTTGAGCTGAGATGGCTTGAATTTGCTCATTTGGGTTAATCTCGGTGTTACTTGGTAGACGTCCTAGCGGTCGTTCTGACATTAGCTTTGCTAGTTGTTCGACTGCATTAGTGGCTTCCTTAACTGAATTAGTAAGTTCCCCGATTCGGCTCTCGTTACTTTTAATTATTTTCTCAGTTTCTTGGAAGCACTTTTCTGTGTCTAACGTGAACTTTGTTAGCATCTCTTCGAGGTTTGGCTTCTTCTCTTGTGGATATGGCTGATTTTGGAAATTTGGAGGAGGTTGCTGTCATTGATTTCCATGATGTCCTTGGCCTACCCATGAAAAATTTGGGTGGTTCCTCCAACCTGGATTGTAGTTATTACTATAAGGATTATTATTGGATCAGAAATTATTACCTATATAGTTCATCTGTTCACTCTATACGTCTGGTTGGTAGGGTGGGTACTCAGGATTCGCCACAGTTCCACTTGCATTGCACTGCATGACTGGATGTACCTGCGAAGAACACAAACTATCAAGCTTTTTATTCATCATCACTACCTGTGTTGATAGCATGGTCACTGCATCGAGGTTGTAAACTCCGGTTGATTTTGTCGCTTTTGTCCTTGTAACTTGCCACTGATAGTTATTTAGTGACATCTCTTCAATGAACTCATAAGCTGCTTCAGGAGTTTTATTATTTAAAGTTCCACCGGTGGCTAAATCAATTAATTACCGTGTTGAGGTATTTACATCGTTGTAAAAAGTTTGGACTTGAAGCCACAAAGGTAATCCGTGGTGTGGACATCTCCTCAAGAGATCTTTGTATCTCTCCCATGCATCGTATAACGTCTCTAAATCCATCTACACAAAAGAAGAGACATCATTCTATAATTTAGCCGTTTTGGCTGGTGGGAAATATTTTAATAAAAATTTTTCGGTCATTTGTTCCCATGTAGTGATTGATCCTCATGGTAACGAGTTCAACCACTGTTTGGCTTTATTCCTTAATGAAAAGGGGAATAACTGAAGACGAATGGCATCATCAGAAACGCCATTTATTTTGAAAGTATCACAGAACTCTAAACAATTTGCTATATGAGTGTTCTGGTCTTCGTCCTGCAAACCATCAAATTGAACAAATTGTTGAATCATTTGTTTTGTGTTAGGCTTTAATTCAAAATTATTAGCAGCTATAGCAGGCCTAACAATACTAGATTCAGCCCCTGTTAAATGAGGTTTAATATAATCATACATAGTGCGCGGAGCATTGTTTTCTTCCACATCTTATGGTGGATTATTCTCGTCCATCTCTTCAGTAGGATTGGATTTGCCTTCTCGCTCTTCTTCTGTGTAATTTAGGGCTCACCTAATTTCTCAGGGATTTCTCCTAGCGATAGCTTCAATTTCACTATCGTATACTAGTGGTCCTGTCGGGTTCCTTCTAGTCATAAACTAGAGGTACCTGCTAGGAAAAAGGAAGAAATAAAATTAGTAAAAACAATAAAATAAAATAAATTACGAAATAAATAAAAATAAAAATAATGGCTAAAGTAATAAAAATAGAGCTTTCTTAATATTTTAGTTCCCCGGCAATGGCGCTAAAAAATTGGTCATGTGTCTATCGAGTTTTAAATTTATAATTAATGTGATCGAACTTGGAGACTAACTCTGACAACAATTTAAGGCAAGTGTACCTATCGAACAGTAGTATAGCTTAGGCAAGACCGGATTGTCAAACCCAAAGGAACTAAAAGTATTAATACTAACTTTCTTTTTATTATTTTGCCTAGAATATGGAGTGATTGGTTGATTTAATCTAATTTAACGACTACTAAACTAAAGACTCAAAGACAAAATAGAATGAATTTGGAAATAACTTGATGAAAAACTTAGTTGATCACGACGATACCCTCAGGAAGAATCCACCTAGACTTCACTTGTTATCTAACACTGAACCATACGATTTATTCACTTAGTTTGATCCGTGAGACTCTCTAACGTATATTAAACCCTCTCTCGAGGCGAATAATGTCTAACCCTAGGTTAATTAGTGGAACTCTCATTATCTTATAATAATCCCCTAGAATAGTAGTAAATCGATCTATGGATTCCCATATTAGGTTTCACCCTAATCCGACAAAATCTCGTCACCCTATCTCTAGGCGTGCGATCAACTCCACTTAATTATGCTAGATCTACTCTTAGGCAGGGTCTATTCCTCCTCCACCCAAGCACATCAGAATTTGGATTAAGCATGCAAAATTAAGAACAAACTAAGTATTTATCATATAATTCAGAAAACAATAACAAGATTCATCTAGGTTTCATCCCTTCGTGTCTCAAAGGGTTTAGTTCATAACTTTAAAATAAAACATCTCAAGAGAAAAGATAAAACAAAACATAATAAATCCCTAAAACCCCCTGAAGGAATTGAAGGAGAGATCTGCCATCTTGAGTAGAATTCCAGCTTCTTGAGATGGATCAACTGGCTATCTTCGAGTAATTCCCTGAATTGATTGCTCTGGCTTCGGCTCTTTGGCCTAGCTCACCACCTTTCTTTCAGGATACACTTAGGGTGTTTATATAGGCTCTTGGAATGCCTTACTTGGCCTCTAAGTGTCCTAATTTAAGTCTGCTTCTTACTCGGTGTTTGAATACACTTTGGAATATGTTTCTTTGGCTCAAAGTATCCAAATCTGAGTGAAATTGCTCTCTCCCGCGGCAGGGGTACGGCCATGGCACATGCCTATGTGAATCGTGGTTGGGCTGTGTTTCGATTCTGTTGTTTGAGGCACGACCATGTAAATCGGGGATCAGGCCGTGTGAAGTAATTTGATGATGCACGATCGTGTGGCTTTAGGTCCTGGCCGTTTTGATTTCCTCTTTGGCCGAAATTGGCCCGTTTTAAGCCCATTTCTCATTCTTTTCATCCTCGGGTGCTTTCTTGAGTATAAGCATAAAAGAAATGATTAAAAGCTCCTTTTTACATAAATCAAGGGCTAAATCATCCAAAAGCATACTAAATGTGGGCCTATAATATGTTACTTTTACGGTTTATCAATGGGCTTGATAGTAGACTAAGCAACAATCTCAAAAACATAAAAATAATCAAAAACCAAAGTCAAAACATACCTTAATCTAGCCCAAGTATGTGCCGAATATAAAAAGAGCTCAAACCCTTCTTCTCTATTCTTATTTTCGGTGATGAAGCATAAAGATGATAAAGTTTGGCTTTTGTTTTTGATTAATAATCTTTGATTTATCAATTTACTCATTTAGCCCTTGTAATAAACATATTATAACATATAAACATTAAGGGCATACTTGTCCTTTGTCATCCACTAACTACATTAATGGATTAATTGCCTCATAAGGCCTCCTCATTTAAAAGCCACATCTAATAGGTACTTAATCAATTAGAAGGCCACTTTTACGACTTATGCAATTTAATCCTTTTGTCAAATTAAGCACTCAGACGGACAAATTAACTTACGAAACTTTAACACATGCTTTGTAACACCCCAAACCCAGCCCAAAATACCACTGTAACATCCTGGAAAGGGCCTATGCATTTTCGGTTTAATTGTACGAAGTGACATGTTTTATGTACTAGGAGTAAATTTCAAACATTTCTGGAAACCCGGAAATGAATGGAAATGATTTGGAAATGAACATTTTTGGAAACTTGAAAATGTATAGAAATGTTAAGTTTAAAAATGGAAAGTGAACATTTTTGGAAACTAGGAAATGTAAGGAAATGTCAAGTTTACAGAGCCGAACGAAAATTTTTGGAAACTTAGAAATGACTTAGAAATGTCGAGTTTTAAAGTTTAAAAGAGGAAATTAAGGCAAGGTGGCCTTAAAAGAAAAAGTTTGTGAAATTTGACACACAAACAGGCTGGGAAAAGTGGCCTGGAGATGCCACTTAGGGCCTCTGGAAATGGCGCCACATGCAAGGTGTTGGGCCTGGGTTCGAGTCACTTGGGAAGCAAATAAAGGAGTTTTATTTTGCTTCCGAAGCAGAAGGAGTGGACTGCAAGGCTTCTAGAAAAGGAAGTTTTTTCCTTTAAATTTCGACAAGTAATGGGATAAATAAGGGATTTAAATTGGATTATTTTTTGAAGAGATAATAGATGGATAAATATGGATTTATTTCTTTTATTTTGATAGATAAGGAAGAGATAAAAGAAGATTATTATTTGTATTATTTTTATTAAGAGATAAGAGATAATAAAGGATATTTCTTTAATTATTTTAAATTAAAGAGATAAAGCTATCAAATAAAGAGGAGTGGTGGCCATGTGAGGGATTCTGAGTAGTAGTTCGGCTATAAAAGGAGGAAAATAGGGCTACTCATCAATTTGTTCTTCCTTCTCTTCTCTCTGCCGAAAATTCCCTAAGACATTCCCCTCTATCTGCCGAAATTTTCCTAGCCAATTCTCTCTTTTCTCTGCTATTTTGTTAAAACCAAAAACCCTAGTAAAGCAAGCCAATCTCTTCATCTTTCTTTTCTTCCTATTTCTCCTTACCAATCCATTCAAAAGCCGAATCTTGGAAAGGCTTCAAGCATAGGTGCTGTCGATTTCTTCAAAGGTAAAAGCAAGTTTGGTTTCCATTCTTTTCTTTTAGATTAGCCGAGAGATAATCTAACCCCATACATATTTTGGTTGCCGAATATGGAAGGATCTTTCGGGATTATCAGAGTAGTCAACTAAAAGGAGGAGTATTCGGGAGTTCTAAGATTAAGGTAAGACATGTGAATATTCGGCCAAAGGCCATGTTTATGTTTTAATATTAGATTAAATCTAACATATGGTTAAAGAAATTTTGGCAGAGTCTTAATCAAGTGACGATTTCGGGATTTGTTTGGAAATCAAATTCATTTAAGGTCAAGAGATCTAGCATCGTAGATCGAATCTTCGGGATCTAGGAATTTCGGTAGAAATAGGTGTGTAAAAACTCACTACACACTTTATTAATTTACATGACTTTGTTGTTTGCCTTTTAATCTTTTTGGTTGTGATTAGCTTGTGGCAAAATCATGGTTGCCGAGTAAGTCCCCTAACTTGTGATCTATGATATATGGTTGAGTTTGCCATCACATGTTATGTTGTACATAATGCATGATATATATGGGATTATGATATTATATGTAAGCATGATGATGGTGGGATTGATGAGAGGAGGGGGATGATTTTATGGATTGTCGCCAGTGGTTTTGACCACAAGATGGGTTGGCCCCATCAGATTATTTGTGACCTATGGTCATCAGTGGTTTTGACCACACCGATTGATAATTTGCGACTAAGTCCCAGTGGTTTGGTGCCACCAGTGGTTTTGACCACACTTGATAAATTGTGACCTATGGTCATCAGTGGTTTTGACCACACGATGGGTTGGCCCCATCATTTGATTTGTGACTCTAAGTCATCTCAGGGTTTTGACCACCGGTGGTTTTGACCACACTGGGTAGTTAAGGAGTATGGATGGTTAGGTTGGGTTGCATGTGCATGTTTATTAATGACTTGTGTATGAGTTACTTTACTGGGTGGGGATTACACATGAGTCTTGGTGACTCACCCCTTCCTTACCATTTTGCGATGAGTAGATCATGAGATGGAGCCGGAGAGGACTCGAGGCGGCCATGCTTATCGTTGGATTTGATTTACTTTGCTATTGCTAAAATTATTTATTTCCTAAGTCTTTTATTTTGGGATTGTAATAAGGCCGCTATTATTATTTTGGATGTTTATTTTACTGTTTTATTTTACTTATGGTATGTTACAAACGAAGTTTTTAAATGTTAAGTGAACCGGTTAAAAGTAACTTTTCAACCTTAATAATCTTCTACGGGTTTTTAAAAGATGTTACCATCGGGTAACAAAAATAAATCAAGTCAATCATAACTTTAACGATTTTAAATTTTACAAACGATTTCAAAGGGTTAAACAACCCAACCATGTTTATAAAAAGCCCAACTGAGTTTTATCAAACCCCGTTTTAAAACCTTAGCCATATTTCAACAAATTTTCACCAAACACTCGAATTACCTCAAATTATTTTACACCGAGACATACCAGATCCGGTCAGGACTCATGGGCCGGGTTTGGGGTGTTACAGCCACGACCAGATCTGGTATGCTACAGGTTAAATGTTGAAAACTTTGCTTGGGAAGGTTTTGAAAATCTCGGTTCGTTTATGTAGGTATTCGTTAAATAAGTGATATTTGTAAAAACCTTTGTAGTTCTTTTTTTTTTTTGTAGAACTTGTTTGAAAATCCCATTTTTTTCCTTCTTATAATTAAGTCCTTGAACATAAATTTATAGAATGTAAACGTTAACAAATATAAATTTATAACCTAAGCTATGGAGGCCTTATTACATAAATAATCCCAAAATTAAAACTTAAAGGGAAACCGAAAATAGTTTATGAAAATAAAAGACTTGATGGCCCCTCGAGTCCACCTCGGCTCCCATGTCCACGATCTACTGCTCATCTGAAAAGTTAGGGAAATAAAAGGGGTGAGGCACCAATTGAACCTATAATCAAGCATTTAAGACACACTTTACATATGCATATTCAAGCTTGCGTAACATAGAAACTATCCATTCAGCCAATATGCCAAAATGGCTCCTCAATTTCAACAATCAAACTTATCTAAACACCTAACCGATTCATCCACTAATTAAACTACCAATTGAACAATTTCATGCCACATTTATCCATATGTTCATATACCCAAAATTTTATGCACAACCTGTAATAGCCCAAATTTCAGTGATGTCGGAAACTGTGGTTCGAGGCCACTAAATCTAGAAAATGAGCTCGTAAATTTTATTTTTTTAATATTTACGAGTTAAATGTGGTTTTTAAAAGATTTTTGAATTAGTAAATTTGTTTTTATAAAAATTTATTAGGTCAATTAATTGAGAAAAAGAGATATCGAGGCCTCGTTATTGTAAAACAAGCCATAAATATTTTTATAAATATTTACGGAGTGTCAATATGGTAGTATTAAAGTTTCGTCAGAAAATTTTAACGTTTCGGTAGTCAATTAATTAAAAAGGACTAAATTGAAAAAGTTGCAAAACTTGCTAAAGTGATTAAATAGCCTAATAGGAAATAAAGGAGGACAAAAAGGGAAAATAGACCATCTTAAATGGCTGAGGCGGCATAACGTGAAAAAAATCAAAGATATTTAAGTGATTAGGAACAAAATAGGAATTAAAATAAAGTTTATATGGCCAAATGTTATTTTAATAGTTTCTAGACATTTTCTTCATCAATTTTCTGTCAAAAACAGCCATTGAAGAGGGTTTGAGCTGGTCTTTCATATTTTAGCTTCAAGTAAGTTCAATTCTTGCTTTTTCCTTAAAATTTTTATGTTTTTGGACTTTACAATTAGATCCAACTTGTTATTTCATTAGTTTTTTATTTTGTTGGAAGTTTTGGAAGATACCATTGATAATTTCATAAGATTTTAGTTATTTGATGATGAAATTGAGATGTTAATGGATATGTAAAGGTATTTTATTAAAGAATTTTGAGTGAAATCATGATTTAGGGATTAAATTACATAGTTGTTGAATTTATGGAAAATTCTAAAATTTCATGGAATTCAAGGGCTGCTATTGATATATATGAAAATATTTAGGCTTGGAACAAGGAATAAATTGCATGAATTTCATTTTTCGAGCATAGGGACAAAATCATCATTTATTAAAAAGTTAGGGGCAAAATGATAATTTTTCCAAATATGTAAATTGAATTGAAATAAACATGAATTGATGTTGAATTTATTAATATAGATCTGGGAAGATCAAATTCGAAGTTAGAACGAGGAAAAGAGAAAAATATCGGTTTAGTAGATATTATGTACACGTACATTTGTCGAGGTAAGTTCATGTAACTAAATTGAGAATATTTTATGCTTGAAATAAATGTTGTATGTGTGAATTGTATGAATGCCTTATGTATAAATTGATCACATGCCCAACTATACTTGATAAATGTTAAACCTCATTTAAATAAAAGAATGTTATAAATATATGTTTGAATTAAGTGTTGTGTATGTGATTGTATTATTATCATGTGTATGAAAATAATTACATATCCGATTATGATTTATAAGTATTAAGTTCCGATTAAATGAAAAAGGTTATAAATATATGCTTGAAATAGATGTTTTGAATATTTAATATATAAAAATATATGATCGTATGTTCGACGTGACTTAAGAAAAGGAATAAGTCCAGGTTGAATGAAGGAAATTTTGATGGATTAGTGTAAAGGTGATTCTGCATGTTTTGCAGACAGGATTTAGCTTAGACGAGCAATCCTGATAAGTTTCTCGAGCATTATGAGATAAAGTTCTACGAATATAGTGATTGATAGTAATTCCATATATTTTGTAGACTACCATAGCTCTGTGTGAGCATCAAAGTATATGATTTTCCCGAATGACTTGAAAACGTGGCTCGAGAGTTTTGTACACTTAAAGTGTACTGCATGTGAATATCCATTGATATTTCTAGTAAATTCAATGGGCAAAATCTTGATATGAGAAAAATATGAACATGAAATGAATTAGTATGTGTTCCTATCTGAAAATACATGAAAATGATAATAAATGATATATGGAAATATGAGACGATGATATACGAATATGGAAGTTGTTTGATCAATGTATTTATTCATGAGTATAGAATTGTAAGCCTCAAGCGTATTAATCACATGATAAAGATATTTCATATAATTTAATGGCAAAATTCCGACATGAAATAATCTGAGTTCGAGGAAAATTATTATAAAAACATACTTGATTTATAGGGTACGTCTTGAATATGTTATATGAACACATGATGTGAAAAGTATATGCATATTGAAATCTAATGAGCGATGTGCCTATATATGTTTCTCGATATATATATATTTTTAATTATATGACTAACAAAGGTGGTGAGGATGTATGGTAGGGCTCGTGATCAAATTGACTGAATATGTTTTACATGTTTATTGTGAGTAATAATGAATGGTAAGTTAATTACTAGGTTATACGGACTTACTAAGCATAATATGCTTACCTTGTTTTATTTTCCTCTGCTCTATAGTTATTCGAAAGCTCGAAGGATTGGAAGCATTAGAGGAGATCACTCACACTATCCATGAAGCACCCCAAACCCGGCCCACAAGCCCTGACCGGATCTGGCATGCTCCTTGAGTAAAATGTAGTTAAGTCTCGTATGACATTTTGAAATCGTGGTGGTTTCAAAGAAAATAGATTTGGGTTGTTCTCAAGTTAAAAATTGAGTTCTAACTTAATTTTGTACTAAATCGATAATTTCATATTTCAAAAGTTACAAGTTAAAGAAATACCGAATTAGGGAGTTTAATATTTTTGTAACTTGGAAAAAAACCCGTAGGTGATTGAGTTTCAAAACAATTGGCGTTGTTCGTATCATATCAGAAATTTAAAACGCAATGAAAATAAAACAGTTAAGTAATAATGGCCTTATTACATCAAAATATAACCCAAAGTAAATAAATATAAACTTAATAAGAAAACCGAAAATCTGAGCTGTGCATGGCCACCGCTAAGTTCCTGCCGACCAGTCCATCTACTGAGTGCCATCTACAAAAAGTTAGCCCACGAAGGGTGAGTCAACAGACTCAGTGTGTAACTACCAACACAGACTCCCAAAACATACCAGGCATATTAATTCACATGAAATAACTGTAAACCATGATGCAACCCAAACCACCTAGATCCAACCTCTACACATCACCCGTACCTACCGATCACACCGTGGGGATTACTAAATCGACCCTCTATCTGCTACACACCATCGAAGGCGTCATTGCAATCAACCGCACATCGCTTTATAATTGTGGCATAGCCACGGATAATGTGACAGAGTCACCACATTCATATTATGTGACATAGTCACGAGATAATGTGACAGAGTCACGGATATTGTGGTAGGAACCACCGGATCACTTCCCCTTTCACTAATCACCCATATGCCCATGCAACATACAAAACATACGAATAACATGCATTATACCCTACCCCATAGCCATAACGATATTTCTCATATATCCATATTCATATTTTATAAACTTTAATTATCTGAGAGTTAGAGGTAACGTACCTGAATGCACTGTACCATGGAATGGTACCCTTAGCCTTATTCATGCATAGCCTTATTAACATATACAAATCAATATTATTGTTAATTGGGAATTTAAGGTGGGTTACCCACCTGATTACTCGTAGATCTAATCGAAATCCCGAAAATCTCGATCTAACGCTCTAGATCCCTTTTTTTCCTTGCTGCCGATTTGGTTACCAACCAAATCCCGAAATTTTGTGATGTCCCCCCTTACAATCGGCTAAGCATTAGTACACTCAAATGGTTAGTTTTCAGCTTTTGAAGGAATGGGAAACAGATTTGAAACACTTGAAACCTTACCTAGATTGCTTAGCCAAATCCTGAAATCTGTTGAAAACCCCCTAAGACACCATAGTTAGAATCATCATAGTCTTAGAACAAAAAGTGGCCCTTGGCTGAATATTAATATCCCTTACCTTGATCGTCTAAATCCCGAATCCGTCACTTGTCTGTGGGGTCTATCGAAATTCCTATATGGTATCTGTTAGATTCGATTCTAACATTTAATAAACCAAAGTAAATGGCCTTCGGCCTAATATCACACTTCACTTACCTTGGGTATTCAAATCCCGAATGATCTCCCCTAATCGTCCGCTCACAAAAGAATCCCAAATCCCTTCAAGGTTTCACCAATAGAGAATAAGAGGATTAGATCCTTAGATTCGGCTAACCAAAAGAAAAAGAAAGAAAAACGAATGACTGTTGATCCTTACCCCTAATGTTGAAATCGATTGCACTCTTGCTTAGAACCACAGAGGAGTTCAGCTACTATAGAAAAGTGATTGACTTTGAAGGAGAAATAGATGAAGAAATCTGCTAGATGGTGAATGTTTCGGCTTTAAGGATTTGCGAAAAAGAAAAGAGAATGAGGGACATAAGATTCGGCTAATACTCCCAAATGGAGATGGGATATTCGGCCACCAAAAGAGTAGGTATAAACTTGCGGTTGAGAGAAAGGAAAGAAGTATAAAAGAAGGCTAAAAGAATTCGGCAATGGTGAGATTGAGAAGGGAATGCACAAATGGTTTCGGCTTTTGGTCAAGAGAGAAAAAGGTGCAGAAGTGATCTCCTATTTCGGTTCCACAAGAAAAAGAACACAAGTTTTCGAGACAAAGAAATTGCACAAAGAGAATGCCTAAACTTCACTATGCATATTCGCTTCCTCCCTTCAACATGACCGAAATTGACACCAAAGAAATCCTTGGCCACCAACTCTTCTTCCCCTATCGCCTTCCTTCTTTTCTCCTACTTTTCCTCTTTTTACTCATTCAAAATAATTTGAATGAGTCAACTCTTATTTCCTCCCTTTAGCCGAATTTTTAAAAGAATATGACCAAGTCTCATCCTCATCCACTTAAAGTCCTTGTGCCGTCCATCACTACTCCTCTTTGCCGAAAAAAATTCAAGCCCAAAATGTTGCTTATGCTGTTCGAACCTAAGCCCCCTTTCACTGCTTGTAGTGTCACCTTCCAAGGCCCTAAATGGCGTCTCCCTTGCCACTTTGCCAACTGAATTCTTGTGCCTAAAATCCCATACAATTTTTCTTAAGGTCTATCTTGCTTAGCTCCATTTTAAGACTCAGAATCTAATATTTTTCTAAGGCATTCTCCTACATTCTAAAGTTCTCGAAGTCCCCAAAACATATTCAAACCACACATAAGCATGCTACCACATACATTTAAGTTAAAATGCATAACCCCTAAATCCCGGATGTTACAATCCATCGGCCCATCTTGGTATGAATAGTAAATGACTTGAGTTTATCTGGAAATGTTCTGTAAACTTCAGTAAACTTTGTAACCTTGTTCCGGCGATGATTACGAGTTAGGGGTGTTACACAACCAATACCAAATAACCATTTTCACAACGAACATGTACCACACCAATTTGACCAAAAGATGTTCACTTCCAAACTACCAAAACTAACCATTATCAACATCATGCTACATTCATTCCACACCAACCATTAATTGCTACCATACCATTTCTATCAACATTTCCTTATCATCATCTTAATCAATACAACATCAAATTATCAACCACACCAAATACCATATGTAATAGGCCCAATTTTCCCGGGCCTATGTAACAGAAAAAATAATAATGTTTAAAAAATTTTTTTTGAGACAGTCCATTTACAACAGACTACCCAACACCCCGTTACACCCAAACCCAACAAGACCCATAACCCGATGGCCCAAAAATTAAATGAGCCCAATTAGCCCAAAACATTTTCAGCCTCTGAAAACCCTAGCAAGGGTCTTGCACCGCCGCCTCCACACCAACCCCCCTCATCGAACATCACGCCACCATTAGCGCATGAATCGCGCCCCCATCTTCGCCGTTTACCTGCAAAAAGGAAAGAAAACGCAACAAAGGCAGCAAATATAGCAATATAGAATCTATGTACTTATGACTTTTTCAATATTTTCGGGGCTATAAAAGCCCTAAGGTAATCTGTAAAAAGGGGATAAAAAACACAGATCAATAGAAAAAACTAAAGATTTAGATACCGAATATCAATACAAAAGAAATCAAATTGATTTTTTAAGGTGATTTCATTTTCTATTATTTTCATCTGATTTTTTTATACATACATTTTGCTACACACAAAATAAAAAGCGAGAGAGGAAGTAGAGAAAGGTACCTAAGTGATCCTCGTCGTCAGAAGTCGTCCCAGGTGTCGGAATCAGACCAAGCGAAGTCGGGACTTTTTTTTTCTCCTTTCTTTCCGTTTTCAGGCTAAGAAGGCTAAGCCTTCACATCTTTTCCAAAAAAGGGTTAAACACCCTATCTTACGAAGCCCAGGCCACCGTCCTAGGCCGAGGTGCGTCAGACCTCTGACGAAGTCAGCGCTGGCCGAATAGAGATGGAGGGGGTTGAGGGAAAAGAAGGCTTTCCCTAAAAATTTTTTTAGATCTGTAAAAAATGAATTTTAAGAAAAAAAATGGGGCTTAAGTGGTGATTCAAAAACGACGTTGTTTAAGTAAATAAAGACCCGCGCGTGACCCAACCCATCAATGAGGGTCCGGTCGTTTTTGCCTGTAGGGAAAATTGCGCGATAGGTCCTTCCGTGTTTATTGATCTTTCAAATAAGTTTTTTTTTTAATTTTGCCCATGAATTTTGCACTTCATTCCAACTTAGCCCTCATTTAAACGCCGTGCTTCGGTATTTGGATATTTGCCTTTTAAATCCCCGATCATTTGTGCGCATCTCATTTTGGTCTTTAACTCTGTTTTATTAGTTTGTAAATTGTCCTTTTGATTTTATTTTTATTACAATTGAGTATTACTATTCATTTTATATTTTTATTCTTTGTAATTCTCTTTTACATTTCTTTAATCATTCGATTCTTAAAATTGTTTTAACATAGCATCGTAAATCATTTTATGAAATCTACATGCTTTTAATTTTTTTATATATTTGTATAAAACTTTTAAATTTAAATGGTTCTTATATAAAATCTTTTTTTATTATTTTAAAATTTTATTTATGTATGTCTCTTTGTTTTAAAATTTATAGGACATTTACTTCAAATAATTATATTATACATTATTTTTTATTGTAGATCACGTTTTTTATGAAAAATTGACTTTTAATCTATTTATGTTTATATATTTTCTTTTAAACCTATATATGTATATTATTATTAATTTATTATTATTATTACTATTATTATTAACATATCATTGTTTTTGTTTTATTTAACTACTTAATTTTATATTATCTTTATTATGTTATATTTTTTACCTCATCATTTTAATTATTATTCTTATAATTGTTATTATTATCATGATTATTATCGTAATTTTCATTTTGTTTTTTATTATTTTCAATTATTATTTAAACTGTATCAATTTTCACTTATTTATTATTTTTATTTATTATTTTATTTATATTTTTGATTCTTTTTATCTCATATGTAAAGTTTCATATTTATTTCGTAGTTTTTATCTTTCGTTATTTACTATTTTATATATTTTATTCATTTATTCATATTCTTTTATTTGTTTATTATTTTTATGTTTTCTTAGTATAGTCATTTTATTTCATTATTCGCTATTTTATGTTATTCTTCCTCTTAATTATTTATGTTAGTATTAAATGTTAGTATATTATGTAATTTTCAGAAATTGTCTTTGGTATTTATGTTTTATAATATATTAAGGCTATATTTTACTCGAATCATTTTTTTATAAAAATACATTTTGATAAATTGTCGCATTTTATTCAAAGGTTTTTTTTTTTAAAAAAAAACAAAATGCGACGATACCTAGTATTTGGGGGCTTCGAGAAAACTTGTACCCTAACTCATTGGGTTTCGATCTTTCTTGTTGAACTTAAGATATTAAGTATCCTTTTTTTGAAATTAAAACTCATAAACTTCAAATCAAAACTTATTCTCGAAAATTCAAAATGTTATATCCTAACTTATTAGATATAATGTTTTGTGTTTCGAGGTAAGAATCTTCTACAAATAAAGGCAAGTTTAGTTTCGAAGTCTTGAAATATTGCATCCTAACTTATTGGGTGTGACATTTTATTTCTTTGAGATAAGCGAGTCTTGGCTTTTTTTAAAAAATAAAATAAAAGGATCGTATTTTAAATTTTTTAAATTTTTGACATGAGGACATGAGTTTATCAATTAGGTATCAATTTTGGGCGTTACGAGGGTGCTAACCCTTCCTCGTACGTAACGGACTCCCGAACCTGTTTTCTTGAATTTTGTAGGCCAAAATCAACATTTTAAATAAAAAAAATGTTTTATAAGGTGATCCGATCACACCTAAGTAAAAAAGATCGATGGCGACTCCATTTTCATTTTTAAAGTCGATCCCTATTTTTTTCAAAACTTAAAAATGGTTTCGACAGCTTGGCGACTTCGCTGGGGACATAATAAGAGAGTCAAGCCGTAAAATTGATTATTTCCTGTCATTTTGTCTAAATTTGAAAATCCGATTTGAAAAATTATGATCCTTTTTATTGCATGTTGTTCTAATCTTGTAAAGTATTTCTACATTGCATTGCATGATCGTTGTGGTCACACCTTTTTAAGTGGGAGTGAGAAACTACTCCTTTGTGAGGTTTTCACCTCCGTGAAGGATAGTGAATCGGTTTTGGGATACATCTATACCTATGTCTTCGTGATATTTTCATCTACGTGTAGCCATAGGGAAATGCATTCCTTTGAACTGAACTGGGTCCGTATGAACCTATAATGGGTGAGGATCGAGGAATCTGCCGGTTCAAGTACCTCTGCTTTAGAACCAAACCACATGTAGAAAGCCCTAAGAGCTTACCCTGTAACACCCTGAATTAGGGGTTATTTGTAATTTAAATAATTTCCCATGTGTGCTTGAAGAAATAAATATTTTGATTGCTAGACATGTTTTAAGGGTCTAGTCATAACCCCGAATTAGGTCGGATTTGGAATTAAAAATTTCTTCCTAAGTGTTTTAAAGAAGGGAGCTAGGTGAGATAGGGGTTAAGGGGAAATTTGGGCGAAATATGACACAAAGAAAGGGCTTGGCACAATTGGCTTGGTGCGTCTAAGGGGGTTGCTAGGGAGGAGGTTCGAGTCTCGACAAGAATAACAAGGGAAATGTTTTTCCTTTTGGGCTTTTTAGGCGTTAGGGTTAAGGAAGGCTTTAAAGAATTTTCGGCAAGGTTTGAGCATGAAAGTCCGGGATGGTGGAGTGGCTTGGGCGCCACTTAAGAGTTTAAAAGCGGCAGGTCTCGGGTTCAAGACATAAGGGACGCAAGGAACATTTTATTTTTTTGGGCTTTTAGCGTTAAAAGGAAGGGACCGGTATGAAGGCCTTATAATTAAATGAGGGGGGTTATTTGACATGAAAGTCAAATGGGAAAGATGGCATGGGGCGTTTAAGGGAAGGCTGCGGCATGAGGTCGCTGGTTCGAACCTAAGAAGCAGCATATGGGTTTTATTTTTTATTTTTGCTGCTGGCGTGTATGGGAGAGTGGTGGCTGCTATTTCGACTCTTTAAATGATAAGAGATAAGGCTTATTTTTTTGCACTTATTCGGTTGGAAGGGAGTAGCATTAGCAAGTTTATTTTCATTCAAATTGTATGAAGAGAGGATAGGAGATTAAAGTAAGATAAACCTTGCTTAATTTTTAAAATTAAAGGCTGGAATTTATCACCAACAAGAGGGTGTTTGCCGAATATTGGACTCCTTGAGGGCTGTCCATATTTGATTTTGTTATAGCAAAGAAGTGCCCAAAATCCATCGAGTTCTTTTCTTTTTTTCTCTCTTTATTGTGTCTTTTAATTCTCCTTGATTCTTAGTCAAAATTGTTCAAAAAAAATTTTCCAGCTTCTCTTGTTTCTTCTTAGCCGAATACACCCTTTCTTCTTCTCAAATTCCAGCCCTCTATCTTGTGCTTAGGCCGAATCTCACATCCCCAATAAGGTGCTACCGATTTTCATGGTGTGATAAGGGATTCTCTTTGTGTTCAATCTTTGTTCTTGTATGGCTAGCCGAAACCATGAGGCTTAATCATGTGTTCTTGTATGATCAAATCTATTCAGGGACTTGGATTTGTAACCCTTCTTAGAAGCCAACATTAAGGAGAATTGAGAGGTCTTCTGGGATTTAAGGTAAGCATGGTGGGTAAGCTATGACATTCAGCCATAAGCCTTGTTGAAATTTAATTGAGCAAGCCGATTCTAACTAGTGTTTTGGTAGGGATCTCGACAAATCAAGTGACGTTTTCAGGATTTGTTTGGAAACCAAATCCGTTTAAGGTAAGAACCTTTGGTATTGAGTGGATATGGCCGAATAGGCCTTTGGTACTAACATTGATGATTGGCTGAATATAGGGTCAAGATCTAGCACTAAAGATTGGAAACTTCGAGATCTAGGAATTTCGGTAGAAACAAGTGTGTAAACTCTTTACACACTTTATTAATAAACTTGCTATATTATTACATTGTGTATAAATTTTGGTAGTGATCTATGATATGATTGTGGGCTTAAACATGGATTCCGGGTAAGTCCCCTGTACGTGATCTATTGATATATGTTTTGCATGCCATCATATGCTGTTAAATGCATGATATGTGATATTGATATGTAAGCATGATGATGGTGGGATTGATGAGAGGAGGGGGATGATTTTATGGACTGTCGCCAGTGGTTTTGACCACAAGATGGGTTGGCCCCATCAGATTATTTGTGACCTATGGTCATCAGTGGTTTTGACCACAAGATGGGTTGGCCCCATCAGATTATTTGTGACCTATGGTTATCAGTGGTTTTGACCACACCGATTGATAAATTGCGACTAAGTCCCAGTGGTTTGGTACCACCAGTGGTTTTGACCACACTTGATATATTGTGACCTATGGTCATCAGTGGTTTTGACCACACGATGGGTTGGCCCTATCATTTGATTTGTGACTCTAAGTCATCAGTGGTTTTGACCACACGGGGTAGTTAAGGAGTATGGATGGTTAGGTTGGGTTGCATGTGCATGTTTATTAATGACTTGTGTATGAGTTACTTTACCGGGTGGGGGATGTACACACTGAGTCTTGGTGACTCACCCCCTTCCATTACCATTTTTGCAGATGAGTAGATCGCGGAGACGGCGCCGGAGAGGACTCGAGGTGGCCATGCTTATCGTTGGATTTAATTTATTATCTTTAGGTTTATTTATTATATTTTCTAAGTCATTTTATTTTGGGATTGTAAGAAGGCCGCTATTTATTTTTTGGATGATATTTTTAATTTACTTATGTTATGATACAAATGAAGTTTTTAAATGTTAAGTGAACCGGTTAAAAGTAACTTTTCAACCTTAATAAACTTCTACGGGTTTTTAAAAGATGTTACCATCGGGTAACAAGAACAAACCAAGTCAATTATAACTTTAACGTTTTAAAATGTACATGATCAAATGTTTTCAAAAGGGTTTATCAACCCAACTGTATTTATAAAAAGTCCAACTAAGTTTTCAAACACTGTTTTCATACCTTAGCCAAATTTTATCAAGTTTTCACCAAATTTTCAAAATAATTCAAATTATTTTACTCCGTGACATACCAGATCCGGTCAGGACTCATGGGCTGGGTTTGGGGTGTTACATACCCTAGGTAGAACTACGCCGAATCATAGCAATCACCCAGGTAGGTTCTTGATTTTTTGTCGTTTTCCTTGAATTTTATTTTTGATATGATACTGACTTGTTGTGTTTTGTCGAATTGATTATTTTTTATCTTTTTATCGAAAATCAAAATTTGATTTTGATTCTTTCACCGCATGAGTTTGTACTGTGTCATATGTTTGTTGTGGTTTGAGTCTTGTGGGATATTCCCGCATCATATTGCACGACCGATATGGTCATTTCTTTTAAGTGGGAGTGAGAAACTATGCCTTCGTGAGGTTTTCACCTCCGCAAGGGCTAGTGGACTGCTTCCGGGATACATCCGTGCCTATGTCTTCGTGAGGTTTTCACCTCCGTATGGCCATAGGGAAATGTATTTCCCTAAATTGAACTCGATCCATATGAGCCTATAATGGGTGAGGATTGTAACACCCCAAACCCGGCCCAAACACTACAATTGGATCCGGTATGTCACTAAGGAAATTTTGTAAACCATGTCACATTTTCAGAAAAACATTTTGGTAAAGTTTAACCTTTTATTCGGGAAAAATTTATAATTTATAGTTTTAAATAAAATATGCCTTTATGAATTAAAAACCCAACTTTCAATACATGCCTTAGTTCAATTAAAAATAAAAATTTAAATAACTAAAAGTAATAAAAGCCCGTAATAAAACAAAATATAAACTGGTGGCCCATGGCCTTATTACAACGAGATTTAAAATCCATTAAATAAGAATAAAATAATAACTAGAGTCTTTTTGCTGGATCCAAATGTTCTTTTGCATGGCCACCTTGCGCTCCTCTTCAGCCCGGTCTGATGCACTAAATGCTATCTGAAATGTTAATTAATTGGTTGAGTCACGAGACTCAGTGTGCAACCCTTATGCACTATTAGATTTGGGCCTTAGCCCCATACAACTACAATAATTAGAATTAATATACATAATAAAAATAATATGCAAGCTCAACCCAAATCCTAGGTTTCCATCCGCTACATGCCCCCGTACCAGCCATTCACACCATTGGGGATTTCTACAATCAACCCACACCGCTACACGCCTTGATGGCAGTCGTGCTGCTCATCATTAGATCATGGCCGTAGCCACTACAATAGATCATGGAAAAAGCTGCTACAACAGATCACGATAAAAACCGCTACAACAGATCACAGTGAAAACCGCTACAACATATAACTTCCTCCTTTCATCAAACCCAACCCATGCAATCACATAAAATCAATATACTTATATCGCTTAATCGTAACATTCACTAACCCGATGATTTGTTTTACCCTCTTTGGGTTTCCTTTATTATGCCCGGTTTTCGGCATTTATCAAAATATATAAGACTTATAATCATATATTAATCAAACAGATCTAGATGGTGGGAAAGTGTTACACACCTAATATTGCGAAATCCAATATTCTTAGTCGATATCCTTGTTATCCCGATCTACAACTTTGCTCAAAAAGCCGGAAAGATGTGAAAATAGGGCCTCTCCTATATTCGGCCATGGTTAGTGTTCTACCCGATTTCATATATTTATAAATAAACCAATCTCCTTACCTTGAAATCCCGAAAATAACACGACTTGAGTGTTACTGATCTTTGACTTAGAGATCTAAGCGTTAGACTCCTCTTCAGATCCCGAAATGCCGAAAATAAGAAAAACCCTTGATTAATCACTAAATAGCCATTCGGCTAGGGACTTTGAAAAGCCGGAGGAATATTGGAAACTCAAAATCGACACATACCTATTGTTTTCTTGATTCGCACAAGGCTTTCTTCAAGAAAATTTGGCAACTTCGGAGGTGAGATCTAAGAATTTCGGTTTTAGAAGATTTAAGAATTGAAGAGATGGCTAAGAGAGATTTGGCCAATGAATATTAAGGAGAAGAATAGAATAATAGAGATGTGATTTTGGCTTTTAGGATTAGAAGAAAAATAACAATAGAGGTTAAAAGATTCTACCAACCAGAAATTTTAGAGAGGAAGAAAGGGTGAAGAAAATGGTGGTTTTCACTTTTGAGAGGAAGAAGATGAGAAAAGAAAATAAAAGAAAGGCTTCCAAAATTTCTACACACCCCTCTTTATATAGAAAACCGATTCCTCCCTTTAGCGATTGATTTTCACCAACACTGCTACACATGATAGCTATATCCCTTTTCCCTTATCTTAATCTATTATCTCCTCAAAATAGTCTTTATCTGCTTATTATCCTTAAAGACTAAATCCTAAATAATAGCCTTTATCCGCCTATTATCCACATAGAATAAATATAATAAAATTCCCCAAAAAATAGCCTTGTGCAGTCCACTTCCCTAATCCCTAATGCCAAATTTAACTAACTTAAATTAGAAGATTTGGGCTCTTAAAACTTAAAATTTGGGCCCCAACACTTAAATTAACTCATTCCACATATTCACCCATTAAACGATAGGCCCAAAAATTTAGGATGTTACGCTTCTACCCTCCTTAAAGAAATTTAGTCCTCGAAATTTCCAACTAACTAGAAATCATACTACCTAAGTCTCACCACTATGCTTTCACAAGACTCTAATTCTAAAGCCAAAATAAACACTTAGTATACTATGGTAGGGTACGCACCATTATTCGTGATCTCAAGCGTCTTCGTCCCCTTGTACTCATTCTTTCGATCGACGTTTATCTGATTAAGAATTTTATGAATGATTAATTCTTCCCACTTATTAACCCCGGACAATCTTATGTAAAATTATTTCGATAGTAGTTCTTTCGAATTCGGATTCTATCTACAGGTTTAGTTCTCAAGTCTATATTTCCTAATTCTAGAATTCTCATTCAATCATCATCAATCAGAACATCACATACACGCATCAACCACACAAGCAACATCCATGAACTCATATTCCTCTCCTAGGGGTATTTTCGTCATTTCACTACCCAGGGGTATTTTCATAATTTTAACTTACAGGGGTATTTTTGTAATTTTCAAAATAAGGTGTCTTAGTGATTTTTCAAGATAGGGGTATTTCGATAATTTTACAAATTAGGGGTATTTTGATCATTTTACAAATTAGGGGTAATTTGGTAATTTTATAAATCAGGGGTATTTTGAAAATTTTCAAAACTAGAGGTTATTTTAGTAATTTTACAAAATAGGGTGGCTGGTCCCTTTCGGTTTTAATTATAAATTTTGGCCCGTCAACGAGTCCTCTCGGTTATAGTGAACAAACACTACGCACTGTGTAGGATTCCGCAGAGAGAGGAGGTGAGTCACTAGATCGCTTAAATACCAAGCTCTCCCGGATCCAATCCTAGACATGCGTATGCCTGTTGCCACACCTTAAATCAGCAACTTATTCCGGGTTTGTTTAATTAGGTTAAGTTTTATGAAGTTTAAAGTATGGTGTAAACTAGACCTAGAGTCCATCAAATTCTAATTAAACTAGTCTATGTCCCATAAAGCCCATCGAGCCCACAGATACTTAACACACAATGGTTCAGAATACTTACCTGGCAGACTTGGGCCGGAGACGCAGGTGCCATGCCGAGCTAACAAACCTATTATCATTTCAAAAAAAACAACATGCAAGTTTCAAAAGCCCACCTTTAGAAAATGTTTTGAGCCTAAAAACCCCAAAGCCGAGTTTTGAACCGGGCTCTGATACCAATTTGTAACACCCCAAACCCGGCCCAAACACTACAACCGGATCTGGTATGTCACTAAGGAAATTTTGTAAAACATGTCGCATTTTCAGAAAAACATTTTGGTAAAGTTTAACCTTTTATTCGAGAAAAATTTATAATTTATAGTTTTAAATAAAATATGCCTTTATGAATTAAAAACCCAAATTTAAATACATGCCTTAGTTCAATTAAAAATAAAAATTTAAATAACTAAAAGTAATAAAAGCCCGTAATAAAACAAAATATAAACTGGTGGCCCATGGCCTTATTACAACGAGATTTAAAATCCATTAAATAAGAATAAAATAATAACTAGAGTCTTTTTGCTGGATCCAAATGTTCTTTTGCATGGCCACCTTGCTCCTCTCCAAATTCCGGTCCGATGCACTAAATGCTACCGAAATGTTAATTAATTGGTTGAGTCGTGAGACTCAGCAGCAACCCTCATGCACCATTAGATTTGGGCCTTAGCCCCATACAACTAAAATAATCGAATTAATATACATAATAAAAATAATATGCAAGCCCAACCCAAATCCTAGGTTTCCATCCGCTACACGCCTGCATCACCCATTCACACCATTGGGGATTTCTACAATCAACCCACATCACTACATCGCCTTGATGGCGCCGTCTTGCTCATCATCGATCATGGCCGTAGCCACTACAACAGATGAAACACCCCACACCCGACCCACGAGAATGGACCGAATCTGGTATGTTCCTCAAAGTAACCCGGTTCAAATTCATTCGAATACTTTGAAAACTGTGTGTTTTGGAAGATAGTTTGTAGTGGGTTGGGCTCGAGTTGAAAACAAATTTATTTTATATTAAAAACCCATTTGTTTCAAGTGACAAAATGTCTAAACTTATTTTAAATTAAATGGGCTTAATCTTTATAAAGCCCTAAATTCATAACATAGTAATTTAAAGTAGAAATAAGAATTGTCACGATGGCCTTATTACATAAAACGAAACCCTTGTACAGTACTTAAAATAAAATAAAGATTCAAATTAAATTAAACTTCAAGCTGAACATGGCCACCACAAGTTCTACCGTCCCGGTCCATTACTGCTCATCACCTGAAACATGTTCCCACAACGGGGTGAGTCGATAGACTCAATGTGTAACCAACACCAAAACATAATAGAAATAGGCACACCATACATATCATATTCATATAAAAATTCAAGATAATGATGCAAACCCGAACCCAAACCTATATGCCATCCGCTACACTCCACCCATACCAACTCGCACACCGTGGGGACTACTAAGTCAACCTCCATCCGCTACACACCATCGAGGCGCGTCCACTGCAATGACGTGCTCATCACCCACTTAAGATATTGTGGCATAGCCACTGATATTTGTGTCATGAGACACCACATTTAGATAATGTAACCGGTTACCACATTCACTTAGTGAGACCGAAGTCATCACATATTCTTAGTGAGACCGAAGTCGTCACATATTCTTAGTGAGACCAAAGTTGTCACATATTCTTAGTGAGACCGAAGTCGTCATATATTCTTAGTGAGACCGAAGTCGTCACATATTCTTAGTGAGACCGAAGTCATCACGTTTCACTTAGTGAGACCGAAGTCATCACATTCACTTCCCCTTTCAAATAACCCGAATGCCCCAAATTATACAAAACATGCATATCATATTTAATTTCACTTTCACATCACTTTTCACATGTTAAATATAACATATTTCGAAATCCTAGTTGGAGTAGGAAAACGTACCTGAGTACTTTGTACCATAATATGGTACTTTAGCCACATTCTTACACTTTCATATTAACATATATATCATATTTAAGCCATAAATCTATTAAGATTAGTGTGGGGTACACACGGTACCTTAGCCGTATTCTTACACTTTCATATTAACACATATAATGAATTAAAGCCGTAAATCTATCAAGATTTAGTGTAGGGTACACACCTAATTTGCTTAACAGTTTCCTTGAGATCCCGAAAAGCTTGATCTAATGCTTAGATCCTTAATCCCTACATAAGTTTTATCATTTATTACTTTAATAAAAAGCCATTCGGCCATAAATCCAAATCCTAGTAGGATTAGTACACTAAGACTTACCTTGTTGCCGGTTTCCCTATTATTCAAATCCCGAAATTGATCTCTTGCTTTCTTTAAGGATGTCGAAATTCCTATAACCATATGTTAGATTTAATCTAACATTAAAACATAAACATGGCCTTTGGCCGAATATACATATATCTTACGTTAAATCTTTTAAATCCCGAAACTCTCTTCTTGATTAATGGAGATGCCAAAATACCTTAGATCTGAATCCCGAAATTCACTTACCATATTTCGATCAATAAGATATAGGAGGGATTAGACTAACTGTCGGCTTAAAAGAAAGGAATACAATTATAACTATAGATCCTTACCATTTATATTGAAATCGATGATCCCTCCTAACACCACTTCGTAGATTCTTTAGAGACTTGATGAACAATCGGCTATGATCCCTTTATGTATTCGATTTCAAAGATGAAAGAAGAGAGGAATAATAGGCTTAGAAGGAATCGGCTAGGATGCTAAAAGAGAAGAGGAAAAAGAATGGATGCTCAAGAAGAACTTCGACAGAGGGAGAGGAGAAAGAATATTTGGCAAAAGAAAAGAGAGCGAGAATGAATAATGAATAGCCCTAGTCTCATCCTTTTATAGCCAAAATTAGGCCAAGAATCCTTTGCTTGGCCACTACTCTTCCTTATGTGATAACTTTATCTCTTTAATTTTAAAAATAAATAAAGTAAAATCCTTATTATATTCTAATTAGCCGAATTTAAAAGAGAGTGAAACTCCTCTTTTGCAAGCCTTGTGCTGTCCACCTCTTGGGCTTCTAGAAGATAAAATAAAACTTATTTTATTTGTTTCCCATGTAACTTGAACTCAGGCCCAACACCCTTTGCATGTGGACCATTTCCTGAGGCCCTAAGTGGCATCTTCAAGCCACTTTTCCAAGTCCGTTTTGGGTCAAATTTCACGTGCTTTTTATTTTAGGGTCACCGCCCTAAGTTCCCTTTGAACTTTAAAATTTGACATTTCGGGGTCATTTTAAGTTTCCAAAATTTTCATGCTCAAGCAACTTGACGTTTCCTAGGTTTCCAAAATGTTCACTTTCCTCTTTTAACTTAAGTTTCCAAAATGTTTACTTTCCACTTTTAGCTAATCATTTCCAAGTTTCCAAAATATTTACTTTCCTCTTTTTGAAACTTAACATTTCTAAATCATTTCTTACATTTCCAAGACATTTCCCTACATTTCCTTACATTTCCCTGCATTTCCTTACATTTCCTTACATTTCCTTACATTTCCATACATTTCCTTACATTTCCATACATTTCCATACATTTCCATACATTTCCATACATTTCCATGCATTTCCATACACTTCCTTACATTCCATACATTTCCATACATTTTCAGGTTTCCAAAATCATTCCAAATTTATTCCACAACACATAAAACATGTCTTTTCGCATAATTAGGCCAAAATGCATAGGCCCTTTTTAGGATGTTACGCTTTACCCCTTAAAATAATTTCGTCCTCGAAATTACTTACTATCATTCATCCGCATACCTACCTCACTACACTATGCTATTGTCACAAGACTCGATCTCAAAGAACTATCATACTTTCTAGCCACATTCTCTAAGTTCACAATCAAGGTTTCATACACTTTATAAGAACGAACTGATCTTATAGCGAGCAAAGTAATGGAGGATAATCCAGAAATAGGAAACTTACCCGTTGTCTCATCCGGCGATCACTATCCTCGTGACGGCCGAATCGCATAAACCAACCTTGGTCGCCTTACATCCGAACCTTCAAGACCTCCGCTTGGTGCTCCATGTCTTCGGTAAAACCATTACCTCATTATTCGAATCACGACCTCGTTGAGGTCATTGTCTTCTTCTACCAGCCTGATTAACATTCTGAGTTGCTGGCTGCTTTTCATCTGATATCTTTGGACAGTCCTTGAGCATATGGTCCTTGGACCCACACTTAAAACATCCTCCAGTTTTCTTCCAGCACTCTCCTAAGTGCCTCTTCCCACACACATCACAAGGATGATACTGCCCTCCTGAACTAGCTTGCTGACCTCGTGGGCCATCATCTCTAGGCTTTTTCTGAACATCTCCTGATGTTCCAGACGATCCAAAACCTCTTTTTGGCCTATTCCGATCCATGGTCTGCTTGGTAGAATCTTTAATTCCCTCGGCTACCTTGGCCTTTTCTACTAAAGTGGAAAACTCCCGCTCCTGATGTGGAGCTATCAATAATCTTAGGTCATCCCTTAATCCGTCCTCAAAACGGACACAACGTTCATGTCCGGTTGCGACTACTCCTCGAGCATATCGGCTTAACCTCGAAATTCACCTCATATGTCGCTACCGACTTGTTCCTTGAACTAGTCCTAGAAAAGCTTTCTCTGCTCATCAATATATCGTGTCGACATACTTTTTCCGATATGCCTCCTTAGCATACTCCCACATCGATCCTCACCGTGGCACCATCCCTACGCTTAACCACCATTGGTACTCTTCATCACGTAATGATTGCCACCATCCCTTTCAACTTTTCTTCGTGGGTCGTCGAGCTCATCCATAATACGCTCGGTTGCTTCCAACCAATACTCACCAGTATTGGGTGCCACACGGACACTCCACTAAACACCTCAAATTTCGCTGGCTCGAGTCACTCGGCATGATTTTTGAGCTCCCGTATTTCCACCCACGCCAACCACCATTTCCAAAACTCGCAACATAGCCTGCGACACAGCATCATCCCCCATCTGAGCTTGCTGCTCGACATTAACAGCTGGGGGTGGTGGCGGTGGTGGTAATTTATTGTCAGACCCTTGACCCGATCTAACGGGTTCTGACACAGTTATTCTTCCTCTACCGCGCCCTTAACAACCGCGTCCTCTAGAACTCATTTCTAACGTCAAGATCTGATTAAGAAGTTTTTTATAAATTAGTACTTTTGTTTCACTTTATTACTCGCGAAGAAATTTTATGAAAAGGAATTTAGGAGTGGTTCTTTCGTATTCATACATGCACACAGTCTTTTCATTTATTCATACATCCATCAAACAATTATGAACCTTAGTTCATTCAGAGAAATGTTGTAGTTTTTCATTTGTTGTTATTTTTTCACTACCCGGGGGTATTTTCGTAATTTATCCTACACGGGTATTTTCGTAATTTGTCAAAATAAGGTTCCTTGGTGATTTTGTCACAAGGTATTTTTGGTATTTTAAGTTCCTGGTATTTTGGAAAATTTTTGAAATCGAGGGTATTTCGTAAATTTTGACACTTGGGGTATTTTGGTAATTTTTCCACAAACCGGTAAATTGTAAAATTTTAATAAATCAGGGATATTTCAAAAGTTGCAAAATTTTGAGGGTTCTTTTTGAGAATTGTACTTTCCAAATCGATACTGTTGCAAAAAATTTTAGAAATCAGGGTTATTTTGGTAATTTTAGTGAGTTAGGGGCAAATTTGTAATTTTCCATTAATCGAGGTATTTTTCTGATAGTTTGCAATTTAGGGTTTTTGAACATTTATGAAATAATGAAATTTTGGCAAAACCGTTGAGTAGTTGGGCATTTTATAAACCAAGGGTATTTTGTAATTTTACCACTGTGGTATTTACGTAATTTTATAAGTCAAAATTTTCGGAGAAAATTGTGTATAAGAAATAGTTTTCGTGAATTTAAGGGAAAAAAATGATTTAAGAATTTTAATATTAAGGTTCTTAAAATGGCTAGTACCCTTTCGGGTTTTAGTCATTGGGTTTAGCCTACGACCGAGCCTTCTTGGTCAGGGTGAACCAAAGCTACGCACTGGCGAGATTCGAGTGGAGAGGAGGTGAGTCACGCGGACTGCTTAAGTACCAAGCTCCCATTGAAACCATTCCTAGACATGCGTACAGGGGTTGCCACACCCACTAAGTCCTCTGGGTTAGGGTGAACCGAAGCTACGCACCAGGTAGGATTCCTGTGAAGAGGAGGTGAGTCTCTAGGACTGCTTAAATACCAAGCTCTTCAGGATCCACTCCTAGACATGCGTACCATGGTTGCCACACCCTAACTTGATTGACTTAGCCATAGGTTTGTTTAGTGTATTAAGTCTTATGTAACTGTGTTTGAGTAGACTAATCTTAGGGTTCAAGTTCCTATCATGCTATTCTACGTTCCATTCCTTTTCTACTCTTCTATAATTCACATATTCACACAGATAGATAGGGGTACTTACCTGGTGGACTGCGGGTCGGAGACTTAGGTGCCATGCCATCAAACTTGTCTACTTTCGAAAATATTTCCATAAAACTCATTTGGGCTTGATTTGAAAACGTTTTGGGCCTTAGGCCACAGGCCGAGAGTTTAAAATTGGGCTCTGATACCAAACTGAAACACCCCACACCCGGCCCACGAGAATGGATCGGATCTGGTATGTTCCTCAAAGTAATCCGGTTCAAATTCATTCGAATACTTTGAAAACTGTGTGTTTTGGAAGATAGTTTGTAGTGGGTTGGGCTCGAGTTGAAAACAAATTTATTTTATATTAAAAACCCATTTGTTTCAAGTGACAAAATGTTTAAACTTATTTTAAATTAAATGGGCTTAATCTTTATAAAGCCCTAAATTCATAACATAGTAATTTAAAGTAGAAATAAGAATTGTCACAATGGCCTTATTACATAAAACGAAACCCAAAATAAAATTGTACAGTACTTAAAATAAAATAAAGATTCAAATTAAATTAAACTTCAAGCTGAACATGGCCACCACAAGTTCTGCCGTCCCGGTCCATTACTGCTCATCACCTGAAACATGTTCCCACAATGGGGTGAGTCGATAGACTCAATGTGTAACCAACACCAAAACATAATAGAAATAGGCACACCATACATATCATATTCATATAAAAATTCAAGATAATGATGCAAACCCAAACCCAAACCTATATGCCATCCGCTACACTCCACCCGTACCAACCTGCACACCGTGGGGACTACTAAGTCAACCTTCCATCCGCTACACACCATCGAAGGCAGTCACTGCAGTCGACCTGCTCATCGCCCACTTAAGATATTGTGGCATAGCCACCTGATATTTGTGTCATGAGACACCTCATTTAGATAATGTAACCGAAGTTACCACATTCACTTAGTGAGACCGAAGTCATCACATATTTTTAGTGAGACCGAAGTCGTCACATATTCTTAGTGAGATCAAGTCGTCACATATTCTTAGTGAGACCAAGTCGTCACATATTCTTAGTGAGACCAAGTCATCACGTTTCACTTAGTGAGACCAAGTCATCACATTCACTTCCCTTTCAAAAACCCGAATGCCCCAAATTATACATAACATGTATATCATATTTAATTTCACTTTCACATCACTTTTCACATGTTAAATATAACATATTTCGAAATCCTAGTTGGAGTAGGAAAACGTACCTGAGTACTTTGTACCATAATATGGTACTTTAGCCACATTCTTACACTTTCATATTAACATATATATCATATTTAAGCCATAAATCTATTAAGATTAGTGTGGGGTACACACGGTACCTTAGCCGTATTCTTACACTTTCATATTAACACATATAATGAATTAAAGCCCTAAATCTATCAAGATTTAGTGTAGGGTACACACCTGATTTGCTTAACAGTTTCCTTGAGATCCCGAAAAGCTTGATCTAATGCTTAGATCCTTAATCCCTACATTAGTTTTATCATTTATTACTTTAATAAAAAGCCATTCGGCCATAAATCCAAATCCTAGTAGGATTAGTACACTAAGACTTACCTTGTTGCCGGTTTCCCTATTATTCAAATCCCGAAATTGATCTATTGCTTTCTTTAAGGATGTCAAAATTCCTATAACCATATGTTAGATTTAATCTAACATTAAAACATAAACATGGCCTTTGGTAGAATATACATATATCTTACCTTAAATCTTTTAAATCCAAAACTCTCTTCTTGATTAATGGAGATGCCAAAATACCTTAGATCCGAAATCCCAAAATTCACCTTCCATATTTCGATCAATAAGATATAGGAGGATTAGACTAACTTTCGCTTAAAAGAAAGGAATACAATTATAACTATAAATCCTTACCCTTTATATTGAAATCGATGATCCCTCCCGACACCACTTGAGATTGACTTAGAGACTTGATGAACAATCGGCTATGATCCCTTTATGTATTCGATTTCAAAGATGAAAGAAGAGAAGAATAATAGGCTTAGAAGGAATCGCTAGGATGCTAAAAGAGAAGAGGAAAAGAATGGATGCTCAAGAAGAATTTCAAAGAGAGGAGGCGAGAAAGAATATTTGGCAAAAGAAAAGAGAGGAGAATGAATAATGAATAGCCCTAGTCTCATCCTTTTATAGTTTAAATTAGGCCAAGAATCCTTTGCTTGGCCACTACTCTTCCTTATGTGATAACTTTATCTCTTTAATTTTAAAAACAAATAAAGTAAAATCCTTATTATCTTCTAATTAGCAATTTAAAAGAGAGTGAAACTCCTCTTTGTAAGCCTTGTGCCGCCCACCTCTTGGGCTTCTAGAAGATAAAATAAAACTTATTTTATTTGTTTCTCATGTGACTTGAACTCAGCCCAACACCCTTTGCATGTGGACCATTTCGAGGCCCTAAGTGGCATCTTGAGCCACTTTTCCAAGTCCGTTTTGGGTCAAATTTCACGTGATTTTTATTTTAGGGTCACTGGCCCTAAGTTCCCTTTGAACTTTAAAATTCGACATTTCGGGTCATTTTAAGTTTCCAAAAATTTTCATGCTCTCAGAAACTTGACATTTCCTAGGTTTCCAAAATGTTCACTTTTCTCTTTTAACTTAAGTTTCCAAAATGTTTACTTTCCTCTTTTAGCTAATCATTTCCAAGTTTCCAAAATATTTACTTTCTTCTTTTTGAAACTTAACATTTCTAAATCATTTCTTACATTTCCATGACATTTCCCTACATTTCCTTACATTTCCCTGCATTTCCTTACATTTCCATGCATTTCCTTACATTTCCATACATTTCCATACATTTCCATGCATTTCCATACATTTCCTTACATTTCCATACATTTCCATACATTTTCAGGTTTCCAAAATCATTCCAAATTTATTCCACAACACATAAAACATGTCTTTTCGTACAATTAGGCCAAAATGCATAGGCCCTTTTTAGGATGTTACAGTTCTACCCCCCTTAAAATAATTTCGTCCTCGAAATTACTTACTATCGTTCATCCGTACAGTCTAACTCACTACACTATGCTATTGCTGCGCACTATGATCTCAAAGAACTATCATACTTTCTAGCCACATTCTCTAAGTTCACAATCAAGGTTTCATACACTTTATAAGAACGAACTGATCTTATAGCGAGCAAAGTAATGGAGGATAATCCAAAAATAGGAAACTTACTCGTTGTCTCATCTGGCGTATCACTATCCTCACGATGGCTGACTGCATAAACCAACCTTGGCTGCCTTGCATCTGAACCTTCAGCACCTCCGCTTGGTGCTCCACGTCCTCAGCCGAAACCATTACCTCTGTTATTCGAATCACGACCTCGTTGAGGCTGCTGTCCTCTTCTACCAGCCTGATTAACATTCTGAGTTGCGGACTACTTTTCATCTGATATCTTTGGACAGTCCTTGAGCATATGGTCCTTGGACCCACACTTAAAACATCCTCCGGTTTTCTTCCAGCACTCTCCTAAGTGCCTCTTCCCACACACATCACTAGGATGATCGCCCTCCGAACTAGCTTGTCACCTCGTGGGCCATCATCTCTAGGCCTTTTCGAACATCTCCGATGTTCCGCACGATCAAAACCTCTTTTGGCCTATTCCGATCCATGGTGCGCTTGGTAGAATCTTTAATTCCCTCGGCTACCTTGGCCTTTTCTACTAAAGTGGAAAACTCCGCCTCGATGTGGAGCTATCAATAATCTTAGGTCATCCCTTAATCCGTCCTTAAAAGCAGACACAACGTTCATGTTCGGTTGCGACTACTCCTCGAGCATATCGGCAACCTTAGAAATTTAGCCTCAGATCTTTCTACCGACTTGTTCCTTGAACTAGTCCTAGAAAAGCTTTCCTTTGCTCATCAATATATCGTGTCGACATACTTTTTCGATATGCCTCCTTAGCATACTCCCGTCGGATCCTCACCGTGGCACCATCCCCGGACAGTTAACCACCATTGGTACGCTCCATCACGTAATGATGCCACCATCCCTTTCAACTTTTCTTGAGGGTCGGTCGAGCTCATCCATAATACGCTCGGTTGCTTCCAACCAATACTCAGCTGTATTGGGTGCCACACCGGACACTCCACGAAACACCTCGGCCCCGTTGGCTCGGAGTCGCTCGGGTACAGATTTTTGAGCTCCCGTATTTCCACCCACGCCAGCCACCATTTCCAAAACTCGTAACATAGCCTGCGACACAGCATCATCCCCCGTCTGATCTTGCTGCTCGACATTAACAGCTGGGGGTGGTGGTGGCGGTGGTAATTCATTGTCAGACCCTTGACCCGATCTGACGGGTTCTGACACAGTTATTCTTCCTCTACCGCGTCCTTGACAACCGCGTCCTCTAGAACTCATTTCTAACGTCGAGATCTGATTAAGAAGTTTTTTATAAATTAGTACTTTTGTTTCACTTTATTACTCATGAAGAAATTTTATAAAAGGAATTTAGGAGTGGTTCTTTCAGATTCATACATGCACACATCTTTTCATTCATTCATACATCCATCAAACAATTATGAACCTTAGTTCATTCAGAGAAACGTTGTAGTTTTTCTTTTGTTGTTGTTTTTTCACTACCCGGAGGTATTTTCGTAATTTGTCCTACAGGGGTATTTTCGTAATTTGTCAAAATAAGGTTCCTTGGTGATTTTGTCACAAGGTATTTTTGGTATTTTTAAGTTCCCGGGGTATTTTGGAAAATTTTTGAAATCCGAGGGCATTTCGAAAATTTTTAAACCTTGGGGGTATTTTGGTAATTTTTTCGACAAACCGGGGTAAATTGTAAAATTTTAATAAATCAGGGATATTTCAAAAGTTGCAAAATTTTGAGGGTTCTTTTTGAGAATTGTACTTTCCAAATCGGTACTGCTACAAAAAATTTTGGAAATCAGGGTTATTTTGGTAATTTTAGTGAGTTAGGGGCAAATTTGTAATTTTCCATAAATCGAGGTATTTTTCTGATAGTTTGCAATTTAGGGTTTTTGAACATTTATGAAATAATGAAATTTTGGCAAAACCGTTGAGTAGTTGGGCATTTTATAAACCAAGGGTATTTTTGTAATTTTACCACTAGGGGTATTTTTGTAATTTTATAAGTTAGAAATTTTCGGAGAAAATTGTGTATAAGAAATAGTTTTCGTGAATTTAAGGGAAAAAATGATTTAAGAATTTTAATATTAAGGTTTCGAAAAATGGCTAGTTCCCTTTCGGGTTTTAGTCATTGGGTTTAACCTACGACCGAGCCTTCTTGGTCAGGGTGAACCAAAGCTAAGCACCAGGCAGGATTCGAGTGGAGAGGAGGTGAGTCACGCGGACTGCTTAAGTACCAAGCTCCCACTGAAACCATTCCTAGACATGCGTACAGGGGTTGCCACACCCACTAAGTCCTCTAGGTTAGGGTGAACCGGAGCTACGCACCAGGTAGGATTCCTGTGAAGAGGAGGTGAGTCACTAGGACTGCTTAAATACCAAGCTCTTCAGGATCCACTCCTAGACATGCGTACCATGGTTGCCACACCCTAACTTGATTGACTTAGCCATAGGTTTGTTTAGTGTATTAAGTCTTATGTAACTGTGTTTGAGTAGACTAATCTTAGGGTTCAAGTTCCTATCATGCTATTCTACGTTCCATTGCTTTTCTACCCTTCTATAATTCACATAATCACACAGATAGATAGGGGTACTTACTTGGTGGACTGCGGGTCGGAGACTTAGGTGCCATGCCATCAAACCTATCTACTTTCAAAAATATTTCCATAAAACTCATTTGGGCTTGATTTGAAAACGTTTTGGGCCTTAGACCACAGGCCGAGAGTTTAAAACTGGGCTCTGATACCAAACTGAAACACCCCACACCCGGCCCACGAGAATGGACTGGATCTGGTATGTTCCTCAAAGTAATCCGGTTCAAATTCATTCGAATACTTTGAAAACTGTGTGATTTGGAAGATAGTTTGTAGTGGGTTGGGCTCGAGTTGAAAATAAATTTATTTTATATTAAAAACCCATTTGTTTCAAGTGACAAAATGTTTAAACTTATTTTAAATTAAATGGGCTTAATCTTTATAAAGCCCTAAATTCATAACATAGTAATTTAAAGCAGAAATAAGAATTGTCACAATGGCCTTATTACATAAAACGAAACCCAAAATAAAATTGTACAGTACTTAAAATAAAATAAAGATTCAAATTAAATTAAACTTCAAGCTGAACATGGCCACCACAAGTTCTGCCGTCTCGGTCCATTACTGCTCATCACCTGAAACATGTTCCCACAACGGGGTGAGTCGATAGACTCAATGTGTAACCAACACCAAAACATAATAGAAATAGGCACACCATACATATCATATTCATATAAAAATTCAAGATAATGATGCAAACCCGAACCCAAACCTATATGCCATCCGCTACACTCCACCCGTACCAACCTGCACACCGTGGGGACTACTAAGTCAACCCTCCATCCGCTACACACCATCGAAGGCAGTCACTGCAGTCGACCTGCTCATCGCCCACTTAAGATATTGTGGCATAGCCACCTGATATTTGTGTCATGAGACACCACATTTAGATAATGTAACTAAAGTTACCACATTCACTTAGTGAGACCGAAGTCATCACATATTCTTAGTGAGACCGAAGTCGTTACATATTCTTAGTGAGACCGAAGTCGTCACATATTCTTAGTGAGACCGAAGTCGTCACATATTCTTAGTGAGACCGAAGTCGTCACATATTCTTAGTGAGACCGAAGTCATCACGTTTCACTTAGTAAGACCGAAGTCATCACATTCATTTCCCCTTTCAAATAACCCGAATGCCCCAAATTATACATAACATGCATATCATATTTAATTTCACTTTCACATCACTTTTCACATGTTAAATATAACATATTTCAAATCCTAGTTGGAGTAGGAAAACGTGCTGAGTACTTTGTACCATAATATGGTACTTTAGCCACATTCTTACACTTTCATATTAACATATATATCATATTTAAGCCATAAATCTATTAAGATTAGTGTGGGTACACACGGTACCTTAGCCGTATTCTTACACTTTCATATTAACACATATAATGAATTAAAGCCAGAATCTATCAAGATTTAGTGTAGGGTACACACCGATTTGCTTATGAGCTTCCTTGAGATCCGAAAAGCTTGATCTAATGCTTAGATCCTTAATCCCTACATTAGTTTTATCATTTATTACTTTAATAAAAAGCCATTCGCCATAAATCCAAATCCTAGTAGGATTAGTACACTAAGACTTACCTTGTTGCGGTTTCCTATTATTCAAATCCGAAATTGATCTCTTGCTTTCTTTAAGGATGTCGAAATTCCTATAACCATATGTTAGATTTAATCTAACATTAAAACATAAACATGGCCTTTGGTAGAATATACATATATCTTACCTTAAATCTTTTAAATCCGAAACTCTCTTCTTGATTAATGGAGATGCCAAAATACCTTAGATCCGAAATCCCAAAATTCACCTTCCATATTTCGATCAATAAGATATAGGAGGATTAGACTAACTTTCGCTTAAAAGAAAGGAATACAATTATAACTATAGATCCTTACCCTTTATATTGAAATCGATGATCCCTCCTGACACCACTTCAGAGATTCGGCTTAGAGACTTGATGAACAATTGCTATGATCCCTTTATGTATTCGATTTCAAAGATGAAAGAAGAGAGGAATAATAGGCTTAGAAGGAATCGGCTAGGATGCTAAAAGAGAAGAGGAAAAAGAATGGATGCTCAAGAAGAATTTCAGCAGAGGGAGACGAGAAAGAATATTTGGCAAAAGAAAAGAGAGGGAGAATGAATAATGAATAGCCCTAGTCTCATCCTTTTATAGCCGAAATTAGGCCAAGAATCCTTTGCTTGGCCACTACTCTTCCTTATGTGATAACTTTATCTCTTTAATTTTAAAAACAAATAAAGTAAAATCCTTATTATCTTCTAATTAGCCGAATTTAAAAGAGAGTGAAACTCCTCTTTTGTAAGCCTTGTGCCGTCCACCTCTTGGGCTTCTAGAAGATAAAATAAAACTTATTTTATTTGTTTCCCATGTGACTTGAACTCAGGCCCAACACCCTTTGCATGTGGACCATTTCCTGAGGCCCTAAGTGGCATCTTCAGGCCACTTTTCCAAGTCCGTTTTTGGGTCAAATTTCACGTGCTTTTTATTTTAGGGTCACCTGGCCCTAAGTTCCCCTTTGAACTTTAAAATTCGACATTTCGGGGTCATTTTTAAGTTTCCAAAAATTTTCGCGCGGCTCTGTAACTTGACATTTCCTAGGTTTCCAAAATGTTCACTTTTCTCTTTTAACTTAAGTTTCCAAAATGTTTACTTTCCTCTTTTAGCTAATCATTTCCAAGTTTCCAAAATATTTACTTTCCTCTTTTTGAAACTTAACATTTCTAAATCATTTCTTACATTTCCAAGACATTTCCCTACATTTCCTTACATTTCCCTGCATTTCCTTACATTTCCATGCATTTCCTTACATTTCCATACATTTCCATACATTTCCATGCATTTCCATACATTTCCTTACATTTCCATACATTTCCATACATTTTCAGGTTTCCAAAATCATTCCAAATTTATTCCACAACACATAAAACATGTCTTTTCGCATAATTAGGCCAAAATGCATAGGCCCTTTTTAGGATGTTACGCTTCTACCCCTTAAAATAATTTCGTCCTTGAAATTACTTACTATCGTTCATCATGCATGTCTAACTCACTACACTATGCTATTGTCAAGACTCGATCTCAAAGAACTATCATACTTTCTAGCCACATTCTCTAAGTTCACAATCAAGGTTTCATACACTTTATAAGAACGAATCGATCTTATAGCGAGCAAAGTAATGGAGGATAATCCAAAATAGGAAACTTACTCGTTGTCTCATCCGGCGATCACTATCCTCACGACGGTATTGCATAAACCAACCTTGGTCGCCTTGCATCCGAACCTTCAAGACCTCCGCTTGGTGCTCCACGTCCTCACCAAACCATTACCTCTCATTATTTGAATCACGACCTCGTTGAGGTCATTGTCCTCTTCTACCACCTGATTAACATTACGAGTTGCGGACTACTTTTCATCCGATATCTTTGGGCAAATCCTTGAGCATATGGTCCTTGGACCCACACTTAAAACATCCTCCGGTTTTCTTCCAGCACTCTCCTAAGTGCCTATTCCCACACACATCACTAGGATGATATCGCCTCACGAACTAGCTTGTCGACCTCGTGGGCCATCATCTCTAGGCCTTTTCGAACATCTCCGATGTTCCGGACGATCAAAACCTCTTTTTGGCCTATTCCGATCCATGGTCTGCTTGGTAGAATCTTTAATTCCCTCGGCTACCTTGGCCTTTTCTACTAAAGTGGAAAACTCCCGTTCCTGATGTGGAGCTATCAATAATCTTAGGTCATCCCTTAATCCGTCCTTAAAACAGACACAACGTTCATGTTCGGTTGCGACTACTCCTCGAGCATATCGGCTTAACCTTAGAAATTTAGCCTCGTATGCTGCTACCGACTTGTTCCCTTGAACTAGTCCTAGAAAAGCTTTCCTTTGCTCATCAATATATCGTGTGCCGACATACTTTTTCTGATATACCTCCTTAGCATACTCCCACGTCAGATCCTCAGCCGTGGCACCATCCTGGACAGTTAACCACCATTGGTACGCTTCATCACGTAACAGTGCCACCATCCCTTTCAACTTTTCTTCAAGGGTCAGGTCGAGCTCATCCATAACACGCTCGGTTGCTTCCAACCAATACTCAGCTGTATTGGGTGCCACACCGGACACTCCACGAAACACCTCGGCCCCGTTGGCTCGGAGTCGCTCGGGTACAGATTTTTGAGCTCCCGTATTTCCACCCACGCCAGCCACCATTTCCAAAACTCGTAACATAGCCTGCGACACAGCATCATCCCCCGTCTGAGCTTGCTGCTTGACATTAACAGCTGGGGGTGGTGGTGGCGGTGGTAATTCATTGTCAGACCCTTGACCCGATCTGACGGGTTCTGACACAGTTATTCTTCCTCTACCGCGTCCTTGACAACCGCGTCCTCTAGAACTCATTTCTAACGTCGAGATCTGATTAAGAAGTTTTTTATAAATTAGTACTTTTGTTTCACTTTATTACTCGCGAAGAAATTTTATGAAAAGGAATTTAGGAGTGGTTCTTTCGTATTCATACATGCACACAGTCTTTTCATTCATTCATACATCCATCAAACAATTATGAACCTTAGTTCATTCAGAGAAACGTTGTAGTTTTTCTTTTGTTGTTGTTTTTTCACTACCCGGAGGTGTTTTCGTAAGTTGTCCTACACGGGTATTTTCGTAATTTGTCAAAATAAGGTTCCTTGGTGATTTTGTCACAAGGTATTTTTGGTATTTTTAAGTTCCTGGTATTTTGGAAAATTTTTGAAATCAGGGTATTTCAAAATTTTGGACCTTGGGGTATTTTGGTAATTTTTCCACAAACAAATTGTAAAATTTTAATAAATCGTAAATTGTAAAATTTTAATAAATCGGGGGCATATTTTAAAAGTTGCAAAATTTTGAGGGTTCTTTTGAGAATTGTACTTTCCAAATCGGGTTTAACTTCTTGGTCGGGGTGAACCAAAGCTACGCACTGCAAAAAGGTGAGTTTTGGAAATCCTAGACATGGTTATTTTGGTAATTTTAGTGAGTTAAGGGGTTGCCACAAATTTGTAATTTTCCATAAAATCTTAGCGAGCTATTCTACGTATTTTTTCTACCTTCTATAATTCACATAATCACACGATAGTTTGCAATTTAGGGGCTTTTTGAACATTTATGAAATAATGAAATTTTGTTCCTCAAAGCAAATTCATTGAAAACTTTGAAAATCGTGTTTTGGAAGATTTTGAGTAGTTGGGCATTTTATAAACTAAGGGTATTTTCACAATGTAATTTTACCAAATTAAATTAAACTTCAAGTTTAACATGGCCACCACAAGTATTTTAAAACATGTAATTTTATAAGTTAGAAATTTTATGCCATCCGCTACACTCACCGGAGAAAATTGTGTATAAGAAATAGTTTTTGTGTCATGAGACACCACATTTAGATAATGTAACTAAAGTTACCACATTCACTTAGTGAGACCAAGTCATCACATATTCTTAGTGAATTTAAAGGAAAAATGATTTAAGAATTTTAATATTAAGGTTAGTGTTGGGTACAATAATGAATAAAGCCGTAAATCTATCAAGATTTAGTGTAGGGTAACACCGATTTGCTTATGAGCCTTGAGATCCGAAAAGCTTGATCTAATGCTTAGATCCTTAATCCCTACATTAGTTTATCATTTATTACTTTAATAAAAAGCCATTCGCCATAAATCCAAATCCTAGTAGGATTAGTACACTAAGACTTACCTTGTTGCATTATTCAAATCCGAAATTGATCTCTTGCTTTCTTTAAGGATGTCGAAATTCCTATAACCATATGTTAGATTTAATCTAACATTAAAACATAAACATGGCCTTTGGCGAATATACATATATCTTACCTTAAATCTTTTAAATCCGAAACTCTCTTCTTGATTAATGGAGATGCCAAAATACCTTAGATCCGAAATCACGAAATTCACCTTCCATATTTCGATCAATAAGATATAGGAGGATTAGACTAACTTTCGACTTAAAAGAAAGGAATACAATTATAACTATAGATCCTTACCCTTTATATTGAAATCGACGGATCCTCCCGACACCACTTCGAGATTGGCTTAGAGACTTGATGAACAATCGGCTATGATCCCTTTATGTATTCGATTTCAAAGATGAAAGAAGAGAGGAATAATACGCTTAGAAGGAATCAACTAGGATGCTAAAAGAGAAGAGGAAAAAGAATGGATGCTCAAGAAGAATTTCAGAGAGGAGACGAGAAAGAATATTTGGCAAAAGAAAAGAGAGGAGAATGAATAATGCCCTAGTCTCATCCTTTTATAGCCGAAATTAGGCCAAGAATCCTTTGCTTGGCCACTACTCTTCCTTATGTGATAACTTTATCTCTTTAATTTTAAAAACAAATAAAGTAAAATCCTTATTATCTTCTAATTAGCCGAATTTAAAAGAGAGTGAAACTCCTCTTTGCAAGCCTTGTGCCGTCCACCTCTTGGGCTTCTAGAAGATAAAATAAAACTTATTTTATTTGTTTCCCATGTGACTTGAACTCGTGCCCAACACCCTTTGCATGTGGACCATTTCACGAGGCCCTAAGTGGCATCTTGAGCCACTTTTCCAAGTCCGCTTTTGGGTCAAATTTCACGTGCTTTTTATTTTAGGGTCACCTGGCCCTAAGTTCCCCTTTGAACTTCAAAATTTGACATTTCGGGGTCATTTTTAAGTTTCCAAAAATTTTCGCGCGGCTCTGTAACTTGACATTTCCTAGGTTTCCAAAATGTTCACTTTCCTCTTTTAACTTAAGTTTCCAAAATGTTTACTTTCCTCTTTTAGCTAATCATTTCCAAGTTTCCAAAATATTTACTTTCCTCTTTTCGAAACTTAACATTTCTAAATCATTTCTGACATTTCCAAGACATTTCCCTACATTTCCTTACATTTCCCTGCATTTCCTTACATTTCCATACATTTCCTTACATTTCCATACATTTCCTTACATTTCCATACATTTCCATACATTTCCATGCATTTCCATACATTTCCTTACATTTCCATACATTTCTATACATTTTCAGGTTTCCAAAATCATTCCAAATTTATTCCACAATACATAAAACATGTCTTTTCGTACAATTAGGCCAAAATGCATAGGCCCTTTTTAGGATGTTACAACAGATCACGGCAAAAGCCGCTACAACAGATCACGATAAAAACTGCTACAACAGATCACGATAAAAATCGCTACAACAGATCACGGTGAAAACCGCTACAACATATAACTTCCTCCTTTCATCAAACCCAACCCATGCAATCACATAAAATCAATATACTTATATCGTTTAATTAGAACATTCACTAACCTGATGATTTGTTTTTACCCTCTTTGGGTTTCCTCTATTATGCCCGATTTTTGGTATTTATCAAAACATATAAGACTTATAATCATATATTAATCAAACAGATCTAGATGGTGGGAAAGTGTTACACACCTGATATCGTGAAATCCAATATTCTTAGTCGATATCCTTGTTATCCCGATCTACAACTTTGCTCAAAAAGTCAAAAGATGTAAAAATAGGGCCTCTCTATATTCTACCATGGTTAGTGTTCTACCCGATTTCATATATTTATAAATAAACCAATCTCCTTACCTTGAAATCCCAAAATAACACGACTTGAGTGTTATTGATCTTTGACTTAGAGATCTAAGCGTTGGACTCCTCTTCAGATCCCGAAATGTCGAAAATAAGAAAAACCCTTGATTAGTCACTAATTAGCCATTCGGCTAGGGACTTTGAAAAACCAAAGAAATATTGGAAACTCAAAATCGACACATACCTATTGTTTTCTTTAGATTCGTTTAAGCGCACTTTCTTTGAAGAAAATTCGGCAACTTCAGGAGGTGAAATCTAAGAATTTCAATTTTTAGAAGATTTAAGAATTGAAGAGATGGCTAAGAGAGATTTGGCCAATGAATATTAAGGAGAAGAATAGAATAATAGAGATGTGATTTCGGCTTTTAGGGATTAGAAGAAAAATAACAATAGAGGTTAAAAGATTCGGCCAACTAAGAAATTTTAGAGAGGAAGAAGATAAGAAAAGAAAATAAAAGAAAGGCTTCCAAAATTTTGGCACACCCCCTTTTTATATAGAAAACTGATTCCTCCCTTTAGCAGAGATTGATTTTCAGCCAACACTGCCACACATGATAGCTCCTATCCCTTTTCCCTTACCTTAATCTATTATCTCCTCAAAAATAGTCTTTATCTGCTTATTATCCTTAAAGACTAAATCCCTAAATAATAGCCTTTATCTGCTTATTATCCACATAGAATAAATATAATAAAATCCCCCTCCAAAAAATAGCCTTGTGCCGTCCACTTCCCTAATCCCTAATGCCAAATTTAACTAACTTAAATTAGAAGATTTGGGCTCCTTAAAACTTAAAATTTGGGCCCCTAACACTTAAATTAACTCATTCCACATATTCACCCATTAAACGTAGAGGACCAAAAATTTAGGATGTTACAAGGATTGAGGAATCTACTGGTTCAGGTACCCTCCCTTTAGAGCTAAGCCACATATAGTGATCCTTAAGAGCCAACCCTAGATAGAGCTATATTGAACCCTAGGGGTCAGCCAAATAGGTGCCCTATTTTGTTATATATTTCTCTTGTGCTAACGTGTTCTCTTTTGTTTTTATTGCATTGTATTCACATCATGGAAAAGAGGCGTTGATTCAAATTCGATTGCTAAATAGAAGAGTTTGTCATGAGAAAATGGATTTCTTGATAAAGTGGATTATAAAACGGTCGTCCGAATATGGTCCAAGTAAACACAACGAGAGAAGACTGATAGTTCGTGAAGGAATACAAGACTTTATTACCCAAGGATTCAAGCTAACAAAGACTATTTGAGAATCACCACGTCTCGGCTTTCTTGAAAAGGCTAACGAGCATTGTAGAAATAAGTGAACAGTGAGTAGTAGCCTAGGTCAAGTAAAAGGAGCTAGTAGAGACATCTATTAGAAGTTTGCAAGATTTGACCTTTGCAAAGAAGGGGATTGATGTTTTTTCTTGGAATATGAGGGCAAGGCTGCATATGTAATCCGTTTTATGTAAAGAAATTTTCTTTCTAGAAAAGTTATTCTAATGGAATTGAATTCAGAATCAACGCTTCTCTTTCTTTTGCATTCATTTCATGCATTTGCATTACATCGTATCATATGCATTAAAATCCATAGAAGGACCCTAATTAGTTGAAGTTATTTTAGCAAAAGAGAGAAAGAGAGAAAGTTAATCTGAAAATTAAACATTATTACGGTACACCCGCTAAAAAAATAGATCAAAGACTCGAGCAGTTCCAAAGAAACATGCAAGACCAGTTGCAAAAGCAGTTGGCAAAAATCCAACAAGATATGAGGGAACAAATGATGGAAGCCTAAAGGAATATTGTGGCTCAAATGACTCAGCTACTGAATGGGGTAATGGACAAGGGAAAAGGTCCCATGATTAATGCTGGAGAAGATAATGAGGATTATCCTCAGGGTTTTACCCTACCGCATGCCCAAACACAAACTGAAGCATATCCTCAAAGGCCATCTGTTACAATTAGGCCTCAACAAGGTCAAGCTGATACTAGGGTATACATGAATTTCCAAGCTGGCTCAGGATCTAACCCAGGAGATAACCCTGTTAATCCTGTTACCCCTAATTTAGATATAGCAAAGAGGGAACTGGGGAATGAAGTTTCCAAACCCTTGCATACTTGGGAGTGTTTTGAACAATGGGACTGTGAAAGACATCCCTGTATTTTTAGAGCTTGTAACAGCCCGGTTTAGACCCTAGTAGGAATAGTGGTTTCGAGACCACAAATCCAATGTCGAAATAATATTTTAATAGTATTCTTGGTGTTGATTATATGTGATATAGTCTGTGTGAAAATTCTGTGTGGTAATTATATCGACTGTGTGTCAAATTAAGAGAAATGACCTAACCGTATAAAGTGTAAAAGCTGTATGCTGATTTATAAGTGCTTAATTATTGTTGTCTTTATAAAGTGGAGGATTAATGTTGTAATTAGCTAAATATATATGTAGTGGACGGTATTAAATGTTGATGTGTGTTTATATATATGTTTATATATATATTAACTTTATAAGTTAAAGTTAATATTATATATATTATAAACTATAATAAAACAAAGGAAAAGGAGTATGGATTGTTCATCCATCTCCACCGAAAAACAAAGAAAAGAAAAGAAGGTTTAAAGCCTTGAACATTCAGCAAGCATTAAGTAAAATTTAAGGTATGTTTTGGTTTCGATTTTTGATAATTTCTACGTTTTCAAAATTGTTACTTCGTTCTCTAGCTAACCCATGTTGTAATTTTATGAATTGATGATGTTTTTGTGATGAGCTATTGATGAATGCTTGAGCTATGTGCTAGTTGATAGTGAAATATGAAACTTGGTGTTGGATTAACATAATTTGTATTGAAATTTTTTAGAGAAATTGAGTGTTTTGGACTTGATTGAGAAAATAAGAAATTGAAGGGTTAAAATGTAAAATAAATGAAATGTGTGAGCTTTTATTAGCATGGGAAGAATTCGGCTAAGCATATATGTTTTGAGATTTTATGTATTTGATTATTTTATGAATTAAGGACTAAAGTGTCAAAATGTGAAAATGTTAGGGCTATTTTGTTAAATGCCCTAATGATTGTGTGTAAGAGTATTAAAAATTTATATAATGAATGATCTAGCCTAAAAACTAACTATGACAATGATTGAGGCAAGCGCACCTATCGAACAATAGTATAGTCTAGTGGCAAGACTGGATTGTCGAACCCAAAGGAACCAAAAGTACTAATACTAACTCTCTTTTTATTATCTAGCCTAAGAATTAAGGGAATTGTTATCTAATCTAAAATTAACTAACTACTAAGCTAAAGATGCTAAGACACAGAGAAGGAATTGGGGAAAATACTTAAGGGGAAAATACTTGAGGGAAAAACCAATTGATTGAGACAATATCCAAGGAAGAATCTACCTAGACTTCACTTGTTATTTAACTCTAAACCAGACGATTTATTCACTTGACTTGATCCGTAGGATTCCCTAATTTATATTAATACATCTCTCGAGGCTACTAACGTCTAACCCTAGGTTGATTAATTGAAATCTCTTTCTAATTAAAACCCCTAGAATTGCATTAACTCGATCTATGAACTCCCATATTATGTTTGACCCTAATCCGACAGATTTTCAACATCCTATCTCTAGGGTTGCTATCAACTCCGCTTAACTATGCTAGATCTACTCTCAGACAGGGTCTATTCCTCCTCTGCCTAAGAGTATAAATGCTTGAATCAATATCCTAAAATATCAAAACAAGAATTAAGAAAACATAGTTAAGAACAAATCAATTATTTATCATACAACTCAAAAAACAATAACAAGATCTGTCTTAGGTTTCATCCCCCTTAGGTATTTGAGGGGTTTAGTTCATAATCATAAAAGAATATATCTCAGAAGAAAATATAAAACAAAACATAAGAAAAACCCTAAAACCCCGAAGGAATTGAAGGAGAGATCCTCAGTCTTGAGTATGATTCTGGCTTCTGGGATGGATCAACTGGCTTTCTTCGAGTGAATCCCACAATTCGGCCCCTCTGGCTTGGCTCTTTGGCCTAGCTGAACGCCCCCTAAAGGTTGGCCTCTACGGTGTTTATATAGACGTTTGGAATGTCTTTCTTTGCCTCTAAGTACCCTAATCTGAATGAAACTCTTCTTTGCTACTGCAGGGACACGCCCGTGTGCCATGCCTGTGTAATTCGAGTTATAGGCCGTGGTCGGTCCTGCTAAAGAGGCACGGCCGTGTGACTCAGAGTCCAGGCTGTGCGGATTTTGTACTTTGGCCCATTTTCTCTATTTTCGGACTGTTTCTCGTTCTTTTCATCCTTCGGTGCTCTCCTGAGTATAAAACATGAAAACAAAGAATTATGAGTACCTATTTTCATAATTAAAGGGATAAATCATCCAAAAGTATGCTAAATGTGAGATTAAAATATGTGTATATTATGGTTTATCAAATACCCCCACACTTAAGCTTTTTGTTGTCCTCAAGCAAAATTCTTAACTCATAATTAAAACGAACTTCTTCAATTCATAATATTCATCGATAATGTTTCATCATAATTCATAGATAATTTATACATGGATAATTTAACTCAAAGAGTCCTAAAGATTCAAACAATCAAAGTCATAGTTTTTGTAGTATGAAAATATAGGTGTTTCCCTTTACCTAAATAATCACCTTTAATTCAAAATCGACAAGAGTTGACATCCTTACTAAAGATTTACTCAAATCACTCAAAGTGTTTAAGGTTCAAAATTAAGCACTCAAAAAGTCAAACATGAAAAGTTAATCCCATAGGCTTGCATGAAAATTAAATCTCCACCACTATAATATGAGATGATACACAAATCAAAAGGTCTTTAAAGGGTTGTAACGGGGCTTAGGTTAAAGGTGTGGATAAAGGCTGAATTAGAAGGTTAAAATCGAGATTGAATTGACAATTCACCTAACTAGAAAAAAAATGAACTAATCCTAAATAATTATATTTGTCGAAACTATTTTTTAAAAGGTTTTATAAAAACAGGGGTCGACTTTAAAAACGAAAATGGGAGTCGCCACCAGTCCTTTTTTTACTTAGGTGTGATTGGATCACCTTATAAAATGTTTTATTTTAAAGCATTGATTTTGGTCCACGAAATAAAAGAAAAGAAAAAAAAACGGGTTCGGGAGTCGATTACGTATGAGGAAGGGTTAGCACCCTCATAACGCCCAAAAATTGGTACCTAATCGATAAAATCATGTCCCAATGTTGAAAATTTGAAAAATTTAAAATATGATCCTTTTATTAGAAAGAAAACCAAGACTTACCTATCTCAAAGAAATAAAATGTTATACCCAGTAAGTTAGGATATAACATCTCATGGCTTCGAAACTAGGCTTAGCTTTATTTATAAAATTCTTATTTCAAAACACAAAATATCATATCCAATAAGTTAGGGTATAATATTTTGAATTCCCGAGAATAAGTTTTGATTTGGAAATTTATAAATTTCAATTTTAAAATAAAAAGGGATACTTAATATTTTAAGTTCAACGACAAAAATTGAAACCCAGTGAGTTAGGGCACAATTCTTCTCGAAGTCCCCAAATATTAAATATCACCGTATTTTTTAAAAAAAAAACTATTTGAATAAAATGCATTGATTCAAAAGGGTTTTTTTATAAAAAAATAGTTTGAGTAAGATATTACATCATACATACTTAATAGCAATTCAACATAAATACACATTATATTAACAATACATAATTAAAGAATAATATAATATGAACAAATAAATAAAGAATTATGTTGTAACATCCTGAAATTGGGCCTAGTAGAATTGGGCCCAATAGGCCTTAAGAATGGGAACGTTTAAAATTTTTGAGATGCATGTAGCACTTATAATGTTATGGTAAGGTATTAATGGGCTTGTGCATTGTGTGTAATGTTATGTTTAATATGTTAATTTGAGGTTCAGTTGGGCCCAAAGAATTGGGTCAAAATTTCGGCAGCCAAGGTGAGCTAAGGGGGGGACGGCACAAGGCTATAATTTAGGGATTATTTTTGTTTAATTAATGAGGATAACAAGCTGATAAAATAAAGGGAGAGTTGGTGAAAATGTGGCCTCTTATGGATGAGTGTTTTGATAGGGATAATGGATAGAAGGATAGAGGAGAAAAGATAGGAGTTATCTTCCGAGTACTGAGTTGGCGAAATTCCATCTTCTCGAAGGGGTGTCAAAATTCCCTATAAATAGGGGGTACCTCTTCAATTCCGGCATTTTGAACCCCATTCTCTTCTCTCATCTTCTGTGCCAAAATTCTCGGTTCTTCTTGGTAATCTCTTTTCTTTTGATTTCTTCTTAAAGTCAAACCCCTAAGTATTCTTTTCATCCACTTTCTTTTCACTTTCCTTCTAAGCGAAACACTTCACTCAGTTTTTCTAAAAGCCGAAAATGCATCAGTTCATCTTTTTCGGGATTTTCATAAAAGCCGAAATCGCTAGATCTCATCTCCTGTGGTTGCCGAATCCTCTTTAATGGAGTATGCTTGTGCTGAAATCTAAAGGAAACAATAGGTAAGTGTTGATTTGGGGGTTTCAATGTTCTTTCGGCTTTTCAAAGTCCTTAGCCGAATGGCTATTAGAAACTAATCTCTTATTTCACACTTCTTTTCGGCATTCCGGGATTTGAAGAAGGAGGCCAATCGCATAGATCTCTAAGTTATAGAATCGTGTTACTTTTGGGATTTCAAGGTAAGAGGATTTGTTTATTTATATATATAATCGGGTAGAGTACTAACCATGGCTGAATATAGGAGAGGGCATATTTTCACAGTTTTTCGACTTTTAAGCAAAGTTATAGATTGAGGATAATAGATCCGGATATCATGGACATCGACTAAGAATATTGGATTTCATGATATTAGGTGTGTAATACTTCCCCACCATTTAGATATGTCTGTTAAATACCTATTTATAAGTATTATATGTTGTGATAAATGCCAAAATCCTAGCATAAAGATGGAAGCCCAAAGCGGATAAAAGCGAATCACCAGGTCAGTGAATATTCTGATTATATGTTATAAGTGTATTGATTTTTGTGATTGCATGGGGTGGGTTTGATGAAAGGAGGAAGTTATACGTTATATGTGTAGCGATTTTTACCGTGATCTGTTATATGTTGTAGCGCCTTTTGCCGTGATCTGTTATAAGGGCTTCGACCATGATATGTTGATGAGCAGCATGACTGCCATCTTGGCGTGTAGCAGTGTGGATTGATTGTAGAAATCCCCAATGGTGTGAACGGTTGGTATGGGGGCGTGTAGCGGATGGAAACCTAGGCAAATGGGTTGGGCCTTGCTTATTATTTGTTATATATGTACATGAATTTATTATTCTATTTTTATGGGTTAAGGCCCAAATCTAATGGTGCATGAAGGTTGCACACTGAGTCTCGCGACTCAACCAATTAATTAACATTTCAGGTAACACTTAGTGCATCGGACCGGGCTAGAGAGGAGCACAAGGTGGCCATGCAAAAGAATATGTGGATCAGGCAAAAAGACTCAAGTTAATTATTTTTATATTATGTTTTATTTAATAGATTTTAAACCTCGTTGTAATAAGGCCATGGGCCACTAGTTTATATCTTGTTTTATTATGGGATAAATTATTTTAGTTATTCAAACATTTATTTTAATTAAACTAAGGCATGTAATTAAGTTTGGGTTTTATTCATAAAGGCATATTTTATATAAATTACATTTGGGCTTTCTGACAACACGATTTGTTTTACAAAAATTTCCTTAGTGACATACCAGATCCGATCGTGGTGTTTGGGCCGGGTTTGGGGTGTTACATATGTTAAGCAATAATAAATGATTAAATAAACATAAAATATAAAATAAATAGCGATAATTATGATCTTTACAAAATAACAAAGTCAAATGAAAAGGGAATGATATATTTAAACATATAAATAAAAATAAAAGAATATGACGATTTTTAAAATGATTTAATATATATAAAACAATAAAAAATTAAAGTAAAAATAAGAATACTTATAACAAATACATAATTTAATAATTTAATACATATAATAAAAATAATTAGTAAATAGTATATAATAATTTAAATAAAAGCATATATATAAAAATTACATATGTAATAAATAATATAAATAAAATATGTAATATAATATAAATAGATTTAAAAAAATTTATGTAACACCCCAAATCCGGCCTATGAGCCCTGACCGGATCTGGTATGTCACGGAGTAAAAACGTTTTGAGATATTTTGATTAACTGGTGAAAATCTGAAAATATTTGTTAAGGTTATAAAACGGTGTCTATCAAAAACTCCGGTGGGATTGATTATAGAAACATGGTTGAGTTGAAACCCTTTTTCCTTTGAAAATATTTGGTTATTTAAATTTTTAGAAACATCAGAGTTATTGTTAACTTGGTAAATTTGGCTACCCGATGGTAACATCTTTGAAAACTCGTAAAAGTTACCTATTTTGAAAACATTACTTTTAACCGATTCATTTAACAGTTTATGAATTCATTAGTAATATAGCAGGAGTAAAGTGAAAACAACTACTTGAACATCCAAAATAATGACTGGCGGCCTTATTACAACCCAAACCAAAATTTAGTAAATAATAAACTTTAAGCATGCTAAATAAAATTTCAAATCCAAGGAACAAGCATGGCGCCTCGAGTCCTCTCGGCTCCATCTCCGCGATCTACTCATCTCAAAATGATATGGGAAGGGTGAGTCACCAAGACTCGGTGTATAAATCCCCAACCCTAAGTGCAAACTCATACACAAAATATTAGTAAGACATGCAAAACATGCAACCCAAAACTAGCCATCCATACTCCTTTAACTACCCCGTGTGGTCAAAACCACTGGTGGTCAAAACCACTGGTGACCGGAGTCACAAAGCAAGTGATGGGGCCAACCCATCGTGTGGTCAAAACCACTGATGACCATAGGTCACAATTATCAATATGTGGTCATGGCATAGCATCTTACCCATCATGTCATTCATATAACATATTTAAAGTCACAAGTGACTTACCCGGAATCCTTGCTCATGCCCACAAGGCAAATCACTATCACAATAGTTAACTGTAACATAATAAGCAATGCCAACTAATAAAGTGTGTAAGAGTTTTACACACCTGATTATTCGCGAGACTAGCAAATCCTGAACTATACCAGTGAAATCCCGTGAGGTTGTTTCCCCCTACAGTCGGCCAACACCCATACTTTTAGATTTAATAGCCATTCGGCTGTACTAATAATCCCGAAGGATTAATCACACTTGAAATATGGCCTTAGGCCGAACTTACTATTACTTACCAAAGCGAGTTTAAATCCTGGAAGCCTTTGTCAATTCGCCCCTAAAATCATAACACACAAGCGGTTACTACTTAAATACCATACATGGCCCATAGACGAATATAAACAACCATTTAGCTTGAAGAATCGAAGCCCGAAAGACTCCTTCAAAGCACCCTAGCGTCGGCTACACACAAAAGGTACAATATTAAGACCCTATACATATTCGGCCAACCTTACCAAGGCCTATTCTCAAGCTTCCAGCGCACCAAAGAGGAAGAGAAGAGAACCCGATTGTTAAAAGGAAAACTTACCTCTATTGTTTCCTTAAAGAGACTAAAAGTGAAAAGATTCCGGCTATGGCTCCCAAGTGTTGATGAAGATATTCGGCCAACACAAGATGAAAGATGAAGTTTGACTAGAAAAGTGGATAGGTTCGACCAAGTAGAACCAAAAGAAGAGAGGGGTTTGAAGAATTTTGGGCAATGAGGACTAGGAGAATTCGCCAAGAAACAAATTGAGAAGAAAAGAAAAACAAGTTAGATGAATTTGGCACCCCTTACTATACTCAAAACCGATTATGAAAGTCCCTAAGGAATCCTACATTCGACCATCTCTCTCCTTTTGTGATAATTTTATCTTTAAATAATCACCCATTTCAAATAATATTTATCTTCTATCCTATCTCTTAATCACCTCTTCAAATAAATAAAAAATAAAATAATAATCATTCAACTCTTCCAAATAGAATTTAAAAGCAAACACCAAGCTTATCCTCATCCATTTGAGAGTCCAGGTGCAGTCCACTAGCTCTCTCCCTTCACGCCAGCATGCAAAAATAAAACACCCATCTGCTGCCCACGCTATTCGAACATGAGACCTGCTGGAAACACCCCACACTACCAACCACTTTGCTGTTAGCTCCTTAGTGATATAAACTCCCTACAAATCCTTTTTAAGAGCTCCTTCCTTAGCTCCCCCTTGTCTTAACGCCAAAAGCAAAAATAACAACATACCTTTTGCTTCCAATGTGACTCGAACTTGAGTCCCCCCTTCCTGCTTGGGGCGGCATTCACCAAGGCCATAAGTGGCGGCCCCAAGCCACTTTACCACTTCATCTTTCATGTCCGTAATCCTTGCCATTTATTTTTAAGGCCTTCCTAGCCCAACTCCCCCTACATAACGCAAAAATAAAACTCCCAAGTGCAAATTTGGCAGCTCGAACCCTCCTTTGCCGCACCCTTCCTAGCTCCTTAGGTAGTGTCCCAAGCCATCCTATCACTTGTTTCCTTGTGTCATGCTTCGCACCAAATAATTTTTAAAGCCTCATCACTTACCTTTTTCTTCTCAAGTGCTAAAAAAAACTTTTGGTCCTAAGTCAGACCTAGCCCGGGGTTATGACTAGACCCTAGAATATGTCAAGCAATCATAGCATACATATTTCTTCAAGCACGCACATGGAAAAAAATAATTAAATTGCAAAAAACCCCTAATTCAGGATGTTACAGTTTTACCCCCTTAAAAATAATTTCAGCCTCGAAATTACCTGGATCAGAAGAGATGGGGGTATTACTGCCGCATACCATCCTCGGGTTCCCACGTGGCCTCCTCCGTACCATGGTTTTGCCATAGCACTTTTACCAAAGGTACTGACTTTCTACGCAGAACCTTGACGTCTCGATCCAGAATTTGTACCGGCTCCTCCTCGAAAGACAAGTCTGAGTTCACTTCAATTTTTGCAATCGGCACTACGTGTGATGGATCTGATCAATAGCGCTTAAGCATCGAAACATGGAAGACGTCATGAATCTAGCTCAATTCTACCAGTAACTCGAGCTGGTAAGCTACCGGTCCCACACGTTTCAACACTGTGTACGGCCCGATGAACCTGGGGCTTAGCTTGCCCTTTCGGCCAAACCTCAGCACCTTCTTCCAAGGTGATACCTTCAGGAAGACCTTATCACCCACTGCATATTCAACTCTCTACGCTTAAGATCTGCGTAGGATTTCTGCCTGTCCGACGCCTCCTTCAGACGAGCCCGTGTAATATCCTAGATTAGGGGTTATGCGTTCGTGCATAGTTCGAGTGATAGTAGGCTTGGAGTATGTTTGGATATGTTTTAAGGGTTCGGGAACTTTAAAATATAAGGGAATGCTTTGGAAAAATTTCTAGATTTAAGTGTAAAAAGGGGAAACTAGGTGAAAGAGGTCTTAAGAAAAGTTTTGGGGAGTTTAGGACACAAGGAACCATGTGGTAAAGTGGCATGAAGGCGCAAGGGTGCAAAGGGGGAAAGTTGCGTCAAAGGGGAGTGCCAAGTGGGAGGAGGTTCGAGCAATATGGGAAGCATTAGAGACTTTTTATTTTTGGCGTTGGGCTAAGGAGGCCTTAAGGAAAATTGTGAGAGTGTTTGGACATGAAAAAGGGCTTGGTAAAGTGGCTTAATGGTGCCACTTAAGGGCCTGGAAATGACGCCTGGACAAGGGCCTTGGTTCGAATCCCGTTGGCGACATGGGCGTGTTTTATTTTTGCAAGATTGGCGTTAAGGGAGAAGAAGGTCTTAAAAAGAATTGTTGGGAGTTTATGACACAAAGGAGCTAGCAGCAAAGTGGCTAGTAGCATGTGGTGTTTCCAGCAGGTCTCGTGTTTGAAACTCGGGGGCAGCAATGGGTGGCTTTTATTTTGCTTTTGCGCCGAGGTAAAAAGGGGAAGCTAGCCAAGGAAGTCTTAAGAAAATTTGTAAGGGACCTATAGCATAAGAACCTTCTTGTTAAAGTGGCTGCAAGGCGCCACTTAAAGCTTTGGAAATGACGCCACAAGTTGGGTGCGAGTCATGAGTTCGAGTCACGTGGGAAGCGAAATTTTTGAGGCTTTTATTTTTGGCTTTTGACGTCAACAGCAGGGTGAGTAGTGGGACGGCATATGAACTCTCAAATTATAAGGATAATGCTTGGTTTTATTTTTATTATTATTGGCTAAGAATAGGAGATAAGTTGTTGTTTATTTTATTTATTTTGAGTAGGTGATTAGGAGATAAAGATAATGCTTGCTTTATTTTTTTTAATTTGGCTAAAAAGTAGGTGTAACATCCTAAATTGGGGGTTGTTTGTAATTTAATTATTTTCCCATGTGTGTGCTTGAAGAAATGAATATTATGATTGCTAAGCATGTTTAGGGTCTAGAAATAACCCCGAGCTAGGCCTGACTTGGGACTAAAAATTTCTTTTTAAGTGTTTAAAAGAAGGGAGCTAGGTGAGATTGGGGTTAAATAAAATTTAGGGAGAAGCATGACACAAAGAATTAAGTGGCAGAGTGGCTTGCATGCGCCACTTAAGAGTTTGGAGGTGGCAATGGGCAGTTCTTGGGTTCGAATCTTGGGAGTTACAAGGGGGAAGTGTTTTTCTTTTGGGCTTTTTGGCGTTAAAGGAAAGGGGGCCAAGTTAGAAGGCTTTAAAAGATTTTTGTGGGTGAATTTAGGCATGAAAGTCAAGGTGGTAGAGTGGTATGGGGCGTTGGAAGGGGGCTGTGGCAGTGAGGTCCTGGGTTCGAACCAAAGAAGCTGCAGTTGGCATTTTATTTTTTTTCAAAGCTGGCGTGAATGGGAATGGGAGCTAATGGTCTGATTTTTGGACTCTTAACTTGATAAGGATGAGTTTAATTTTTGCACATTAATTTCGGTTGGAAGGGTATGTGTTAGTGGTTTATTTTCATTTAAATTGTTTGAAGAGTGGCTAGGAGATAAAGATAAAAGATAAATCTTGCTTTATTTTTGATAATTAAAAGCTGAAATTATCACAAAAGAGAGGGGTGATGGCCGGTTTTGGGACTCTTTAGGGCCATCCATATTCGGTTATGTGTTAAGCAAGGTTGTGCAGAAAATCATTCAGCAAGTTCTCTTTTGTTTTTTTTCATTTGGTTGCTGGCCGAATCTCCCTCATCTCCCATCTACTTCCTTTCTTCTTTTACAAAGCCGAAACCACCATTAATTCCCTACATCTCTTTCTTTTCTTTTTCTTTTCCTATTAGCCGAACCTACCCCTTCTTCTTCTTAAAATTCCAGCCCTTCCATCTTGTGTTGGCCGAATCCCCCTTAAAGAAAGGTGCTGTTCTTTTCTCCTTCTTAAAGGTAGCCGAACCCCCTCACAACACCAAGTGGTGCTGACTTGTGGTGTTTAAGGGCCGATATAATTATCAAGGTAAGGGGCGATACCCTCTTTTAGGTTCAAAGATTATGGCCGAATGGCCTATAACTCTTATTAATGTGATTAAACCGATTGTAGGGAAGCCATAGCCGATTGAAGGAAGCTTTTGGGATTTGTTTTCCTAAGATAGGGTGGTAAGTAATATTCGGCCATAGGCCTTGATTATGTATAAGTGTGCAAGTCAATTTTAACATGTGTTTTGGTAGGGATCTCGAAGACTCAAGTGACAAATTCGGGATTTTGGTAAGTGATGGTAAGGCTTATACATCATTCGGCCAAGGGCCATTTGTTAAAAAGTTTGTGTTTAAATGCCGAAACTAATATGTGCCATGGATTTAGGGGCTAATTAAGGCTTCGGGATTTGGTTGGAAACCAAATCGACAACCAAGGTGAGTGTTATTTCAAGTACAACATATCCTTCGAGATTTTTGGGTTGGCCGAATAGGCTAAGTCCTAACCCTATTGTTGGTAGATTATAGGGTCAAGGATCTAGCATCGTAGATCGGATCTTGGGATCTAGGAATTTCGGTAGTAATGTGTGTAAACTCTTTACACACTTTATTAGTAAACTTTGCTATATTTTTGCCTTGTTAATTATGGTAGTGATTTGCTTGTGGGCTTAAGCATGGATTAGGGTAAGTCCCCTATTACTTTGTCTATGAAATATGATTAAGTATGCCATCATATCTTTGTTAAATGCATGATATATGATAATTGATATGTAAGCATGATGATGGTGGGATTGATGAGAGGAGGGGATGATCTTATGGATGTCACCGGTGGTTTTGACCACAAGATAGGTTGGCCCCATCGATTTATTGTGACTTGGTCACCAAGTGGTTTTGACCACCTTGTTGTGAAATTGTGACTAAGTCCCAGTGGTTTGGTACCACCGATGGTTTTGACCACACTTGATAAATTGTGACCTATGGTCATCGATGGTTTTGACCACACGATGGGTTGGCCCCATCCTTTAATTTGTGACTTTAGTCACGATGGTTTTGACCACCAGTGGTTTTGACCACACCTGAGTAGTTAAGAGTACGGATGGTTAGTGGGGTTGCATATTTGCATGTTTAATTAATAATCTGTATGAGTTGTATTTTCCGGTGGGGATTTACACTTGAGTCTTGGTGGCTCACCCTTCCCATACTATTTTGCGGATGAGTAGATCGCGGAGATGGAGCCGGGAGGACTCGAGGCCCATGCTTGTTTCTCGATTTGGAACCTTATTTAATTCAGTTTTAGTTCATTATTTTCTAAGTCTTTTTATTTGGGTTGTAATAAGGCCGCTAATTACTATTTAAATGTTTATTTTATTGTTTTATTTTACTTATGTTATATTACAAATGGAATTTATTAATGATAAGTGAACCGGTTAAAAGTAACTTTTTCAAACTTAATAACTTCTACGGGTTTTTAAAGATGTTACCATCGGGTAACAAAATACACCAAGTCAACTATAACCTTGACGATTTTAAAATTTTACGTGATCAAACGTTTTCAAAAGGGGTTGTCAACACAACCATGTTTATAAAAATAATCTCAACTGAGTTTTATCAAACCCCGTTTTAATACCTTAGCCACATTTTAACGAGTTTCCGCCAGACACTCAACATGATCCAAAATATTTTACTCCGTGACATACCAGATCCAGTCAGGACTCATGGGCCGGGTTTGGGGTGTTACAGTAGGATAAGTGTAGATTTATTTTATTTAGTTTAAATAGGTAGATAGGGGATAATGGTTGTTTGGTTATTTTTTTTTAAATGAAGAGATAAAGGTTGAGTTATTTTAATGGGAAGATAAGAGATTAAATTGGGATTGATATGGGATGAGCAATGGCCAAATATAGGACTCCTTGGGGTAGCAAATTTCAGCTTGGAAGTGTGAAGGAGGTAGGTGTGCCGAATTTGTTAAATAGGGGTGACCATCTTTTGGCTATTCTTTTCTTCTTTTATTTTCTTTTATTTGAAAATTGTTCCTCTCTTTTCATTCTCCCTTTGTGCCGAAAACCATCAAGTGTTCAGCATATTTTCTTTTGGTCATTAGCCGAATTTAGGGAGGCTATCAAGGTGGGTTCTTTCATCTTTTCTTTACTACTTTTCTTTGCCAAAATGCTATACGCCATAAGTCTCTTTTTATTCTCTTCTCTTTTTGAAATCTATAAGCCGAAATTGTGAATACTTACCCTTTTGATAGCCAAATGTTCCATCTTCTTTTGGAAGCCATAGCCGAACCTTATAGCCCCATTCTCTATTCGTTTTCTTTCCACCATTAAAGTGCCAAAATACCAGTACCATTCTCAAGCACTGAATCTCTAAGGAGGGTCATCACCTACTCTTTCCTAGTCTTAATCGTTGGTAAGTATGCTCTCTTTAAGCAATTAGTTTGGGTTCTTTTCTATTAGTGTGCCGAAACCAGGTGAGGGAGGCCTTGATTTTTTAGAACATGGCCGAATGTTCATAGTGCCTTACCAATGTATCTTTTGTATATAGCCGACAAGAGGAGCATTAGAGGAGTTTTCGGGATTTGGAGCAATCAAGGTAAGCCTATGTAGTTTCGGCCAAGGGCCAATTGTTATGGATTATTGTTAATAGCCGATTCTAATATGTGACATATAGGGATCTCGACAATTCTATAAGACAAGTGCAGTTTTGGGATTCGAGTAAGCTTGGTAGGTGGTGAGTAATATTCGGCCATAGGCCATATTTAGTATTTAATGGATGACCGATTCTATCTATGGATGTTAGGGGTAAATCGGCAGAGATAACCAAAGCCTCCGGGATTTGGTAGGAGACCAAATCGGCATTATGGGAGGAGGAGAAACCCTGTTCATCGTGTTAGAATCAAATAGTTCGGGATTTCACTAAATAGTAAGGTGTGTGATTAACCCACCATTTTTCGAGTTTTTGCTATATTTGCATGTGTGAATTATGTGCTAACCAAAGGATGGCGATTATGTGGTGATTACCTAAAAGGGGTATATCGATAATCGAGTTAGTATTATCTGTTGATCTGAATGTGAAAGTGCCGATGTGAATGTGACTATGCCTATGGAAATATGATGGTCTGCCTTAATAACATGTGCATGCATTTATTATTATTATGCCACTATTACATGTTGCATGTGCATGGGTTGGGATATGAAAGAAGGTGCGGGTGTACTTGATGCGTGGTTTGATGTTAGCCTTGAGCTACATCGTGGATTGACGTTGACCGAGGTCACGTTGTGGATCAATGCGATTTAGTTGGCGTGGCTTGATGAGTAGCTCTATGCCTCATCGTGGTTGATATAGGCTATGTGCCATATCGTGGTTGATGAGTGACTATGTGTCCCATCATGGTTTTGGTGTTAGCTATGGCTACATCGTGGATTGGCGGCCGATCGAGGTCGCGTTGTGGATTATTGTGCTTAATTGCACGTGGGCGGCATTGATTGCCTTTGGGTGAAAAGGGAGGGTGATTTGTTAATCCCCGGTGTGTGGTAGGTTTGGATACGGGGTGTGTAGAGGATGGACCCTAGGTTTGGGTTGGGTACACTTTGCATGATTATATCGATATGTGAATTTAATGTGAAAGTGGGCCAAGCCCAATTGATACGTGGACTAATGTGGAAATGGGCCAAGCCCGGTATGTGAATGTGGATTTGAATAAGAAATGGGCTAAGCCCGATGTGGAAAGTATGTGGTTAATTACCACATTACGATAAGTGTTATGAATATGGGCCAAGCCGAATATAGTAAATTGTGAATATGATATCTTGTTATCGATATATGGGTTAATATGTGTTAACATTTGGGTGGAATTCGATGGTTTAATTACGACTGAGTGCTGTATGACTCACCCAATTTTTATTAACATCACGGTGATGCTTGGACCGGGTTTGGAGTGGATACGAGGTGTCCCATCTGAAGACATTTTATTTAATTAATTAAGTATTTATATTTTCGATATTTTGATTAAGTGTTTATTGTAATAAGGCCTATTAAAGTATTTAAGTAATTTTTTTAGTATCTTTATTGTTATGTTTTATTATGGATTGACAATTGAGATATCTTTCGCCAATGGTTTTATTTTCTTAAATCAGTATATAATAAAGTTTTTATTTGGATATTTTATCAAGCTTATATTATTTAAAATTTTAAATGGACATGGTTTTGAATAAGAACAAAATTTTCAAGTTCCACCACAAGCCGTGATATTTTCAAGCGTTTTTTAGCGGTGGCATTTCAAATTCGATTAGAACGAATGGGCGGGTTTGGGGTGTTCAGATTTTCTTTCATATCCCAACCCATGCACATGCAACATGTAATAGGGGCATAATAATAATAAATGCATGCACATGTTATTAAGGCAAACCATCATATTTCCATAGGCATAGTCACATTCACATCGGCACTTTCACATTCAGTATCAACAGATAATACTAACTCGATTATCGATATACCCTTTTAGGGTATTCACCACATAATCGCCCTTTGCCTTTGGTTAGCACATAATTCACACATGCAAATATAGCAAAAACCCGGAAAACGGTGGGTTAATCACACACCTTACTATTTAGCGAAATCCCAAACTATTTGATTCTAACACGATGAACGGGGTTTCTCCTCCTCCCTTAATGCCGATTTGGTCTCTTACCAAATCCTGGAGGCTTTGGTTATCTCTGTCGATTTACCCCTAACATCCATAGATAGAATCGATCATCCATTAAATACTAAATATGGCCTATGGCCGAGTATTACTCACCACCTACCAAGCTTACTCGAATCCCGAAACTACACTTGTCTTATGGAATTGTCGAGATCCCTATATGTCACATATTAGAATCAACTATTAACAATAATCCATAACAATTGGCCCTTGGCCAAAACTACATAGGCTTACCTTGATTGCTCCAAATCCCGAAAACTCCTCTAATGCTCCTCTTGTCGGCTATATACAAAAGATACATTGGTAAGGCACTATGAACATTCGGCCATGTTCTAAAAAAAATCAAGGCCTCCCTCACCTGGTTTCGGCACACTAATAGAAAAGAACCCAAACTAATTGCTTAAAGAAAGCATACTTACCAACGATTAAGACTAGGAAAGAGTAGCCGGTAGCCCCTCCTTAGAGATTCAGCGCTTGAGAATGGTACTGGTATTTCGGCACTTTAATGGTGGAAAGAAAATGAATAGAGAATGGGGCTATAAGGTTCGGCTATGGCTTCCAAAAGAAGATGGAACATTCGCTATCAAAAGGGTAAGTATTCACAATTTAACTTATAGATTTCAAAAGAGAAGAGAATAAAAAAGACTTATGGCGATAAGCGTTTTGGCAAAGAAAAGTAGTAAAGAAAAGATGAAAGAACCCACCTTGATAGCCTCCTAAATTCAAATAATGACCAAAAGAAAATATCTTTGAACACTTGATGGTTTTCGACACAAAGGAGAATGAAAAGAGAGGAACAATTTTCAAATAAAAGAAAATAAAAGAAGAAAAGAATAGCCAAAAGATGGTCACCCTTATTTAACAAATTCGGCACACCTACCTCCTTCACATTTCCAAGCCGAAATTTGCTACCCCAAGGAGTCCTATATTCGGCCATTGCTCATCCCATATCAATCCCAATTTAATCTCTTATCTTCCCATTAAAATAACTCAACCTTTATCTCTTCATTTAAAAAAAATAATCAAAAAACCATTATCCCCTATCTACCTATTTAAACTAAATAAAATAAATCTACACTTATCCTACTTTTTAGCCAAATTAAAAAAAATAAAGCAAGCCTTATCTTTATCTCCTAATAACCTACTCAAAATAAATAAAATAAACAACAACTTATCTCCTATTCTTAGCCAATAATAATAAAAATAAAACCAAGCATTATCCTTATCATTTGAGAGTCCATACGCCGTTCCACTACTCACCCTGCTGTTGACGTCAAAAACCAAAAATAAAAGCCTAAAAAATTTCGCTTCCCACGCGACTCGAACTCATGACTCGCACCCAACTTGTGGCGTCATTTCCAAAGCTTTAAGTGGCGCCTTGCAGCCACTTTAACAAGCAGGTTCTTATGCTATAGGTCCCTTACAAATTTTCTTAAGACTTCCTTGGCTAGCTTCCCCTTTTTACCTCGGTGCAAAAGCAAAATAAAAGCCACCCATTGCTGCCCCCGAGTTTCGAACACGAGACCTGCTGGAAACACCACATGCTACCAGCCACTTTGCTGCTAGCTCCTTTGCGTCATAAACTCCCAACAATTCTTTTTAAGACCTTCTCCCTTAACGCCAATCTTGTAAAAATAAAACACGCCCATGATGCCAACGAGATTCGAACCAAGGCCCTTGTTCAGGCGTCATTTCCAGGCCCTTAAGCGGCGCCATTAAGCCACTTTACCAAGCCCCTTTTCATGTCCAAACACTCTCACAATTTTCCTTAGGGCCTCCTTAGCCCAACGCCAAAAATAAAAAGTCTCCAATGCTTCCCATATTGCTCGAACCTCCTCCCCCTTGGCACTCCCCTTTGACGCAACTTTCCCCCTTGCACCCTTGCGCCTTCATACCACTTTACCACATGGTTCCTTGTGTCCTAAACTCCCTAAAACTTTTCTTAAGACCTCTTTCACCTAGTTTCCCCTTTTTACACTTAAATCCAAAAATTTTTCCAAAGCATTCCCTTATATTTTAAAGTTCTCGAAACCCTTAAAATATATCCAAACATACTCCAAGCCTACTATCACTCGAACTATGCACGAACGCATAACCCCTAATCTAGGATGTTACAGTTCTACCCTCCTTAAAAATAATTTCGTCCTCGAAATTACTTACTAACTAACGGCTGAACAATCCTACTCATCACACTACGCTTACGCTGCGCACTCTGATCTTAATAAAACTATCTTACCTTCTAGGCACAGTCTTAAATTTCACATCCAAAGTTTCATACACTTCACTAGCAATACAACAATGAACTATCTCTAAAGTAATAAATAATATTCCAAAAAAACAAGGAACTTACCCGCTATCACATCCTTGGTTTCTCACATTCGAACCTTCAGCTCCTCTACTGGGTGTTCCACAACCTTGGCCGGAACCATTTCCTCCATGGTTTGGACCACGAACCTTCGTTGCCTGAGGACAATTCTTAACCAAATGAGCCTTAGATCCACATCAAAAACATACCTTACTATTACCCCAACACTCTCCTGTGTGAGTTCTCCCACACTGAGCACATAGACGACTCGATTCTCGAAAGCGCGCAGTGCACGTCTGAAATTCTCGATCCTTGGTCTTTTTCGAACATCTCCAAACGATGCTGATGGTCTAAAACTTCTTTTATTCCCGTTCCTATTCTTTTCTCGATTTTCTCTTACAGTCCTCTTAACTTCTTCAGCTATCCGAGCTTGCCTCATCGTGGTTGATATAGGCTATGTGCCATATCGTGGTTGATGAGTGACTATGTGTCCCATCGTGGTTTTGGTGTTAGCTCTTTGCTACATCGTGGATTAGCACTTGATCGAGGTCGCGTTGTGGATTATTGTGCTTAATTGCACGTGGGCGGCATTGATTGCCTTTGGAGTCAAAAGGGAGGGTGATTTGTTAATCCTTTGTGTGTGGTAGAATTTGGATACGGGGTGTGTAGAGGATGGACCCTAGGTTTGGGTTGGGTACACTTTGCATAATTATATCGATATGTGAATTTAATGTGAAAGTGGGCCAAGCCCAATTGATCGTGGACTAATGTGGAAATGGGCCAAGCCCGGTATGTGAATGTGGATTTGAATAAGAAATGGGCTAAGCCAGTATGTGGAAAGTATGTGGTTAATTACCACATTACACGATAAGTGTTATGAATATGGGCCAAGCCGAATGTGGTAAATTGTGAATATGATATCTTGTTATCGATATATGGGTTAATATGTGTTAACATGTGGGTGGAATTGATGGTTTAATTACACACCGAGTGCATATGACTCACCTAATTTTTTAACATCACAGGTGATGCTTGGACGGGGTTTGGAGTGGATACGAGGTGGCCCATGTAGAAGACATTTTATTTAATAATTAAGTATTTATATTTTCAGTATTTTGATTAAGTGTTTATTGTAATAAGGCTCATTAAAGTATTTAAGTATTTTTTAGTATCTTTATTGTTATGTTTTATTATGGATTGATAATTGAGATATCTTTCGCCAATGGTTTTATTTTCTTAAATCTGTATATAATAAAGTTTTTATTTCGGATATTTTTATCAAGCTTATGTTATTTAAAATTTTTAAATGGACATGGTTTTTGAATAAGAACAAAAAATTTCAAGTTCCACCACAAGTCAGGATATTTTCAAACGTTTTTCGCAGTGGCATTTCAAATTCTGTGGTAACGTATGGGCCGGGTTTGGGGTGTTACAGCCTGAATTACCTTAACCTTATCTTCTGTCTTTGCCACTAACTCTGGCCCTGACATCCGACGTTCACCCAGCTCTGTCCAACACGTAGGAGTACGGCATTTTCAACCATACAGCGCCTCATACGATGCCATCTGAATACTCGCTGATAACTTTGTTGTTATAAGTGAATTACGCCAAAGGTAGGTACTCCTCCCAACTACCACGGAAATCCAAACACACGCCCTTAACATATCTTCCAACACTTGGATTACCTCTCGGATTGTCCATCGATTTGCGGATGAAAAGCCGTCTTTGAAATTCAACCGTGCCCAACGCCTGATGCAAGGCCTTCCAGAATCTCGACGTGAACTAGGGATCCCTATCTGAGATAATGGACACAGGTACTCCATGTAACTGCACTATCTCTGCTATATACAGCTTGGCTAAACTTTGAAGCGAGTAGTCAACCCTTACCGGTATGAAATGGGCCGACTTAGTTATCCGGTCTACTATCACCCATATCGAGTCTTTCTTCTTTGGGCGTGAGGAAGCCCACTTACGAAATCCATCGTAATCCCTCCCACTTCCATTGTGGGATCTTTACCAGCTGTAACAACCCTGATGGCAATTGATGCTCAGCCTTAACTTGCTGGCATGTCAGACACTTGCCCACTAACTTGATTACTTCCCGCTTAAGACTCGGCCACCAAAACTGCTCCCTTAAATCCCGATACATCTTGCTGCCTCCCGGATGCATAGCATACGGGCTGCTATGAGCTTCTTTAAGGATCCGCTGCCTCAAATCATCATCCTTAGGCATACATATTCTCCCCTGAAAATACAACACTCCATCACTACCCAAGCTAAACCCTTCGACCTCACCACTCTGTACTTGCAACCTCCGAGTACTCAAATCTTCGTCAGTCAACTGCCTCTCTTTAACCACATCGATCCAAGATGATTTTACCTGCACTTCTGCCAGAAGACTCCCATCCTCATAGAGACTTAGGTGAGCAAACATTGCTCGCAAATCTGCTACCACCTTATGACTCAATGCATTAGCGACTACGTTAGCCTTACCCGAATGGTATCCGATAGAGCAGTCGTAGTCCTTCAGCAACTCAATCCACCTCCGCTGCCTCAGATTTAAATCTCTTTGGGTCAAGAGGTACTTCAGGCTCTTGTGATCCATGTACACTACCGACTTCTCCCCATACAGATAGTGCCTCCAAATCTTCAAGGAAAAAACCACAGCAGACAATTCTAAATCATGCGTAGGATAATTACCTTCGTGAGGCCTCAACTGCCGTGACGCATACGCGACCACCTTCCCTTCTTGTATCAACACACACCCTAAACCAGTATGTGATGCATCACAATACACAGTGAATTCCTTTTCTGCCTCAGGCTAAATCAAGACTGGTGCCTCTGTTAAAATCTTCTTCAGCTTGTCGAAACTCTCTTGCTGCTTCTCAGACCACACAAACGGAACTCCTTTTCTCAGCAACTTAGTCAACGGTGCTGCGATTAAGGAGAAATTTTCCACAAATCTCAGGTAATATCTTGCCAACCCTAGAAAACTCTGAATTTTCGTAATCGACTTTGGTGGTTTCCACTCCAATCTCGCCTCAATCTTCTTTGGGATCCACCACGATTCCTCAATTTGAAACAACATGCCCTAGGAAAGTTACCTCCTTGCCGTAACTCATATTTGTTTGAATTTGGCGCACAAGCTGTTTCTCCCTTAGAACCTCTGAAACCACATGAAGATGTGCATCATGCTCCTCTTCTGACTTTGAGTACACCAAAATGTCGTCTATAAACACTACGACGAACCGATCTAGGTAGCATTGGAAAACCCGGTTCATCATGTCCATAAACGCGGCTGGTGCATTCGTCAAACCAAAAGGCATTACCAGAAACTCGTAGTGCCCATACCGAGTCTGAAATGCCGTCTTATGGATATCGATCTCCTTCACCTTAAGTCGATGGTACCACGACCTAAGGTCGATCTTAGAGAAAATCGATGCCCCCTTGAGTTGATCGAACAAGTCATCAATCTTGGGCAAAGGATACCTGTTCTTTATTGTCAGCTTGTTCAGCTGTCGATAGTCTATACACATTCTCATTGTTCCATCCTTCTTCTTGACAAAAAGCACTGGAGCTCCCCAAGGCGATACACTCGGTCGGATGGACCCTCTATCCAACAATTACTGGATCTGAGCCTTCAACTCTACTAATTCTTTCGGCGCCATCCGATACGGAGCTATAGATACTGGCACGGTTTTGGGTAACAAATCTATACCAAACTCAACCTCACGATCCGGAGGTAGACCTGAGAGTTCCTCTGGAAACACATCAACATATTCCCTTATAGTTCGGACATCCCTCACAGCTGCACCCTTAGCTTCCAAAGCACAAACATGCACTACATATGCTTCACAACCTTTCTTAACCATCTTTTTCGCCTTCAATGTAGAAACCAGATTAGATAGGTAATCTCTCCTTTTACCTATCATCACCACCTCTTCTCCTTCCATGGTCTTTAACACCATGCGCTTAGCTGCGCAATCCAGGCTGGCTTGATACTTTACTAGCCAATCCATCCCGAGGATCAGATCGAACTCTCGAAATGGTAGTTCCATCAAGTCAGCCAAGAACACGACCCCTTGGAGTTCTAGGGGTACATTCCTATAGAGTTTACTTACTTCTACAGAGTGACCTAGAGGGCTTAACACAGTCATCTTCCTAGAAGTAAGCTCAGAGTCTAAGTTCGGAGTTTTCACTACGCTACTAGCAACATATGAGTGAGTTGAGCCAATATCAATTAAGGTGCTATAGGGTACTCCAAAGATCAAAAACATACCGGTTATGACGTCCGGTGCATCACCCTCCTCTTGACGCCTCGCGGCATAGACCAAACCAGGTTGCCTAGCCTCAGTACCACCGGTACCTCCCCTCGGTGCCCCACGACCTCTGCCAGCACCATTACCTCCTCTTCCTACACCACGACCTCTCGGGGGCTGTTGGTTATCCCTCCTATTCAGTGCACATTCCTGACCCTCAGACCTTAGCCTAGCTACCTTTTTCGAACAATCCCTAACTCGATGTTCCATGGATCCACATTCGAAGCATCCCCGATTACCATTCCAACACTCCCCCGTGTGAGACTTCCCACACCGAGCACACCATGGTGGCTATTGAGGATTAGCAACAACAGCAGGCCTAGCAGCTTGATCTGACCCACCATACCTCATCCTCTTTTGCTGATTACCAGAAAACCTCGAAGATCCGGAGCTCCTCTTATTCCAACTCCTATCCTGATTCTGCCTAACAGACTGTCTTACCCCTTCAGCAACCTTAGCCTTCTCCAATAGAACAGCGAACTTCCGTTCCTGTTGTGGAGCTATCATCATCCTCAGCTCATCTCTCAGCCCATCCTTGAATCTAACACAGTGTTCATGCTCAGTACCCATAATACCACGAGCATACCTGCTCAATCAAAAAATTCAGCCTCATACTCTGCCACCGTCTTATTACCCTGAACCAGGTTCAAGAAAGCCTTCCGCTGCGTATCCACGTAGCTAGTTCCTATGTATTTCTTTTGGTAGGCGGCCTTAAAGAATTCCCATGTGAGGCCCTCCGCCATCGCTCCATCCCTTACGGTGAGCCACCACTGGTATGACTCATCCGTAGTAGAGAGATTATACCTTGACTTTTCCTCACCGAAAAATCCGGTCATCCATGATCCTCTCAGTTGATTCCAACCAATACTCCATCGTTCTGGGTGCCACACCTGATACACCCCGGAACACCTCAGCTCCATTGGCTCGAAGTCGCTTGGGTATAGATTTTTAAGCTCCCATACCTCTACCTGCTCCAGCCACCATCTCAAGAACTTGCAGCACAGCCTGCGATACTGCCTCACCCCCCGTCTGATCCTGCTGCTCAACACCAAAAGTTGGGGGTGGTGGTGGCGGTGGTATTTCATTATCAGACCCTTGACCCGACCTAATGGGTTCTGACATGGTCATTCTTCCTCTACCGCGTCCACGACGGCCGTGTCCTCTAGAACTCATTTCTAACGATTGCGCTTTAATCTGATTAAGAACTTTTATGGATTAGTACTTGTTTCACTGGTTATCCGCGAAGAAATTTTATGAAGAGAGCTTAATAGGGATTCTTTCGATCATTTAAAGTTTCAAGTTTTCTATCCTAATTCACAAAAAAGCACATCCATTCCATAGTATCTCCCATACACATTCACTCTTTGGACATTTCTGTCTGTTCCTATCCCAGGGGTATTTTCGTCATTTGTCCTACAGGGATATTTTCATAATTTTTCAAAATAAAGTTCCTTGGTGATTTTGTCAATAAGGGTATTTTGGTAATTCTGAAATTTTGGGGGTATTTCGGGGATTTTGAAATTTTGGGGCATTTCGATAATTTTGTAAGTTAGGGGCAATTTCGTAATTTTCCAAAATCATGACATTTTGATATTTTGCAAATTAAGGTTTTTGGACATTTTATAAAGTAATGAAAATTTTAATTAGAACTGTGGGTATTTTGGGAATTTCATAAACCAAGGGCATTTTTTATAATTTTACCACTAGGGGTATTTTTATAATTTTCATAAATCGAACATTTTTCGAAAAATTTTGTAAAATAGTTCTCACAAGTTAAAAGGGTAATTTTAAGAGTTTTAAAACTAGGGTTTTTACAACAATACGGCTAGTTCCCTTTCGGGTTTTAGTTATTGGGTTTAGCCTATGAATAAGTCCTCATGGTTAGGGTGAACTGAAGCTACGCACCAGGTAGGATTCCTGCGAAGAGGAGGTGAGTCACTAGGACTGCTTAAGTACTAGGCTCTTCCGGATCCAATCCTAGACATGCACACAAGGGTTACCACACCCTAACCCGGCGACTTAGTCATAGGTCTATTTAATTAGACATTTAAAGTCTTATGTGATTGTTGGGGTAAACTAGTCCTAGGGTTCAAATACTTATCATACTATCTACGTTCCATTTCTACCCCTCTACAGATAATAATTCACATAGTAGTTAGAAGTACTTACCTGGGCGGATTGGTGCCGGAGACTCGATGCCATGCTGTTCAAACTAAAAACCATTTTGATAATATTCCACAGAGGCCTACTAAAAACATTTTGGGCCCTGGGCCCCCACAGCTGAGTTTTGAACTGGGCTCTGATACCAAAACTGTAACACCCCAAACCCGACCCATGAGCCCTAATCGGATCTGGTATGTCATGGAGTAAAAACGTTTTGAGATATTTTGACTAACTGGTGAAAATCTGAAAATATTGTTAAGGTTATAAAACGGTGTCTATCAAAAACTCCGGTGGGATTGATTATAGAAACATGGTTGAGTTGAAACCCTTTTCCTTTGAAAATATTTGGTTATTTAAATTTTAGAAACATCGAGTTATTGTTAACTTGGTAAATTTGGCTACCGGTGGTAACATCTTTGAAAACTCGTAAAAGTTACCTATTTTAAAAACGTTACTTTTAACCGATTCATTTAACAGTTTATGAATTCATTAGTAATATAGCAGGAGTAAAGTGAAAACAACTACTTGAACATCCAAAGTAATGACTGGCGGCCTTATTACAACCCAAACCAAAATTTAGTAAATAATAAACTTTAACTGTGCTAAATAAAATTTCAAATCCAAGGAACAAGCATGGCCGCCTCGAGTCCTCTCCGGCTCCATCTCCGTGATCTACTCATCTGCAAAATGATATGGGAAGGGGTGAGTCACCAAGACTCAGTGTATAAATCCCCAACCCGGAAGTGCAAACTCATACACAAAATATTAGTAAGACATGCAAAACATGCAACCCAAAACTAGCCATCCATACTCCTTTAACTACCCCGTGTGGTCAAAACCACTGGTGGTCAAAACCACTGGTGACCGGAGTTACAAATCAAGTGATGGGGCCAACCCATCGTGTGGTCAAAACCACTGATGACCATAGGTCACAATTATCAATATGTGGTCATGGCATAGCATCTTACCCATCATGTCATTCATATAACATATTTAAAGTCACAAGCGACTTACCCGAAATCCATGCTCATGCCCACAAGGCAAATCACTATCACAATAGTTAACTGTAACATAATAAGCAATGCCAACTAATAAAGTGTGTAAGAGTTTTACACACCTGATTATTCGCGAGACTAGTAAATCCCGAACTATACTAGCGAAATCCCGTGAGGTTGTTTCCCCCTACAGTCGGCCAACACCCATACTTTTAGATCTAATAGCCATTCGGCTGTACTAATAATCTCGAAGGATTAATCGCACCTGAAATATGGACTTAGGCCGAACTTACTATTACTTAGCAAAGCGAGTTTAAATCCCGGAAGCCTTTGTCAATTCACCCCTAAAATCATAACACACAAGCGGTTACTACTTAAATACCATACATGGCCCATAGACGAATATAAACAACCACTTACCTTGAAGAATCGAAACCCGAAAGACTCCTTCAAAGCACCCTAGCATCCGCTACACACAAAAGGTACAATATTAAGACCCTATACATATTCGGCCAACCTTACCAAGGCCTATTCTCAAGCTTCCGGCACACCAAAGAGGAAGAGAAGAGAACCCGATTGTTAAAAGGAAAACTTACCTCTATTGTTTCCTTGAAGAGACTAAAAGTGAAAAGATTCCGGCTATGGCTCCCAAGTGTTGATGAAGATATTCGGCCAACACAAGATGAAAGATGAAGTTTGAGTAGAAAAGGGGATAGGTTCGGCCAAGTAGAACCAAAAGAAGAGAGGGGTTTGAAGAATTTTGGGCAATGAGGACTAGGGAGAATTCGGCCAAGAAACAAATTGAGAAGAAAAGAAAAACAAGTTAGATGAATTTCGGCACCCCCTTACTATACTCAAAACCGATTATGAAAGTCCCTAAGGAATCCTACATTCGGCCATCTCTCTCCCTTTTGTGATAATTTTTATCTTTTAATAATCACCCATTTAAAACAATATTTATCTTCTATCCTATCTCTTAATCACCTCTTCAAATAAATAAAAAAATAAAATAATAATCATTCAACTCTTCCAGCCGAATTTAAAAGCAAACACCAAGCTTATCCTCATCCATTTGAGAGTCCATGTGCAGTCCACTAGCTCTCTCCCTTCACGCCAGCATGCAAAAATAAAACACCCATCTGCTGCCCACGCTATTCGAATATGAGACCTGCTGGAAACACCCCACACTACCAGCCACTTTGCTGCTAGCTCCTTAGTGATATAAACTCCCTACAAATCCTTTTTAAGAGCTCCTTCCTTAGCTCCCCCTTGTCTTAACGCCAAAAGCAAACATAACAACATACCTTGTGCTTCCAACGTGACTCGAACTTGAGTCCCCCCATCCTGCTTGGGGCGGTATTCACCAAGGCCCTAAGTGGAGGCCCCAAGCCACTTTACCACTTCGTCTTTCATGTCCGTAATCCTTGCCATTTATTTTTAAGGCCTTCTTAGCCCAACTCCCCCTACATAACGCAAAAATAAAACTCCCAAGCGCAAATTCGATAGCTCGAACCCTCCTTTGCCGCACCCTTCCTAGCTCATTAGGTAGTGTCCCAAGCCACCCTATCACTGTTTCCTTGTGTCATGCTTACATGCGAAATAATTTTAAAACCTCATCACTTAGCTTTTCTTCTCAAGTGCTAAAAAAACTTTTGGCCCTAAGTCGAGACCTAGCCGAGGTTATGACTAGACCCTAGAATATGTCAAGCAATCATAGCATACATATTTCTTCAAGCACGCACATGGAAAAAAAAATAATTAAATTGCAAACAACCCCTAATTCAGGATGTTACAATTTAAAAATAATATATGATATAATATAATACTATATAATATACAAATTAAAAAAATTGTATAATATAACAACTAATATACAAATTATAAAATAATATATAATATAAATTATATTAAACCAAACAAAATAATATATAATAATAATTAAATATATATAAGGATAATATATATAAAATATATATATAAATTTTATACTATTAACAAAATTAACAAAATAATAAAAATAATATAGCATTTTAATACAATAAAATAATTCACTATAGTATTAGAATAATTTTAAAAATAAAATAAATAAAGAAAAGACGATTAAATATCAAATAAATATAAATATAAAAGGATTAAACCAAAACGAGTGTTAAACCAAAGGGACTAATATGGCAATTATTCCTCCTTTCCTGTAACACCCTGAATTAGGGGTTATTTGTAATTTAAATAAATTCCATGTGGGCTTCAAGAAATAAATAAATATGATTTTATTTGGCATGATTTAGGGTCTAGAAACAACCCCGATTTGGGTCGAATTTGGATTTTAAAAATATTTTTTTTAAGGGTCTAAAAGGAAGGAAGCTGGGGGATAGGGGTTAAATAAAATTTAGGAGGAACATGACACAAGAATGGGCTTAGTACAAGTGGCTTGGTGCGCCTAAGAGTTTGCTAGGGGTCTTGGGTTCGATTCATGAGAAGCGTGAGGAGAAATTTTTTGGGCGTTAAAGGAAGGGCCAGATAAGAAGGCTTAAAAGAAATTTTCGGGCAAGAGCGGACATGAAAGGCGCGGGGCGGAGGGTGGTGGCGCTACTTAAAGGAGCTTTGGCAAGGGACTCGGGTTGAGTCGTGAGGAATGCAAAAGGATTTTGTTTTGGGCTTTAGCTAAAAGGAAAAGGGCTCGAGTAAGGCTTTATATTTAAATGGCGGGGTAAATTGACATGAAAGTCAATTGGGAGAGTTGGTTGGGGCACTTAAAGGGTGGAGACTCTGCTGCTCCTACAGTTGGTCATGGTCGCAGAGTTCGAACCCCAAGCCCTGCACCTTGCGTTTTATTTTTCCATTTCCTTCAATACTGTAGGCGTTGGAGGGAGTTAGCGACATATAGGACTCCTAATTAGGCATATTTTATGTCATAATCAATGGAAGAGGGAATTTTAGTGTTTTATTTGCTATTAAATTGTTGAGGGATTAGGAGATTAAAGCTAGATTTATTTTGTGATAATTCAAGGCTGGAAATTATCACAAAATAAAGAGAATTTGGCCACATTGGGACTCCTTAGGGCTGTCCATAATTGTTTTTTTACAACAAAGAAGGGCCAAAAGTTCTTCAATTTTTCTCTTCTTTTTCTCACTTGTTGCTGCCGAATTTCCTCTGCCTATATTGCTAAAATTCCAGCTTCTTTTCTTCTTCTTTTACAAGTGAAATCCTCCTTAATCCCCTACTTCTTTTCTTTCTTCTTCTCCTTCCTCCATTAGCCAAACCCTACCACCTTGTTAAAAATTTCCTTAGACAAAGCGCCCAAAATTACTCAAAATTCCAGCATCTCTCTTATTTTCCTTAGCGAATCTACTCCCCCTATTTGGTGTAGCTTTGGCGAACATCAAAGCAAAGGTGCTCTTTTTCTTCAATCGGTTAAAGAGGGAAGCTTTAGAATTATTTTCCAAGGAGAGTTGGTAGCACATTCGCCAAGGGCCTTTTAATTAAAAGTCTATGATTAAATGCGAAACTAACGTGTGCCATGGATTTAGGGACTAAATTAGGCTTGAGATTTGTTAGAAATCAAATCCATTTAAGGTAAGTCCCTTTGATACTACTTGGTTTGGCCAAATAGGCCTAATGTCCCAAATTATGTTAATGGCTAATTATAGGTTAAGAGATCTAACGTTATAGATCGGCTTTTCGGGATCTAGGAGTTCGGTAGAAAAGGTGTGTAGAAACTCACTACACACTTTATTAATTACATGATTTAATTGTTTGCCTTTAATCTTTTGGTTGTGATTAGCTTGTGGCATAATCATGGTTTTGGGTAAGTCCCTCACTTGTGATTTTTGATATCGATTTGCATGCCATCACATGATGATTAAATGCTATGATATGATTTATGGAAATTTTTATTAAAGCATGTGATGGTGGGATTGATGAGAGGAGGGGGAAGATTTTATGGACTGTCGCCAGTGGTTTTGACCACAAGATGGGTTGGCCCCATCAGATTATTTGTGACCTATGGTCATCGGTGGTTTTGACCACAAGATGGGTTGGCCCCATCGATTATTTGTGACCTATGGTCATCAGTGGTTTTGACCACACCGATTGATAAATTGCGACTAAGTCCCAGTGGTTTGGTACCACCGATGGTTTTGACCACACTTTGATTATTTGTGACCTATGGTCATCGGTGGTTTTGACCACATGATGGGTTGGCCCCATCATTTGATTTGTGACTCTAAGTCATCGATGGTTTTGACCACGGTGGTTTTGACCACACGGGGTAGTCAAGGAGTATGGATGGTTAGGTTGGGTTGCATGTGCATGTTTATGTTTATTAATAAATTATGTATGAGTTATATTTTTCCGGGTGGGGGATTTACACACTGAGTCTTGGTGACTCACCCCTTCCCTTAACATTTTGCAGACGAGTAGAACGCGGAGATGGAGCCGGAGAGGACTCGAGGCGGCCATGCTTGTTGAAGGATTTAAATTCATTTTATTAAAGTTATTAATATTTATTTTCTAAGTTTTCATTTTGGGTTTGTAATAAGGCCAATAATTATGGTTGGATGTTTATTTTATTGCTTTATTTTACTCATGTTACATTACGAATGGAATTTTATAAAAATTAATTGGACCGGTTAAAAGTAACTTTTCAAACTTAATAAATTTTTACGGGTTTTTAAAAGATGTTACCATCGGGTAACAAAAATTCACCACGTCAATCATGATTTTGAAAATTCCTTAAATTTTAAATAATCAAACAATTTCAAAGGGTTGAACAACCCAACTATATTTATAAAAAGCCCAACTGAGCTTTCAAACACCGTTTTAATTCCTTAGCCAAATTTCATCAAATTTTCACCAGAAAATCAATGTCCTTCAAAATATTTTACTCGTGACATACCGATCCGGTTAGGACTCATGGGCGTGTTTGGGGTGTTACATTTTGGTATCGAGCCAGTTCAAAACTTCGGTTGTGGGGCCCAAGGCCCGAAGGTTTAGTTTTGTTAGCAGGCCTTATTATAATATTTTGAGAAACTATTTTTGGCTTGAACAGCATGGCACCGAGTCTCCGGCACCTATCCGCACAGGTAAGTACCTCTATCAATTTTCATGAATTCTTTTGATGTGGGGTAGAAGAGTAAAATGGGATCGTAGACTACTAGAGTAGAACTGTTGAACCTTAGGACTAGTATACCCCAACTATGCATAAGATTTAATAACTACCTAAACAACTCTGTGAGTTGTCACTAAGCAAAGGATGTGGCAATCGTTATACGCATGTCTAGGATTGGATTCGGTGGGGCACAGTATTTAAGCGATCCTCGTGACTCACCTCCTACTCACTTGAATCCTACCTGGTGCTTAGTAACGGTTCATCCTAGCTGAGACGACACACTCACGGGCTTAACTCGATAACTAAAACCCAAAAGGGACTAGCCGTTTTATTTTGAAATAATTAAAACCTTGTTTTTTTTAAAAAAAAAGAGAAAAAAAACAAAAAAAGACCAAAATATCCCTCAGTTGAAAAGTGACCAAAATACCCCTGGTTTAAAAATTACCAAAATACCCTCCGTATGAAAATTTTCAAATAGAAATTTTCAAAATATCTTTCTTTGTAAAATCACTTAGAACCCAAATTTTGAAAATTCATTTTGTGAAAATACCCTGGTTATGGAAAATTACTAAAATACCCTTAGGGGTAAAATTACGAAAATGCCCTTAAATTATGAAATTACCAAAATACCCACGATTTTAATCCAAAAATTTCATCACATGAAAAGTGCCCAAAAATCGTAAGATTCGAAAACGTTATGATTTTGTAAAATTACAAAATTACCCTAACCTACAAAATTACAGAATACCCCAACTTTCAAAATTTTGCAACATCACTATTTTGGAAAGTGCAATTATCAAAAGAGCCCTCAAAGTTTTACAACTTTTGAAATATCCCTGATTCATCAAATTTTACAATTCACCCTGATTTATGAAAAATTACCGAAATGCCCCTGAGTTTCAAAATCACCGAAAGACCCCCGAATTTCAAAATTTTTCAAAATACCCCAGGAAATTAAGAGTTTTAAAATAATTTTTGACAAAATCATCTGAAAATTTTCATTTTTGAAAAATTACGAAAAATACCCCTGTAGGACAAATTACGGAAATACCCCTGGGTAGTGGAAAAACAATCACCATGAAAACTACAACGTCTCTTTGAAATGAATGAATGGAAAATTGTGTGTATGTATGATTACGAAAGAACCACTCCTAAAACTTCTATCATAAAATTTCTTCGCGAATAATCTAGTGAAACGAGTACTAATGTATAAAATTCTTAAACAGATAAACGCAATCGTTAGAAATGAATTCTAAGGGACGTAGAGATTGTGCCTAGGAAGTAAGATAGTTTTATTAAGATCGGTCTGTGAGATAAGCGTGAATACGGTGAGCTATGATGTACGACTATTAGTTAGTAAGTAATTTCGAGGACGAAATTATTTTTAAGGGGTAGAAGCGTAACACCACAATTAGGGGTTATTTGTAATTTAAATAAATTCCATGTGGGCTTCAAGAAATAAATAAATATAATTTTATTTGGCATGATTTAGGGTCTAGAAACAACCTCGATTTGGGTCGAATTTGGATTTTAAAAATATTTTTTTTAAGGGTCTAAAAGGAAGGAAGCTGGGGGATAGGGGTTAAATAAAATTTAGGAGGAACATGACACAAGAATGGGCTTGGTACAAGTGGCTTGGTGCGCCTAAGATTTTGCTAGGGGTCTTGGGTTCGATTCGCAGAAGCAGCAAGGAGAAATTTTTTTTGGGCGTTAAAGGAAGGGCCCAGATAAGAAGGCTTAAAAGAAATTTTCGGGCAAGGAACGGACATGAAAGGCAGGAGGGCGGAGTGGATGAGGCGCTACTTAAAGGAGCTTTGGCAAGGGGACTCGGGTTCGAGTCGTGAGGAACGCAAAAGAGATTTTGTTTTTGGGCTTTAGCGCTAAAAGGGAAAAGGGCTCATGTAAGGCTTTATATTTAAATGACGGGGTAAATTGACATGAAAGTCAATTGGGAGAGTTGGTTAGGCGCTTAAAGGGTGGGGTGCTGCTTGCTCCTACTGTCGTCATGGTCATGAGTTCGAACCCCAAGCCACGCACCTTGCGTTTTATTTTTTTTCCTTTTCCTTCAATACAATGGCGTTGGAGGGAGTTAGCGACATATAGGACTCCTAATTAGGCATATTTTTATGTCATAATCACCGGAAGAGGGAATTTTAGTGTTTTATTTGCTATTAAATTGTTGAGGGATTAGGAGATTAAAGCTAGATTTATTTTGTGATAATTCAAGGCTGGAAATTATCACAAAATAAAGAGAATTTGGCCAACATTGGGACTCCTTAGGGCTGTCCATAATTGTTTTTTTATAGCAAAGAAGGGCCAAAAGTTCTTCAATTTTTCTTCTTTTTCTCACTTGTTCTTTGCTTAAATTTCCTCTGCCTATATTGCTAAAATTCCAGCTTCTTTTCTTCTTCTTTACAAGTGAAATCCTCCTTAATTCCCTACTTCTTTTCTTTCTTCTTCTCCTTCCTCCATTAGCCAAACCCTACCACCTTGTCGCCAAAATTTCCTTGAACAAAGCGCCCAAAATTACTCAAAATTCTAGCATCTCTCTTGTTTTCCTTAGCGAATCTACTCCCCCTATTTGGTGTAGCTTTGGTAAACATCAAAGCAAAGGGTGCTCTTTTTCTTCAATCGGTTAAAGAGGAAGCTTTAGAATTATTTTCCAAGGAGAGTTGGTAAGCACATTCACCAAGGGCCTTTCAATTAAAAAGTCTATGATTAAATGCCAAACTAACGTGTGCCATGGATTTAGGGACTAAATTAGGCTTGGATTTGTTAGGAAATCAAATCCGTTTAAGGTAAGTCCCTTTGATACTACTTGGTTTGGCGAATAGGCCTAATGTCCCTAATTATGTTAATGGCTAATTATAGGTTAAGAGATCTAACGTTATAAATCGGCTTTTCGGGATCTAGGAGTTCCGGTAGAAAAAGGTGTGTAGAAACTCACTACACACTTTATTAATTTACATGATTTAATTGTTTGCCTTTAATCTTTTGGTTGTGATTAGCTTGTGGCATAATCATGGTTTCCTGTAAGTCCCTCACTTGTGATTTTTGATATCGATTTGCATGCCATCACATGATGATTAAATGCTATGATATGATTTATGGAAATTTTATTAAAGCATGTGATGGTGGGATTGATGAGAGGAGGGAAGATTTTATGGATGTCGCGATGGTTTTGACCACAAGATGGGTTGGCCCATCAGATTATTTGTGACCATGGTCATCGGTGGTTTTGACCACAAGATGGGTTGGCCCCATCAGATTATTTGTGACCTATGGTCATCGGTGGTTTTGACCACACCGATTGATAAATTGCGACTAAGTCCCGGTGGTTTGGTACCACCATGGTTTTGACCACACTTTGATTATTTGTGACCTATGGTCATCGATGGTTTTGACCACACGATGGGTTGGCCCCATCATTTGATTTGTGACTCTAAGTCATCGATGGTTTTGACCACGGTGGTTTTGACCACACGGGGTAGTCAAGGAGTATGGATGGTTAGGTTGGGTTGCATGTGCATGTTTATTAATAAATTGTGTATGAGTTATATTTTTTTGGTTGGGGGATTTACACACTGAGTCTTGGTGACTCACCCCTTCCCTTAACATTTTGTAGATGAGTAGAACGCGGAGATGGAGCCGGAGAGGACTCGAGGCGGCCATGCTTGTTGAAGGATTTAAATTCATTTTATTAAAGTTATTAATATTTATTTTCTAAGTTTTCATTTTGGGTTTGTAATAAGGCCAATAATTATGGTTGGATGTTTATTTTATTGCTTTATTTTACTCATGTTACATTACTGAATGGAATTTTATAAAAATTAATTGAGCCAGTTAAAAGCAACTTTTCAAACTTAATAAATTTCTACGGGTTTTTAAAAGATGTTACCATCGGGTAACAAAATTCACCACATCAATCATGATTTTGAAAATTCCTTAAATTTTAAATAATCAAACAATTTCAAAGGTTGAACAACCCAACTATATTTATAAAAAGCCCAACCGAGCTTTCAAACACCGTTTTAATTCCTTAGCCAAATTTCATCAAATTTTCACCAGAAAATCAATGTCCTTCAAAATATTTTACTCTGTGACATACCAGATCCTGTTAGGACTCATGGGCCGGGTTTGGGGTGTTACATTTCCAAAATGGCACTGTTCTGCCAAAGTCTGTAGGTAATCGGCTACCTCTCGAATCTGAACTATTGCTTCACCTATGAGATAATCCCGATTTCTAACTTGATCTTGGGAATGGTGGAGCTCTTCCTTCCAGTGTCCTTCTCTTGCTTCAAAAAACTTGATCCGGAGTTCACAATTCTGCAACGCCAATTCTAATTTTTCAATCCTGCCATTCATTTCCTCAATCTTGTTCAAACTTGACTTCAACACGATTGCAGAATTACGGCTTCGATGGGGATAAAGAGACCGTCCCAGTTCAACCACTTTAGCTTTTAATCCACTTTTCTCCTTTTGGCTTTCTGCCAAGCTCCTTTCTAGGGCCTCGTTTCGCATCTGCATCTCTTGGAACTTCTTCTCCCAACGGTCGGCTTTGGCTTTTTCCTCTTGAACCTCTTGTTGCCACTATTGTGAGATCTTCCCAATCCAGCATTTTTCATCGATAGACGCAGGTTCTTATACTCTGTCTTTAGGCTGTCTAGGTCTTCCCTGACTCTTTTTTTCCCTTTTCTTAACTTATCAGCCTCCAGTTTCTGAACATCCACGTCTAACCTCAGATACATTTTCTCTTCCTCCAACTTCTCTATCCTCTTTCCAAGCTCTGAACTCATCTTTTCGAAATCTTGTTTTATAATCTCTAATTCTGATGGGACAACTTGCAAGCATTTTTCTCTTGTTCGGGCACTTTTTGGATTCAGCTCGGGGATGTTATCATTAATCCTTCTGATCCTCCATCTATTGTATTTTGAGGTCTTTATTGGGCCTGTGGATAATCTCTTCATTCTGCGAATCTGATTCCAAGCACCAAAAATCTCCTTAGCCCTCTTCTTATAATTTTCCCCTTTGTATGAGAACTCACACTGAGCCAGCCCATATGTTACAGGTACGAACTGTCTCGATCCATATTACCTTAGTACGAGCAAAGGAGCGTACCCAACAGCTCCCCAAATTCCAACTAAAAGAACCCAGTCAAAACTCCCACATCGATAAAGAATTTCATCTGGAATAATCCAAGGGGCTTTCTACTCAACATCTTCCTCTCGAAGGTTTTGAAGGAGAGCCATCCAGTTCTCCTCAGACGCGTCCTCTCTCCTCGGTGTTGCCACTATCTCTTTTAACGGAGAATAGTTCTCAGAGAAAACCCGATAAGAAACTTTCTCCATCTTCCAAAAATGACTGTGAAACCAAGATAATAGCAACTACACACATCCAATGAATCTACCTTTACCTGCTCTTCTACATGCGTTTAAAGATCTGAATGTCTCAACTAAAATTGCAGGTACAGGTGTGACTCCTTTGTCAAGCGGATCGAATAAATACATGATTGCTTCATCCACATGTCTTAGAGCTTTGGGGAAGATTACCAAACCATAGATGCATAAGGCAAAGATGTCAACCTTCTTCTTTGCTTCTGGATGGGCTAAGATTAGATCTAATCCAAGGAATGCATTTACCCTCACCTTTCTTCTGAATTCTAGCTGCAACCCACTGTTAGCTTATCCCCGTGATATTCATTAACCTCTTCACGAAAGTTGGGACGTTAGCAGCCCTAGAATAAGCTTTGTTGACTTGGACCCTTGGACAACGAAGCAAGGTTGTATATTCCTCCACTATGGGCACAAAATATGCTCTTTCAAAAGTGAAACAGCTATATGCATAGTTCCAAAACTGAGTCATAGCTCGGAACAGATGCTTATCTACTTTAATGTCAAGTAAATAGGGTAGATCTTCATAATTGTGATAAAACAACTGCTTAGCCTCATTATCCCATTGTGCCCATATCCCTTTCAACTCTCGAAACTCATTTTGCATAATACTAATACGAGTAAAATCCATAGTTCGAATCGTGCACGTCGCCTAAATTTGTTCCCTTTCTCTAATTGCGTTTGCTCTGACCATATGCGGACGACTACATTGTCCTCCACTTTATCAAGGATTTCGTTCTCCATAACCAGCTTTCTAACTTAGAAACTGACCGTGAATCTATACCTCTTTAAAATGAAATGATATGCACAAAAAATTAAAACACAACAAGTTAGTACCATGGAATAAAATATAAAGCAAGTAAAATAAACAAACATATATCTGGATAACCACTAAGGCTTGGTATAGTTTTACTTAGGGTGAGCCCTTAGGTTTTCTGTATGTGGTTCACCTCTAAAGTTGAGGTACCCGAACTAGCAGATTCCTCGATCCTCACCCATTATAGGCTCATACGGACTGAGTTTAGTTCAGGGGAATACATTTCCCTATGGCCATGCGGAAGTGAAAAATTCATGAAGACATAGGTACAGATGTATCCCGGAAGCAATTCACTAGCCCATGCGGAGGTGAAAACCTCACGAAGATATAGCTTCTCGCTCCCACTTAAGAGTACGACCACAACGGTCATGTAGTGCAATGCAGAGATGTATAGTAAAAATTAGAACCACATGCAATAAAAGGATCATGGTTTTTTTTAAATCAGAATTTTAAATTTGGACAAAAGGACATGAAATTATCGATTTTACGACTTGACTCTCTTATTGGTCCCTAGTCGCCAAGCTGTCGAAACCATTTTTTAAAAGGCTTTATAAAAACAAAGGTCGACTTTAAAAATGAAAATGGAAGTCGCCACCAATCCTTTTTTTACTTAGGTGTGACTGGATCACCTTATAAAACGTTTTATTTTAAAGCATTGATTTTGGTCCACGAAATACAAGAAAAGAAAAAAAATAGGTTCGAGAGTCAGTTACGTATGAGGAAGGGTTAGCACCCTCATAACGCCCAAAAATTGGTACCTAATCGATAAAATCATGTCCCAATGTTAAAATTTTGAAAAATTTAAAATATGATCCTTTTATTAGAAAGAAAATCAAGATTTACCTATCTCAAATAAATAAAATGTTATACTCAGTAAGTTAGGATATAACATCTCATGGCTTCGAAATTAGGCTTACCTTTATTTATAAAATTCTTAATTCGAAACACAAAATATCATATCCAATAAGTCAGGGTATAACGTTTTGAATTTCCGAGAATAAATTTTGATTTGGAAATTTATAAATTTCAATTTTAAAAGAAAAATGGATACTTAATATTTTAAGTTCAACGATAAAAATCGAAACCCAGTGAGTTAGGGCACAATTCTTCTCGAAGTCCCCAAATATTAAATATCACCGTATTTAAAAAAAACTATTTGAATAAAATGCATTGGTTCAAAAGGGTTTTTATAAAACAATAGTTTGAGTAAGATTTTACAACATACATACTTAATAGCAATTCAACGTAAATACACATTATATTAACAATACATAATTAAAGAATAATATAATATGAACAAATAAATAAAGAAATATGTTAAGCAATAATAAATGATTAAAGAAACATAAATAAATAAACATAGAATATAAAATAAATAGCGATAATTATGATCTTTACAAAACAACAAAGTCAAATGAAAATGGAATGATATATTTAAACATTTAAATAAAAATAAAAGAATATGGCGATTTTAAAATGATTTAATATATATATATAAACAATATAAAAATTAAAGTAAAAAAAAAGAATACTTATAACAAATACATAATTTAATAATTTAATACATATAATAAAAATAATTAGTAAATAGTATAATAATTTAAAAAAAGCATATATATAAAAATTACATATGTAATAAATAATATAAATAAAATATGTAATATAATTTAAATAGATTTAAAATAATTTAAAAATAATATATGATATAATATAATACTATATAATATACAAATTAAAAATTGTATAATATAATAATTAATATACAAATTATAAAATAATATATAATATAAATTATATTAAACCAAATAAAATAATATATAATAATAATTAAATATATATAAGGATAATACATATAAAATATATATAAATTTTATACTATTAACAAAATTAACAAAATAATAAAAATAATATAACATTTTAAAACGATAAAATAATTCAATATAGTATTAGAATAATTTTAAAAATAAAATAAAGAAAAATAAATAAAGAAAAGAGGATTAAATATTAAATAAATATAAATATAAAAAGATTAAACCAAAACGCGCGTTAAACCACAGGGACTAATATGGAAACTATGCCTCCTTTCCAAAACGGCGCCGTTCTGATTTTGACCTTTAAATAGTCCGAAAGACTAAATTGAAACACAAGAAGTAATTTCGGGCCCAATTGTAAAATAAAAAAATATAACAGGACATAATTATAAAATTAAAATAAAGCGGAAGGGCCTAAACAGAAATATCCCATTTATAAAAAACATGCGCAGATCCTCTCCGGGTTTTTGGGTTAATGCGCAGATTCTCAACCCTGAACGACATCATTTTGTGCTTATTAGATTAAGCAAAAATGACGTCGTTTCCTCATTACTATTTAAGTAAAAAAATCAGTTTAAAAAAATCATTTTAAAACTAGTTTTTTTTTTAAAAAAAACAGAAACCTTTTTAAAAAACGTTCTACCTTCATTGGTCCTCCGACCTCGAGTCTTCATCGCAGGCGCGGCACGCGCCATCGTGGTCTGCGACCAGAGAACCAAACCCCTCTGTTTTGAAGCCAAAATGCAGGTAGCTTTCTTATATTTTTCTTATTTTTAATATTCATACAAATAATATCATAAATCTAAAAAAAATGAAAATCACCTCGGCTAAAGAAAAAATCTCTGTATTCTGTTTTCAATGTATTTTTGTCTCTGTTTGTATTTCTCTAGATATGTGTCTGTATGTGTTTTACAGATTTATTTGGGGTTTTTATAACCCCAAAATAAAGAAATAAAAAAGGAAATACATATATTTTGCCATTTTTGTTGCTGCGTTTCCTTTTCTTGTGCAGGTAATCGACGAAGTACTCGATGATGGTGGGGGGCTGTCCATGCGTTGATGACAGTGTGGCTCGCGGGGATTGCGGCGTGACTGGGTGCGAGGCTTGCAGTGCAAAGGGACTGGGTGCGACGCTTGCGGCGCCTAGGGTTTCCCAGAAACCCTAGGTTCCCTGTTTCTGTTTAACATTTGGGCCCTTTTGGGCCTTTTTTGTTTTGGGTTTGAGGGGTTAGGGCTGTTGGGTCTATTTCGGGTAGGCTATTTTAGGTACTGGGTCAATGTGGTGTAATAGGGCTATGGGTAAATTTGGGCTTTGAGGATGGTTTTGTAACTGGATTATAAAAAAACATTGGTTTTTTATTTTTATTTATTTATTTAAGCCTAGGCAATAATGGGCTATTACAATATTAATTGAAAACTTGTAATACTAATAATACTAGCTTTTTCTTCAAGATGTGGAATTTAAACGTATAAGCTCACTTAATTATAGAACTAATACTGAATATACTTCAATTTTTTTAAGAACAAATCAAAATAAGTACATAATATAAGATGAATTACTAAAATAAAATAATTAGGCAACTGACAAAATCAAGTCTCGATAGAAGGGTAGTCAAGAGGAATGGTGATAACAAATACAAGATTGGTTTTAGATTAATATTAGTGGGTGAATCAATAAAAGAGTTGTTAGGATCAAAGGGGTTCACTAGGGGTTAATTGCGAGGGTAGGCTTTTAGTGGAGTAAGTAGGTTAAATGCTAAGTGCCTTTATCATCTCAGTATATCAAATCAAAGATGTGGTCTCGACTTGTATAATCAAAGCAAGTTCTAGAATAACAAATCAATGTTGACACACTCATAATCAATAAAGTGGGCACGAAAAGAATGTATGCTCTAAAAGGTTCAAAATCTCACAAAAATTATGGGTTTTTAATAACAACCTTGTAAATTTTAAACTTCAAGGTAATAATTATATTCAGGTAGACAACCTAACAAAATTTTAATTTTTGAAAATAGACTCATCATGCTTGATTTATCTTAAAGTTTAAATCATCACTGTACAATTATCAATGACTTAATCCAAAACATATCAATAAAAATCATAAATCAACAAGAATTTCATTCTAATTAGTGATATGAGAAAATTACTTAAGACAAGATATCATTTAGGGATTTGAGAATAATAAAATTCAGCCCCCCACACTTAAGATGTACATTGCCCTCAATGTACAAAGATAGATAACAACGAAATAAAAATAAAATCATAAGATAGGGAGAGAAATGAAACTTCTTGAATTTTGGATGGAGTTAATGAAAAGAAACCGGATAGGATTGGGCAGAGGTGACCGTGGGGTAGCGTCCCAAACCGGTTGAAATTGAATCCTTGAAGTGGCCATCCTAAGCTAAATCTAAATGGCATGAAGAATAAGAAGAAAATAATAAAGGAAGTAAAAATAAAATAAAAATAAGAATAAAAGTAAAAATGGAATATGAATATGCGTTTAAAAAAGGGGAAAGGGGACGAAGACTTTGGGGGGAGAAGTGAACAAAACAAGGGGATTTTAAATAGAGGAACGGCCCATGCCCTGGGTGTGTTATGTTACACGGCCAAATCGCACGGCCGTGTTAAACTTCATGCATTTCTCCCACACCCGTATAAAGGGTTCGCACACCCTTGTTGCTTAATCAGTGTCGCCCATGACTTATAAGCACGAGCGTGTCGCACGCCCGTGTTCTTTTAGTCAGTTTTGACCACGGCCGCATCACACGACCATGACGTTTTATCGCAGCCCGTGGCTTGGGGAAATTTTTTGTCCTGCTTTACACCATCTTTGCCATGCCCATGTACCTGTTAGTGGTATTCAAACAGCCACGGCCACGCCTGTGTGCAAGGCCATATGGTAGGGAAACCTGCGGTTTACTGAATGGGTTAGTTTGAAGTTAGATGCTAGAAATCGAATGTATAATGTTAGTGCTCGAGTTGCCTCCTGAGAAGCGCTCGTTTAAAGTCTTAAGCTAGACTTCCCTATTTTCATTTCTAAATGAAGGTTCATGGAGCCGAAGCTCCTGTCTCATATCCCTAAAATCTTCACCATTATAAATTTTTAGTCGTTGACCATTTACTTTACATGTGCCACGAGTTGGATGAGTTACCTCGATTGTGTCGTAGGGAAAAATAGTTTTGATCACGAATGGACTTGGCCATCTTGATTTCAGCTTTCCAGGAAACAATTTGAGCCTTGAATTGTATAGCAAGACTAAGTCTCCTACTTCAAATTGCTTTGATTACTTTAAATGAGCATCATGGCGTCGCTTTGTTGCCTTATTATATAGTCGTGAGTTCTCATAGGCATTAGCTCGCTATTCATCTAGCTCGTTCAACTACATCTTCCTCTTCTCACCTGTTCTTTGGCATTTATCACATGAAGCAACGTACTTGTTGGCATCTTTAAATAGAGTTGGCCAATAAAAACCTAATTCGAGTGTATTGTGTACTGTCTTAATCCCGCTGTAATGCCCTCCTGAAGGTCCTGAATGGCAATGTTCTAGGATTTTGCTTGCTTCTATTTTTGTAACACATCTCTGAATTACTTGATCTGCACATATACGAAAAAGAAAAGGATCCTCCCAAAAATAGTTTTTCGCATCAGCAAAAAATCAATTCTTTTGATGATGTGTTAACCTTTTTGGTAAGACGTTAGTAGCTAAGTAGTTTGCAATATCTGCAAACCAAGGTACCTCAGAGTCGGTTATAGAAAAGAGTTATTCTTCAGGAAACGAGCCGTTTATCTCACTCTCGTCGAGTTCTTTGATATGTGGGTTTTCAAGCCTAGAAAGATGATTTATTGCAAGATTTTCAACTCTTTTCTTATCCTGAATTTCCAAATCAAATTCCTGTAAGAGTAAAATCCATATTATAAGTCAAGGTTTTACATCAGATTTAGTTAAAAGATAGCGAAGAGTTGAATGGTTAGTGTAAACGACAACTTTAGATAGTATCAAGTATTGTCTAAATTTATCAAATGCAAAAACCATAGGTAGCAATTTTTTTTTTGTGGTGGTGTAATTTTCTTGTGCGGCTGTTAATGTTTTACTAGCGAAATAAATCGACTGAAAGTGTTGGTCTCTTCGTTGTCCCAAAATTGCACCTACTGCAAAATCATTCGCATCACATATTAGTTCAAAGGGTAAGTTCCAATCAGGTGCAATTATAATTGGGGCATTTATTAATTTATCTTTGAGGATATTAAATGTGTCTCAACATTCCTAATCAAAATTGAAAGGTACATCTTTTTCTAGTAATTTTGTTAAAGGTTTATCTATTTTAGAGAAATCTTTAACGAATCTTCTATAAAATCCAGCATGTCCTAAAAAGTTTCTAATAGCCTTAACTGAACTAGGAGGAGGTAATTTTTCTATGGTTTCAACCTTTGCTTTATCTACCACAATCCTTTTACTAGAAATGTTATGTCCAAACACAATCCCCTCTCGAAGCATAAAGTGACATTTTTCCCAATTTAACACAAGGTTCGTCTCCTTACATCTCATTAGAACTCGTTTTAAATTTTTAAGGCAAAGATGGAAAGAATTACCGAATACCAAAAGTTCGTCAAAAGATGGCCAGCATGCAGCACTGAAAAGTAGCAGGAGCATTACATAATCCAAAAGGCATTCTACGATAAGCAAACTTACCGTATAAACATGTAAATATTGTCTTTTCTTGATCCTTAAGGGCTATTGGAATTTGAAGTAGCCGGAAAGTCCGTCTAGGAAGCAGTAGTGCATATGCACAAAAAATCTTTCTAACATCTAATCAATAAAGGGCAAAGGGAGGTGATCTTTTCTGGTAGCATCGTTCAACTTTCTATAGTCAATACAGACTCTCCAGCCTGTGAATGTTCTTGTAGGAATCAATTCATTCTTTTTGTTGGCTACAACAGTCATGCCTCCTTTCTTTGGAACAACCTGCACAGGACTTACCCAAGTACTGTCAGAAATAGGATAAATTATTCTAGCATCTAGAAGTTTAATTACCTCAATTTTAATAACTTTTTTTACGTTGGGGTTCAATCGTCTTTGAGGTTGCACGCATGGTTTATACTCATCTTCCATTAAAATTTTGTGGGTGCAAAATGATGGGCTTATTCCTTTAATGTCAAAAATTTTCCAAGCTATGGCTCTTTTATGTTCCCTTAGTACCTGTAGCAACTCGTCTTTCTCTTTGGGTTTCAGTTCTGAAGAGATAATTATTGGTAGCGTAGAATTATCCCCGAGGAATGCATATTCTAAGTGTTTTGGCAACTGTTTTAATTCTATTTTGGGTGGCTTATCAATAGAGGGTTTTTGTTTTAGTTTGTCGTTGCTTTCAATGCCCTCTTCTTTTATTTGTCTAGAGGAAAATGTATTAGAATTCAACTCATCGATATCATCATCTACCCCCTCATCTTGGGTAAGATACAGTTCCATCGTGTCGTTATGTATGATTTCCTGTAAAAAAAATCTTGAATAAAATGATCAATGGCATCAATAAAAAAATAGGAATCATCTTGTTCTCTAGAATATCGCATAGCATCGTAAATTTGAAAAATAATTTCCTTGTCGCCTACCCTTAGTGCAAGTTTACCATCACCTACATCAATAACAGCCCTAAAAGTAGCTAAAAAGGGGCGTCCCAAAATTAAAGGCACCTCAACGTCCTCATCCGTGTCAAGCATAACAAAATCAACAGGGAATATAAATTTATCAACTTTTACCAGAATATCTTTGATAATTCCCCTAGGATATTTAACAGATCTGTCAGCTAACTGAATACTCATTCTAGTGGGTTTAGGTTCCCCGAGACCAAGTTGCTTAAACATTTTATAAGGTATTAAATTGATACTGGCACCTAGATTAGCTAGTGCTTTCTCTATGTTTAAACTACCAATTAAATAGGGAATAGTGAAACTTCCTGGATCTTTCAATTTGGTTGGTAGCTTGTTTTGGAGGATGGCTAAACATTCTTCATTAAGTTCCATTATTGATATCTCTTCAAACTTCCTTTTATTTGTTAAGAGCTCTTTTAAAAATTTTGCGTATGTCGGCATCTGTGAAATAGTTTCAACAAAAGGTAACTTGATATGTAATTGTTTAAAAGGTTTAAGAAATTTATCATATTGTGTGTCTAAGCGGTCTTTCTTCAATTTTGTTGGATATGGGATCGGTGGTTTGATTTCTTCAGGTACTGAAATTGCATTCTCGTTTGCTTCCTCAACATTTGCCTTATCAATTTCGTGTGGTATCTTCTTCTTTGTTTCAACCAACTCATTTCCTCTCCTTAGTGTAACTGCCTTCACATGCTCTTTTTCACTAGGTAAACTTTCTGGTCGCCTTTCAGAAACTAACTTAGTTAGTTGTCCAATTTGATCCTTAAGCCCTTGAATTGATGTTTGCTGATTATTCAATATCATTTCAGTATTTTGGAAACGGGTTTCTAACACCTCTATGAATTTTTTTAGCATCTCTTCAAGGTTTGGCTTCTTTTCTTGTGGGTAGGGTTGTTGTCTTTGATTGGGATGGTATTTTCAACTCGGATTGTAAGTACTACTATAAGGGTTATTTTGAGGTCTAAAATTGTTACTCATATATTGAACTTGCTCGTTTTTAGCGCTCGGGTTCAAATGCGAATATTCTATATTGTTTATCCATCCTTCATTCGTATTATACTGCATAACTAAATGTACCTGCAAAGAACCATATAAACCATCAATCTTTTTATTTAACAGTTCTACCTGATTTGATAGCATGGTTACTGCGTCGAGGTTGAAAGCACTGGCGACTTTCGTTGACTTTATTCTCATAACTTGCCACTGATAGTTATTCAGTGACATCTCTTCAATGAATTCATAGGCCGCCTTAGGTGTTTTGTTATTCAAGGTCCCGCTGGCAACTGAATCAATCAACTACTTGGTTGAGGGGTTCACACCATTGTAAAAAGTTTGGACCTGTAGCCACAAGAGTAATCCATGGTGTGGGCACCTTCTTAATAGATCTTTGTACCTTCTCAATCACTGAATTTGAATGTGTATAGACCAAAAGAGGAGAGGTTAGGATCGAGATCGAGGCAAGTTGGAATATAATACGTGTACTTTGCTATGTTTAAATGTTGTGAAACGAATAGTTATGATATTATTGAATTATAAATGTTATGTGAGAAATGGATCTATGTGGCACTAAGTGTGCGTATTTGGAAATGTAACCGAGAAGATTAGCACTGTCTGTGCAAAATAATAGAAGCTTCGACTTTTTGATTGGCACTGTGTGTGCGATACCGAATTGAGTTTGGTTTTGTATTAATGTACTAAGTGTGCGATGTCATTTAAGCTTCGGCTATGAGTTGAGGCACTAAGTGTGTGATTATAATTAATGAATAGCACTGTGTGTGCGAAATAATAGAAGCTACGTCTTTAATGAATAGCACTGTGTGTGTGAAACGATAGAAGTTTTGGCTTATCGAATTGGCACTGTGTGCGTGATACTGATAAGAGTTCAGTTTAACATATTGGCACTAAGTGTGCGATGACAATTATGTTTCAATTATGAAATTGGTACTAAGTGTGCGAATTTATCAAAGGAATAACAAAGGTTGAACGAGAGGTAATATCAAGAAATTGAGTAGCATGAATGGTGAGTAACTAAGTGTTGATCAAGGTACATTTGAACCTATGTGGTTGATGATAGATTTAAGAGTTGAATGAATAGACAATTGAGTATGTGGTTGAGATTGATAATGAGCTTAGTTGTGTCTTTATCTATGTGATGGTTGGATAGTATGGTTAGTGAGTAACTAAGTGTTGGCAAAGGTATGTATGATACCTATGTGGTTGGTGAAATTGAAAGTAGATGAATGGAATGCTATGTGAGTATTGGATATTGTTGAAATTGTGTATCATTGGTAAATTATCTATGCGATGGTTCAATTTGTACATTGATTGATTCAATGAGTTAATTGTATTGTATTTCAAACTTACTAAGCTTTGTAAGCTTACTGTGTGATTTGTTTCTCTGTTTTACATGTCAGTAAAGCTAGCTCAGATCTAGGGATCGTCAACATTTCGATCACACTATCGACAATCTGCCTTGGTACCTTTGAAGATGTGTATATTTGAATATGGCATGTATAGGCTAGTTGTTTTGAAACATGTTCGAGATGTGTGAACAGCCATGTGATATGGCTAGATAAATGTTGGTAATATACATGAATGATTATGGTATATGAAGTATGATTTGGTATGACTTGATGGCAATGAAATAATTATATGAATAGTAAGCTTAGTAATGGATTGATACTATAGGGATATAGTGAAAATATGGATGAATCATGCTTGGCAATGTATGTGATTTAGTTGAGCAAAATGTTTATAAGTTGACATGATTAGAAATGAGATGATTTGATGATCACTTGACATGAAATTGGTTGTCAAATTATGTGTAGAATTATGCTCAAATGTGCTTGTAGGTTTGACCCTTGTGTGGGTGGCAAATTGGCCTTGCAAATGGCCTCTTTTGCCTACACGGTTATGGTACACGGCCGTGCCTAATGACCGTGGGGTAAAGTCAGTAGCTAGCTTAAGAGCACACGGCCATGGTACATGGGCGTGCTTAGTAGCCGTGTGAATAAGTCAGTTTATGGCCTAAGAGCACACGGGTGTGCCTAGTGGCCATGTGGAGAAGTCAGAATACTTGTTCTCTTTTGGCACGGCCTAGACACATGGGGGTGTCTGGTAATCGTGGGAGGCACACGGTCTGGTTGCACGAGAGTGTGACCTCAACAGTGTTGTATAATGCTTGAAATTTTGAAAACTTTTGTAAGTGTTCTTGTAACATCCCAAACCCGGCGCATACATCATGACCGAATCTGGTATGCTACGGGTTGAATGTTGAAAACTTTGCTTTGAAGGGTTTTGAAAATCTCAGTTTATTTTCACCGACTAATCATTAATTGCGACATTTTTGAAGAAACTTTAACATTTGCATTGAACATTGTAATATCCGGGAATTAGGGCTTATGCATAATTGCTAAATTGTATGAAGTAGCATGCCTATGTGTGTTTGAATATGTTATATGAATTTTTGAGAACTTCAAAGTGTAGGTAAATGCCTTAGAAAATATTGGATTTTAAGTATTAAAGGGGGAGCTAAGCTTGTTAGGCCTTAAGAAAATATGTAGAGGGAATTGAACTTAAGAATGGGCTTGTTAAAGTGGCAAGGAGGCGCCACTTAAAGCCCTAGGAAGTGACGCCACAGAAAGTGCAAGGAGGGCTTAGGTTCGAGTTGCAAGGAGAGCACTTTTGGAGTTTTATTTTGCAGCAAGGAGGGGAGGTAGTGGACGGCATGTGGACTCTAGAAGGAGGAGGTATAGATTGGGTTAGAGAGTTGAGGATTCAGCTAAGGAGGAGGGGATCAAGGGATAAAGGAGAGAGGGAGGAGAGTTGGCTGGCCTAGGGACTCCCTTGGTGTTATTTTCGGCCAAAAGGAGGAAAGGAGGCTATTTTTTCTTTCTTTTCTTTTCAAGAGTGCCTTTGCCGAAATTCTTCTCTTCTCCTATTCTTCTTTTTCTTTCCTTCTACCCCAAATCCATACCTATTCCCTAATAGCCGAATCTCAAGGTGCCCTCATTCTCTCTTCTTTGTCCCAAGTCTTAAAAGCCGGATAATCAAAGTAACCCCTAGCTGATTAGTCATTAAACCCCAAAACTGAATCCTTTGTTTTGGTGGCCATAACCGATTGCCCCTCTACCCTGTAAAGTCGATTTGATCACTATCTAGTCTACATAGCCAATATCTCGGTGGTGTCAGCGGTGAGTGCGATCGATTTCAATATTAAAGGTAAGAACAAATGTTATTCTATTTGCAATCCTTTCTTTCTTTTAGCCGAAAAATCTAGAAACTAATCCCATTAATATTCTTTGGCCAAAACTATGAAGGATCTTTCAGGATTTCTATTGTAACCGACTTCTAGGGGAGACCATTCGGGATTTGGTTGACTAAGGTAAGCAAAGTGTAATACTAGGCCGCAGGCCATTTATGATGTTCATAAAGTGTTAGAATCGGATCTAACATAAGGCTTGTAGGTATCTCGACATCTCCATAAGACAAGTGACGATTTCGGGATTTAGACCCACAAGGTAAGGGACTATGAACATTCGGCCAAGGCCATATTTAGTGATTAATGTTGGCCGAATTCTGACTTTGATTTTTAGGGAAGTGTACACTCTATTTCGGTAGATTTTCGGGATTCAGAAAACACGTTAGTAACCAGGTGTGTAGCCCCACACTAACTCTTGATTGATTTATGGTATTGTTGTATTATATGTGTTATAAGAATTTGAAAAATGTGGCTAAAGGTACCATTCAATGGTACAACATATTCATGCACGTTATTCTCTAAAGATCGCTAGTAGTATTATAAACTATGAGCGTGACATATATGAGAATTGGTTACGATTATGAATAAGGCATGTGGCATGAGATTTGCATGATTTGTATGACTCATGGGGCATATGGGTGATTATGAAAAGGGGAAGTGATCTGGTGGTTTTTACCACAATATCTGGTGACTCATGTCACATAATCTGAATGTGGTGACTTATGTCACAAAATGTTATCTGGTGGCTATGCCACAATTTATAAGGGCGATGTGCAAGTCATTTATGCGACGCCTTCGATGGTGTGTAGCGGATGGAGGGTCAATTTAGTAATCCCCACGGTGTGATGACAGGTATGGGTGATGTGTAGAGGATGGTTATCTAGGTTTGGGTTCGGGATTGCATCATTGTTTTTATATGTTTTATATGTATGATTTGACATGCCTAAATTGATTGAGAGTTTGTGTTGATTGTTACACATTGAGTCTGTTGACTCACTCCGTTGTGGGATATCTTTTCAGGTGACACTCAGTAATGGACCGGGTCGGCAGGAGCTTAGTGGTGGCCATGCTCAGCTCAGAGTTATTTTATTTTATTGGTTTTTATCATTTAAGTTTTAGATTTATTTTGGGTTTTGCTATGATGTAATATGGCCATTCTTATGAACTGTTTTAAGTATGCATTTTATTCGGTTTATTATGATACGATTATTGTTAAATCAAGATTAAATAGTTTTCATTAAAATAAATCTTAAATGTTTTTGACACCTAAGCACAAACGTCTTTTTTTCCAAATTACTGTTAAACTCTAAAAACTCGGCAATACTTTTTACTTATTGATTTCAAGTACAAATAAAAATACTGTTTTAATAAAATCGAGACTGCAAAGATAACCCCGTTTCAATTTGTACTCAACACAAATCAAATTATCTTCCAAACCACCTAGATTTTCCAAAGTAACAAATAAGTTTTGAATTGTTTTACTCAAGGAGCATGCCAGATCCGGTCAAGACTTGTGGGTCAGGTTTGGGGTGTTTCAGTTTGATATCAGAGCCCAGTTCAAAACTCGGCCTTGAGGGCTTTTTGGGCCCAAAACATTCCTTTCTTTTGAAATTAGATTTTACTACAGAATGAGCAGGTTTTCTGGCATGGCACCTGAGTCTCCGGCCCGAAGTCCACCAGGTAAGTACTCCTAACTCTTTTGTGATTTATATGTGGAACTTATAGGGACGTAGATTAGTAAATTACGAATTAAACCCTAGGGTTAGCCTACTTCAACACCAAGATACATAAAACTTAAAGTCTAACCAAACAAACCTGTGTCTGGGTCACCGAGTTAAAGGTGTGGCAACCGTTGTGCGCATGTCTAGGATTGGATTCAGGGGGAGCTTGGTATTTAAGCAGTCCTAGTGACTCACCTCCTCTCCGCTCGAATCCTACCTGGTGCGTAGTGACGGTTCACCTTAGCCAAGAGGACTCAAACACATGCTAAACCCAATAATTAAAACCCAAAAGGGACCGTCACCTTGTTTTGTGAAACTCAAAATTCAAACCATGATTATAAAATTCCAAAGTACCCTTGATTTAAAAAAAAATGATCAGAATACCCTTGATTTGCAAATTGACCAAATTACCCTTAACTTGTACAAATGACCAAAATACCCTCAGAATGGAAAGTTACTGAAATACCCTCAAATTAAAAAAATTCAAAATACCTTTATTTTGTTAAATCACCTGGAACCAACTTTTGCAAAAAATACCAAAATGCCCCTGGCTTGTATAATTACAAAAATACCCCTAGTGTACAAAATTACCATTTTACCCTTAAAATTTTCTTACCAAGTATTTTAATTTCGGAGAAATACCAAAAAAAATCTACTTTGTGAAATTTTCAAATACCCTAATTTAGAAAATTACCAAAATACCCCTATAGGATAAAATTACGGAAATACCACTGGGTAGTGGAAGACAACAAACAATGACAACTACAATTTTTCTGTAATGAGCGCAAGTTCATGAATGTGATTGAATGAATGAATTGAGGCTGTATGTGTATGGAATCGAAAGAACTACTCCTAGAACTATTAAACATAAGAGCATTCACGATAAATCGGTGGAACAAAACTAATCTATAAAATTCTCTAATCGGATAAACGCAACTCGGAAGGATGAGTTCTAGAGGGCGTGGTCGTAATGTGCGTGGCCGTGGTAGAGGTCGAATGACCGTGTCGGAACCCATTAGGTCTGGTCAAGGGTTCGAAAATGAAATGCCACCACCACCACTCTTTGGTATGGAATATCGAGGATCGACGGGGATGATCACGATATCACAGCGATCTTTGCGAGTTACGGAAAGGGTGGTCAAGCGAGATGGAGGCATGGGAGCTCAAAAGTCGGTACCTGAGCGACTCCGAGCTAATGGAGCTGAGTTTTTCTGTGGAGTATCTGGTGTGGCACCCAATACGGCTGAGCATTGGTTAGAGGCGACGGAGCAAATTATGGACGATTTAGACCTGACTGTCGAGGAGAAACTAAAAGGGGTAGTGTCCCTACTCCGTGATGAGTCATACCAATGGTGGCTCATAGTTCGGGATGGTACTGCTGCTGATGATCTTACTTGGGAGTATTTTAAGATGGCATATCAGAAGAAGTACATTGGAACTAGTTATGTTGATGCGCAGAGGAAGGCGTTTTGAGGCTAGTTTAGGAAAATAAGTCCGTAGTGAAATACAAGGCAAAATTTCTAAGGTTGAGCCGATATACTCGAGGTATTATGTCAACGGAGTATGAACGGTGTGTCCAGTTTGAGGACGGACTGAGGGATGACCTGAGGTTGTTGATAGCTCCACAGCAGGAGCAAGAATTTACCATGCTGGTGGAGAAGGCTAAGGTAGCCGAAGGGATTAAGGACTCGGTGAGACAGAAAATGGACCGGGATAGGCAAAAGAGAGGCTTTGGATCATCAGGGTCATCAGGGAATGTGTAAAAGAGGCCTAGAAGTGATGGGCCACGTGGACAGCAGGCTGCTACGGGAGGACAGTACCGTACTTACGGCTAGTGTGGAAAGATGCACTTGAGGGAGTGTTGGAAGAAGACGGGAGGATGTTTCAAGTGTGGGTCCAAGGACCATATGATTAAGGACTATTCAGAGAATGAAGGGGGCCGACCGATGAAGTCGTGGTTCTAATCGAGGCTAGAAGAGGAGGGCAAAGACCACCGCGAGGTCGTGGTTCTACCGGCGAGGTAATGGTTCTGGTAGAGGATGGGGAACACCGGGCAGAGGTGTTGGTAACATGGAGGCGAGGCAGTCGGGTCTGGTATATGCGGTTCATCGGAGGGAAGATGGTGACGCACCGGACGTTATAACCGGTATGTTTCTTATAGCTGACAACCCTTACTTTGCTCTAATTGATGTTGGCTCTACCCACTCTTATATTGCATGTAGAGTAGTTGAAACACTAGGCATTGCCTCTGAACTGTCTAATAGGGAGATGACTGTAGTGAGCCTATTAGGTCAAACTGTAGTGGTGAATAAGATATTTCGGAGTGTACCTCTAGAGCTTCAGGGAGTAGTATTTCTTGCAGACTTGATGGAATTACCCTTTGGAGAATTTGATCTCATCCTTGGTATGGACTGGCTAGTGGAACATCGGGCTGTATTGGATTGTGCAGCTATGCAAATGGAGTTAAGGACGCCGGAGGATAAGGCGGTAGTTATGATAGGGGAAAGAAGAAACCACTTGTCTAACGTAGTTTCTACTTTAAAGGTTAATAAGATGGTTCGAAAAGGGTGCGAGGCATTTTTTATCTTTGTTAGTGCGTTGGATGCAAAGGAAGGGGGAGTTAGTGTAGTTAGAACAGTAAGAGAATTTATGGATGTTTTTCCGGAGGAGTTACCTGGAATACCCCCGGATAGGAAAGTGGAGTTCGGAATTGACTTGCTACCGGGTACAGCTCCTGTGTCCATTACCCCATACAGAATGGCACCAAAGGAGTTGGTTAAGCTCAAGGCTCAGATCCAAGAGTTGCTTGACCGTGGGTTTATCTGACCCAGTGTGTCTCCATAGGGAGCACCGATCTTGTTTGTGAAGAAGAAGGACGGAACTATGCGCATGTGCATAGATTATCATCAGTAGAATAAGCTGACCATCAAGAACAAGTACCCTTTGTCAAGAATAGACGACTTGTTCGATTAGCTTAAGGGGGCCGCAATATTTTCAAAGATAGATCTAAGGTCTGGATATCATCAGCTTAAGGTGAAGGAGGCTGATATCCATAAGACAGCTTTCCGGATAAGGTACGGGCATTATGAGTTCTTGGTAATGCCGTTCAGATTGACAAACGCCCCAGCTGCGTTCGTGGACATGATGAACCGATTTTTCCAACCCTATTTGGACCGGTTCATTGTTGTGTTCATAGACGATATTTTGGTGTATTCGAAGTCTGAGGAAGAACATGACGAGCATCTCCGAGTCGTGTTACAAGTGTTAAGGGAGAAAAAGTTATATGCCAAGTTCAGCAAGTGCGAATTTTGGCAGAAGAAAGTTACGTTCTTAGGGCATGTGGTATCTGCTGAAGGGATAAGGGTGGATCCTCGGAAGATTGAGGCAGTATTGGATTGGAAACCACCCAAGTCTGTGGAAGAGGTTCGTAGCTTCTTGGGATTGGCAGGCTATTATAGAAGGTTCGTAGAAGGGTTCTCATCAATAGCTGCACCTTTGACGAAGTTGCTAAGGAAGGAGGTACCTTTCATATGGACTGATAAGCAACAGGAGAGCTTTGAGAAGCTTAAGAAAGTCTTGATTGAAGCTCCAGTTTTAATTCAGCTGGAGGCAGGAAAGGAGTTCGTGGTGTACTGTGATGCTTCCCATACAGGATTGGGAGGTGTCCTTATGCAATACGGGAAGGTAGTTGCTTATGTGTCTCGACAATTAAGGCCACATGAGGTTAACTACTAGACGCACGATTTGGAATTGGTAGCAGTGGTCTTTGCTCTTAAAGTGTGGAGGCACTACTTATATGGAGAAAAGTCAGTGATCTACACGGACCACAAGAGTCTGAAGTATTTGTTGACTCAGAAAGAGCTGAACCTGAGACAGCGAAGGTGGGTGGAATTATTGAAGGATTATGATTGTTTAATAGAGTATCACCCGGGCAAGGCGAATGTGGTGGCAGATGCCCTAAGTCGAAAAGTAGTGTCGGATCTGAGGGCAATGTTTGCACATCTTAGCTTGTATGACGATGAAAGTTTGTTAGCAGAGTTGCAAGTTAAGCCGACGTGGTTGAATGAGGTGAAAGAGAGTCAGTTGGTGGATGATGATCTAAGTGCTAAGCTACGGCAAGTGCAGAGTGGGGAGTTGAAGGACTATGGTATTAATGGCGATGGAGTATTGTGTTTCAAGGGTAAGGTCCGTATCTTAGAAGAGCGAGGAGTTCTGGCAGAGAATTCTTGAGAATCGCATAGTAGCCCCTATGCTATGCATCCGGAGGTAGTAAGTTGTACAAAGATCTAAGGAGCAGTTTTGGTGGCACGGTCTTAGCGAGAAGTTACCGAATTTGTAGGGAAGTGCTTAGCGTGTCGACAAGTTAAGGTTGAACACCGAGTTCCGTCGAGATTACTTGGTGATTAAGATTCCGCAGTGGAAGTGGGAGAGAATCACCATGGACTTCGTTAGTGGGCTTCCCCTTACGCCTACTAAGAAGGACTCGGTATGGGTGATAGTGGATCGATTGACAAAGTCCGTGCATTTCATTCCCGTGCGGGTTGACTATTCCCTACAAAAATTGGCAAGGTTGTATGTTGCAAAAATTGCAAGGCTGCACGGAGTGTTAATGTCGATTATCTTGGATAGGGATTCGAGGTTTACGTCTCAGTTTTGGAAGGCGCTACATCAAGCTTTGGGCACTAGATTAGACTTCAGTACAGCATTTCATCCGTAGTCAGACGGTCAATCTGAACGAGTGATCCAAGTGTTAGAGGATATGTTGAGGGGCTGTGTGAAAGACTTCAGAGGAAGTTGGGAAGAATATTTGCCTTTAGTGGAATTTGTGTATAACAACAGCTATCAAGCAAGTATTCGGATGGCACCATACGAAGCGCTATATGGACGGAAGTGTCGCACTCCCACGTGTTGGACGGAATTGGGAGAACGTCAGATTTTGGGTCCGAAAATCATGGCAGAATCGGAAGAAAAGGTTAAGGTAATTCGGACACGATTGAAGGAGGCATCTGACAGGCAAAAGCCATACGCAGATCTTAAGCGGAAGGAGATTGAGTTTGCCGTGGGAGATTCGGCGTTTCTTAAAGTTTCGCTGTGGAAGAAGGTAATGAGATTTGGTCACAAAGGGAAGTTAAGTCCCAGGTTTATAGGACCTTATCGAATTTTAAAGCGAGTTGGACCAGTGGCCTACCAGTTGGAGTTACCTTCGAAATTGCAGCAGATGCACGATGTGTTCTATGTTTCTATGCTACGTCGATACCGATCGGATCCATCTCATGTAGTTTTCATTGAAGAGGTGGAGCTAAGGCCAGATTTGTCCTACGAGGAGGTGCCAATTCAGATATTGGAGCGAGAAGTGAAAGTGTTACGGAGGAATTCGGTCCCTCTGGTCAAAGTGCTATGGCGTAATCATGGATCGGAGGAAGCTTCTTAGGAGCCGCAAGAAGCAATGCGACAGTAATACCCCCACCTATTCTAGCCAGGTAATTTCGAGGTCAAAATTATTTTAAGGGGGTAGAACTGTAATATCCGGGAATTAGGGCTTGTGCATAATTGCTAAATTGTATGAAGTAGCATGCCTATGTGTGTTTGAATGTGTTATATGAATTTTTGTGAACTTCAAAGTGTAGGTAAATGCCTTAGAAAATATTGGATTTTAAGTATTAAAGGGGGAGCTAAGCTTGTTAGGCCTTAAGAAAATATGTAGAGGGAATTGGACATAAGAATGGGCTTGTTAAAGTGGCAAGGAGCCTCCACTTAAAGCCCTAGGAAGTGACGCCACAGGAAGTGCAAAGAGGGCTTAGGTTCGAGTTGCAAGGAGATCAGTTTGGAGTTTTATTTTGTAGCAAGGAGGGGAGGTAGTGGACGGCATGTGGACTCTAGAAGGAGGAGGTATAGATGGGGTTGGAGAGTTGAGGATTTGGCTAAGGAGGAGGGGATCAAAAGATAAAGGAGAGAGGGAAGAGAGTTGGCCGGCCTAGGGACTCCCTTGGTGTTATTTTTGGCCAAAAGGAGGAAAGGAGGCCATTTTTTCTTTCTTTTCTTTTCAAGAGTGCCTTTTTCGAAATTCTTCTCTTCTCCTATTCTTTTTTTTCTTTCCTTTTACCCCAAATCCATACCTATTCCCTAATAGCCGAATCTCAAGGTGCCCTCATTCTCTCTTCTTTGTCCCAAGTCTTAAAAGCCAGATAGTTAAAGTAACCCCTAGCCGATTAGTTATTAAAACCCAAAACCGAATCCTTTGTTTTGGTGGCCATAACTGATTGCCCCTCTACCCTGTTAAAGCCGATTTGATCACTATCTAGTCTACATAGCTGAATATCTCAGTGGTGTCAAGTAGTAGTGCAATCGATTTCAATATTAAAGGTAAGAACAAATGTTATTCTATTTGCAATCCTTTCTTTCTTTTAGCCGAAAAATCTAGAAACTAATCCCATTAATATTCTTTGGCAGAAACTATGAAGGATCTTTCGGGATTTCTATTGTAGCCGACTTCTAGGGGAGACCATTCGGGATTTGGTTGACTAAGGTAAGTAAAGCGTAATATTAGGTCGCAGGCCATTTATGATGTTCATAAAGTGTTAGAATCGGATCTAACATAAGGCTTGTAGGTATCTCGACATCTCCATAAGACAAGTGACGATTTCGGGATTTAGACCCACAAGGTAAGGGACTATGAACATCCGGCCAAGGCCATATTTAGTGATTAATGTTGGCCGAATTCTGACTTTGATTTTTAGGGAAGTGTACACTCTATTTCGGTAGATTTTTAGGATTCAGAAAACACGTTAGTAACCAGGTGTGTAGCCCCACACTAACTCTTGATAGATTTATGGTATTGTTGTATTATATGTGTTCATAAGAATTTCAAAAATGTGGCTAAAGGTACCCTTCAATGGTACAACATATTCAGGTATGTTATTTTCTAAAGATTTGCTAGTAGTATTATAAACTATGAACGTGACATATATGAGAATTGGTTACGATTATGAATAAGGCATGTGGCATGAGATTTGCATGATTTGTATGACTCATGGGGCATATGGGTGATTATGAAAAGGGGAAGTGATCTGGTGGTTTTTACCACAATATCTGGTGACTCATGTCACATAATCTGAATGTGGTGACTTATGTCACAAAATGTTATCTGGTGGCTATGCCACAATTTATAAGGCGATGTGCAAGTCATTGCAATGACGCCTTCGATGGTGTGTAGTGGATGGAGGGTCGATTTAGTAATCCCACGGTGTGATGGCAGGTACTGGTGATGTGTAGAGGATGGTTATCTAGGTTTGGGTTCGGGATTGCATCATTGTTTTTATATGTTTTATATGTATGATTTGACATGCCTAAATTGATTGAGAGTTTGTGTTGATTGTTACACATTGAGTGCATTGACTAACCTGTTGGGGATATCTTTTCGGTGACACTCAGTAATGGACCGGGTCGGCAGGAGCTTAGTGGTGGCCATGCTCAGCTCAGAGTTATTTTATTTTATTGGTTTTTATCATTTAAGCTTTGGATTTATTTCGGGTTTTGCTATGGTGTAATATGGCCATTCTTATGAATTGTTTTAAGTATGCATTTTATTCGGTTTATTATGATACGATTATTGTTAAATCAAGATTAAATAGTTTTTCATTAAAATAAATCTTAAATGTTTTTGACACCTAAGCGTAAACGTTTTTTCCAAATTCTTGTTAAACTCTAAAAATCCGCAATACTTTTTACTTATTGATTTCAAGTACAAATAAAAATACTATTTTAATAAAATCGAGACTGCAAAGATAACCCCGTTTTCAATTTGTACTCAACACAAATCAAATTATCTTCCAAACCACCCAGATTTTCCAAAGTAACAAATAAGTTTTGAATTGTTTTACTCAAGGAGCATGCCAGATCGGGTCAGGAGTTGTGGGCTTGGTTTGGGGTGTTTCAAACATGCTGGAAAAACCCATTTTTCTTTCACTTTATAATTAAGACTTTGAAAACATAAGTTTATAAGATGTAACATAAAAAAAAATATAGTTCGATAACCTAAGTTATGGAGGCCTTATTACAAAAATAATCCCAGAATTGAAACTTAAAGAAAAATCGAAAATAGTCTATGAAGATAAAAGACTTGATGGCCCCTCGAGTCCACCTCGGCTCCCATGTCCACGATCTACTGCTCATCTAAAAAGTTGGGAGAAATGAAAGGGTGAGTCACCAAGACTTAGTGTGCAAATCCCGAAAACACATAAAAGCCTTGAGGCCCACAAACACATTATGGGCCCTGAGCCCATACACAATGGCAACAGAATATATATTTACATGCAACATGGCCCATCCCAAACCTAAGAGTCCATCCTCTACACACCCCCGTACCAACCATCACACCGTGGGGATTTCTACAATCAACCCTCCATCCGCTACACACCATATCAACAGCTGTGCTGTCTGTCATAAAGACCGATCACTATGTGACCTATGTGGCAAAGCCATCGATCGCCATGCGACCTTAATAATACATTGTAGTATTTCGACAGCTGTGCTACCTGTCATAAAGACCGATCACTGTGTGACCTATGTGGCAAAGCCAGCGATGCCATCGACCTTCTTCCCCTTCATCATATCAATCCCATCCCATGCATACATACATGCAAGAATCAAAACATTATACTATCTAAACAGATCACAGACTTTCACATACTTTGATACACATAGAGAAGTTTCTATGATTACGTACCTAGCATCCCTTGCCTACCCTTTTTGGGTAACACGATCGTTAATCTGACCTCATTTTACGCTTTTAGCCCATAACATACATATAATACAGATTAACTAGTGTGATAGAGATCTACACACCTGATTACTGATAGGACAGTACTTTCTATGTCGACACTATCAGAAATCGATACAACTTCTAACTTTCTAAGGTTTTATTCTGAAGCAGGTCTACAACCCAGCGGCCAATCCCGTACTGCTGACACCGCGCGTTTCTTGAACTTTGGGGCTGGGACTACAGATCCAACCCCTTCCTTCAACTTGCTAACATTCAAGTCCATGAATGACCTTAGTCAGAGGATACTATAATGATTGCTTAACGAGGCATTAGGTTAAGGCACAATAAAGAAAGGAAACTGATGGATCAACTTAGAGAGAATTGAAATCCTTACCTTGAAAGCTCGAAAGAAGACAATAGGATTGGGAAGTTGTCGATTTTTGTCCTTGGAACCTAGGCGGTTAGATCTCCTTTAAATCCCAGAATGCTGCCCAAACAAGACACAAGATCAGTGAATAGAATATTGAATTAATGATGGCCTTATAACCCATTAGCCAATCGGCTATGGCCCCCAAAACCGAAAGAGAAAAGATCAAAAGAAATCGGCACTTACCAACAGGTTCGGCTTCTCCTGACAGATTTCGGCTTCTGAGAAGATCAAAAGAAAGATAGTGCAATAGGATCTATGAAGATTCTACTATGAAGAAATCGACAAAAGGGAGAATAAAGGAAAGAACAATGATCATTCGGTTATAGGAAAAGAATGGAGATGAGAAGGGTTATGAGTTTCGGCTTTTGGAGGAAAAGATGAGAGAAGAGAACAATGAAATTTTTGGCTTTTGCATAGAAGTGGGGATGAGAGGAAAGAAAAAAGAGAATAGGGTCAAATGCCAAAATTGAAGAGATATCCCCCCTACTCAAGTAAAATTTTGGCACCTACTACCGAAAACCAAAAATGCCCCTTTTTAAAACTAAAACTAAGCTATTAATCAAGAGAAATTTCAACACCCTTTGATCATATTAGAATCGATTTCTCCTCCCCCTCAGTGTTGGAATTTCGGCCACCACTGTGGCCAGCAGATAAATCCTAAATTTCTTCCCTTATCTTTATCTGATCACACCTCCAAAAGAATCCTAGATAACACTACCTCTTCCTCCCTTTATCTACCATATTATTTGCATTATCCATTCAAATAAATCCTCCTATTTCCAAGCCTTATTGCCGTCCTACCCTACCCACTTAAATGCCGAAAATTAGCTAAATTTAATTAAAAAGAATTGGGCTTTAAGCGACTCGAACCTTGGACCTCCTTAACAGCTTGACACGCCACTCCTAGTCCTCGTGATATCGCCACGACCACTTTGGTCCACAAGCCCATTTTGTGTCTTAATTCACGTGTAATGTCTTTTAAACCCTGTCCTAACTTACTTTCTACTAGAGTGTCCAAACAAAAAATTCGACTAAGGCCTCGGCCCAACTTCGAGCCCATTCTGGACCCCTAAAACATTCTATCAAGCATAACAAGCACAACCACACACATTAAACGAATAGGCCCATTAATTCAGGATGTTACAGTTCGGTTTAGTCCCGACCTCTTTCTAACATGTGTTTGAGGTCTCGTAGACCTCACTTAGGGACAATATAATTATGTTGTGACATGAGTGACTGATGATTGACTTTGTATTGTGAAATGGATGTGAAATGTGTCAATTGCTCGGTAACACCTCTCAACCTTATTCTGGTGACGGTCTCGGGTTAGGAGTGTTACATTTTATTGGTATCAGAGCTACGGTTTAGTCGATTCTCAGACTAACGTAGCTTGTGTGAGTCTAGCTATACATGCCATATATGAAATTGCGATAGTGTGATGAATTCTGATAGATATAAATGTGTTTTCATATAGTAATGGATCCCGATTGAGCATTTACTGATGACATAGCGAGTAACGCGCCTACTTCCGCTCGAGGGACAACACCGGCCACATCTAGGCTAAATAATAGTAGTGAGGGATGAGAGGCTAAGCAAGCCTTTTTTTGAATAATGGGCGAGTGGCTTTCGGAGTTCGTTTGAATGAATTTGGCTGCTCCACAACCTCTACCCCCACAAGTACCTGTTGTAACACAAGTAATAGATCCGATTCAATTGAATAAACCTCTTGTGGATAAGATTCATAAGTATGGGGCCGAAGAGTTTAGGGCCATAGTTGATGACGATGCTGAGCGAGCTGAGTTTTGGCTTAAGAATACAATTCGGGTATTCGATGAGATGTTGTTGACTCCTAATGACTATATCAAGTGTGCAATTTCTTTGTTGAGAGATATAGCTTATAACTGGCGGAAGACATTAACATCCATGGTTCCAAGTGAGAAAATCACTTGAGATTTCTTTCAAGTTGAGCTCAGAAAGAAGTATTTTAGTCAACGATTCATTGATCAGAAACGTAAAGAGTTTCTAGAGCTGAAACATGGTCATTTGTTAGTTACTAAGTACGAGCTAGAATTTGTAAGATTGAGCCAGTATGCATGGGAATGTGTTTCGACCGAAGCTACTATGTGTAAGCGCTTCATAGAAGGATTGAATGAGGACATTAAGTTATTGGTTGGGATACTTAATATAAACGAATTTGTTGTGTTAGTTGAAAGAGCCTGCAAAGCCGAGGAGTTTAGTAAAGAAAAGAAGAAAGCCGACTCTGAAGCTCGTGATGAAAAAAAAAGATTGATGAGTAAAACATCTCAGCCTTCGACGAAGAAATTCAGAGATACAAGCAACAAATCAAATACTTTATTTGGACATCTGAGTAGAGATCGTACAAGACTAAGTGTTGGTTTGAGAAATCAAGCTCCAATTGAATCAAGTGTTGATAGTGCTAAAAGTAACAAACCTAAGTGCAGACAGTGTGGAATTCGACATGTGGGAGAATGCTGGGGCAAGTACAACAATAAAGTTTGTTATAAATGTGGATCCCGAGATCATTTTATTCGAGATTGCCCAATGATGGTCGAAGAAGGAAATGTTCAGAATGTGAGATCAAGTAATGTATCGACTAGGGGTAGACCACCCAAAAATGCTGAGAATGTAAGTAGAAGTCAAAGAGGGACTACTGACACAGCTGTGAGGTCAGAGGCGAAAGCACCTGCCCAAGTTTATGCTCTACGTGCACGAGAGGAAGCATCATTTCCAAACGTCATAACTGGTACATTTACTCTATTTGATATTGATGTGATTGCATTGATAGATCCAAGATCTACCCATTCGTATATGTGTGTGAATCTTGTATCAAGTAAGACTCTACCTATTGAGTCTATTGAATTTGTGGTTAGAGTATCGAACCCTTAGGCAAGTGTGTCTCAGTGGATAAAGTGTTCAAGAACTGTCTGTTGATTTTCAGAATGCTTGCTTTTCAACTAATTTGAAATTGCTATCATTCGATGAATTTGATATAATTCTAGATATGAATTAGCTCACTTTGCATAATGCTATTGTGAATTGTAAAAGAAAGAGTATTGAATTGAAAAGTCAGAACGGTGAGATAGTTCGAATTGAATCCAGTAATATAAAAGGGTTACCAGCTATTGTATATACGATGAAAGTTTTGAACTATATGAGAAAGGATTTCGAAGCCTATCTAGAATATGTGATTGATACAAAAGTATCAGAAAAGAGAGTTAAAGAATCTGATGTGCTGAAAATTACTTTCAGAACTAGGTATGGATATTATGAATTCTTAGTGATGTCTTTCAAACTAACGAATGATCCTACTGTGTTTATGGATTTGATAAATTGAATATTTAGATCGCTTTGTCCTGATATTCATTGATGATATTTTGATCTATTCATGTGATGAGACACATCATGCCGAACATTTGACAATTATGCTACAAACTCTGCGTGAGAAGCAATTGTATGCTAAGTTTAGTGAATGTTAGTTTTGGTTGCGTGATGTTAGTTTATGGGGCATATAGTATCAGCTACGAGAATACGATTTGATCCAAGTAATATCTCTGTTATTTTAGAATAGAAGCCTTTGAAAAAAATATGTTTGAAGTTCGTAGTTTTCTGGTACTAGAGGGATATTATAGATGGCTCGTGAAAGGCTTCTCGATGATTACGAATCTGTTGACGAAGTTGTTATAGAAAGATGTTAAAATTAAGTGGTCAAAAAAGTGTCATCAGAATTTTGAGCAGTTGAAAACATTGTTGACGAAAGCGCCAATGTCAGTTCAGCTTGAATCGGGCAAAAAAAATTAAAGTTTACAGTTATGCATCGTTAAATGGTTTCACCGTGTGCTGATGCAAGTAGGCAAAATCATTGTTCATGCTTTAAGACAGCTAAAGCCGCATGAAAAGAACTATCCGACGCACGACCGTGAATTAGCCGCAATTGTGTTTGCGTTAAAGATTTGGCGTCACTACTTATTTGGTTAGAAATGTCGTGTTTATATCGATCATAAGAGTTGAAAGTACTTGATGACTCAGAAAGAATTGAATTTGTGACAAAGGAAAATGGTTAGAGTTGTTGAAAGATTATGAACTTGTAAATGATTATCATTCGAGTAAAACTAATGTTATAGCTAATGCTTTGAGTCAAAAATCTTTATGTGCCTTACAATCTATGAGTACTCAGATAGATCTATGTGATGATGATTCAATTTTGGCAGAGTTGAGAGTAAGGCTGATGTTTGTACATCAGATTAGTATTGCCTCGGAAAGGGATGATGAAATGATAGCAAAATAAGATCAATGCAATTTGAATTCGAATTCAGAGTTTTGAGTTGATAGTGATGATTGTTTGAGATTTAGAGACCGAATTTGTGTTCCAATGAATTCAGGTTGATTCAGTTAATCTTGAATGAAGCTTATGATAATCGTTTGACTGTGCATCCGAGGAGTATGAAAGTGTATAACGATCTAAAACAGTTTTATTGGTAGCATGATATGAAAAGAGACATCTCTATCTATGTGTCGAAATGATTAGTTTGTCAGCAAATTAAAGCTGAACATCAAGTCCATCTGGTTGTTATAGACTTTGTGTCGGGATTGCCTTTGTCTCTGGGAAAGAAAGATTGCAATTTGTGTGATAGTTGATAGATTGATGAAGTCAGCTCATTTCATTCCGATAAGAACAAATTATTCATTTGATTGATTTGCTGAATTACATATATTACTGAAATTGTGAGATTTACGGAGTTGAAGAGGCTATGTGGGAGCCTGAGAATGTTATAAGAGAGCAATATTCACATTTATTTACTGCTAAGATTTTCGGGGACAAAAATCCCTAAGGGGGGAGAGTTTAAATAAATCGATGATCTTTTTTAAAAATCAGGGTTATGGTAATAAATTCAGTTCACTACTATGTACGTTTTCGATTTTCTATTTACTCATGATCTGGCCTGGTCGACCCAATCATGATATTGAAGGATGGGACCTTTTCTCGAAAAACAAAACTCCGGATCCCGAGAAGAGTTGAAGATGGTGCAACATCGAATCCTGTTATCTTACTTCGAATGGAATCTTAGCCCGCCTCATTTGCTTTCTTTATTGCATAAGGGCATAAGCGAAGTCAAGGGATTTTCTTCTAACTAGTGGCAACCCAGTTTAGACCCTAGTTGGAACAGTGGTTTCGAGACCACAAATTCGAGGTCGAAATAATATTTTAATATTATTCTTGGTGTTGATTATATGTGATATAATCTGTGTGAAAATTCTGTGTGGTAATTTTATCGACTGTGTGTCAATTAAGAGAAAGGACCTAACTATATAAAGTGTAAAAGATGTATGCTGATTTATAAGTGCTTAATTATTGTTGGCTTTATAAAGTGGAGGATTAATGTTGTAATTAGCCAAATATATATGTGGTGGACGGCATTAAATGTTGATGTGTGTTTATATATATGTTTTTATATATATTAACTTTATAAGTTAAAGTTAATATTATATATATTATAAACTATAATAAAACAAAGGAAAAGGAGTAGTGGATTGTTCATCCATCTCCACCAAAAACCAAAGAAAAGAAAAGAAGGTTTAAAGGCTTGAACATTCGGCAAGCTTTAAGTAAAAATTAAGGTATGTTTTGGTTTCGATTTTTTATAATTTCTACGTTTTCGAATCGTTGCTTCGTGCTCTAGCAAACCCATGTTGTAATTTTGTGAATTGATGATGTTTTTGTGATGAGCTATTGATGAATGCTTGAGCTATGTGCTAGTTGATAGTGAAATATGAAAACTTGGTGTTGGATTAACATAATTTGTATTGGAATTTTTAGAGAAATTGAGTATTTTGGACTTGATTGAGAAAATGAGAAATTGAAGTGTTAAAATGTGAAATAAATGAAATGTGTGAGCTTGTATTAGCATGGGAAGAATTCGGCTAAGCATATGTGTTTTGAGATTTTGTGTATTTGATGATTTTATGAATTAGGGACTAAAGTGTCGAAATGTGAAAATGTTAGGGCTATTTTGTAAAATGCCCTAAATATATGTGTTTGGACTAAAATGAATGGTTTGGTAATTGAATGGACTGAATTTGAATGTGTATAAACCAAGAGAGGAGAGGTTCGGATTGAGATCGAGGCAAAGATAAAGTGCTCGATTAATTGACCGTTTCGATAGTTCAACGTCCGAGGTAAGTTCGGATATAATACGTGTACTTAGCTATGTTTAAATGTTGTGAAACGAATGGTTATGATATTGTAACATCCTGAAAAGGGTCTATGCATTTTCAGTTTAATTGTACGAAATGTCAAGTCTCAGGTACTATGAATAAATTTTTGATACTTTTGGAAACCTAGAAATGCATGGAAATGGAAATGAACATTTTTGGAAACCTGAACATTTTTGGAAACCTGAACATTTTTGGAAATGATTCAAAAATGGAAAGTAAACATTTCTGGAAACTTGGAAATGTAAGAAAATGTCAAGTTTACAGAGCCGGTCGAAAATTTTAGGAAACTTAGAAATGATGCAGAAATGTCAAATTTTAAAGTTTAAAATAAGAAATAAGGGCAAGAGGGCCTTAAAAGAAAAAGTTGGAGAATTTTGACACACAAACAGACTTGGAAATGTGGCCTGAAGATGCCACTTAGGGTCTATGGAAATGGCGCCATATGCAGGAGGAAGGGGCCTGAGTTCGAGTCACTTGGGAAGCAAATAATGAAGGTTTTAATTTTGCTTCCATAAGGCTGAGGTGGACGGCACCTATTTCTAGAAAGGGAGGAGTTTTATTTCTGTTAATACTTGATAAATTAAGTGATAAATAAAGGATTTTTAATTTAAAGAGATAAAGGATGGATTAAATACTTTTAATTTGAATAAGGTGATAATTAAAAGATAATATTATCACTTATGGGGAGTAGTGGCCAAGTAAGGACTCTCCTATTGATAATTTCGGCTAAAGAAGGAGAATTAAAGGCTTTTCTCCCATCTTTTCCTAAGTGTGCGAAATTTTCCTAGCTCCTCTTTCTCTCTCACCAAATTTTCCTAAGCGTAAATCCTCTCCTTTTCTCTGCTAGTCCGCCAAATCTACCTTTCTCTTTCAACCTTTCTCTAGTTATTCAAAGACTCCATAGCCAAATCTTTGTGACTCCAAGCAAGAGGTTCAATGATCGAGGTATTAAGGTAAGAACAATTAATTCTTGTTCTTCTAATTCTTTTAATCAAGATCTAAGAAATAACCCTTTTATGTCTCTTGGCGAATATCAAAGGAAGAGTTTGGGATTTGATTCAAGGAATTTAAGGTGAGGTACATTCTACCAAAGGCCAAATTTTATTTATTAAAGTTAGATCAGATCTAACATATGAATTTTAGGAATTTCGACATCACTAAGGGAGCAAGGAATCGATTTTGGGAATCTCATCATAAGGTAAGTGGTTATAATCAGCCAAGGTTCTCTCTTAAATGTCTAGATCTATTTGTTTTAACCAGAGACTAATCAAATCAATGGATTTAATGGTTAGCCGATTTCAAGGGAGAAGAACACAAATCTTCGGGATTTGATCACCAATCAAATCGGCAAGCAAGGTAAGTATTAGTAATACCATTCCTATTAGGATTTGGTTTTAAAAGCGAAAAGGTTATTAATGTGTTTTATATGATGGGCCGAATATAGGAATTAACAGATCTAAAGTTAGATCGGGATTTTCGAGATCTCAAGGAACCTATTAAGTGGATCAGGTGTGTACTCACACTAACCTTCGATATATCATATGGCAATTATTTTAATATATGAATATGCATAAGAATGTGAATGTGGCTAAGTACCACGATGTGGTAAGAGTACCAGTGCACGTTTCCTACTCGATAGGATTACTTAATATGATATATTTTGAACATATGAATAGTAACATGAATGAGGATTAAGTATGTTATGCATGATATAAAATTTATGGGGCATTCGGGATCTATGTGAAAGGGGAAGAAGGTGTTGACTTCGGTCTCACCAACGGAATATGGTGACTACGGTCACAAAATTTGAATATGGTAACTCCGGTTACATTATCTGAATTTGGTAACTTCGGTTACATTATTTGAATATGGTGTCTAATGACACAAATTATATGGGCGATGAGCAAGTCGACTGCAGCGACTGCCTTCGATGGTGTGTAGCGGATGGAGGGTTGACTTAGTAGTCCCCACGGTGTGACTAGCAGGTACGGGTGGTGTGTAGTAGATGGACCATTAGGCTTGGGTTTGGGTTGCATCATCATTTTTATATGAATATGAACATGTATGCTTGATCTGTTGAATGTTAGTATTGTGTACACATTGAGTCTGTTGACTCACCCCATTGTAGGACTTTTTTTTTCAGTGATGAATGCGGGATCGCCGGACGGTAGACCTTGAGGTGGCCATGCTTCATTTGAAGATTTTATTTAATTTGGACTTTATTTCTTTTTAGTACCTTTAATTTTATTTTTGGGTTTTACTTGATGTAATAAGGCCATAAGGCCCAGTGGATTTTTCTTATTTTGCTTTACTCTTAACTATCACGATGCGAACTATTTAAGACTAAAGTTTAAGATATATTTTTTTAATAAACCTTAAAATTATTTTGTCACCTTAATAAAATTTGACTTTCAAATAGATTAAATGGGTTCCCAATCCGAGCCCAATCCACAACAACATTTTTCCAAAAATTATACAAATTTTGTCTAAGTAACAAAGAACTTGAAAACCGGTTAACTTAAGGAACAAACCAGATCGGGTTCAGGCTCGTGGGCCGGGTGTGGGGTGTTTTAGCTTGGTATCAGAGCCCAGTTTTAAACTCTCGGCCTGTGGGCTAAGGCCCAAAATGTTTTCAAATCGAGCCAAGCACGTTTTTTAAGGTGTTTTCCGGCATGGCACCTAAGTCTCCGAATTCCATGATCCACCGTAAGTACCCCTAACTCTATGTGTGATTACATGATTTATGAACTGTATAAGGGTAGAAAATGCATGGAACGTAGAATAGAATGATAGGAACTTGAACCCTAGGACTAGTCTACTCAAACACAAATACATAAGACTTAATGCACTAAACAAACCTATGGCTAAGTCAATCGAGCTAGGGTGTGGTAACCCTATACGCATGTCTAGGATTGGATCCCAAGAGCTTGGTATTTAAGCAGCCCTAGTGACTCACCTCCTCTTGCAGAATCCTACCCGTGCGTAGCTTCTGGCTCACCCTAACTCGTAGGGCTCAGTGGTGTGGCAACCTCTGCGCATGTCTAGGAATGGTTTCGGTGGGAGCTTGGTATTTAAGCGATCATGACTCACCTCCTCTCCACACGAATCCCGCCTGGTGCGTAGCTTTAGTTCACCCCACCAAGAGGGCTCGGTCATAGGCTAAACATAATGACTAAAACCCGAAAGGGAACTAGCCATGTTTAAAGAAAAAAAAAAGAAGAGAGAACAAAACAACAAACCCTGGTTTTTCAAACTTTTAAAACGTTCTTTTAAATCTGAGAAAATTATTTTTACAACATTTTCTGAAAAACTCCTGATTTGCGAAAATTACAAAAATGCTCTTGGTGGTAAAATTACCAAAATGCCCTTGGTTTATAAAATGTTCAACTACTCAATAACTTTACCAAAATTTCATTATTTTATAAACATTCAAAAACCCTAATTTGTAAAATATCAAAATACCTTGATTTTGGAAAATTACAAAATTGCCCCTAACTTACAAAATTACCAAAATGACCCTGATTTCCAAAATTTTTGCAACATCCCCATTTTTGAATGAACAATTTTCAAAAAGAACCCTCAAAGTTTTACAACTTTTGAAATATCCCTAATTTATTAAATTTTACAAATTTACCCCAGTTGGTGAAAAATTCTGAAATACCCCCGGATTTCAAAATTTTTCTAAATTACCCCGAGATTTTGAAATTTTCAAAATAATTTTTGACAAAAACACCAAGGAATGTTTTTCTTCTGAGAAATTATGAAAATGCCTCTATAGGACAAAATTACGAAAATACCCCTAGGTAGTGGAAAACAACAGCAACAAAAACTACAACGTTTCTCTGAATGAATGAAAGTTCATACTTGTCTGATGGATGAATGAATGAATGGAAAAGACTATGTGTTTGTATGAATACGAAAGAACCACTCTTAAATCCCTTTTCATAAAACTCCTTCGCTGGTAAATAAGTGGAACAATGACTAATCCATAAAATTCCTTAATCAGATCTCGACGCTAGGAAATGAGCTCTAGAGGACGTGGTCGCCATGGACGAGGTAGAGGAATGATGACTGTGTCAGAACCCGTCAGATCGGGTCAGGGGTCTGATAATGAAATACCGCCAACACCACCCCCAGCTGTTAATGTTGAGTAGCAAGCTCAGATGGGGAAGATGTTTATGTCTCAGTCAGTCTTTGCGAAGTTTTGGAATTGGTGGCTGGTGCAGGAGGAAATGGAGGAAATCGAAAGTCTGTACCTGAACGGCTCCGAGCTAATAGAGTAGAAATGTTCCGAGGAGTATCTAGTGTGGCACCCAAAGATACCGAAAGATCGGTTGGAAGCAACTGAGCGCATCATGGATAAGCTGAACTTGACCCCTGAGGAGAAGTTGAAAGGGATAGTGGCGTTGTTACGTGATGAAGCGTATCAGTGGTGGTTAACTGTTCGAGATGGTACCACGGCTGAAAATTTGACCTGGGAGTATGTTAGAGAGGCATTTCGGAAGAAGTATGTGGGAACCGTATCTGAGATGAACAAAGGAAGGCTTTTCTAGGGTTGGTACAAGGGAGTAAGTCCGCCATGTAATATAAAGCGTAATTCTCGAGGTTGAGCCGCTATGCTCGAGGGTAGTGGCAATCGAGCATGAACGCTATGTCCGCTTTGAGGACGGACCGAGGACGATCTGAGATCGCTGATAGCACCGCATCGTGAGCGGAATTCCACCTTTGGTGGAAAAGGCCAAGGTGGCCGAGGGATTAAGGACGAACCAAGCGGTCGTGGATAGGAATAAGGCCAAAAGAGGATTTGGGCTATCTGGAAAGGGTCACAAGAGGCCTAGGGTTGACGGGCCACGAAATCAACAGGCTGGTAGGGGCTGGCAGTATCGCCCTTGTGAGCATTGTGGAAAGAAGCACTTGGGAGAGTGTTGGAGAAAGATGGAAGGATGTTTCAAGTGTGGGTCCAAGGACCATATGCTTAAGGATTGTCCCAAGTAACCAGATGAGAGCCGACCGGCAGTTTAGAATGCTAGCCAGACTGGTAGAGGCGGACAGTAGCCTCAACGGGGTCGTGGTTCGGGTAACCGAGGTAGTGGTGCTGGCAGAGGCCGTGGAACACAGGGTCAAGGTACTACTAATGTCGATGCAAGGCAATCGGGTTTGGTTTATGCGGTTTGCCGGAGGAAGATGGTGATGCACCGGATGTAATAACCGGTACGTTCTTTATTTTTGACAAACCCTATTTTGCTCTGATTGATGTGGGCTCGACCCATTCCTATGTTACATGTAGTGTAGTGGAAACACTAGGCCTAGACTCTGAACTTTTTGATAGACAAATGACTGTAGTAAGCCCATTAGGCCAAACTGTTGTGGTAGACAAGATCTTTCGAAATGTGCCCTTAGAAATTCAGTGAGTGAACTTTCGAGCAGATTTAATGGAGTTACCCTTTGGAGAATTTAAACTTATACTCGGAATGGATTGGCTAGTAGAACACCGTGCCGTATTGGATTGTCTTGACTAAACGTATGGAACTAAGAACCCGAGGATGAAGTGGTAGTAATGATCGGAGAAAGGAGGAACTACTTGTCTAACGTAGTTTCAGACCGAAGGTCGGAAGATGGTTAAGAAAGGTTGCAAGGCATTCCTAGCCTTCGTAAGTGCGATAGGTGGAAAGGAAGAAGGTATTAATGGAGTTAGGACGGTAAGGGACTTTGTGGATGTGTTTTCAGAGGAATTACCGGGAATACCCCAGCACGTGGAGGTGGAATTTGGGATAGATTTGCTACGGAATAGCTCTCAGATCAATCGCCCATACCGAATGGCGCCAAAAGAGTTAGTGGAGCTCAAGGCTCAAATCCAAGAACTATTGGATCGTAGGTTCATCCGACCCAGTGTGTCTCCGTGGGGAGCACCGGTCTTATTTGTGAAGAAGAAGGACGAAACTATGCGTATGTACATAGACTACCGTCAGTTGAATAAGCTGACCATTAAGAATAAGTATCCTTTACCAAGGATCGATGACTTGTTCGATCAGCTGAAGGGGGCCGCAGTATTTTCAAAGATCGACTTAAGGTCGGGATATCATCAGTTGAAGGTGAAGGAGGCTGATATCCATAAGACCGCTTTTAGGACAAGATATGGCCATTTTGAGTTCGTGGTGATGCCATTTGGGTTGACGAACTCTCCAGCCGCATTCATGGACATGATGAATCGGGTTTTCCAACCCTACTTGGATAGGTTTGTCGTTGTGTTCATCGACGATATTTTGGTGTACTCGAAGTCGGAAGAGGAGCATGATAAGCATCTCCGAGTTGTGTTGGAAGTGTTAAGGGAGAAGAAGCTTTATACCAAATTCAGCAAGTGCGAATTTTGGCTTAAGGAGGTGGCATTCCTAGGACATGTGGTATCCGCAGAAGGAATAAGAGTGGATCCTAGAAAGATTGAAGCAGTGTTGGATTGGAAACCACCTAGGTCCATGGCTGAGATCCGAAGTTTCTTAGGCTTGGCGAGCTATTACTGAAGGTTTGTGGAAGGATTTCGTCAATAGCCGCGCCTTTAACAAAGTTGCTAAGGAAGGAAGTACCCTTCAATGGACTAATAAGCGATGAGGAGAGCTTTGAAAAGCTTAAAAGGGTGTTGACTAAGCTCCAAAGTGTTAATTCACCAGAGGCGTGAAAAGATTTTGTGGTGTCTCGTGATGCTTCATACACGGGTTATTTTGTGTACTAATGCAAGAGGGTAAAGTGGTCGCTATGCGTCTCGGCGATTAAGGCCGCATGAGGTTAACTACCCAACCCATGATTTAGAGCTAGCGGCAGTGGTTTTCGCCCTTAAGGTTTGGAGGCACTACCTTTATGGAGAAAGGTCGGTTATCTACACGCACTACAAGAGCCTTAAGTATTTATTGACTCGAAGGAGTTGAACTTGTGCAATGAAGGTGGGTGGAATTGTCAAGGATTACGATTGTTCGATAGAATATTATCCGGGCAAGGCGAATGTGGTAGCCGATGCCCTGAGTAGGAAGGTGGTGTCGGATCTACGGGCTTTGTTCGCCCATTTAAGTTTGTATGATGACTGAAGCCTGTTGGCAGAGTTGCAAGTCAAGCCCACATGGCTAAAGGAAGTGAAAGAGGCCGGTTATGGATAGGACCTAAGTGCTAAGTTACAACAAGTCCGAATGGAGAATTAAGGGACCATAGCATTAATGACGAAGGAGTATTGTGCTTCAAGGGAAAAGTTTGTATGCTGAGAAACGAGGAGTTAAGACAAAGGATTCTTCGGGAGGCGCATGGTAGCCCTTATGCTATGCATCCCGGAGGCACTAAGTTGTATAGGGATCTAAGAGAACAACTTTGGTGGTCTGATCTTAAGCGGGAAGTGACTGAATTTGTTGGGAAGTGTCTGACGTGTCAGCAAGTTAAGGCTGAACACCAAGTCCCATCAGGATTGCTTCAACCAATCGAAGTTCCCCAATGGAAGTGGGAGAGAATTACCATGGACTTCGTTAGTGGGCTTCCCATTACGCCTACTAAGAAGGACTCGGTATGGGTGATAGTGGACCGTTTGACCAAATTCGCGCACTTTATCCCAGTAAGAGTTGATTATTCCTTGAAGTTGGCCAAGTTATATGTGGCGAGATTGTGAGGTTGCATGGAGTACCGGTGTCAATCATCTCGATAGAGACCCAAGGTTTACGCCTCAATTTTGGAAGGCACTTCATCAAGCTTTAGGCACTAAGTTAGACTTCACTACTTTTCATCCACAATCGACGGGCGATCGAATGGGTTATACAAGTGTTGGAGGATATGTTGAGAGGTCGTAATGGATTTTCGAAGAAGTTGGGAAGATTACTTGCCTTTAGCTGAGTTCGCCTACAACAACAGCTATCAAGCTAGCATTCGGATGGCACCATACGAAGCATTGTATGGAAGGAAGTGTAGAACACCTACTTGTTGGACTGAGTTAGGAGAACGCCGAGTCTTTGGGTCCAAAATTAGTGGTAGAAACTGAAGAGAAGGTTGAGTTGATTCGGGCACGGTTGAAGGAAGCCTCTGATAGGCAGAAGTCGTACGCAGACCTTAAGCGGAAGGAAATAGAGTTTGAAGTGGGAGACTAAGTTTTCCTGAAAGTCTCGCCTTGGAAGAAGGTAATGAGGTTCGGTCGAAAAGGAAAGTTAAGCCCAAGGTTTATAGGGCCTTATCGAGTCTTGAACGAGTTGGGCGATGGCATACCAATTAGAGTTGCCACCGAATTGCAGCAGATGCACGACGTATTTCATGTATCCATGCTACGTCGCTACCGATCGGATCCGTCGCATGTGGTATCTGTTGAAGAAGTGGAGCTAAGGCCAGACTTATCCTATGAGGAAGAACCGATTCAAATTTTGGAACGAGATGTGAAAGTACTACGAAGGAAGACAGTGCCTCTAGTCAAAGTGTTATGGCGCAATCATGGATCGGAAGAAGCTTCGTGGGAGTCAGAAGAGACAATACGACAGCAATACCCTCAACTATTTTAGTAGGAAATTTCGGGACGAAATTTTGTTTAAGGGGGGTAGAACTGTAACATCTTGAAAAGGGTCTATGCATTTTCAGTTTAATTGTACGAAATGTCAAGTCTTAGGTACTATGAATAAATTTTTGATACTTTTGGAAACCTAGAAATGCATGGAAATGGAAATGAACATTTTTGGAAACCTGAACATTTTTGGAAACCTGAACATTTTTGGAAACCTGAACATTTTTGAAACCCGAACATTTTGGAAATGATTCAAAATGGAAAGTAAACATTTCGAAACTTGGAAATGTAAGAAAATGGCAAGTTTACTGAGCCGATCAAAATTTTAGGAAACTTAGAAATGATGCGAAATGTCAAATTTTAAAGTTTAAAATAAGAAATAAGGGCAAGAGGGCCTTAAAAGAAAAAGTTGGAGAATTTTGACACACAAACAAAGCTTGGAAATGTGGCTGAAGATGCCACCTAGGGTCTATGGAAATGGCGCCATATCAGGAGGAAGGGCCTGAGTTCGAGTCACTTGGGAAGCAAATAATGAAGGTTTTAATTTTGCTTCCGTATATTTGAGGTGGACTGGCACCTATTTCTAGAAAGGAGGAGTTTTATTTCATTAATACTTGATAAATTAAGTGATAAATAAAGGATTTTTAATTTAAAGAGATAAAGGATGGATTAAATACTTTTAATTTAAATAAGGTGATAATTAAAAGATAATATTATCACTTATGGGGAGTAGTGGCCAAGTAAGGGACTCTCCTATTGATAATTTCGCTAAAGAAGGAGAATTAAAGGCTTTTCTCCCATCTTTTCCTAAGTATGCCGAAATTTTCCCTAGCTCCTCTTTCTCTCTGCCAAAATTTTCCTAAGCAGAAATCCTCTCCTTTTCTCTGCTAGTCTGCCAAATCTACCTTTCTCTTTCAACCTTTCTCTAGTTATTCGAAAGACTCCATAGTCAATCTTTGTGACTCCAAGCAAGAGGTGCAATGACCGAGGTATTAAGGTAAGAACAATTAATTCTTGTTCTTCTAATTCTTTTAATCAAGATCTAAGAAATAACCCCTTTTTATGTCTCTTGGCCGAATATCAAAGGAAGAGTTTTGGGATTTCGGATTCAAGGAATTTAAGGTGAGGCACATTCGGCCAAAGGCCAAATTTTATTTATTAAAGTTAGATCAGATCTAACATATGAATTTTAGGAATTTCAACATCACTAAAGGATCAAGGAATCGATTTTGGGAATCTCATCAGAAGGTAAGTGGTTATAATCGGCCAAGGTTCTCTCTTAAATGTCTAGATCTATTTGTTTTAACCAGAGACTAATCAAATCAATGGATTTAATGGTTAGCCGATTTCAAGGGAGAAGAACACAAATCTTCAGGATTTGATCACCAATCAAATTGGCAAGCAAGGTAAGTATTAGTAATACCATTCCTATTAGGATTTGGTTTTAAAAGCGAAAAGGTTATTAATGTGTTTTATATGATGGGCCGAATATAGGAATTAATAGATCTAAAGTTAGATCGGGATTTTCGAGATCTCAAGGAACCTATTAAGCGGATCAGGTGTGTACTCACACTAACCTTCGATATATCATATGGCAATTATTTTAATATATGAATATGCATAAGAATGTGAATGTGGCTAAGTACCACAGATGTGGTAAGAGTACCCAGGTACGTTTCCTACTTCTGATAGGATTACGAATATGATATATTTTGAACAAATGAATAGTAACATGAATGAGGATTAAGTATGTTATGCATGATATAAAATTTATGGGGCATTCGGGATCTATGTGAAAGGGGAAGAAGGTGTTGACTTCGGTCTCACCAACAGAATATGGTGACTACGGTCACAAAATTTGAATATGGTAACTTCGGTTACATTATCTGAATTTGGTAACTTCGGTTACATTATTTGAATATGGTGTCTAATGACACAAATTATATGGGCGATGAGCACGTCGACTGCAGTGACTACCTTCGATGGTGTGTAGCGGATAGAGGGTTGACTTAGTAGTCCCCACGGGGTGACTGGCAGGTACGGGTGGTGTGTAGCGGATGGACCATTAGGCTTGGGTTTGGGTTGCATCATCATTTTTATATGAATATGAACATGTATGCTTGATCTGTTGAATGTTAGTATTGTGTACACATTGAGTCTGTTGACTCACCCCATTGTAGGACTTTTTTTTTCAGGTGATGAACAGTGACTGACCGGGACGGTAGACCTTGAGGTGGCCATGCTTCATTTGAAGATTTTATTTAATTTGGACTTTATTTCTTTTAGTACCTTTAATTTTATTTTGGGTTTTACTTGATGTAATAAGGCCATAAGGCCCAAAGTGGATTTTTCTTATTTTGCTTTACTCTTAACTATCACGATGCAAACTATTTAAGACTAAAGTTTAAGATATATATTTTTTTAATAAACCTTAAAAATTGTTTTGTCACCTTAATAAAAATTTAACTTTCAAATAGATTAAATGGGTTCCCAATCTGAGCCCAATCCACAACAACATTTTTCCAAAAATTATACAAATTTTGTCTAAGTAACAAAGAACTTGAAAACCGGTTAACTTAAAGAACAAACCAGATACGGTTCAGGCTCGTGGGCCGGGTGTGGGGTGTTTCAGATATTATTGAATTATAAATGTTATGTGAGAAATGGATCTATGTGGCACTAAGTGTGCGAATTTGGAAATGTAACCGAGAAGATTAGCACTGTGTGCGAAATAATAGAAGCTTCGGCTTTTTGATTGGCACTGTGTGTGCGATACCGAATTGAGTTCAGTTTTGTTTTAATGACTAAGTGTACGATGTCATTTAAGCTTCGGCTATGAGTTGAGGCACTAAGTGTGCGATTATAATTAATGAATTGCACTGTGTGTGCAAAACAATAGAAGATACGGCTTTAATGAATAGCACTGTATGTGTGAAACGATAGAAGTTTCTGCTTATCGAATTGGCACTATATGTGTGATACCGATATAAGTTTGGTTTAACATATTGGCACTAAGTGTGCGATGACAATTATGTTTCAGTTATGAAATTGGTACTAAGTGTGCGAATTTATCAAAAGAATAGCAAAGGTTGAACATTGAGAAAAATGGTTTATAAGTTGACATGATTAGAAATGAGATGATTTGATGATCACTTGACATGAAATTGGTTGTCAAATTATGTGTAGAATTATGCTCAAATGTGCTTGAAGGTTTGACCCTTGTGTGGGTGGCAAATTGGCTTTGTAAATGGCTTGTTTTGCCTACACGGTTATGGTACATGGGCATGCCTAGTGACCGTGGGGTAAAATCAGTAGCTAGCTTAAGAGCACACGGCCATGGTACACGGTCGTGCTTAGTAGCTGTATGAATAAGTCAGTATATGGCCTAAGAGCACATGGCCTTAGCACACGGGTGTGCCTAGTGGCCGTGTGGAGAAGTCAGAATACTTGTTCTATTTTGGCACGACCTAGACACATGGGGGTGTCTGGTAACCGTGGGAGGCACACGGTCTGGTTGCACGGGCTTGTGACCTCAACAATGTTGAATAATGCTTGAAATTTTGAAAACTTTTGTAAGTGTTGGTTTAGTCCCAACCTCTTTCTAACATGTGTTTAAGGTCTCGTAGACCTCACTTAGGGACAATATGATTATGTTGTGACATGAGTGATTGATGATTGACTTTGTGTCGTGAAATGGATGTGAAATGTGTCGATTGTTCGATAACACCTCTCAACCCTATTCTGGCGACGGTCTCGGGTTAGAGATGTTACAGAGCTGATCTAGAGTAATATTCATAACACGCTTATTGCCTTAAGCCTAGATGTAATAAGAACCCTTTTGTGAAATAGGCTTGTGTCCAGAATTTTTATTTCAATAAAATGCATCCTTTTGAGAAAATATTCTTTTATTTTTTCCATTTCATATTGTACAAACAATTGTTCTTAGTTTTTTTTTCTTTTGTTTGTTATTTGGACTTTCTTTCAAGTACTCTTTCATTCTTGATTCATGACCATATAAATAATCATTCTTTGAATCATTTATTCTTTGGAATCTTCCTTCAAACCTACAATAAGGTCTTCAGATATCAACGATATGAGTAACGCTGCTACTGACTCAGAGTCTCCTTTCGAGTAAGATATGAGTCTAGAGGGATCTCAGGACTTTGAAGATGACAGAGATTGTAACGTATCTTTTGATTTGTTAAGAATGGTAGAACAAGATGAAAAACAGATCCTACCTTACATAGGGTCAATGGACATTGCGAGCCTAAGAAAGGGGTGAAGATTGTAGCCTAGCTCACCATAGAAATAAAGCTAGATATCATTGAGCTATTTTCAAGAATTCAAAGATGTTTTTGTACAATCATATCAGGATATGCCTGGGCTACTGAGACGTGAGTACATTGAAATCTTAAAAGAGGTATAAGGATGTTAGAAGGACACAAGCTAATAGATCTACAATAGTCAGGCTAATCATAGGTTCGGGTACTATTTGTCCACCATAAAAGGGAGATTGCTTCAATTATGTCGTAAGTGCCAAATTGAGGAAGGCAAGACTTATGTGCCTCATCTATTTCTTCACAGATTTTTATATGTGGGGAATGGATATTATGGGGTTGATCTCGTCAAAAGCTTCTAGCCGACATCGATTTATTATCGTGGTCGTCGTTTACTTCACTAAAAGGGTGGAAGTAACTTCATATGCCAATGTTACAAAGTCGATAGTAGTCAAATTCTCAAAAAAAAGAAATAAAAAAAAACAGATCAGGTGCCGACAAAGAGTGCTAAAAAGGGAAATGTCAAAAGTTTGAAAGTTTGTTCAAAGATCAGACGCCATATCACAGTGCAGTAAAGGCAGCAAAAAAAGGGAAAAAAATAAAAACAAAAACAACAAAACAAGGATCATGCGAAAGATGACTGAGACTTGTAAAGATTGACATAAAGAAGTTACCATTTACCCTTTGTCTTATCGAACGTCGGCTAGAACCTTCGCTAGGGCAACACATTTCTCATTGGAATAGAAACAGTTTTGTCAATTGAACCTAATCAAAGAAAAAAAAAGGTTAAAAGATATTTGTCACGGCCAGATGATGAGAGATAACGATAAAAAGGTTCATCCTAGGGAATTCCACGAGAGGGACCTCGTGTTGAAAAAGATCTCCAGAGGAAAGCAAATGCCAAACTGGGAAGGACCTTATGTAGTAAAAAAGGGCCTATTCTAGAGGAGCATTGATATTGACCGAGACGAATGGAGAAAACTTGCCCAATTCGATAAATTCAGATTCAGTCAAGAAGTATTTTACCTAAAAGGGAAAGGCCAAGGTGAAAACCCGCAAATGGCGCCTTAAGTTTAAAAAAAAAAAGAGGCCAAGGCGAAAACCTGCAAAGGGCGCTTTGGGACCAAAGGGGTTTTGAGCTGAAAACCTAAAAAGGGCGGCTCAAATTTTGATCAAAGATAGTGCATGTGGTAGTCTTGCTATGCCTGAATTAACAATGAGGAAGTATGCTATGTCTTTGGAGCATTGAAAAAGTACTCCGGATCCTCTAAACACGTATTGAGCTTAAAATGGTCCTCAAGAAGTTTATACAGAGAAGCTTAGGCTGCAATATCTGGGGCACCTAGCTTCTATCCTACCCATTTTTGAATTTGCTATCTTTGATTACTTTATTCTTTTCAAGATGCACCCCAATCAGTTTTCTTTTATAGCCTTAGCTATCTTTGATTACTTTTATTCTTTTTAAGATATACCCCAATCAATTTTCTTTTATTACCTTGGTTATCTTTGATTAACTTTTTTTTTTGAGCTATACTCTTGATTAATTTCTATCTTGTCCATTGTTGTGATTTTTGTCAAGCATTTTATATTGAAATAATGATTAATGGACTAATAATACTTTTATAAAAGGAGTTTCGCATATTACTCTGGAAGCTTCTAGATAATACAAGAAACTGAAACAGGACAATTGTTTAAAAATTTCCATGTGTAAGGATTGGAAATACTTGAGAACAGGTCTAGATTGAGACTATTTCTTTGAAGATTTTGTCCAATTAGTGATTGGACAAAATAATGAGTTGAGCAATATCAATCCTAAGAGAGGATCATTTTGTAAGCATTCTCATTGGGTCATAACATTCGAAGAATGGTATGAAAAATTGATGGAAAAAATTCAAAACCTTTAAATTACGGTGGAATAGATTGAAGTTGAAATAAATTCTATACCCTTAAATTGCAACAGGGACGGATTAAAAAAGTTTTGATTCCTATAAATCGTGGTGGGATGGTTTGCAGGCAGTACAAGCCTTGTATCCCCAAGGTTCAAGTGGAGTGGACTCTGAAATTATAGTGGGGTAAGCTTGTTGAGTATTGATACTTCGAGAGGAGAAAGAATAAAGAACAATTGAGTGATGACACCTTAAGTAGGAACCATAATATTTCTGCATTCATATATTATAGCGCATCTAATTAGGAGCATTTGACTCATTTCGATCAGGGCAACTTAATCATTCAGCATAAGCACATACCCATTCTGCAGGACATGTCCTCTATAGGACAATGTAGTAGGTTAAATTGACACTTTCAACATTGTCTCCCAGAAGTTGCTGCGGAGCAGACTGAAGACAACAGATCTTACCTTCTTGAAGTTGCAGGAAGAAGATTGAAAACACTAGCCTTGTCTCCTTGAAGTTGCAGCGGAGTAGACTGAAGACAACAAATCTTACATTCCTGAAGTTACAGGAAGAAGATCGAAAACATTAGCCTTGTCTCCCTAAAGTTGCAACGGAGTAGACTGAAGATAACAAATCTTACCTTCTTGAAGTTGCAGAAAGAAGATCAAAAACATCAGCCCTGTCTCCTTGAAGTTGCAGTGGAGCAGACTAAAGATAACAGATCTTACCTTCTTGAAGTTACAGGAAGAAGATCGAATACATCAGCCTTGTCTCCCTGAAGTTGCAGTGGAACAGACTGAAGATAGCAGATCTGACATTCCTGAAGTTACAGTGAAGCAGATCGAAGACATCAATCTTGTCTCCCTGAGTTTGCAGTGGAGCAGATTGAACATAGCAGATCTTGTCTTTATGAGATTGCAGTGAAGCAGATCAAAGATACTAGTCTGACATCCCTGAGTTTGCAGAGGAGCATACTGAAGACGACATATCTTACCTTTCTGAAGTTGCAGGAAAAAGATCGAAGACGTCAGCATTGTCTTCCTCAGTTTGCAGTGGAGCAGATTAAAATAGCAGATCTGGCATTCCTGAAGTTGCAGTGAAGTAGATCGAAGACATTAGATCTTGTCTCCCTGAGTTTGCTGTGGAGTAGATTAAAATAATAGATCTGGCATTCCTGAAGTTGCAGTGAAGCAGATCGATGACATCAGTCTTGCCTTCCTGAGTGTGTAGTAGAGCAGACTGAAGATGACAGATCTTACCTTCCTGAAGTTGCAGGAAGAAGATCGAAGACGTCAGCATTGTCCCCATGAGTTTCCAGTAGAGCAGACTGAAGATAGCAGATCTGGCATTCCTGAAGTTGCAGTGAAGCAGATCGAAGATATCAGTCTTGTCTCTTTGAGTTTGTAGTAAAGCAGACTGAAGATAGCAGATCTGGCATTCCTAAAGTTATAGTGAAGTAGATCGAAGACATCAGTCTTGTCTCCCTGAGTTTGAAGTGGAACAGACTGAAGACAACAGATCTTACATTCCTGAAGTTGCAAGAAGAAGATCGAAGACGTCAGCATTATCTCCCTAGGTTTTCAGTGGAGCAGATTGAAGATAGCAGATCTTTTCTTCCTAAGATTGCAGTGAAGCAGATCAAAGATATTAGCCTATCGCCCAGAAGATATAGCCATTTGACAAGACCGGGCAAAATTGGTCATTTTATCGTATTTGCTCTATTCTCATTACACGACAATGAGCAAAGAGGGGCAGCTGTAATAGGCCCAATTTGCCCGGGCCTATGTAACAGAAAAAATAATAATGTTTAAAAAAAAATTTTACATAGTCCATTTACAGCAGACTACCCAACACCCCGTTACACCCAAACCCAACAAGACCCATAACCCAGTGGCCCAAAAATTAAATGAGCCAAATTAGTCCAAAACATTTTCAGCCTCTAGAAACCTTAGCAAGGGTCTTGAGCCGCCGCCTCCATACCAACCCCCTCGTCGGACATCACGCCACCATTAGCGCATGAATCGCACCCCCATCTTCGTCGTTTACCTTCAAAAAGGAAAGAAAACGCAATAAAGGTAGTAAATATAACAATATAGAATCTATGAACTTATGATTTTTTCAATATTTTCGGCGCTATAAAAGCCCTAAGGTTATTTGTAAAAGGGGGATAAAAAAAACACAGATCAATAGAAAAAATTGGAGATTTAGATACTGAATATCCATACAAAAGCAATCAAATTGACTTTCTAAGATGATTTCATTTTCTATTATTTTTGTCTGATTTTTATTATACATACATTTTGCTACACACGAAATAAAAAGCGAGAGAGGAAGGAGAGAAAGGTACCTAAGTGGCCCTCGTCGTCGGAAGTCCTCGCAGGTTTCGGAATCAGACCAAGCGAAGTTGGCACTTTTTTTCTCCTTTCTTTCCATCTTCGGTGTAACATTCTAAAATTTGAGTTTTTATATGTTGCATTATTTTGGTGCTTAGCTAGTTAAATAATCCAATGTATATGTTTAAATAGTCTCGAGAAGGCTCGGGATTTATTTGGTTTTGGAATAATTTTTGGTAATTAGTACTTTAATGAAGTGGAACAAGTGACCTTAAATCTTAAGGTAATTAAGTGGTGAAAGTTAGCATAAGTGAGCTAGTAGTAAAGAGGAGACGGCGCCTTAACTGTTCCTAGAGGGAAGGAGTTCAAATCCTTTGATGTGCATGTGAGAATTTTATTTTTTTCTTTCCTTTCTCATAGTGTCGGTCAAGCCTAGCACATATGGTAAGTTGGACTTTTATTTTTATGGTATAATGGCTAAGAGAAAAGTCAAGTTTTAAACTTAAGGAAGGGAATCATATGAAAAAGGTATGCAGGGGGAGCACAAGGCTTATAACAAGGAAGATGTTTTGGAAAGTTTGGAGTGGCCAAACTTTGACCTTTTGGCCATGCACTTGGATGGTTTTAGGGGCTAGGGGGATGGCCGAATTTTTGGTTGGCTTTTGGTAGGTTTAGGTGCTAGTTGGTCACTTTTCATTTTGGCATTTTGGTGTTTCTCATCAAAATTTTCTCTCCAATTTCTTCTCCCTATCCGAATGAATCATGAACAATAGGTAAACTTTTGCTTTCTTTTTTGCCATTTCATTTTTGACCATCTCGGTCTTATTTGCTCATTCTCTCCAAACCATTTCCTCTTTGTGCCAAAACCACATAACCTTGAAGGGCCATTTTTCTTTTCTCTCCTTTTCTTCTTTACCGAATGCACTCTAGTCTCAAACCTTCTTCTTTGTTCATCTCCCATTCTTGAAGAACCGAAATATAGACACCCTCTTTTCTTCTTCTTTTTCTTCTTGAAAAGACTCTCAACATCATTCCCTCCTTAATATTCACCATTGCCGAATATCATTAAGGATCATCCTCTCCAATTTTTCACCATAGCCGAATCTCCTACTTCACACATATTTCTTTCTCAACCATTTTTTTTATCTACTCACACGTGATCGATCGGTAAGTGGCTAGTTACAATATTTTGGTACTTTTTATTTTACCCTTTCCATTGTGCCGAATCAATATTTTGGTATGGGATGGCCTTTTTGGTTCGAGACCATCATCATACCATACCTTATTCAAAATCTTTTACTTTGCCATAGAAACGTAGTGGAAGGCCGAAACTTGGAGTGTTCGAAATCATCGTGTTATCGCTAGGAATCGGTCCAAAAACTTTAAGGTAAGGATTTCTTTAAAGGATTCCATATTACTTTTTATTTCATTAAAGATAGGGTTTATTAACCGACTTTATCATAGGGACTCTATTACTCGATTTTTATCCTGTGATCGTAAGGATTTTGTGGTAAGCCGACTTCGCTCATAAGACCAATCATTTTTAATTACGAAATATTAGTTTGGACTAATATTCATTTGTCAATGAAGGCAAACAAGATCGACTCAAAAAGAATGGTGATTGGTGATAGGAAAATGAGCGGATTCGCGATCCCCTCTAGATTCAAACGAATGGTCGTTTTGGCGATCCAAGATTTTCCATCGGGTTGTGGACATTCATCCGGTGAAAATCAATTATTCGAGGTTGTTCATAATCGTGAAGCATCGACAATCCGAGATTTTCCACCGGGTTGTGAACCGTCATCCGGAGAGAACCGACATCCGAAGAGAATCAGCAAATAGTAGTTATTCGAGATTCTGAGGGTAAAAATCTAGAATGCTCATCTTAGAATAGATTTATTATAAGTGTTAATGATCGAATCGAGCGTTAAAATATTTTTAGGTGCTGACGATTAGGAAAGTGTAGTGCTTACCGTAATCAGGTGTGTAATCTCACACTGTATCTCATGGGTTAAATAACTATATCGTATTAATCGCTTGATTAAATCACAAGATAGTGAAATCGAGAAAACTAGCATATTTATCAATTTATCGGTAAAGACTATGAAATCGATATTAAGACTGTGAATTTTACGAAATTGCCCTCAATGGGCCAAATAGATAAAACTGACTATATGGGCCAAATGTGATATCTGATATATGGGCCAAATGTGATATCTGATATATGGGCCAAATGTGATACTTGATATATGAGCCAAGTGTGATATGAGTTATAAGGGCGAAAATGTGATGTGGGCCAGATTGTGAAAATTTTTATAATGGACTGTATGTTTGTAATAATTATATGAATGGATTGTAGTAATTGAATGTGCATAGTATATACATGATTTGCATGGGTTGGGATATTTGACGAAGAGAAGTTCTGGTAGCTTTGCTACAAAATTCTGGTGGCTTGTCCACAAATTGATATATGGCTTAATGCCCAGTTTGGTGTGTTGGCAAGGCGGGTGACTAAAGCTCCCCACAGGTGTGTTGGTTGGTACGGGTGGTGTGTAGCGGATGGAAAACTAGGTTTGGTTGGGAAATTGCATAACACATGCATGTTATATATGATATTATGTTATGATTGTAAATGGGCTTTGGCCCAATAAATGCTTAATTGAATTTTTGGCCCAGTGACAATGGTAAGTGAGTTACACACTGAGTTCTAAGTAACTCACCCCATTTTCTTTACCCTCCTCAGGTAATGATCAGTGATGGAGGCTTAGGCCGGGGACGACTCAGTGGAGGCCATACTACGAATTATGGGTTATTTAAATTTCGGAGTTCTTTTTAAGTACTGTTTATATTTTTGCTATTTTGTAATAAGGCCTCTGGTTAAATTTTTATGGATGTTTTACTTGTGGATGGATTTTATAATATGCTTTAAATACTTAAGTGGGATTATTTTTTTAAAAAAAAATAGAAATAAACGTTTTTCTTAAATAAACGTACGAAAAGGGTTTCATTCTTAAATAGTTTTAACTCGGTAATTTTTCTGTAACAATATTTTTAAATTTTTGTTTTCAAATTACTTTCGAACTCTTTAAATTTTCTCAAAATATTAAATCAATTTTTCCTAAGTTTCAATTTATAAATTTTTACGACCCAAATTATTAGATTTAGTAATCAAACATAGTTTTCAATAACTCCACGTTAAAATATTTTTTTAAAAATCCGTTTTCTTTAAATCTTTAAAAGACTAGGTGTATGTTCATGTTGTGTGACATGTCAAATTTGGTCTTAACGCATAGGCCGGGTTTGGGGTGTTACATTTTATGGTATCAGAGCCTGGCTCAAAACTTGGCTGTGATTTTGGGTTCTTAAACATTTTTTTCAAAACTGTTTTGAGTTATAGAACGTATGTTTCAAAAATAGTATGGCACCACGAGTATCCGGCACCAAGTCAAGTAAGTGTATTGAAATTTAATGATTATTATTATTGTGATGACTATAGGAATACTCTAGAACTTTTAGTTTTAGATGTTGAAACTATAGAGATTGAGACTATAGGATGCGTTTCCGAAAACAACTCTACCTCTTATATCTCATAAAATATCGTTAATAAAACACTGAAATAGAATACTAATTCATAAAACTTGTAATCAGATTGAAACGAAATAGTCAATATGAGCGCTAGAGGATGTGGACGTGGTAGACGTGGCCGTGGTAGAGGCCGAGGTGCTAGAGTTGTCTGAGGCATCGGGGCATATGTCAGAAATGGACGCGCCGGCATCACCTGTGCCGAAAAATGGATCACATGACCGTATGAGAGAAGACATTGCTCTGTCTCAAGCAATGTTACGAATTTTGGAAAGGGTTGTTGGGGTTAGATTAGGACCAGTAGCTCGTGGATCAATATCAGAGCGACTCAGATCAAATGGTGCTGAGACTTTTAGGGGTATTTCGGGAGTAGCCCCAAATGTTGCGGAGTATTGGCTCGAGGCTGTGGAGCGGATTATAGATGACTTGGAGTGTACTGCTGAGCAGAAACTAAGAGGAGTTGTGTCCTTGTTGAGGGACGAGGCGTATCAATGGTGGCACAAGTGACCTTAAATCTTAAGGTAATCCAATGTGTATGTTTAAATAATCCAATGTGTATGTTTAAATAGTCTTGAGAAGGCTCGGGATTTATTTGGTTTTGGAATAATTTTTGGTAATTAGTACCTTAATGAAGTGGAACAAGTGACCTTAAATCTTAAGGTAATTAAGTGGTGAAAGTTAGCATAAGTGAGCTAGTAGTAAAGAGGAGACGGCGCCATAATTGTTCCTAGAGGGAAGGAGTTTGAATCCTTTGATGTGCATGTGAGAATTTTATTTTTTGATTTCCTTTATCATAGTGTCGATCAAGCCTAGTACATATAGTAAGTTGGACTTTTATTTTTATGGTATGGTGGCTAAGAGAAAAGGCAAGTTTTAAACTTAAGGAAGGGAATCATATGAAAAAGGTATGTAGGGAGAACACAAGGCTTATAACAAGGAAGATGTTTTGGAAAGTTTGGAGTGGCCAAACTTTGACCTTTTAGCCATGCACTTGGACAGTTTTAGGGGCTAGGGGGTGGCCAAATTTTTGGTTGGCTTTTGGTAGGTTTAGGTGCTAGTTGGTCACTTTTCATTTTGGCATTTTGGTGTTTCTCATCAAAATTTTCTCTCCGATTTCTTCTCCCTAGCCGAATGTATCATGAACAATAGGTAAACTTTTGCTTTCTTTTTGGCCATTTCATTTTTGACCATTTTGGTCTTATTTGCTCATTCTCTCCAAACCATTTCCTCTTTGTGCCAAAACCACATAACCTTGAAGGGCCATTTTTCTTTTCTCTCCTTTTCTTCTTTGCCGAATGCACTTTAGTCTCAAACCTTCTTCTTTGTTCATCTCTCATTCTTGAAGAACCGAAATATAGACACCCTCTTTTTTCTTCTTTTTCTTCTTGAAAAAACTCTCAACATCATTCCCTCCTTAATATTCACCATTGCCGAATATCATTAAGCATCATCCTCTCCAATTTTTCACCATAGCCGAATCTCCTACTTCACACATATTTCTTTCTCAACCATTTTTTTATCTAGTCACACGTGATCGATCGATAAGTGGCTAGTTACAATATTTTGGTATTTTTTATTTTACCCTTTCCATTGTGCCGAATCTATATTTTGGTATGGGATGGCCTTTTTGGATCGAGACCATCATACCATACCTCATTCAAAATCTTTTTCATTGCCATAGAAACGTTGTGGAAGGCCGAAACTTGGAGTGTTCAAAATCATCATGTTATCGCTAGGAATCGGTCCAAAAACTTTAAGGTAAGGATTTCTTTAAAGGATTCCATACTACTTTTTATTTTGTTAAAGATAGGGTTTATTAACCGACTTTATCATAGGGACTCTATTACTCGATTTTCATCCTTTGATTGTAAGGATTTTTTGGTAAGCCGACTTCGCTCATAAGACCAATCATTTTTAATTACGAAATATTAGTTTGGACTAATATTCATTTGTCAATAGAGGCAAACAAGATCGACTCAAAAGGAGTGGTGATTAGTGATAGGAAAAGGAGCGGATTCGCGATCCCCTCTAGATTCAAACGAAGGGCCGTTTCGGCGATTCGGGATTTTCCACCGGGTTGTGGACCTTCATATGGTGAAAATTAATTATTCGAGGTTGTTCGTAATCATGAAGCATCGACGATCCGGGATTTTCCACCGGGTTGTGAACCGTCATCCGGAGAGAATCGGCAAATAGTAGTTATTCGAGATTCCGAGGGTAAAAATCTAGACCGCTTATCTTATAATAGATTTATTATAAGTGTTAATGATCTAATCGAGCGTTAAAATATTTTTAGGTGTTGACGATCAGGAAAGTGTAGTTCTTACCGTTATCAGGTGTGTAATCTCACACTATATCTCATGGGTTAAATAACTATATTGTATTAATCGCTTGATATAATCACAAGATAGTGAAATCGGGTAAACTAGCATATTTATCAATTTATCGGTAAAGACTATGAAATCGGTATTAAGACTGTGAATTTTACGAAATTGCCCTCAATGGGCCAAATAGATAAAAGTGACTATATGGGCCAAATGTGATATCTGATATATGGGCCAAATGTGATATTTGATATATGGGTCAAGTGTGATATGAGTTATAAGGGCCAAAATGTGATATGGGCCAGATTGTGAAAATTTTTATAATGGGCCGTATGTTTGTAATAATTATATGAATGGATTGTAGTAATTGAATGTGCATATTATATACATGATTTGCATGGGTTGGGATATTTGAAAAAAAGTTACGTAGCTTTGCTACAAAATTACAGTGGCTTGTCCACAAATTGATATATGGCTTAATGCCCAGTTTGATATATGGCTTAATGCCCAGTTTAATATATGGCTTAATGCCCAATTTGGTGTGTTGGCGGGTTGGGTGACTAAAGCTCCCCACAAGTGTGTTGGTTGGTACGGGTGGTGTGTAGCGGATGGAAAACTAGGTTTGGTTGGGAAATTGCATAACACATGCATGTTATATATGATATTATGTTATGATTGTAAATGGGCTTTGGCCCAATAAATGCTTAATTGAATTTTTGGCCCAGTGGCAATGGTAAGTGAGTTACACACTGAGTTCCAAGTAACTCACCCCGTTTTCTTTACCCTCCTCAGCTAATGATCAGTGATGGAGGCTTGGGCCGGGGACGACTCAGTTGAGGTCATACTACGAATTATGGGTTATTTAAATTTCGGATTTCTTTTTAAGTACTTTTTATTATTTTTACTATTTTGTAATAAGGACTCTGGTTAAATTTTTATGGATGTTTTACTTGTGGATGGATTTTATAATATGCTTTAAATACTTAAGTGGGATTATTTTTTTAAAAACAGAAATAAACATTTTTCTTAAATAAACGTACGAAAAGGGTTTCATTCTTAAATAGTCTTAACCCGGTAATTTTTCTGTAACAATATTTTTAAATTTTTGTTTTCAAATTACTTTCGAACTCTTTAAATTTTCTCAAAATATTAAATCAATTTTTCCTAAGTTTCAATTTATAAATTTTTACGACCCAAATTTGTAACATCCTCAAAGTGGGCCTACTCATTTATATGATAGTCTAATATGATAAGTTGGGATTATAAAGGTTGGGCTAACTTTTTGATTAAATATATGGATTAGAGTTTAAATTAAGTGATATTTTGGGCTTTTAAAAAAAAATTGGGTTAGGTGGCTAATAAATAGTGTTAGCTTATAATTTAAGAAGATGGTTAATTAAGTGACAAGCTGGGCTTGTGGCTCAAAGAATTAAAGTGCATTAAGTGGGCATAAGGTGGCGCCATAAAGGGGGAGGAATTTGGGCCCTTGTGTGGCCGTTTGAGCCCTAAAAGATGGGTCAAATTCGGCACTTAAATGGGAAGGGGTGGACGGAAATTAGGCTACCTTTTAGGAGTTATTTCTTTTATTTTAACTGTTAAAAAGTCGATAATTAATAAGGAGGAGTTGGATTTAAGGTGGGCTCTCTTAAAGGTAAGATAAGGATTGTGTTATCGGATGAGATGAAGGCTATCGGAGAGGGAGAGTTGGTCAAATTCCAACTCTGTGTGTGGATATGCGAAATTTCTTTATAAATAGGGAGTAGTATTCTTCAATTTGGTGATTCGAAACCCTATTCTTCTCTCATTCTCTGCCGAAATTTCCAAGCCTTCTCTACAATTTCTCTTTTCCTTTTTCTAAAAGCCGAATTCCTTTGTTCATAACCTCATCTCCCATAGCCGAATCTACAAGTGAGATCTCTGTTTTCCCGAAGGTGCACCATAAGCCACATACTCCTTAGTAATTTGGTAAGTTTCGGGATTTTATTCTATGCGATTTCACTCTTTCTTTTCATTCAAATCTAACCCGAAACACTTATTTAAGGCACATCGATTTTCCCTCTCTGCTTTTAGTAGCGAATCATCTCATTAAAAGTCTCCTGTGCCGATTTTGGTGGAAAAGCCGAAGGTAGGAAGGTGACGTTTTCTTAGGGATTTTCGGGATTCGACAAATAAGGCTCTACGTTAGGGATAATAGATTTTCGCGGTAACCAGGTGTGTAATACCTTCCCACCATCTAGATCTACCTATTATTGTATGTTCATGTGTTTTTTTTTATGTTTTGATAAATGCCAAAATCTCGGTTTATTGATGCAAGCCCAAGGAGGGAAAAAGTAGATCCCCAGGTTAGTAAATAATCTGTTTAAATGTTATAAGTAAAATGCTTGTATGTGATTGCATGGGTTGGGTTGATGAAAGGAGGAAGTTATACGTTACATATGTAACAGCTAATGCCGTGAATCGTTATCTGAAGCTTGACCATTAAATGTTATAAGGGCTTCGGCCATTATATGTTATAAGGGCTTCGGCCATCATATGTGGATGAGCAGCATGACTGCCATCATGGTGTGTAGCGGTATGGGTCGATTGTAGAAATCCCCAATGGTGTGAACGGTTGGTACGGGGGTGTGTAGCGGATGGAAACCTAGGCAAACGGGTTGGGCCTTGCATATTAATTGCTATTAATATTTATTATGATTATTACACTGTTTATTTTGTTTAATGGGCTTAAGGCCCAAACTCTAGCGGTGCATGAGGGTTGCACATCGAGTCTCACGACTCACCCTTTAATTAACATTTCGGTGATACCTAGTGATTCGAGGGCCGAGAGAGAAAGCAAGGTGGCCATCTGTAAGAATATGTAGATTTGGCAAAAGAGACTCAAGTTTTATTTTATCTTTTAATTAATGGACTTCAAATCTCGTTGTAATAAGGCCATGGGCTATTATGTTTTATTATGGGCTTCTATTACTTTAAGTCATTTAAGTTTTTATTTTAATTAAAAATGCATGTTTTTAAGTTTGGATTTTTACTCTACTTAAGCATATTCTATATAAAACATATTTGGGTTTTCTGAAAATACGATATGTTTCGATAGAATTTTTCTTGGTGACATACCAGATCCGGTTGTAGTGTATGGGCCGGGTTTGGGGTGTTACAAAATTATTAGATTTAGTAATCAGACTTAGTTTTCAATAACTCCACGTTAGAATGTTTTTTTAAAAATCTGTTTTCTTTAAATCTTTAAAAGACTAGGTGTATGTTCATTTTGTGTAACATGTCAAATTTGGTCTTAACGTATAGACCGGGTTTGGGGTGTTACATTAGGGCTAAGAAGGCTAAGCCTTCAGAACTTTTCCAAAAAAGGGTTAAACACCCTATCTTGCGAAGCCCAGGCCACCGTCCTAGGCCGAGGTGCGTCAGACCTCCGATGAAGTTAGTGCCAGTCGAATAGAGATGGAGGGGGTTGAGGGAAAAGAAGGCTTTCCCTAAAATTTTTTTTAGATCTGTAAAAAAATGAATTTTAAGAAAAACATGGGGCTTAAGTGGTGATTCAAAAACGGCGTCATTTAAGTAAATAAAGACCCGTGCGTGACACGACCCATCAATGAGGGTTCGCGTGTTTCTGCCTGTGGGGAAAATTGTGCGATAGGTCCTTCCGTGTTTACTGATCTTTCAAATAAGTTTTTTTTTGAATTTTGCCCATGAATTTTGCACTTCATTCCAACTTAGTCCTGATTTAAACGCCGCGCTTTGGTATTTGGATATTTGCCTTTTAAATCCCCGATCATTTGTGCGCATCTCATTCTGGTCTTTGACTTTATTTTATTAGTTTATAAATTGTCCTTTTGATTTTATTTTTATTACAATTGAGTATTATTATTTATTTTATATTTTTATTCTTTGTAATTCTTTTTTTACATTTCTTTAATCATTCGATTCTTAAAATTGTTTTAACGCAAAGATCGTAAATCATTTTATGAATTCTACACTTTATTTTAATTTTTTTATATTTGTATAAAACTTTTAAATGGTTCTTATGTAAAACCTTTTTTATTTTAAAATTTTATTTATGTATGTCTCTTCGTTTTAAAATTTATAGGACATTTACTTCAAATAATTATATTATACATTAGTTTTTATTGTAGATCACGTTTTTATGAAAAATTGGCTTTTAATCTATTTATGTTTATATATTTTCTTTTAAACCTATATATGTATATTATTTTTAATTTATTATTATTTTTATTATTATTATTACTATTATTATTAACATATCATTGTTTTTGTGTTATTTAACTACTTAATTTTATATTATCTTTATTATGTTATATTTTTTTACTCACATCATTTTAATTATTATTCTTATAATTGTTATTATTATCATAATTATTATCATAATTTTCATTTTTATTCTTTTTAATTATTATTTAAACATTATCAATTTTCACTTATTTATTGTTTTTATTTATTATTTTATTCATATTGTTGATTCTTTTTATCTCATATGTAAAGTTTCATATTTATTTCGTAGTTTTTATCTTTCGTTATTTACTACTTTATATATTTTATTCGTTTATTCATATTCTTTTATTTGTTTATTATTTTTATGTTTGCTTAGTATAGTCATTTTATTTCATTATTCGCTATTTTATGTTATTCTTCCTCTTAATTATTTATGTTAGTATTAAATATTAGTATATCATGTAATTTTCAGAAATTGTCTTTGGTATTTATGTTTTATAATATATTAAGGCAATATTTTATTCGAATCATTTTTTTATAAAAATATATTTTGCTAAATTGTCGCATTTTATTCAAAGGCTTTTTTTTTAAAAAAAAAAAACCAAAATGTGGCGATACTTAGTATTTGGGGGCTTCGAGAAAAATTGTACCCTAACTCATTGGCTTTCGATCTTTCTCGTTGAACTTATGATATTAAGTATCCTTTTTTTGAAATTAAAACCCATAAACTTTAAATCAAAACTTATTCTCGGAAATTCAAAATATTATATCCTAACTTATTAAATATAATGTTTTGTGTTTCGAGGTAAGAATCTTCTACAAATAAAGGCAAGTTTAGTTTCGAAGTCTTGAAATGTTGCATCCTAACTTATTGGGTGTGGCATTTTATTTCTTTGAAATAAGCGAGTCTTGGCTTTTAAAAAAAAATAAAAGGATCGTATTTTAAATTTTTTAAATTTTCGACATGAGGACATGAGTTTATTAATTAGGTACCAATTTTGGGCGTTACGAGGGTGCTATCCCTTCCTCGTACGTAACCGACTCCCGAACTCATTTTCTTGAATTTCGTAGGCCAAAATCAACATTTTAAATAAAACAAAAATATTTTATAAGGTGATCCGATCACACCTAAGTAAAAAAGATCGGTGGCTACTCCATTTTCGTTTTTAAAGTCGATCCCTGTTTTTTTCAAAACTTAAAAATGGTTTCGACACCATATAATCTTAATATCTTACCAATTCGTTCATTAACCAAAATAACATATATACAAGCCACACATAATGGCTAAATTCATTAAACAAAACACCTATACATGCCATTATAATCATGACTCAAAATCTTCAAAATATACCGATATAACCGATGGATAGTGTGATAGAATTCCCGGCAATTTCCAACCCGCATGAGTTTCTGATTATCTAGAAACACAAGAAATTAACACGAAGTAAGCATGAAATGCTTAGCAAGTTCATAATTCATAAACAAAGGTTACCATTTCAATTTATAAGCACAAAAACAATTTGAGATAATCCAATATGATTTGGCATTAGCCTAAGCAACAACAACCTTTCAACTTAGATAATCTCATAGCTTAGCAAATCATCTCAATAACATCATAGCTTTTATATACACTGCTTATAAACATTCATACTTTCAAGCATATGGCTAAACATATTTCAAACATCATCAATTCATACCTTTCCATACTTCCATAACATCACTTATTGAAGAATTTTTCGAATATTCCCTTTTCATACCCTTTGAACCATTAGAATAATATCGGATACACGCAAAGTCGCATACTATGTGCCAACATGTCGTCAAAACCACTACTATCTCATATCTCGTATCAATGCTCTCTCTCGAGCCATAAATAGGTCTACTCACATAAACTATCAGTCATGACGTAGCTACACGGTGCTGCTCACACAAGTTGTCAAGTAACCAGAACACATGTCGAAAACTCAGCCACCAGTAGGACGTACAAGATCAGCACCCAAAACACGGTAACCCCTAATGACATGTCATTTGTATGCTATACATTCCTAAGGTCCAAACGAGATTCGAAAGTCGCCGAAACGTCGTTGGATTTTTTCGTAGAGATGTAATACTATAATATAACATAAAAGCATGTAAATCGAGCATAATACAACTTTAATTAAATGTACAAACTTACCTCGATTTCAAACGAGAATTTATGATAAACTAAATTGATATTTTTCCCGATCTAAATCCGAACATTACTTTTCCTGATCTATATAATCAAAATTAGCTCATTTAATTTCATTCTATTCAATTTAATCCAAAATAATCATTTTTGGAAAAATTACGCTTTTGCCCTTAAAATTTTGAATTCATTACAATTTAGTCCCTAGCTCATAAAAATACAAATTCATGCAATTTAGTCCACACCTATGCTAGCCGAATATTAATTTAGTCCTTAGCAATCCCTATATTTCATTTATTTCATATTTTTACCATGAACATTTTTCTACTTTTCAATTAAATACTTAAATGATAAATTCATCAAAAATTCCTTCACAAAAGTTGCTCAACTATCATTAAATATTCACTTTCATCCATCAAACATAAAAAAACCAATATACATTTATGGTAAAACCCTAGACTTTTAACATTTTTGCAAATTAATCCTCGGGCTAGCTAGATTAAACTACAACGACTCTAAAAACATAGAAATCATTAAAAACGGGATGAAAAATACTTACATGCATGAGAATATAGATTGGCTGAATGTTTGAAGCTCAAAAATGGTGGTTTTCTTCCTTAGGCATTCGGCTAGATGAAGATGGACAAGGTAATGTGATTTTTGTTTTATTTATTTTGTTTATTTATTTTTAAATACTAATATAACATTTATTAAACATATTAATGATGTCCATAATTGTCCACTACTTAAATTAATGGTTTAACCATCATTTAATGCCACTCGTGATTAAAGTTCATAGCAATTTAACACCTTTTTCTAATAGAATATAAGTTTTGCACTTTACGTGATTTAGTCCTTTTTATTAAATTAAGCATGCAAACGATAAAATTTCTTCACAAAATTATTATAAGATGCTACTATCATGCTGCAAACCTTAAAATAATAATAAAATAAATTTTTTGACATCAGAATTGTGGTCCTGAAATAACTATTTCGATTTCACTAAAAACGGGCTGTTACATAGGGTTTAAGTTCTTCCTCTCCTAAACAGATGATCCGTTAAGAGAACCTTACATAGTAATCAGTTAATCACACATTCACTCACTAATCCCCCATAATAGTATTAGTTCCTCATGGATCTCATGAAAATAATTATCTTGACAAATAAGATATGCACAAAGAATAAATCAAGAGAAAGGTTTCGAGAATCCTAAATTGTATTTGATTGATTGTAAGCGCAGAATCCACAAGATTTGTTCCAAGTATACAAAGAAGCTTCTCCAAATAACATGAATACGAAGAACTGAAATAAACCTAAAGCCTAAAAGAAAAGAAAAACTAACACTAAAATTACAAAGAAGACTTAAGAAGATCGAAGGACGTTCTCTAATATTTGTTTAATAGCTGATAAACCGTAAAAGTAACATATTTTAATCCCACATTTAGTATGCTTTTGGATGATTTAGCCCTCAATTTATGTAAAAAGGTGCTCTTAATCCTTTCTTTTCATATCTTATACTCAGGAAAGCACCCGAGGACGAAAAGAACGAGAAACGGGCTTAAAATGGACCAAATTGGGCCAACCCAAGAAATTGGCACGGCCTGGACTTCAAGTCACACTAGTGCCTAATCATTCAAAGACACGCCCCAAGCATGATTTTCATGGTCGTGTCCCAATCGACAGACCTGAAGCACGGCCTGAATCACTACTTACACGGCTGTGCCACGACCGTGCCTCAATCAACAGAATCGACACACGGCCTGAAGTCGACTTACACAGACGTGTGCCATGGCTGTGCCCCTGCTACGAGAATGAGAAATTTCACTCAGATTTGGATGCTTGAAGCCAAAGAAACATAATTCTAAGTCTACTTAAACACCTTAATAGTAATTCTACTTGAAAGAGGTACTTAGGAGCCAAGTAAAACATCTAGGGAGCTTATATAAACAACCCAAGGCAGCCGTTCTAAGGGGGAGTTTTTTGGGCAGAGTTTTCTACCAGAGCTTTTATTCAGGGAACTACTCGAGGATAGCCAGTTGATCCATCTCAAGAAGCCGGAGTCCTACTCAAGACAGAGGATCTCCTCTTCAATTCCTTCAGAGGGTTTTAGGGATTTCTTATGTTTTATTTTATCTTTTCTTTTGAGATGTTTTCTTATTTTGTTATGAACTAAACCCTTCAGATACATGAAGGGGATGAAACCTATGACGGATTTTGTTATTTGATTTCTAAATTATATGATAAGTACTTAGTTTGTTCTTAAATATGTTACTTAATTTAATCGATGTGCTTAGGTGGAGGAGGAATAGACCCTGCCTAAGAGTAGATCTAACATAATTAAGCGGAGTTGATCGAGCGCCTAGAGATAGGGTTACGAGATTTTACCAGATTAGGGTGAAACCTAATATGGGAGTCCATTGATCGATTTACTGCATCCTTAGGGGGTTATTATAAGAGAACGAGAGTTCCACTAATTAACCTACGGTTAGGCGTTATTCGCCTTGAGAGAGGGTTTAATCACGAATCAACCTAAGTAAAGAAGTCATATGAATTAAAAGTTAGATAACAAAAGAAGTCATAGGTGGATTCTTCTTGAGGGTATCGTGTAAAATCAATTGAGTTTTTCCACAGTCTTTTCCCAAAGTTTCGTTCTTTTGTCTTTGCATTTAGTTTATTATTTCATTAGTTTTTAGATTAATAAACAATCACTCCATATTTCAGGCTAAATAATAGAAAGAAAGTAAGTAGTAGTACTTTTAGGTTCTCTTGGGTTCGATAAGATATTCTTGCCTAAACTATACTATTGTTCGATAGGTGCACTTGCCTCTATCGTTGTCATAGTTAGTCTACAAGTTCAATCATTCTTTTTATAAATATTAAAACTCGACTGTTTGACACGATCAAGTTTTTGGCACTGTTGCCGGGGAACACTAAAATATTAAGAAAGCTCTATTTCTATTACTTTAGCCATTATTATTTTTCTCACAATTTACTTTTATTTTTAGTTTAGATTTTTATTTATACTAAATTTCTTTCTTTCTTCTCCTAGCAGGTACCTCTAGTTTATGACTAGAAGGAACCCGAGAGGACCTCTAGTGTACGAAAGTGACATTGAAGCTACCGCTCGTAGAAATCGCAGAGAAATTAGACGAGCTCTAGACTACCAAAGAGAAGAACAAGACAGATCAAATCCTACTGAAGGGATGGACAAAAACAATCAACCGCCAAATGTACAAGAATAGAATGCTCTGCGTACTATGTATGATTATGCTAAACCTAATTTGACAAGAGCAGAATCTAGTATTGTTAGGCCTGCTATAGCTGCTAATAATTTTGAATTAAAACCTAATATAATACAAATGATTCAACAGTTTGTTCAATTTGATGGTTTGCAGGACGAAGACCCAAATACTCATATAGCTAACTTCTTAGAGTTCTGTGATACCTTCAAAATAAATGGCATTTCCCATACGTCTTCGGCTATTTCCCTTTTTATTAAAGAATAAAGTAAAGCAGTGGTTGAACTCGTTACCACGAGGGTCAATCACCACATGGGATCAAATAACCGAAAAATTTCTTTTAAAATACTTTCCACCAGCCAAAACGGCCAAATTTAGGAATGACATAGCTTCTTTTGTGCAGAATGATGCAGAAACATTATATGATGCATGGGAAAGATATAAGGATCTCCTAAGAAGATGTCCACACCACGGATTACCTTTGTGGCTTCTAGTCCAAACTTTTTACAACGGTGTGAATTCTTCAATGAGGCAAATGATTGACTCATCAGCCGGTGGAACTTTGAATAACAAAACTCCTGAAGTGGCTTACGACTTTATTGAAGAGACGTCGTTGAACACTTATCAATGGCAAATTAAAAGGGCCAAACTGACAAAATCATCCGGACTTTTTAACATAGACACAGTAACAATGCTGTCAACACAGGTGGAGATGATGAATAAAAAGCTTGATAATTTATGTTCTTTGCAGGTTGATAAACCGTAAAAGTAACATATTTTAATCCCACATTTAGTATGCTTTTGGATGATTTATCCCTGAGTTATGTAAAAAGTTGCTCTTAATCCTTTCTTTTCATGTCTTATGCTCAGGAAAGCACCTAAGGATTAAAAGAATGTAAAACGGGCTTAAAATGGACCAAATTGGGCCAACCCAAAAAATCGACACGGCCTGAACTTCAAGCCACACGGTCGTGACTTGCCATTTACTTCACACAGCCATGCCATAATTTACACGGCCGTGCCCCAATCGACAGAATCAAGACACGGCCTGAAGACGACTTACACGGGCGTGTGCCATGGGCGTGCCCCTACCGCGGGAAAGAGTAATTTCACTCGAATTTGGATGCTTGGAGGCAAAGAAACACATTCCTAAGTCTACTTAAACATCCTAGGAGGAATTCTACTTGAATTAGGATACTTAGGAGCCAAGTAAAGCATCTCAAAGCCTATATAAACACCCAAGGTAGCAACTAAAAAGGGAGTTCGGCAGAAGCCAAAACAGGAGCTTTTTGGCAGAGGCTTTTGCCGAAGCATTAATCTTTTAGGGAATCACTTGAAGATAGCCAGTTGATTAATCTCAAGAAGCCGGAACTCCATTCAAGACAGAGGATCTCTCCTTTAATTCCTTCAGGGAGTTTTAGGGATTTCTTATATTTTGTTTATTCTTTACTCTTGAGATGTTTTCGTATTTAGTTATGCACTAAACCCCTCAGATACCTGAAGGGGATGAAACCTATGATGGATTTTGTTATTTGATTTCTAAATTATATGATAAGTACTTGGTTTGTTCTTAATTATGTTGCTTAATTTAATCTGATGTGCTTAGGTGGAGGAGGAATAGACCCTACCTAAGAGTAGATCTAGCATAATTGAGCGGAGTTGATCGGGCGCCTAGAGATAGGGTTACGAGATTTTGCCAGATTAGGGTGAAACCTAATATGGGAATCCATTAATCGATTTACTGCTTCCTTAGGGGGTTATTATAAGAGAACGAGAGTTCCACTAATTAACCTAAGGTTAGACGTTATTCGCCTTGAGAGAGGGTTTAATATAGGTTAGGGAGTCTCACGGATCAAGCTAAGTAAAGAAATCATATGGTTTGGGGAATAAATAATAAGTGAAGGCATAGGTGGATTCTTCCTGAGGGTATCGTCTTTATCTGAGTTTTCCTAAAGTCTTTCTCCTATTCATTCTTTGGTCTTTGCATTTAGTCTAAGTATTTCATTAGTTTAATAATTCAATCAAACTAAATTTCAGGCTAAATAATAGAGAGAAAGTGAGTAGTAGTACTTTTAGGATACCTTGGGTTCGATAAGATATTCTTGCCTGAGCTATACTACTATTCGATAGGTGCACTTGCCTCTATCATTGTCACAGTTAGTCTATAGGTTCGATCACTCTTTTATAAATATTAAAACTCGACTATTTGACACGATCAAGTTTTTGGCACCGTTGCCGGGGAACACTAAAATATTAAGAAAACTCTATTTCTATTACTTTAGCCAAATTTTTTTATTTGCAATTTATTATTATATTATTCTTTATTATTATTTCTTTTTACTTTGCTAATTTTTTCCTCTATTTTGCTTTTGGCAGAAAATTTTAGTCTATGGAACAGATGGCACTGAATAATTATCAGTGGCAAGGCATAGGGGCAATTCCTACTAAAGCAACCAGTGTTTTCAACCTCGACGTGGTCACCAGGTTATCTAATCAGTTAGAGATGATGAATAAAAAGATTGATGATTGGTATAGTCCCTCGTAGGTACATCCAGAAATACAATATGATTTGAATCTAGGAAGCGTGGCGAATCCTTAGTACCCACCCTACGGATATGGCATGGAAAACGAGCAAGCTCACTATACAGGTCATTATTCTAGATATCAAAATAATTTTTATAGTGACACTTATAATGCAGGTTGGAAGTACCATCCCAATTTCTCGTGGAATTATCAAAATAGCCAAAGATCGAAACTTCCTCCAGATTTTCAACAACCACCTCACCAACAAGAAGAGGAGCTGAATCTTGAAGAGATGCTGACGAATTTCATGGCAGCCACAGATTCTCGTCTCCAAAAGACTGAAGCACCACTTGATGAACAACAAAAATCGATCAAAGGGATCGAGAATCAAGTTGGAGAACTTACTAGGTCAGTGGGACATCTCGCAAAGCTAGTACAATGGCTAGGACGTCTACCAAGTAACACCGAGGTTAACCCAAAGGAGCAAATTCAAGCCATCTTAGCTCAAGACAGTAAGTGGTTAGATGAGCCAAACTCAATACAAGAAAACAAGGTAGACAAAGGTAAGATAGAAGTAACACAATAAAAGTAAAAATCGGTAATCAAGGAGTACCAACCTAGCATATCTTATCCCGAAGCAATGAAAAGAGATGATTCAGAGGAACAGTTCGGTAAGTTTCTTAAACTCTTAAAGAAATTACATATTAACTTCCCTCTCCTTGAAGCTCTTTTTCAGATACCAGACTCGAGGAAATTTTTCAGACAGCTCTTGACCAACAAACGCAAATTAGACGAAGAGCACCACGTGGAGCTAAACGCAATGTGCTCAGCAATTCTACAAAATAAACTACCATGGAAATTAAAAGATCCAGGGAGTTTTACAATTCCATGTTTAATTGGTAGTTTATCTATTGATAATAAGTTAGCGGATTTAGGGGCAAGCATCAATGTTATGCCTTACAAAATGTTTAAACAACTAGGTCTAGGGAAACCCAGATAAACTAGGATGAGCATTCAATTAACTGTTAAAACTATAAGAATTCCTAGGGGTATAATAGAAAATGTTCTAATCAAAATTGATAAATTCGTATTCTCAGTAGACTTTGTCATTTTAGACATGGATGAGGACAACACGATCCCCTTAATTTTAGGAAGACCCTTTTTAGCAACTGCCAGAGCTAAAACTGATATCTATGCAGGAGAACTCATACTTCATGTAGGCGACGAGATAGTCACTCTTCAAGCCCTTGACTTGGCCAGAACATCAAGTGATAAAGGTGAGAAAGTAAATACAATTGATAACCAACTTGTTCAACCTTCCTTGCAGGAAACACCACAAAGCTACAAACCTGAGCTGGATCATAGACTTCGTACTAATAAAGAAGAATTACATGAGGAACCAGAACCACACGAAGTGAAACCGAAGGAAACCCCAGACGAGCTGATAGGAACAACAAATCACATCAAAATAGAGGATCAGGTATTGTTGAATAAGAAAGACCGTCGAATCACTAATTCAGAACTCAAGGCAAACGAAGAAATCAATTTTGAGGTACTTAATGACTTCATATACGGCACAGTCGAGGTTAGCAATCCTAAATTCAACACTTTTGAGGTAAACATTACTCAACTTAAACTTTATATCAATAACTGAGTTGATCGAATGAGAAAGGATTTCCACCTCCTCAAACCACCATGACCATATGAATGAGAGGTAAATTCTAGCTAAGACTATAAACGAGCGCTTCTCGGGAGGCAACCCGAGCACTAACCCTATTTTTATATATTTTTTTATTTTTTTCTTTTTCTTTTTAGCACCTAACCATAAACTAACCAAAGAGCAGATTTCTAGGCCACACGGCCCTACACATGGGCGTGCCTGTGGCCGTGTGGAAGCTAGGGGCTGAACCATGGGCGTGTCATTAGCCGTGCACGAATAGGGAATAAACTTCTTTCTCCAACACGAGCTGCGATACTAGTCCACGCCCGTGCCGACGCCCCGTGTGAGGTTACTGACTCGTCAAGCATGGGATAAACACGGTCATGCCTCCTAACCGTGCCAACATTTTGACTTATCGAGCACCGAAAGAGCACGCCTGTATTGAATGACCGTGTGAAGAAAGACACGGGCGTGCCATGACACCCACGGCCATGCTCGAACACCCTGAATGCGTTCAAAATTTAAAATCCCAAAACACGGGCTACATCTCTATTTAAACCTCATTCCCCATTTTTCTAGTTGTCTTTCATTTTCCATAATTTATTTTTGTTTCTATTTTATTTCATCATTATTTTTTTTTTACTTTACTTTATTTTATTTTATTTTATTTTCTTCTTCTTATTCTTTATGATATTTAGATTTAGCTTAGGATACAACAAAACCAAGCAGGCTACTTCGAGGATTCAATTTCAAACGGTTCGAGACGCTTCCTCACTTTCACCTCCAATCTTATCCGGTTTCTTTTCATAGGCTTCATCCAAAAATTCAGGAAGTGTTACTTCTTTCCTTCTCTTTTGATTTTATTATTACATAATTGTTTATCTATCTTTGTACATTGAGGGCAATGTACATCTTAAGTGTGGGGGGTAAAAGTACCTGACTTTTTGCATTATTCTCAAAATCTTGAATTTAGTCTTGTTCGGAAGTATTTTTCTCATATTACTAATTAGGATGAAATTTCTTATGATGTATGATTTTTATTGATATGTTTTAGAGTAAGTCAGAGTTAATTGTGCATTGACGATTAAATTTGAAGGATACTGGAGAATCGAGCATGATAAGTCTACTTTCTAAAAATTAAAAATTAATAGGTCGTTGAACTGAATTTGAGTATTACTTTGAAGTTTGAAATTTACAGGGATTGAGGTCAAAAACACCCATAATTTTTGTGAGATTTTGAGCCTTATAGAGCATATATTCTTTTTCGTGGTCACTTTATTGATTATGAGTGTGTCAACTTTGAACTGTTATTCTAGAATTTGCCTCGTTTATACATGTCGAGACCACACTTTTGATTTGATATACAGAGATGATAAAGGCACCTAGGATTTAACCCACTTACTCCATAAAAATCCTACCTTCACAAATTAACCCCTTGTGAGCCCCGTTGAATCCTAACAACCTTTTTATTGACTCACCCACTAATATTAACCCAAAACCCCTTTGTATTTGTTATCACCCTTTCTTTTGACTACCCTTTAATCGAGGTTTGATTTGATTAAGTTACCAAATAATATTAGTTCAAGTAGTTACATTTATCATTTATGATGTAATATCTTAGTTTGTTCTTAAAAAAAGAAGCTTAGAGCATTTAAAACTCCAATTGTTTGAAGAAAAGCTCGTATTAAAGTATTATCAAATTTCAAGTGATGAAAATACTCTTTATTATAGAGTAATTATCAATAGTAAGCATTATTAGTTTTCATTCGATGTAAATATTCATATTTAGTTCATTATTTCTAGTTAGGTAAATTGTCAAGTCAGTCTCGATTCTAACCTTCTAATTTACCCTTTATCCAAACCTTTTAACCCAAGCCCCGTTACAACCCTGATTAAAGACCTTTTGATTTGTGTATCATCTCATATACAGTGGTGGAGATTTTATTTTCAGGCAAGCCTATGGGATTAACTTTTTAGGTTCGACTTATGAGTGCTTATTCTTGAACCTTAAACACTTTGAGTGATTTGAGTGAATCTTTTGTGAGGATGTCAATCATTGTAGGTTTTGAATTAAAGGTAATTACTTAGATAAGGGGAGACACCTATGTTTTCGTACTAAAAAGGTATGACTTATCGTAATTAAATCTTTAGGACTCTTTGAGTTGAATTATCCATGTATAAATTATCTATGAATTATGATGAGACATTGTCGATAGGAATTATGATTATGGAAAGTTCGTTTTAATTGTAAGTTGAGAATTTTTCTTGAGGACAAGCAAAAGCTTAAGTATGGGGGTATTTGATAAACCGTAAAAGTAACATATTTTAATCCCACATTTAGTATGCTTTTGGATGATTTATCCCTGAGTTGTGTAAAAAGGTGCTCTTAATCCTTTCTTTTCATGTCCTATGCTCAGGAAAGCACCTAAGGATAAAAAGAACGTAAAACGGGCTTAAAACGGACCAAATTGGGCCAACCCAAGAAATCAACACGGCACGGACTTCAAGCCACACATACCGTGTCTTTGCCATTACTTCACACGACCATGCCACGATTTACACGGACATGCCCTAATCGACAGAATCGAGACACGGCCTGAAGACGACTTACACGGGCGTGTGCCATGGGCGTGCCCCTACCGCGGGAAAGAGCAATTTCACTTGGATTTGGATGCTTGGAGGCAAAGAAACACATTCCTAAGTCTACTTAAACATTCTAGGAGAAATTCTACTTGAATTAGGATACTTAGGAGCCAAGTAAAGCATCTCAAAGCCTATATAAACACCCAAGGTAGCAACTAAAAAGAGAGTTCGACAGAAGCCGAAATAGGAGCTTTTTGGCAGAGGCTTTTGCCGAAGCGTTCATCTTTTAGGGAATCACTTGAAGATAGCCAGTTGATTCATCTCAGGAAGTCGGAACTCTATTCAAGATGGAGGATCTCCCCTTTAATTCCTTCAAGGGGTTTTAGGAATTTCTTATGTTTTGTTTATTCTTTACTCTTGAGATGTTTTCGTATTTAGTTATGCACTAAACCCCTCAGATACCTGAAGGGGATGAAACCTATGATGGATTTTTTTATTTGATTTCTAAATTATATGATAAGTACTTGGTTTGTTCTTAATTATGTTGCTTAATTTAATCTGATGTGCTTAGGTGGAGGAGGAATAGACCCTACCTAAGAGTAGATCTAGCATAATTGAGCGGAGTTGATCGAGCGCCTAGAGATAGGGTTACGAGATTTTGCGATTAGGGTGAAACCTAATATGGGAATCCATTGATCGATTCTTTCGCTTCCTTAGGGGTTATTATAAGAGAACGAGAGTTTCACTAATTAACCTAAGGTTAGACGTTATTCGCCTCGAGAGAGGTTTAATATAGGTTAGGGAGTCTCACGGATCAAGCTAAGTAAAGAAATCATATGGTTTGGGGAATAAATAATAAGTGAAGTCATAGGTGGATTCTTCACGAGGTATCGTCTTTATCAACTGAGTTTTCCTAAAGTCTTTCTCCTATGCATTCTTTGGTCTTTGCATTTAGTCTAAGTATTTCATTAGTTTAATAATTCAATCACTCCAAATTTCAGGCTAAATAATAGAGAGAAAGTGAGTAGTAGTACTTTTAGGATCCCTTAGGTTCGATAAGATATTCTTGCCTGAGCTATACTCCTGTTCGATAGGTGCACTTGCCTCCATCGTTGTCACAGTTAGTCTACAGGTTCGATCACTCTTTTATAAATATTAAAACTCGACTGTTTGACACGATCACAGGTATACCCAGTAATGCAATGCGAAACGAGTGGGAATGTGGCGAATCCTGAGTACCCACCCTACCAACCAGGAGCAGAACATGAGCAGACAAACTATATAGGTAACAATTTCAGATCCAATAATAATCCTTATAGTAACACTTATAACGCAGGTTGGAGGAACCACCTAAATTTTTCATGGGAAGGACAAGGAAATCAACGGCAGCAACCTCCTCCGAATTATTAAAACCAGCCATATCCACAAGAGAAGCAATCAACCCTCGAAGAAATGCTGACGAAATTCATGGCAGCCACGGATTCTCGTTTCCAAAAGACTGAAGCAGCACTTGATGAACAACAAAAATCTATAAAAGGGATCAAGAATAAAGTTGGAGAACTTACTAAGTCAGTGGGACATCTCACGTAGTTGATTTCTGAATGTCAACAAGGGCGTCTACCAAGCAACATAGAAATAAACCCAAAAGAACAGATCCAAGCCATCACAGCTCAAGAGGATACAAAGGTAGACGAGCACACCACGACACAAGAAACCAAGGAAGAAAAAGGTAAAATAGAGGTAGCACATGAAAAGCCGAAACCAATAATCAAAGAATACAAACCCCGCATACCTTATCCCGAAGCATTGAAATAAGATGATTCAGAGGAACAGCTTGGTAAGTTTCTTAAACTTTTAAAGAAATTACATATTAACTTACCCCTTCTTGAAGCTCTATTCCAGATGCCAGGCTCATGAAAATTTTTAAGATAACTCTTGTCAAACAAATGCAAAATAGACGAGGAGCACCACGTGGAACTAAACGCAACATGCTCGGCAATGTTACAAAATTGACTACCGTAGAAATAAAAAGATCTAGGGAGTTTTACAATTCCATGCTTAGTTGGCAGTTTAACTATTGATAATGCGTTAGCTGATCTAGGGGCAAGTATAAATGTCATGCCTTATGCATTGTTTAAACGACTAGGTCTAGGGAAGCTCAAACAAACTAGGATGAGTATTCAACTAGCTGATAAAATTGTTAGAATTCCTAGGGGCATTATTGAAGTTGTGCTTGTAAAAATCGATAAATTTGTTTTCCCAGTAGATTTTGTTGTTTTAGACATGGATGAGGATAATTCAATCCCCTTAATTCTAGGAAGACCTTTCCTAGCAACTGCTAGAACTAAAATTGATGTTGCCACAGGTGAACTCATACTTCGCGTAGGAGATGAATAAATTAAACTTCAAGCTCTCGACTCGGCCAGAACAACAGATTATGAAGGTAAGAAAGTCACTTCAATAGATAATCAAATTGTTCAACTTTCATCGCAGGAAACACCACATAAAGACAACCCCGAGCGACTCATAAGTCCCAAAACAAAAAAGAAAAATCCTACAAGGGACAAGACCTTAGGATTGACAAGTTTGAAGAGTAGAGGACACATGTCAAAGAAGAACTACTCAAAGTCAAACCAGAGGAACCACAAGAAGAGCTCGTAGGAACATCAAACCACTACAAAATAGGAGACCAGGTATTATTAGACAAAGCAGATCCCTACATCATTTCAACAAACCTGAAACCAAAGGGAGAAATTCTTCTTAAGGTACGCAATATCTTCCCACACGAAACAATCGAGGTAAGCAACTCAACAGTCGTCACGTCCAAGGTAAACGCTTCTTGACTTGAACTTTGTCATGAAAATAAAACTATAAGCATGAGGGAAGATGTTCAAACCTTTAAACCCCCCTGAAATTTTTTTGAGAAGAGTCTAGCTTAAGACTATAAACGAGTGCTTTTCGGGAGGCAACCCGAGTACTAATAATAATTTCTATTTGGTAGTTTTAATTTTATTCTTATCTCTATTTTCTCTTTTAGAATTCAATAAATTGAAAAATTACAGATTCCCAGACCACACGGCCTAGCACACGTCCGTGGCTGTGGCCGTGTGGGCACTCTGAGTCACCGTACTGACATAGCAGAGGCCGTGCGAATCTTGCCCCAACCAACTGCAGAAGTCACGGGCTCACCTACCCCACCACGGCCGTGCGAGGCGGCCGTGGGTCAACACTGCCATTATAAAAACAGGCATGACAGTAGAGACAAACGGGCGTGGCACTCCAACACGCCTCTAAACACAGCCATGCGATATAGCCGTGCAAAGCAGCACGCCCTAGATACATGGGCGTGGGACAGCGTCAGAAGGATAAATCTATTTAAACCCCACAACCCTTCCCCTTTCCCCCACCTCCTATCGTCCTTCTTTTTCTTTCAATTTTTCTGTCTTGCATTAGAAAAGGAGCTCAGACTCTTGAGCTACACTAAAATCATGCCGAAGAAGCGTAAGAAGCCAATCACAATCTCCCTAAGGGAGACCGATCTATATAAGTTTATGCCAGCCGCTTCATTCAAACAACAAGCCAAGGGTATTTGAGACCATATAGTTTTTATTTTCCTTTTCTCTTTTGATTCAATTTCCTACTCTTTAACAATCTTATGCTTAGTTTAGTTTATTTTAATTTAGTTTCTTGATTTTAGGTTCTAAAGGCTGCTTGGGAATCACGCACCACAGCCTTAGAGGTCACACCCACCTCGCGAACCATCCAACAATAAGGACTCCTTAGTCCATTAGTCTTTTCTTTCAATTTCAATTTTCTTCTTAGCCTCCTTCTCTTTATTCCCTTTATCTTTAATTATAATATTAGTATATTATTAATGTTTCTTTAGATCTCTTGCCTATATCTTTGCAGGCTACCCAATTTCTTTATCTAGCGCAAAGATCATCGGTAGACACCCCACAGACCGGCCCCTCCAACTTATATTTCTCTGCCATCCTCTCGAAAATCATCCGAAATTCAGGAAGTGGCACTCTATCCTTCTCTTTTGATCTGATATTAATTATTATTACCTATCTTTGTACATTGAGGGCAATGTACATCTTAAGTGAGGGGGGATAAAAGTGCCTAACTTTTTGCATAATTCTCAATTTAATGCCTAATTTTTCATTAATCCTGAATTTTAAACTTGATCAAAAGTATTCTTCTCATATTACTAATTTGGATAAAATTTCTAATGATTTATGATTATTATTGATATGTTTTAGAATAAGTCAATGATAATTGTGCATTGATGATTAAATTTGAAGAATACTAGAGAATCGAGCATGATAAGTCTACTTTCTAAAAATTAAAATTGATGGGTTGTTGAACTGAATTTGAGTATTACCATGAAATTTGGAATTTATAAGGATTGATGTCAAAAGAACCCATAATTTTTGTGAGATTTTGAGCATTATAAAGCATATATTCTTTTTCATGCTCACTTTATTAATTATGAGTGTGTCAACTTTGAACTGTTATTCCAGAACTTGCCTCGTTTATACATGTCGAGACCACATTAATGATTTGATATACTGAGATGATAAAGGCACCTAGGTTTAACCCACTTACTCCATAAAAAGCCTACCTTCACAAATTAACCCCTAGTGAGCCCCGTTGAATCCTAACAACCTTTTTATTGACTCACCCACTAATATTACCCGAAATCCCTTTGTATTTGTTATCACCATTCTTTTTGACTACCCTTTAATCGAGGTTTGATTTGATTAAATTACCGAATTATATTAGTTCAATAGTTACATTTATCATTTATGATGTAATATTTTAGTTTGTTCTTAAAAAAACCAAGTATATTCAATACTAGTAGTATATAAAAGAACTTAGAGCATTTAAACTCCAATTGTTGAAGAAAAAGTTCGTATTAATGTATTATCAAATTTCAAGAGATGAAAATACTCTTTATTATGGAGTAATTATCAATAGTAGGTATTATTAGTTTTCATTAGATGTAAATATTCATATTTAGTTCATTGTTTTTTTTTTAGATTAGGTAATTAGTCAATTCGATCTCGATTCTAGCCCTCTAATTCAGCTTGTATCCACACCTTTAACCTTAGCCCCGTTACAACCCTAATAAAGACCTTTTGATCTGTGTATCATCTCATATACAGTGGTGGAGATTTGATTTTCAGGCAAGCCTATGGGACTAACTTTTCAGGTTCGACTTATGAGTGATTATTCTTGAACCTTAAACACACTGAGTGATTTGAGTGAATCTGTTGTGAGGATGTCAATCCTTGTAGGTTTTGAATTAAAGGTAATTATTCAGATAAGGGGAGACACATATGTTTTCGTACTACAAAGGTATGATTTATCATGATTGAATCTTTAGGACTCTTTGAGTTGAATTATCCATGTATTAATTATCTATGAATTATGATGAGACATTGTCGATAGGAATTATGAATTATGGAAAGTTCGTTTTAATTGTAAGTTGAGAATTTTGCTTGAGGACAAGCAAAAGCTTAAGTGTGGGGGTATTTGATAAACCATAAAAGTAACATATTTTAATCCCATATTTAGTATGCTTTTGGATGATTTCGCCCTCAATTTATGTAAAAAGGTGCTCTTAATCCTTTCTTTTCATCTCTTATACTCAAGAAAGCACCCGAGGACGAAAAGAACGAGAAACGGGCTTAAAATGGGCCAAATTGGGTTAACCCAAGAAATTGGCACGACTTGGACTTCAAGTCACACGGCCGTGCCTCGCCAATCATTCAAAGGCACGCCCCAAGCATGATTTGCATGGCCGTGTCCCAATCGACAGACCTGAAGCACGACCTGAATCACTACTTACACGGTCGTGCCACGGCCGTGCCTCAATCAACAGAATTGACACATAGCCTGAAGTCGACCTACACGGGCGTGTCCCATGGTCGTGCCCCTACTACGGGAATGAGCAATTTCACTCAGATTTGAATGCTTGAAGCCAAAAAAACATACTCCTAAATCTAGTTAAACACCTTAATAGTAATTCTACTTGAAAGAGGTACTTAGGAGCCAAGAAAAGCATCTAGGAAGCCTCTATAAATAACCCAATGCAGTCGTTCTAAGGGGGAGTTTTTTGGGCAGAGTTTTCTGCCAGAGCTTTTATTCAGGGAACTACTCGAGGATAGCCAGTTGATCCATCTCAAGAAGCTGGAGTCCTACTCAAGACAAAGGATCTCCTCTTCAATTCCTTCAGGGGGTTTTAGGGATTTCTTATGTTTTGTTTTATCTTTTCTTTTGAGATGTTTTCTTATTTTGTTATGAACTAAACCCTTCAGATACCTGAAGGGGATGAAACCTATAACGAATTTTGTTATTTGATTTCTAAATTATATGATAAGTACTTAGTTTGTTCTTAAATATATTGCTTAATTTAATCTGATGTGCTTAGGTGGAGGAGGAATAGACCCTGCTTAAGAGTAGATTTAACATAATTAAGCGGAGTTGATCGAGTGCCTAGAGATAGAGTTACAAGATTTTTTGGATTAGGGTGAAACCTAATATGGGAGTCCATTGATCGATTTACCGCTTCCTTAGGGGGTTATTATAAGAGAACGAGAGTTCCACTAATTAACCTAAGGTTAGATGTTATTCGCCTCGAGAGAGGGTTTAATATAGGTTAGAGAGTCTCACGGATCAAGTTAAGTAAAGAAGTTATATGAATTAAAAGTTAGATAACAAGAGAAGTCATAGGTGGATTCTTCCTGGGGGCATCGTCTAAAATCAATTGAGTTTTTCCACAGTCTTTTCCCAAAGTTTCATTCTTTTGTCTTTGCATTTAGTTTAGTATTTCATTAGTTTTTAGATTAATAAACCAATCACTCCAATTTCAGGCTAAATAATAGAAAGAAAGTGACTAGTAGTACTTTTAGGTTCCCTTGGGTTCGATAAGATATTCTTGCCTAAAATATACTACTATTTAATAGGTGCACTTGCCTCTATCGTTGTCATAGTTAGTCTACAGGTTCGATCATTCTTTTTATAAATATTAAAACTCGACTATTTGACACGATCAATAGCCTATTTATAGAGTTAGGGTTGTCATCGTCCTCAACCCTAGGTCAGCTGACGCTATCATGTTTAACTTTTAATTTTGTAGGCCAAAACGCCCCTGACTCATAAGTATTTCCCTTACAGGATTGATGTCGCGACACCCTAGTACTTGTGCCGCAACATCGAAGGTAGTATCCTCAGGTTCAAGGTAGCTTCAGGGGTGTTTTGTGACATCTCATGGTTGTTTCGTAACACCGAAGGCAGTCTCAAGATTCTTGCATTCTGCTCCCTATGTTTTGACATCGAATTTCCCATTTTGCAACACAGCAATCAATATTGAGTTTGTACGCCTTTGGATGGTCTCTTGTACACTCACTAAATATGTTAGCTCGCATTTAGGCCTTATTCGGCTCCTAAGGTCAATAAAAGACTCAAAATATACTTTTTATTGAATTTAAACTCAACTATGAAAACTTAACTAAAGCATAATGAAAATGATTGTATTCAAGCTCCTCAAGTGCGAAAACTAGTTCAATCTGCTATACCATATTATAACAGATAAATGATGCCTTTTACAATATTTTCATTAATAGTCAAAGAGTTGTGACATGCTCTCCAAATAAGGTTCTTTTTTTTAGTGGGGCATTCAAGTTTTAAACCATCAACTAGTTCAAGTCGTGATGCATGCTATGTGTAAATATGGGAATATATGATTGGTTGTAAGTCTATTCATGAGGTATGTATAAGATATTTTTCACAATGTGTGCCATGCATGAACAATAGTGTTGGTAGAATGCTTGTGTATGAAATGCATATGTATGAATTATGCGAAGTTGTGAAGGATTGTCGAAATTTGGTTGAGATGGAAAACGGAAAAGGGGAAATTATATGTGATTTGCCTCCGGTATGGCATGTAAATGCAAACTGTAAATGGTGAATGCCTCAGCCTTACGGGGGAACAAGTGAGTGCTCGAATTAACAAGGAGGATTTGTGGAGGTTCGGGTAGACTGTATAAAAAATGAATGTATATATATGATATGTGGCTTTGCGGAGGTTTGGGCAAACTATACGGAGAAATATGAGCACTAGTATATGAAAGCCCTTAATAGGTAGTATAAGACTCTGAGAATCTAAGGCTTTAATGTAACATCCTGAATTAGGGGTTGTTTGTAATTTAATTATTTTCCCATGTGTGTGCTTGAAGAAATGAATTCTATGTTTGCTAGACATGTTTTAGGGTCTAGTCATAACCCCGAACTAGGTCAGACTTAGAACTAAAAATTTCTTTTTAAGTGTTTAAAAGGAGGGAGTTAGGAGATAAGGGTTAAGAGGAATTTCGGGAGAAACATGACACAAGGAATAGCTTGGCTAAGTGGCTTTCATGCGCAACTTAGGTACTATGAAGGTGGCGTCAAAGAGAGCTTCAAGGGAGGAGGTTCGAGTCTTGAAAGTTACAAGGGGGGATGCGTTTTGTTTTTGGTCTTTTTGGGGCGTTAAAGAAAGGGGCAAGTTGGAAGGCCTTAACAGATTTTGTGGGTAAGGTTTGGACATGAAATTCGTTTGGTGGAGTGGCTTGGGGCGCCACTTAAGAGTTTGGAGGTGACAATGGCGGAGGTCTTGGGTTCGAGCTGCCGAGTATGTGCCTTGGGAGTTTTATTTTCTTTTGCTTTAGGAAGGGAATCGGCCTAGGAAGGCCTTAAGAATAAATGGCGAGGTTTTGAGGCATGAAATTTAAGGTGGTAGAGTGGTATGGGGCGTTGAAAGGGGGCTGCGGCAGTTTGCCTCCACCAGGTCCTGGGTTCGAACCAAAGAAGCTGCAATTTGGCATTTTATTTTTTTTTGGAAGCCGGCGTGAATGGGAGAATGAGTAATGGTTTGATTTTGGACTCTTAGTGTGATAAGGATAGGCTTAAACTTTGGCACATATTTTCGGCTGGAGGAGTAGTGTTAGTAGTTTCTTTTCTTTTTATTTGTTGAAGAGGTGGATAGGAGATAAATGTTATTCTTTTTGGGTGATAATTAAGCTAGGAATTATCACAAAAAGAGAGGTGATGGCCTGTTATGGGACTCCTTGGGGGGCCATCTACAATCGATTTTATCATTTGGGAGGTGCCAAAAATTGATCAAAATTATTTCTTTTCTCTTCTTTTCCAAATTGGTTGCTGGCCGAATCTCCCTACACCCTCCTCTCTCTCTTTTCTATTTTGTTTCGAAAGCCGAAAGCCATTATTTCTCTGTCAATTTCAACAAGAGCTTTGACCGAATTCATAGGCTCACAATCTCTCTTCCCTTTGAGTTTATCTCTTCACCATCCTAAAGTGCCGAAATCAAGGTTTCTTTGTGGGCGAGGCCGAATCTATCATTAAGGTAAGGGTGCGGCAACTTTGCTCCTTTCGGGATTTATGTTATGGCCGAATGGCCTATGACTTGTATTAATGCGGTTAAATCAATTGTAGGGAAGCCATAGCCAATTGAAGGAAGCTTTCGGGATTTGTTTTCCTAAGATAGGGTGGTAAGTAATATTCGGCCATAGGCCTTGATTATGTGTGATTGTGCAAGCCGATTCTAACAAGTGTTTTGGTAGGGATCTCGACAAGTCAAGTGATAATTTCGAGATTTCGGTAAGTGTGGTAAGTGAATAGTTATATTCAGCCAAAGGCCATTTATGGTACCGAAAGTATAACCAATTGTGTGCCATGGATCTAGGGACTAATCGGCCAAGGCCAACCAAGGCTTCCGGGATTTCAAATTATTTTGGTAAGTGATGGTAAGATTCGGCCTAGGGCCATATTTCGGTTATGAGCACGATTAATCCTTCGGGATCTTTAGTTTAGCCGATTGGCTAATAGATCTAAGAATTTATGTGTTGGCCGATTGTAGAGGGAAACAATCTCTCGGGATTTCGCTAATATATTCGGGATTTGCTAGTAAACAGGTGTGTAAAACTCTTTACACACTTTATTAATTAACATTGCCATATTATTGCCTTTTAATCTTTTTGGTAGTGATTTGCTTGTGGGCATAAGATTGGTTTCCGGGTAAGTCCCCTATTTTGTGATCTATAAAGTATGTTTGAGTATGCCATCACATGCTGTTAAATGCTATGCTATACATAAATGCATGATATATGACAATTGTTACGTAAGCATGATGATGGTGGGATTGATGAGAGGAGGGGGATGATTTTTATGTACTATCACCAGTGGTTTTGACCACAAGATGGGTTGGCCCCATCGATTAATTGTGACTTGGTCACCGTGGTTTTGACCACCTTGTTGTGAAATTGTGACTAAGTCCCGGTGGTTTGGTACCACCGATGGTTTTGACCACACTTGATAAATTGTCACCTATGGTCATCAAGGGTTTTAACCACACGGTGGGTTGGCCCCATCATTTGATATGTGACTCTAGTCACCGTGGTTTTGACCACCGTGGTTTTGACCACACAGGCGATAAAGGAGTACGGATGGTTAGTGGGGTTGCATACTTGCATGTTTGTTAATAATTTGTGTATGAGTTATATTTTCGGGTGGGGGATTTACACACTGAGTCTTGGTGACTCACCCCGTCCCAAATTATTTTGCAGATGAGTAGATCGCGGAGATGGAGCCGGAGAGGACTCGAGGCGGCCATGCTTGTTCCTTGGATTTGGATTTATTTCATACAGTTTAAAGTTTGTTTATTTATTAAATTTTTAAGTAATAAGGCCGCTAATTATTATTTGGATGTTTATTTAATTATTTTATTTTACTTATGTTATATTACAAATGAAATTTATAAATGTTAAGTGAACCTGGTTAAAAGTTTTTTCAAACTTAATAACTTTTACGAGTTTTCAAAGATGTTACCATCGGGTAACAAAATTTACCAAGTCACCAATAACTCTATCGACTTTAAAAATTTTACATGAACAAATGTTTCCAAAAGGGTTTTTCAACACAACCATCCTTATAAGAATATTCCCAACTAAGTTTTATCAAACCCTGTTTTAATACCTTAGCCATATTTTAACAAGTTTTCACCAGACACTCAAAATATTTTAAATCATTTTACTCCGTGACATACCAGATCTGGTCAGGACTAATGGGTCGGGTTTGGGGTGTTACATTTTTTGTATCAGAGCCCAGTTCAAAACTCGACTGTGGGGGCCCAAGGCCCAAAATGTTTGTTTTTATTAGTAGGCCTTATTGAAATGCTTTGGGAAACTGTTTTTGGCTTGAACAGCATGGCACCGAGTCTCCTGCACCAATCCGCCCAGGTAAGTAATTCTATCTATTTTCTTTGTGAATATTTGATAGGGGTAGAAGGGTAAATGGTGAACGTAGAATATTAGAATAGGAATTGTTGAACCCTAGGGCTAGCATACCCCAACAAACAATGCATAAGATTTAATAATTCCCTAAACAACCCTGTGAGTTGTCACTGAGCAAAGGATGTGGCAATGGTTATACGCATGTCTAGGATTGGATTCGGTGGGAGCACGGTATTTAAGCGACCTAGTGACTCACCTCCCGCCACTTGAATCCTACACAGTGCGTAGTGACGGCTCATCCTAGCTGAGACGACACACTCACAGGCTAAACTTGATAACTAAAACCCGAAAGGGACTAGCTGTTTTGTTTTTGAAGTAATTAAAACCTTGTTTTAAAAAAAATGACCAAAATACCCCTCTGTTTGAAAAATGACCAAAATACCCCTAGCTTGTAAACTACCAAAATACCCTCCGTATGAAAAATTTCCAAATAAGAAAATCCAAAATATCGTTCTTTTGTGAAATTAATTAGAACCAAATTTTGGAAATCTTGTTATGGAAAAAAAAACCTACTAAAATACCCTTAGTGGTAAAATTACAAAATTGCCCCTAACCAACAAAATTACCAGAATGACCCTGGTTTTCAAAATTTTGCAACATCACTGTTCTGGAAAATGTATTTCTCAAAAAGAATCCTCAAAGTCTTACAACTTTTGAAATATCCCTGATTTATTAAATTTTACAAATTCACCCTAATTTGTGAAAAATTACCGAAATACCCCTGAGGTCTAAAATTATCGAAATACCCCTGGATTTCAAAATTTTTCAAAATACCCCGGAAACTTAAGAGTTCCAAAATACTTTTTGACAAATTATCTGAGAACTTTTATTTTTGAAAAATTACAAAAATACCCATGTAGGATAAATTACGAAAATACCCCTGGGTAGTGGAAAAACAATCACAATGAAAACTACGTCTCTTTGAATGAATGAAGGAAAAGACTGTGTGCTTGTATGAATACGAAAGAACTACTCCTAAAACTCCTATCATAAAATTTCTTCGTGGATAACCAGTGAAACAAGTACTAATGCATAAAATTCTTAAACAGATAAACGCAATCGTTAGAAATGAGTACAAGAGGTCGTGGACGTCTGCCCCGTGGTCGCAGTAGGGGTAGGATGACCTTGTCTGAGCCAGCAGGGTCTGGTCATGAGTCTAGAAATGAGATGCCGGATCTGCCGGCGGCGGAAACTGAGTTCCAAGATCAGACTGGTGGTAACGATGTAATATCCCAAGCGGTGCTACGAGTGTTAGAATGAGTTGCTGAGGCAGGCGCGGGTGCAGGAGCCCGTAAATCCATGGTTGAATGACTCCGAGCTAACGGAGCAGAAGTATTTAGAGGAGTTTCTGGAGTGGCACCCAGTGCGGCGGAGTATTGGTTGGAATCGACTGAGAGGATCATGGGTGACCTAGATTTTATAGCTGAGGAGAAGTTGAAGGGCATAATATCTCTGCTTCGGGATGAGCCATATCAGTGGTGGCTCACCGTAAGAGATGGAGCGATGGCGGAGGATCTCACGTGGGAATTCTTTAAGGCCGCCTACCAAAAGAAGTACATAGGAGCTAGTTACGTGGATGCACAGCGGAAGGCTTTCTTGAACCTGGTTCAAGGTAATAAGACGGTGGCAGAGTATGAAGCCGAATTCCTCCGGTTGAGTAGGTATGCTCGTGGTATTGTGGGGACCGAGCATGAACGCTGTGTTAGATTCGAGGATGGGCTGAGAGATGAGTTGAGGATGATGATAGCTCCACAACAGGAACGGGAGTTCGCTGTCCTAGTGGAGAAATGGAAGGTTACCGAAGGGGTAAGACAGTCGGTTAGACGGAATCAAGATAAGAGCTGGAATAAGAGGAGCTCCGGATCTTTAAAGTTTTCTGGTAATCAGCAGAAGAGGTCGAGGTTTGGTGGGTCGGATCAAGCTACTAGGCCTACTGCTATTGCTAATCCTCAATGGCCGTCACGGTGTGCCCGGTGTGGGAAGTCTCACACGGGGGAATGTTGGAATGGTAATCGGGGATGCTTCAAATGTGGGTCCATGGAGCATCGAGTTAGAGACTGTCCGAAAAGGGCAGCTAGACTGAGATCAGAGGGTTAGGATCGTGCACCGAACAGGAGGGATAACCAACAGCCACAGAGGGGTCGTGGTGCAGGAAGAGGAGGTAATGGTGCTGGCAGAGGTCGTGGGGCACCGAGGGGATGTACTGGTGGTACTGAGGCTAGGCAACCTGGTTTGGTATATGCCGCGAGGCGTCAAGAGGAGGACGATGCACTGGACGTCATAACCGGTATGTTCTTGATCTTTGGTGTACCCTATAGTACTTTGATTGACATTGGATCAACCCACTCATACATTGCTAGTAGCGTAGTGGAAACTTTGCACTTAGACTCTGAGCTTACTTCTAGGAAGATGACTGTATTAAGCCCTTTAGGTCACTCCGTAGAAGTAAGTAAACTTTATAGGAATGTACCCCTAGAACTCCAAGGGGTCGTGTTCTTGGCTGACTTGATGGAACTACCGTTTTGGGAGTTCGACCTAATCCTCGAGATGGATTGGCTAGTAAAGCATCAGGCTAGCCTGGATTGCACAGCTAAGTGCATGGTAGTAAAGACCGTGGAAGGTGATGAGGTGGTGATGATAGGTCAAAAGAGAGATTACCTATCTAATCTGGTTTCTGCGTTGAAGGCAGAAAAGATGGTTAGGAAGGGTTGTGAAGCTTATGTGGTGCATGTCTGTGCTATAGAAGCTAAGGATGTTGCTGTGAGAGATGTCCGGACCATAAAGGACTATGCTGATGTGTTTCCAGAGGAACTTCCGGGTCTACCTCCAGACCATGAGGTTGAATTTGGTATAGATCCGTTACCCGGAACCGCACCAGTATCTATAGCTCCGTATCAGATGGCGCCGAAAGAATTCGTAGAGTTGAAGGCGCAGATTCAGGAATTGTTGGATAGAGGGTTCATCCGACCTAGTGTATGGCCTTGGGGAGCTCCAGTGCTTTTTGTCAAGAAGAAGGATGGGACAATGAGGATGTGTATAGACTATCGGCAGCTGAACAAGGTGACAATAAAGAACCGGTATCCTTTGCCCAGGATAGACGATCTGTTCGATCAACTCAAAGGAGCATCGGTGTTCTCTAAGATTAACCTTAGGTCAGGGTACCATCAGCTTAAAGTGAAGGAGGCTGATGTTCATAAGACGGCATTCCATACTCGGTATGGGCACTACGAGTTTCTGGTAATGCCTTTTGGTTTGACGAATGCACCGGCCACGTTTATGGACCTGGATCGGTTCATCGTAGTCTTCATAAACGACATTTTGGTGTACTCGAAGTCTGAGGAGGAGCATGACGCACATCTTCATGTGGTTCTGCAAGTTCTAAGGGAGAAACAGTTGTACGCCAAATTCAGCAAATGTGAGTTCTGGCTCAAGGAGGTAACTTTTCTAGGGCATGTTGTTTCAGCCGAGGGAATTAGGGTGGATCCCTGTAAGATTGAGGTAGTATTGGAGTGGAAACCACCGAGGTCAGTCACGAAAATTCAAAGTTTTCTGGGGTTGGCAGGATATTACCAAAGATCTGTGGAAAATTTCTCCTTAATCGCGGTACCGTTGACTAAGCTATTGAGAAAAGGAGTTCCGTTTGTGTGGTCTGAGAAGCAACAAGAGAGTTTCGATAAGCTAAAGAGGATCTTGACAGAAGCACCAGTCTTAATTCAGCCTGAGGCAGGAAAGGAGTTCATTGTGTATTGTGACGCATCGCATACTGGTTTAGGGTGTGTGCTGATGTAAGAAGGGAAGGTGATCGCTTATGCGCCATGACGCTTGAGGCCTCACGGCTAACTACCCGACACATGACTTGAATTGGTCTGTGGTATTTGCCTTGAAAATCTAGAGGCACTACCGTATGGGGAGAAGTCGATGAGTGTACACGATCACAAAGTCTGAAGTACCTCCCGACTCGAAAGATTTAAATCTGAGGCGTGGGAGGTGGATTGAGTTGTTGAAGGACTCGATTGCTCAATCGAATACCATCCGGGAAGGCTAATGTGGTAGCCGATGCATTGAGCGAAAGGTGGTAGGGGATTTTGGAGGCAATGTTTGCTCATCTAAGTCTCTATGAGGATGGGAGCCTTTTGGCAGAGTTGCAAGTGAAGCCGTCTTGGATTAATGAGGTCAAAGAAAGGCAGATGACTGATGAAGCTTTAAATACTCAGAGGTTACAAGTACAGAATGGTGAGGCCGAAGGTTTCAGCTTAGGCAATGATAGAGTGTTGTACTTTCAGGGCAGAGTATGCATGCCTAAGGATGATGAGTTGAGGCAGCGAATCCTTAGGGAAGCTCATAGCAGTCCGTACGCTATGCATCCGGGAAGTAGCAAGATGTATCGGGATGTAAGGGAGCAATTTTGGTGGCCGGGCCTTAAGCGGGAAGTAACCGAGTTAGTGAGCAAGTGTCTGACATGCCAGCAAGTTAAGGCTGACCATCAATTGCCATCGGGGCTATTACAATTGGTAAGGATCCCACAGTGGAAGTGGGAGGAGATTACTATGGATTTCGTAAGTGGGCTTCCCCTTACGCCCAGTAAGAAAGATGTCGTTTGGGTGATAGTAGACCGGTTGACTAAGTCGACCCATTTTATACCAGTAAGGGTTGACTACTCGCTTCAAAGATTAGCCAAGTTGTATATCGCTGAGATAGTGCGGTTGCATGGGGTACCAGTGTCCATTATCTCAGATCGGGATCCCCGGTTTACGTCGAGATTCTGAAAGGCTCTACATCAGGAGTTAGGCACAAAGTTGAATTTCAGCACGGGTTTTCACCCACAGTCTGATGGACAATCTGATAGGGTCATCCAAGTGTTGGAAGACATGTTGAGGGGCTGTGTTTTGGATTTCCGTGGTAGTTGGGAGGAGTACCTACCTTTATGCGAGTTCGCTTATAACAATAGTTATCAGCGAGCATTGAATGGCACCGTATGAGGCTATTGTATGGTCGAAAATGCCGTACTCCTACATGTTGGACGGAACTAGGAGAACGTCGGATGTTGGGTCCAGAGTTAGTAACGGAGACGGAGGATAAGGTTAGAGTAATTCGGAATCGTCTTAAGGAGGCATCGGACAGGCAGAAATCCTACGTCGATCTTAAATGTAGAGATATTGAGTATGCAGTGGGTGATAAGGTTTTCTTGAAGGTATCCCCTTGGAAAAAGATGCTGAGGTTTGGCCGGAAGGGTAAGCTAAGCTCTAGATTCATCGGACCGTACACAGTGCTGAAACGTGTGGGACCGGTAGCTTACCAGCTTGAGTTGCCAGCAGAGTTGAGCCAGATCCATGATGTCTTCCATGTTTCGATGCTGAGGCGCTATCGATCAGATCCCTCACACGTTGTGCCGGTTGAGGAAATTGAAGTGAACTCGGAATTGTCTTTCGAGGAGGAGCCGGTACAAATCTTGGATCGAGATGTCAAGGTTTTGAGGAGGAAGTCAGTGCCTTTGGTAAAGGTGTTATGGCGGAATCATGGTATGGAGGAAGCCACATTAGAACCCGAGGATGTGACGCGGCAGCAATAACCCCAACTCTTGATCCCGTAATTTCGAGGTCAAATTTTTTTTAAAGAGCGAATCGTAACATCCTGAATTAGGGGTTGTTTGTAATTTAATTATTTTCCCATGTGTGTGCTTGAAGAAATGAATTCTATGTTTGCTAGACATGTTTTAGGGTCTAGTCATAACCCCGAGCTAGGTCGGACTTAGAACTAAAAATTTCTTTTTAAGTGTTTAAAAGGAGGGAGCTAGGAGATAGGGGTTAAGAGGAATTTTGGGAGAAACATGACACAAGGAATAACTTGGCTAAGTGGCTTTCATGCGCCACTTAGGTGCTATGAAGGTGGCGTCAAAGGGAGCTTCAAGGGAGGAGGTTCGAGTCTTGGGAGTTACAAGGGGGGATGCGTTTTGTTTTTGGGCTTTTTGGGGCGTTAAATAAAGGGGCAAGTTGGAAGGCTTTAACAGATTTTGTGGGTAAGGTTTGGACATGAAAGTCGTTTGGTGGAGTGACTTGGAGCGCCACTTAAGAGTTTGGAGGTGACAATGGGCAGAGGTCTTGGGTTCGAGCTGCCGAGTATGCGCCTTGGGAGTTTTATTTTCTTTTGCTTTAGGAAGGGAATCGGCCTAGGAAGGCCTTAAGAATAAATGGCAAGGTTTTGAGGCATGAAAGTTAAGGTGGTAGAGTGGTATGGGGCGTTGAAAGGGGGCTGCGGTAGTTTGCCTCCACCAGGTCCTGTGTTCGAACCAAAGAAGCTGCAGTTTGGCATTTTATTTTTTTTTTGGAAGCTGGCGTGAATGGGAGAGTGAGTAATGGCTTCATTTTGGACTCTTAGTGTGATAAGGATAGGCTTAAACTTTGGCACATATTTTCGGCTGGAGGAGTAATGTTAGTAGTTTATTTTCTTTTTATTTGTTGAAGAGGTGGATAGGAGATAAATGTTATTCTTTTTGGGTGATAATTAAGCTGGGAATTACCACAAAAAGAGAGGTGATGGCCGATTATGGGACTCCTTGGGGGGCCATCTACAATCAATTTTATCATTTGGGAGGTGCCAAAAATTGATCAAAATTATTTCTTTTCTCTTCTTTTCCAAATTGGTTGCTGGCCGAATCTCCCTACACCCTCCTCTCCCTCTTTTCTATTTTGTTTCGAAAGCCGAAAGCCATTGTTTCTCTGTCGATTTCAACAAGAGCTTTGACCGAATTCATAGGCTCACAATCTCTCTTCCCTTTGAGTTTATTTCTTCACCATCCTAAAGTACCGAAATCAAGGTTTCTTTGTGGGCAAGGCCGAATCCATCATTAAGGTAAGGGTGCGGCAACTTTGCTCCTTTCGGGATTTATGTTATGGCCGAATGGCCCATGACTTGTATTAATGCGGTTAAATCGATTGTAGGGAAGCCATAGCCAATTGAAGGAAGCTTTCGAGATTTGTTTTCCTAAGATAGGGTGGTAAGTAACATTCGGCCATAGGCCTTGATTATGTGTGATTGTGCAAGCCGATTCTAACAAGTGTTTTGGTAGGGATCTCGACAAGTCAAGTGATAATTTCGAGATTTCGATAAGTGTGGTAAGTGAATATTTATATTCGGGCAAAGGCCATTTATGGTACCGAAAGTATAACCAATTGTGTGCCACGGATCTAGGGACTAATCGGCCAAGGCCAACCAAGGCTTCTGGGATTTCGAATTATTTTGGTAAGTGATGGTAAGATTCGACCTAGGGCCATATTTCGGTTATGAGCGCTATTAATCCTTCGGGATCTTTAGTTTAGCCGATTGGCTAATAGATCTAAGAATTTATGTATTGGCTGATTGTAGGGGGAAACAATCTCTCGGGATTTCGCTAGTATATTCGGGATTTGCTAGTAAACAGGTGTGTAAAACTCTTTACACACTTTATTAATTAACATTGCCATATTGTTGCCTTTTAATCTTTTTGGTAGTGATTTGCTTGTGGGCATAAGATTGGTTTCCGGGTAAGTCCCCTATTTTGTGATCTATAAAGTATGTCTGAGTATGCCATCACATGCTGTTAAATGCTATGCTATACATAAATGCATGATATATGACAATTGTTACGTAAGCATGATGATGGTGGGATTGATGAGAGGAGGGGGATGATTTTTATGGACTGTCACCAGTGGTTTTGACCACAAGATGGGTTGGCCCCATCAGATTAATTGTGACTTCGGTCACCAGTGGTTTTGACCACACTGTTGTGAAATTGTGACTAAGTCCCAGTGGTTTGGTACCACCAGTGGTTTTGACCACACTTGATAAATTGTGACCTATGGTCATCAGTGGTTTTGACCACATGATGGGTTGGCCCCATCATTTGATATGTGACTCTAGTCACCAGTGGTTTTGACCACCAGTGGTTTTGACCACACGGGGTAGTAAAGGAGTACGGATGGTTAGTGGGGTTGCATACTTGCATGTTTGTTAATAATTTGTGTATGAGTTATATTTTCGGGTAGGGGATTTACACACTGAGTCTTGGTGACTCACCCCTTCCCAAATTATTTTGCAGATGAGTAGATCGCGGAGATGGAGCCGGAGAGGACTCGAGGCGGCCATGCTTGTTCCTTGGATTTGGATTTATTTCATACAGTTTAAAGTTTGTTTATTTATTAAATTTTTATTTTGGGTTGTAATAAGGCCGCTAATTATTATTTGGATGTTTATTTAATTGTTTTATTTTACTTATGTTATATTACAAATGAAATTTATAAATGTTAAGTGAACCGGTTAAAAGTTTTTTTTCAAACTTAATAACTTTTACGAGTTTTCAAAGATGTTACCATCGGGTAACAAAATTTACCAAGTCACCAATAACTCTATCGACTTTAAAAATTTTACATGAACAAATGTTTCCAAAAGGGTTTTTCAACACAACCATCCTTATAAGAATATTCCCAACTAAGTTTTATCAAAACCTATTTTAATACCTTAGCCATATTTTAACAAGTTTTCACCAGACACTCAAAATATTTTAAATCATTTTACTCCGTGACATACCAGATCTGGTCAGGACTAATGGGCCGGGTTTGGGTGTTACATTTAATTTGTATTTGTGAAATTAAAGTCCATGGCCATGACATTACCATAAATGTGGAAGTTCATTAGGGACTATCTTGTATGTGGAAGTTTATCAAGACAATCTTATATAAGGAAGTCCATCGAGACTATCTTAAATGCGAAAGTTTGTTAGAACTATATTATAAGTGGAAATCCATCAGGACTATCTTATATGTGGAAGTCTGTCAGAACTATATTATAAGTGGAAATCTGTCAAGGCTATTTTACAAATAGGATTCTGCAACGAGGGGATTCGCTTGTATGAGTCCACCAAAAAGGTGATATGTTATTAAGAGTAGGCCACTATGCATGTGCTTATTGATAATATAAGACAGATGTAAATTATTTTTGTAACACCCCTATCCCGTATCCGTCACCGGCTTAGGGTTAAGGGCATTACCTAACAGATCGAAAAATTTAACAGACAATTCGTAAATTAAACTATCATATACAATCATAAAGTCCCCTATGTAGGTCATTGAGACCTAAAACATGCTTTGTAAAAGGGTCGGGACTAAACCAGAACACATACAAAATTCTCGAAAATTTAAAACTTTTCAAAGTTTCAGGGGTTACACGCCCGTGTGGGCAGGCCGTGTGCCTTCCACGGCTTCTAGACACGCCCATGTGTCCTCCCCGTGGTCGAACCTGACTTGGCTCCATGGTCACCAAGCACCCCCGTGTACTAAGGCCGTGTACTCTTAGGCCATATACTGACTTCTTCACACGGCTACTAGGCACACCCGTGTACCATGGCCGTGTGCTCTTAAGCTAGCTACTGACTTTACCCCACGGTCACTAGGCACACCCGTATGCCACACCCGTGTGACATTATAGGCTATTTGCAAGACCAAAATGGCACCCAACTAGGGTCATTCATACAAGAAAATTACCAACACATCTTATGCACATATGACAACTAAAAACATATCAAAATAATCATCCATCTCTACAATCCAATCCAATACTAATCATGCCAAGTTTACAAGACTAAAACTTATGAATATACAAGCATAATTTATCCATACTTACCATTCACAAGTTCAGATTTTTGTTAAACATATATGCTCAAAATTTCATCTATATACATATCTTAAACTTAACCATTTCTTATGTTTTCAAACCATACCAAAACTATGCATCATATAACACATTCATCAAAGCCTATTACTAATACATAACTAGCCAAATCACATGGCTAAGTTCAAGTCTCACACTTATACAAATAACTAGCCTATACATTCCATATCTAGCTATATACATTTCCAAAATGTACCAAAACAGGATGAGTAGTGTGATGACAATCCTCGACGGTCCCTGAGCCTTCAGTAGCTTTGACGATCTATAAAACAGAGAAAACATACACAAAGTAAGCTTTCCAAAAGCTTAGTAAGCCATATATAAATAAACTTAACATATATTACACTTATTCAATTTGATGGAATGTCATTTATAATTCTCATTGCAAATTCATCTCATATTTATTAGCTCATATACTTAGCCATATAATACTAAAATTCTTCAATTCAAATATCATATTCACACATAACTTATTCAAGCATATTTCGCATATTAACTCATCATTCCATTTCACATATTAATCAATATAGTTCATATAGATACTTACCTTTATGCACACTTAGTGTGCATATCAAACATACCTGATACAGATATACAAATCTTATAATCGTTCATTGCCAATGTCCCAAACATGGTCTTGCATGAAATCAGATATCGATGCCTCTCCCCTGCATGTGGTCTTACACTAAATCGATATCGATGCCATTGTCCCGATGTGGTCTTACACGTCGAATCGACACAGATGCCACCGTCCCGCACAAGGTCTTACACGTAATCGATATAGATGCCATCGTCCCGCATGTGGTCTTACACGTCGATATCGATGCCACTGTCCCAGATAGGGTCTTACACGTAATCAGATATCGATGCCACTGTCCCAGACAGGGTTTTACTTGTAATCAGATATCGATTCCACTGTCTCAGATAGGGTCTTACACGTAATCAGATATCGATCACCTATGTCATAACATAGTTAATCCTATATATTTCTATGTTCGAACGGAACTTCTCGGATGTTAACACTATGTCAATCTTATCTTAGAATTCATATATATACAAAATCTCATGTGCATTCATCATTATCCATAGTCATATAAACATATATAATTCAATACAAATACATTTATTTATATATCGACTTACCTCAAATTAGGATATTCGTTCGGTATCAGTTATTTGACTACTTTCGTTTTCCCAGGATCTAAGTCTGTTTTCTTTGATTCTTGATCTATGCAAATTCAAATTTAACCATTTTATTCATTAATTCATTCAATTCAATCCAAATACACATATTTTGGGCAATTTATAAACTAGCCCCTATAATCGCACATTTTATCAATTTAGTCTATTTTTCTCAAAACATCAAATTCACAAAATCATCATTTAACCATGCTTAGCCGAATGTTCATACATCTCATGCAATCCCATATTTTCCATCAAATTTTCAATTTAGTCCCTCAAGTTACTATTTTCTCAGTTTAGCCTTAATTAGATAAATTCATCAAAAATTCAAGAACAAAGTATGTTCATCTAGCACAAATATTTCAATTAACAACTAGGCTCATCACAAAGCTCACCATCTCATCAATGGCACATCTCATGAACAACATCAATTCATCAAATTGAGACAGGGGCTTAATAGTAGACTAAGCAACAATCTCAAAAACATAAAAATCATCAAAATCTGAAGTCAAAACATACCTTAATTGAACCTTTCAATGGCCAAATAACCTAGCTTCTTTCTCCTTTCTTTTTCTTTGCTAATTTCGGCCAAAATAGGTGAACATATACCACTATCTATTTCTTATGTTTTATTACAAACATAATAATAATATGCATTTTACCAATTTAGCCATTTAATAAACATTATTATAACATATAATTCAAGGTTATTTTTTACCTTAGCCGTCCACTAACCATAGAAATGGCTTAATTGCCACATAAGTCCTCACACTTATAAAGAAATAGCAAATAGGCATCTTTTCATAAAACATGAAAAATTACATTTCAATGCAATTCAATCCTTTAATCAAATTAAACACATAAACGGACAATTTAGCTTACGAAACTTTAACACATGCTTAAACACTCATCAATGGCACAAAATATAATATTAAAATATTTTATGGACTTGAATTTGTGGTCCCGAAACCACTGTTCTGACTAGGGTATAAACCAGGCTGTTACAATTTTGATCCAGTAGATCTGTTCTTAAAGCTTTGAATCTAAATTAGTCATAGGATTCAATCTTGTGAAGGTTAGCAAAGATGTTCGAGTTTTTGGATCTACTCTTAATAAGTCCGCCAAGAATGAGCTATTTGTTTATGCGAGTTTGTATACGAAAGGTATGACAGTTTGCCAAAATTCTTTGTTTGATTAAGATGTGTTAGCTTTCTTTATTAATTTGTTATGGGGATCTAACTTATGAATCTATCAGTATGTTTCATAGAGTATGAATCCGCATACTTGGAGCTGAAACCTAATTCCACAAGGAATATACCATGTACCTAAGTCTGTTAGGACAAGCCACTAATGGCAATCCACAAAATGAACTATCCACCAAGATCTATTTTATCTGGTTATCTATAATTTATTGAGGAAAAAGGTGATATGGGAATCATTTATGGGTTTTCTTCATAAGTTCGCAAATAAGAATCCGCAATGATTTCCTTTCAAGAAAGTAATTGTATATGGATCTGCATAGGCAACTAATGAAGATAGAGTTCGCAGGGATAATCCACCAAGAGATCAATCGCTACTAAATCTTTATTTGGTATTACATCTATCAGTGGAAGCTTTGTGTGTGCAAGGCTTTGTATAGTCGAATATGAAACCTTCTGTTATCAAGTCATCAGATGTAGATCGACTGTAATCAAGTAAGATGAATTATTCTCTAGGATCCATTAGGAATAAGCAATGGTGTTTTGAGGATAATGTACCAAGTATAAGTGAGCCAGTCTGTGTGATGTAGACACTACACCAATGAGATTGGCAATCCATCCTAGTATAGACAATCATACTTAAATTCTAAATCATAAAGAGGCAATTTGTTAGAATTTTGCTAAATTAAGGTATGGATACCTTACTATAAGTTCATTCGTACTTACGTATGTGACATTATATATTGCAAATATTAAGGAAATTAAAAAGGTTAGGGAGGGACCAAACCAGAAACTGTCGTGCTTAAGCAGAATTGTTTCTTGTTGTAGTATGCATACAACGAGGTGACCTAGAGGTGGAGTCTTAAGGTCAAACATAAGTTGAAATTATATAGGTCTGGGGGATACATTTCTAAGTTCAAATAAATTTTCTGTATATTAAGACTACTTTATGTAATATAAATGTATTAAATCCATGTAATTGGAAAATTTGATTATTGAATTGAATTATAAATATTATTGGAAATTAACTAATCTATTAGGCAGAGTGTATTAAATGAATGTGTTAGTTAAAATATTAAATTTTGGAGCATAGCACCCTATAACCTGAATCTGGTGGTCAGGTCGAGTATAGGGTGTTACACCAAATAAGTTGATCTACTTGATAATGAACACCTAGTAGGATTTCTCTAATGGCTTTCATGTCATTATCATTAAATAAAGATCGTAAAATATTCAAATTCCATATTTTATGGTCATTAGAGAGGAAATGATTGACCAGTGTAGGACCTTGATCATTTGGCCTTAATGATATTGTTCTAAAACCAAGGTTTAAAGGGATCCATTTTTCATCCTAGATAAGAATTTTGTCCTCATTATCGATGTTCCATCTTAATACTTTTTTCCAAGAAACTAAGACCTTCTAAGATACTATTCAATTCATATGAGCATATTCTACCCTTTCTAGCTTGAATTAGAGTTGATGATGGGAAATAGATCCCTTTTAAAATCATTGCTTACTTCGACTAGGGTTCTTGGTTGAAATGCCACGCTTGTTGGGTTAATAAAGACAAGTTGAAAGCATGAAAATCATGATACCCCATTCCTCCATTCTTCATGGGTATTGCCAATTTATTCCAAGACATTCAATTGATTGAGTTCTTCATTGAATTAGCTCATCCCCTCCAAACCTTATTAAGGAGAACATTCATATCAAAACAAAATCATAGGGATTTAAAACAATTCACAATATATATTGGCATTGAAGACATCACTACTTTCGTAAGAATTTCCTGACCAACTTGAGTAAGAAACTTCCCAACTTCTAATACATAAACAAATCTTGTCTCTAAGAAAAAAAAAAGCATTTTTCTTCCCTTTTTTTCAGATGGATGGTAGCCCATGATAGTTTGAGTTAGGAAGCGTATCTGGAATTCTCATGGCTACTAAGATGGAATCCTCAGTATCCATATAAGTGTATTTTGAAAGAAAAAGATTGAAGACTTGTCAAAATTAATGGTTTGTCTTGTAGCTTCTTTAAAGAGATCAATATAGTGAATAATATTAGAGACATTCTCAAGATTGGTAGTACGAGATAGAATGTAGTCGTTTGCAAAAAGGAGAGAGATAGATGGGAACTTGGGTGAAATAAGATATCCTTCAATAGATCCTACTTGTTCTATATTCGCTATAACACCCCTCGCCTGACCCGATCGTCGGGTCCAAGCTACATGATGCCACATTCATTGTCAGAACAACCAAATCATTTACACATGTAATTTAAGTTTTAATCACAACCAAATCATGTTACACAATCAATTCTGAGTCTTAATCGAGCTTACGAAAGCTCTTATGTCAACCTAAACTCGAAATAAGACCAAATTGCAAAGTTTTTAAAAGTTTAATGCCAACGTCGTGATGTCATCCCTTCCACTCTGTGATATCGGCAAACAATTTTTCACGTCACATCATGACCTCAGGCCATTCAACATCGCGATGTCACATACTGCCAACCGACGTTGTGACGAAAAAAGATGCTCGTCGGGACAAGGACCTTGTTTTTGGTAAAAATGAATCATGTTGTACCTATTCCAAGTTTCTAACAACAATTCTAACAACAATCATTCAACATATATACCAAATACCAATTTCATTTAAATCAAAATATACCAAATGAGTTAAACATACAATTTCAACCTCATATAAAACATTCCACACCTATTCATCAACTATACTTAACAATTCAATGTCATGAAATACTTATCAACCAAGTTATCCTAACACCAAACCTTATATATGTCATACCATAATGAGACTTACCATTTCACTTGATTTACGTATACTAGTGCACCTTATACACATCTATAGCATATAAGCCTTAAGTTTAACCATCAACCATAAAAACTAAACTACATTTTACAAGCATATTTCAAGTTGCTAATGTTAAAATACATTTCCATTTGACCAATCAAACAAGCTACCATTTCTAACTCATTTCATACCATTCCATATGTCATTCATATAGTTATATATCATCATAACCTTAAGCATGAAATACATATATATTCATCTCCATATATGAATCAAAACACCGACCAAACATATCATATGAAATGGTTAAGTCAAATTGCCAAGAGCAAACACATTTACATACTAAGACGTACCACAAGACACCTTATAACTAATCCATTTAGCAATCATTCTAACTATCCTTTGGCACAGTGTGACATATCTATACATGACATCAATCAAATGCATTAGAGGCATTCTCATATCATAGATGATTCAAACCCTAATAAAAGTCATGTAATCATACATACATTAACATTGCCAAATACCTTTCATTTTCCATTCAATGGTTAAATTTACATTTTCAAAAAAATGAACATCGCCCAATAGAATTTTAGTAAAATGGACTTGGATACACACAGGAATGTAATGTTCATACAAGCTGACATTATAACCAAGCTGCTTACACAAGTTGACTTTATATCGAGGTTACCTGTATAGGTTAAACTTACGGTACGTTTAACTCGAGAATCTACAATAAATGCTAGATCTTGTAATAACATGTAAATCCCTGATCAAATACATGTATAACCCTAATAGCATGCCATACGTATCCTAATTTTTGACTAAGTTCACTCGGGCATTACTTTCGTATAAATGTCAATATCAAATCATGTACATATTTCACTTTTTATTTACAACGCATACAATCAATCAATAATCATATTAACATCTTGTATTATCTCCATACAACCAATATTTACACGAATTTGCAATTCAGTCCAATACAAGACATTTGTGCCAAATTCCCTAATTCTACTAAATTCTAACAAGTTCCATATGAACTTACCTGGTCAAAACAACAAACAAATTGAATCATTAGGGACTATCAACAATTTTGGCTTTTCCTCAATTTTCTCCGATTTGATCCAATTCTTGATCTATACAATTATTTCATTCAATTTATCAATACCAAACATTTATACATTATGCCATGACATGAATGAACCTATATAATTTTATTTTTGGATACCCCTAAATTTTTACATTTTATTCAATTTAGTAATTAAAACCAAATAATTATATCTTTCAAATTTGAGCCTCGATTTAAAATCTAACTTCAATTATATTCATTATAGACCCTCTACTATCTATTTATACCAACATTTCAAAATAATTTCGCATTTTATTCCCTTTAGACCTTATGTACAAAACTAACTATTAAACTTTACAATCTAGTCCTTTTTCATAATCTAAACTTAAAATCTATCAATTTAACACCAATTTCTTCAAAAATCAACAATGACAACTTTTAAAAACTTCAAAATTTTTACAAATTAGTACATGGGCTTGCTAAATCAAGCTCACAGGACATCAAAAACGTAGAAATTACAAGAAAATGACTTGAAATTACCTTAAAATTGAGGATCGAAAATTTAAAGCTTTGGAACTCTCCTCCCTTCTTTTTTTTCTTAGTTTTGGATGGTAGGAACTTATGATTTAATTAACTTAATTAACCTTATTTACTTAATTAATTAAACCAAAATTTTAAGCTTAAGTGGATTGTCATCATCCATTAAATCCTATTGAAAAATTGTTTAATTACCATTTTAAATCTTTCACTAATTGCAATTTAAATATTTAAGTCTTTGACCAATTAAAACCTATAGCGATTGGACTTTTATAATTTAGTCCATATACCTAAATTAATAATGAATTTAATAAAATTACTGGACTAAACTTTAATAAAATTTTATACTAACTTCGTAAATATTCCTATTTAATATTTACGGAATTGGTTTACATAAATGAGGTTCCAAAATCATCTTTTCCGACACCATTAAAAAATCAAGTTGTTACATTCTCAATAAAAGCAGAGAAACCATTGGTGACCCAGTTGAATAGACAAGGTGAGAGTGAGTCCCTTTGTCGGAGGCTTCTTTTTGGTTGGATAATTCATTTAACTTCCCCATTGAAAATAATGTTAGAAGAAGTTGTCGGTACACATTCTATTATTTGTCGTATCCAGAAATTACAGAAGCCTATACATTTTATGATAAGTTCCAAAAAAGTCCATGAAACATTTTCGTAGGCTTTGTCTAGATCAAGTTTAATGGCCATAATGCCTTTTTTATCCCCATTTTCTCCTTTTGATAACATGGAAGGCTTCATGTTCTATGACAATGTTATTTTAAATCTGCCTTCCAGGGACAAAAATCGATTGTGCTATGGAAATGATTGTAGGCAGAATGGATGAATCATTAACAGTTTCGAGATTAGAGACTGTGTCTGGTTAGTCTCATTGATCCTTTCAGTCATCTCACCACAACTAAAAAAGTTTGGCACTAGATCAACGACTTCTTTCTTGATGGTTCCCCAAACTTGATGGTAAAATAATCTTGCGAACCCATCTAGCTCTAGTGCTTTAAGGGCCCCTAAATTAAAAACAACATTCTTGATCTCATCTTGAGATAATTTCCTTTGCAAAGATGCATTCATGTAAGAAGTAATCAGACTCTCAATGTTCTTCAATTCACGAGCAAGAGATAGAGCCGAAAAGATCATTGAAAAAAACCTTTGAAACAGATTACTCACTTTGTCTTCTTCTTCCTCCCATAGGCCATTTACGTTCTTAAGTCTTTGGATAGAGTTTATTCTTATATGATTCACTTGTGTCGCATGGAAGTGTTTGATATTTTTGTCCCTGTAGTTGAGCCACTTAACCCTCGAATGTTGGTTCCAATAAGATTCCTCCAATTTTCAGAGTCTCATGCTCTTTTCTTGATAGTCTCATTGATTTTCCTCCTAACATTCCCGAATTTCTGCTGTTCCATTGACAAAGCATTTGTTGTATAAAATCCATATTAAGTCTGCTATTTGAGCAGGTGTATCAACTTCCACAAATTCACATTTTCCCAATTTAATTAGTTAAATCCTGATTGGATTAATATGGCCTTTGTATACTTTAATGTTGGCCACTAGTGTTGTGCTGGTCAGGGACGAAGTCAAAAAAAATTTTTAGGGGCCGAAATTAAACTGTAATTTTTATTATAGTAAAAAATGTAATTTTTAAATGATTAATTCAAAATTTTATCATTTTTAAGGGTGCAAAGTGTAATTTTATTTTTAGTAATTTAAAATTTTAAAAATTTTAAAGGGTCTAAAATGAAAAAAAAAATCATTTTAAAGGGGCCGGGGCCCTGCCAGCCCCTAGATGCGCCCTTGGAACTAGTTTTTGTAATGATCTATATATGATTCAAGCATAAGAGGATTAAGGCTTAAGAAAATATTTTTATATCGATATGAATATTTTATAATTACATTTAAATATTTTTTATTTAATGAATTCGGGCATAAATTAGCTCAAATTAAAAAAAGAAGAAGATCCAATTCAATTTTGAAAAGAAAACAAATATATTTGTTAATTTAGTTTCTTTCTTCATTAGGATGACGCGACGGAATAACCATTCAATCCCGTCAAATGTGCAAAGGATAATTATGAACATAGATCATGGGACTCATTTTGTAATATCTTCGATCAACACAAAGTTGTTATGCCTAAATAAATTCTTTATAGTCTTAAAAGTGTATTTATACTTAAAAAGCAACTTCTTTAAAAGAGGATAGATGAGTTCTCCAAAAGATTTTAAGACGAATGGTGAAGTAAGGCATAATTTCAAATGAAATTAATAAGGAAACGAACGAAACTCGTAATAAGTATAACAATATTAATATATATACAAACTCTTAAACATATTTTTAAATGCGATTATAAAAATTATATATAAACAAATACATGGATTAGCCATCCCTCTATTCCAACGCTAAAGTTGAAAAAAGAAAAGAGAAAAACGAAAATAAAATGTGGTTCTCTCTCATTCTTTCTTTTTTCTAGTACATTTTATCTACTCATCATCCACTAAGCAATTTATATGGTTCTCCTTAGTTTCCATTAAAAATTTGTAAACCTTGTGGCAACCAAGAGATTTAAGAAAAAGAAAAAAAAGGGTCTTCATCTGCTTCGTTGAGAGTATATGCCCAGCAACTGCCGCAATACGAGGCATGTCAAAGTGGTGAAAAAGGGCTGCCCGGGTGGTCTTAATCTGATAGCGGCGGCTGACGGCGGAGATGGGTTGTAAGGAACGGCACCGAAGACATTTGAACCATTTGAATTGGTAGTGTTTAAGATGGAAGAAGTTGTGCTACACATTCACCATTGCCAATCAATTATTTATATTCATATAAAGGAAAGTAATAATGGAAATGAAAGTTTACCTTGTGGATTGATACTGACATGTCCCACTACCTGAAATATTTATGGGTCAAAGATGAATAAATCCCCAATAAAAAATGAAGAAGCTTCTACCATATTTATTAATGTAAATATTTAGGAAAAACCTCTAATTTCATTATTCTCCTAGTTGTAAAGCTTATCCAAAATCAACCCACCATTTTATCTAAACCTAACTACATTTTGATATCATCAATTACATGAAAATATATGTTATTGGCCCTATATTTTTACTAATTTTAAAATTTAATCTTTATACTTTAAAAGTTAAACTATTTATTATCATTGTTTATAATTTTCGTCGGAATTTATCAACTGCATCAAAGGGGCTAGCAAGGACTAGACTCCCTAAAATAGGAAAATATCGTACTGTTCCCTTTATATTTTATAAATTAAAAATTAGTAAATAGTTAAATTGTAATTTTTCCTCGAAAATAATAAAATTTTAATTTAACCTTTTAAAATTTATAAAGATATAAATTAATACAATGATAGAATTATATTTTAACTCTCATAAAAAATACATAACTCAATTCCATCCCCCCAAAAAAATAAGCTTTGGCTTTGCCTCTACCACCAATCATATACCTCATCATAGTGACAGTGACGTCATATCATCTGTATCTCTTTCCAATAATTTTATGTCACATCAATATTTTCATCTTGAATTTCAGGATTTTAATTTGGATTTAATTTTTTTTAGGATGAAAATCAAGATTTTAATTTGAATTTAATTTTTTTAGAATGAAAATCTTGAAATTTAAGATGAAAATACTGATGTGGCATAAAACTATTGGAAAGGGATATAGATGACATGGCGTCACTGTTTCATACAATCCTTTTCCCCTTAAAATCCTGAAATTCATGATAAAAATACTGATGTAGCATAAAACTATTGCGAAAGAGACATGTATTTATACGTGGCGTCATTATTTCATACCATCCTTTTCCTTTATTAATATATTTTTTTTAATGAGATGTAAGAATCTTCGGTTAAACCTTTTAAAACAGTTTGGGACCAAAATGGAGGGAATACTTTTGGTTAAAATAACCCCAAAAACCTTTTAATTTTATTTGAATAATGCTTTCAAAAATTCATTTTAATCAATTTGTATCCTTCAAATAAATCTTCCATTTGACATAAAAAATATTTAAAATATTTAGATTTTTGATAATTTTTTAAAAATTATGTATTAAAATTTTAATATAAGTACCAAAATTATATTATTAAACTTTTTAGTATATTACTGAAAATTAATTACTTAATATGATTTTTTTGAGCAAAACTTAATATGAGTTATTAAATACATTTTAAAGGGATAAAATTAAATTTGTATGATTTTATACATAAGATTTTGATTTGATTTAATTTTCATGAATCGTTAACAAAATTATTGAATTAGTATCATTTTACGTTGATACATTGCATACATAAATAATTATATTAATCTGATATAAATATAAATATATATTTATTTATTTAAATGTGTATAATCGAATCAAAATCAAAATTTGTGTATACATATGAACTACAATTCAAATTTTATGCGTCAAACTACACATTGGACCAAAGTTGATGTATAAATTTAATATCTGGCTTTATTTTTAATTATTAAAATCTTTTAATATTTTACAAAATATATTCTTATTTTAAAATATTTCCGGTTAGCAACATTGCAAATAAAATATAGGAAATATCAATATGAATGAAAGAAATTGGGCACATTTATTTAGTCAATACTCAGATGCAGCAATAATTATGTGGTGAGCTGGATCAGATTACGGTCCAAATTACTTATTTTATTATTTAAAATTTTTTATATTAGCATTTAAAATATTAAATTTATTTTGAAAATTATGAATTTAGCCGAGCTAGGTATAGTGAAATGCAGAACTTACTTGGATCAATGTTGGTGGTAACGGCAGTGCCTCCAAAATTACAGCTACTAGGAACAGGGTTCTTCCTGAAATAGCTGTTAAATGCATAGGAAGCATGTGCATGAACCGTGTTGGGATTGTAACACATCCCTCCTGGCTGAATTGCTGCACAGTCTGCACCACCATGCCCACATGCATAGTCTAGTGCTACTTGTACTGCCCTTTCTGATGCACTTTGGCTTGCTACACACCAGCTTCCCCCCAATCCCCCGCTCGTAGTTGTTGCCGGTGCCATCGTCATCGGTGTCATTATCATTGGAGATGCCGTATCCGGGTTCGAAGTTGGGTTCAGTACTGGACTTGATGAAGTAGGAGTCGTGGTTGGAATTATTGTTGGCATCGTTGTTATTGGAGTTGTTATGTCCTTTTGTTCACTAGATATATCGACCTTCTTTGAAACACCTCGACCTGTATCACATTTAGTTCCGATTAAGCACAAGATTCGAGATCAACATTAAAGAAATTAGTCTCCTAATATTCAAAATTGGAGTAGCATAGATGTAAACCATGTTAAGACAAGACATAAAAGTACTGTTGAAATGAAGACTAAATGAAAATAATTTAGTAAGAAAAGGAACAGACTGATTAACAAGACAAGCAAGCAAAGAGTTGATTGTTGCATATGCAATAATTAATGATTCAAAAAAAAAAAGTGAATTGTTCAAAGTTGAAGAACAATGATTAAGATTTTCAAAGAAGAAGCAATGAGTTGGACTGTACTGTATACTGTACAACTTATACAAAAGGATCTCTCCTCTAAAAGAGAAAAAGAAGGCATTGCCCACATGGGAAAGCCATTAAAATGAGGAATTCACAACTGGGAAACTGATACCACAATTCAAAAACAAGATGAACAAATTGAACAACATAAAAATAGGAAAAAGGAGAAACCCAAATTACCTGGGGAGAATAAGAGACAAAACAGAAGGAATATTTTAGTGGAAATTGTAGTTGAGACCATTTCTGGAACTTCTGCTGCTTCTTTTTTGGGTTGGGACAAAGAAGAGCGAATTAAAGGGTGTGATAAACTACAGAAAACATGAATGATGGTGCGAAAAAGAAGGAATTTTGGGAATGGATATAGAGAGAGAGTGTGTGTGTGTAGTGTGGTTGTTTTGAGAGGAAGAAGAAGCAAAGGAGGGAAAAAGGTGAGAATGAAGGTTGAAAAAAGGACGCAAAGATGGAAAAGTGCTTTGGAATTTAGGTTTGGTAAGTGGTGATAGTAATGATGGGGTTTATGTGTGGATTTTTGCCTTTCACTTTTATTTTCCTTATATTTTATCCATGACTTCATTCATTGGTGTTTTTTCTTCTTCTTTTTTTTTTTTTTTTTTTGGGTCTAGTGACAAATTTATATGAATTCAAGTAGATTGGTGTTAAGTCTAGAACTTAAACCTTTGTAATCCACTTTATATGAACAATATCAATTATTTTAAATATACCATATTGATGTTTCTCTTTGTTTATGCAATTGTCTCATACTTTCATTTCACTGTTTTATAAAATTATCAAAAAGAGATCATGGAAGTCTTGTAATCCATGTGAACGACCTTGTCTTTTGCAAGATATCTGCCCTTTTCTTCTTTTTTTCCTTTTTTCTTTTTGCCTTTATATATATTTGAACAAATTAAGCTTTGTATTTGAATATTGCAAAATGGGGTATTTAAACAGCAAATTCATCATATCTGATAAGGAGTAAAACGAGTTCATTTATTTCATATTCTTCAAATAATTTTTTTTTTTAAATTCAAGAAACTGTTTTTGTTGTCTTGCTTTTGTGTGGGTTTAGATCGAGTTTTGAGGAAGTTTTCGTGGTTGGACTTTTTCAATGTGACTACCAGCTGCATAAGTTGAATTGGTCTTTCCTTTTCTATTTACTTTATTCTTGTTATAATTCTTTTTTTTTTTTTAAAAAAAAAAAAAACTGCAACATCTACCAGTTTAATTAAAGAAGTTGAAAAAAGACCAGAGACAAATTATGCAATTATAGAAGTTACATTAAGAGTGAAGACCCACACCGAAATTGTAATAATAAATGAAAATTAGGATATTTAGATCTATCACATTTTAAAAATAATTAGCTAGTACAAATAAAATGAATCACTTGAGAACTACTTCCATATAATCCAAGTTTAACTCCGTATTTTTTTAAATATAATAATTATCTACATCCAACTTAGTCTTCTTCAACATCTTAATTGTCCCCCAAAATAGCATATTCATTGAATTTTTTTTATGAAAAAAAGGACAATACAGAGATTCAAAGGCCCAATACAAGGATGAGAATCAAATAAATTCATGCAACTCTCACGTGTTGAAGAAAATATATGCACACTTTAACTGAAAATTAAATCAAGCCAGCTCAACTGACAAACAATTCCAGCCTAGTGAAGTCGGAAGAGAAAAATATGCAAGCTCCATCAAACAAAACCAGATAATCAAAGCCTAGAAGGGTTCCAACCAATAAAAAACTAATGTGTTGATACCTAGCTTTTGCCAAAGGAGGAACTCTCGTCGCTGTAAAAGAATCGAGAAAGAACCATGAAGTCAAGGCCAGCCTTCCTAAGAATCATCACCCCGTCGACCTCTGAGGGTGGCAGCCTCACATTGACAGAGAGAGGCTGAACACAGTCAGAAGCCACCTCAAAGGAAGGGGCTTTATTTTTCAGGGAAAAGAGAGGAAAATAAATAAGAGACGAAGAGATGAGAAGAGAAGAAAAACAAGAGGGTGGAAGGAAGAGCTGGAAGAAATCGAGCAATCAGCCTAGTGGGTGGCCGACCACTCAAGCGGAGTAGCTAGAGTTTGAGGACCCTTGTAGAGAGGAGGAGAAAAGCCTTTTAGAGTCTTGGTTGTCTTTCTCAACCAAAAGCTTAGACTCCAATAAAACATAATAAATATTTGAGCACCTTGGATATAACAAGGGAACAAAAGAGAGATGTAAATAACCAAATCAATCATTAGTAAATCAAGTGCTCTCTATAATGTTGAGGAGGCAGAGGCAGATGCCATTGCCAGTCAGCTTCTCTTTTCAAGTATGTACAATTGGACATCGCCAAAGCACCCAAAATACAACACATTGAAATCTTTGATTGTAACTGTAATATAATCCTACGTAGCCGCTTTTACAATCCTTTGCTTGATAGCCAGGCAAAACAAAAACAAAATTAAAAAAGGATTTTAGTAGTTATGCTGCCATGTTTGGGGTAATTGCCTTGGTGACGGCCCTTGCGGATCATTTAAAATAAAATCCCGGAGATTTTGCTGCTGCTGTTGCGGCTGTTCTATTGCCATCGCTGCATGAGAATTGTAAATACTGGGGTATCCCAAAGCTTCATGAAGCTGCTGTGCTATTTGCTGAGCTTGTTGATAACCTGCATGCTGGTGATTTTGCCCGTTTAAACTGTAATAAGCATTATCCGGAATAGTTGATGTGGTTCTTGAACCATGTCTATAATCCCATGAAGCAGAGCCATCGTTCTGGTAATATGCAAATGATAAAAAGAAAAAGAAACAGTTAATCGTCTTGCTCTAAACAGTATGCTACATGTAGTATTATCAAAAATACTTATTGTTAGTACCTGTTGAAGTAGGTTGAAATTAGCTCCTCCACTGCTGTACTGAGAGCGTAAAAAGTCATCATACGCAACTTTGCCGCCTGCCAAATCAGCCAATAGATCATGAAGAAAGCTACCAGGAGTACCAGAAGAATTCTCTAAACTTCGATAACCAGAGGTGTAAGAACTCGACCAAGGCAAGCTGCTGCTCATACTAGTGCTACTGTAGCGTTGGAGATCATACTTCGTCTCCATATGAGATTCATGGAACACATTGCCATTTGGAAATTCTTGTTGCAAAGCAGATGGTGTATATGTATGCCCTTGAGGTACAGCTCCGTAACCAGTTTGAGGATAAGAATATGCATACAAATGCTCCTTTAGTACAGGTCCTGTGGCGGGGTTGGCACCTTCAAGGGCCAGTGAGGAAGGCTGATATACAGAAAAAGGTTCAGAATTTAAAAGCTGAATCATCAAACCAGTTTAAAATAATAATAATTTCTTAAGTCCTTTTAAGTAGAGGCACAGCGAACTCAAATCCTCGTTTAATAGGAATGCAAGGCCAGACTCACCATAGATTTGACAGCATGACATAGTTTAAATAATAAATGCGTTGGCCTTTCCATAATGAAAAGATAATCACTAATTAACTGACACTAATAATGGAGATAATAAGTGGTCTAAAGATCTTTCATTTGTGAGTTGGAAGTCTATACCTATCCCCTACAACATCTCAGATAATTAACCCAACAAAGCAAAGTCTAGGCTGGGAAAATCCAATAACGTATGGCCAATTGTCAATATGTACATATAAAATAAGGTTAAGCTATACAATAATGCATTTATCTACGGATCATGCAAGTTTTTGCTGGCCAATATGCATGATTTCCTTACTATCTCAATCCCATGTCTGTTGTCAAATATTCAAATATTATGAAGTAGATCGTTTGATACTATCTCCTTTCTTACTAGTAAAGGTTCATCTAACAGAAAAAACTTCAAAATAAGAGAAAATAAAGAGAAACTTTGATCACACTGCCTTCTTTTTATGCCTAGCACGTTACAAAAAAAAAAAAAGATGCCTATGCAAACCAAGCATCCACCTCGCCCGAAAGAGTCTAAACTATTTTTGTTGACTAGCTCTAAGGCCCAAGGCAGTGGTACACCTAGGCCCACACCTTCACAACACTGATTTTACCTAACTTAAAACTTTTGAGCCACCCAGGAGAAAAGATTCTTGATTTCGTACCTCAGACATAGATGCTATTGGATTCTTAACAGATGATGCAGAACCAATGTATCTAGATGAAATAGACTGTGATGCAAGAAATGCAGCAGGATCTCTAGCTTTTGTAGATTGAATAGCCACTGCCAATAAATTGCTAGGCATAGTGTTGGAGTATGATTCCTTGCACCCAAAAGTAACAAGATCAGTACAAAGCTCCCAAAAAAGATGAAATCAGAAAAAGCATTGACAAGTAATTGCACAAGCAAGTATAAAGAGCATATTTCATAAATGAACACCAAGGGGAAAAAGCTATTGAAAAATGTAGTAGGCATTAGAGAGAACATGGCATGCTGAGCATTGCACAGGTAACCAACAATGCGGATGAGAAAAAACATAGGCCTTTCATAAACATAATAAAGGCTTATTGATATTCTAATGAAAGAAAGAAAACAGCTCTCAAGTTTTGCATCTTCATAAAATATTGGCAATGCTATTCTGTATAACAACAAGCACTGGTAAATATTTCTTTTTCTCAGAAAAGCCGACCATTACCATAGCAGAAAATGAGACAAGATGCTGTCAGGGTATCATAAACACAACAAAGAAAGAAGTATGTACCACTTTATTTGGCAAAATAGGAAGGTTCCTAGCATTTGGATCAATCACAAAAGACATAGAGGAAGATTGTTGGATGTTCTTAAAACTTGAACCAGGTATAGATGCACAGGAGATATAATCATTCCCAAGAGTTGATGCATCAGGAATATCTAGTTTCCTAAGCTCTGGTTGTGAAAATTTAGGTGAACTATCGTTTCTAGCATCTGCAGTTGCTCTATGACTATCAAAATCAACTTCATCATGATAAACTAAGTTCCTGCAAAGAAATACATCAGAATAACATGAACTGCAATGAACAACAAAGCCAAAATTGGAACTCATTAAGGATATGCATACCTAGAGCTCAAATTCATAGAAGATGAACAACCATTTGACATTGTCAAGGTCTCTTCCGAGTCATTCATCAAAGAACTGGATGTTTGTGGCTGGGACAATGCTGTACTCTTGCCAGATTTGTAGGTACCAAAGCTCAAATGTGAGCAATCAGCAGAAAAGGCTTGCAAATAATCTGGAAGCACCACTCCACGATTATCCTCTTTAGGATTCACTGCTCTCTCTTCCTTCCCTAAACTTAGTTGTTGCAAGTTCACAGTAATTGATGATGCAGCTTTGATGGCATCATCAGATAAAGAAGCAGCAGGAGTTGGAGCAGATGCATTAGAACCTCTACCTATTACCAAGTTAGATACCAGAGGATCAAAAGCAAAGACCACAACACATATCCAACAATAACCTTTTGCTTCAATGCAAGCATAGAATAAACACAATATAACAACTGCCCATAAAGGCAACTATATTTCTCAAGCTAGAAATGGAAATTTTGAATCCCACAGCTAAACTTAATAGAGCTATATTCCCAAGGGCACTTCTCATTCAACCATTCAAATAGGACACCTAAAGAAGAGCAGAGTGAAAGTAATTCTACTATAGAATATAAATAACAGTTTTTGGTCTCTCCATATAATGCACAAAGAACATTAGAACATTAGGAGCTTTTTTCCAGTCTTCACCCAACCCTTTTCTGTGCATTCAAATATCCAAGAGTTGACAACTAAAAGAAAACTGCTCCATTTTTCATGTTTTCTTCTACAAGGACCAAACAGGAATGTAAACAACCTATCACTTCCCTTGTCCTGTGTCTATTACGAACTCATACATTCTACATAAGGTTTTACAGGCTAAGGACCATGTTGTTATCTTAGGGGAGCATATAACTACACAATCATTTCCTGGTCCAAAATAAATATGTTCTACTAGGCAGTTAAATTTTAAATATGTACTACAAATCACAAATAAAATTATAACAAACATGATAACTGCTGCAACAATAAGAAAAAGAAAATCTTAGAGAAATTCTGTAAGGATATCTAGATTATTCACTCTAATGTGAAGATATACATTATAGATAGCTATAATCATCAAAATACACACATTACATAAGAAGAATCCATGAATATTATATAGCATCTCATGCACTTATGGTACTGAAATCTGTCATAGTTTAATTAAAAACCAAATAAAGAAAATAAAATAAAGAAGTCCTATAAAATCAAAGTCAAAAACTGGAATTTACCTTCCAGGGGCTCATAGGTTTGGCCATAAGAATAAGGTGAACCTGTATCCTTATGGAGGTCATCATCATATTCAGACGTTCCTCCAGAATCACTCATAAACATTTGTTTATTTGATGCTTGAATAGAACTGACGTGATTAGTACTAAGATTCTTCCTGGCAACATTGCTCTCTGATACTATAATAGTATCTGACCAGCAGTTATTTGACAAGTTAGCTCTGTTGCCATGAAAGCAAGGTTGATTTGAATACCTTGTACCACCAATATCACTGGAAGCTGTCATTGGCTCATTGACAGCCCATTCATTGTCAAAACCATGCTCACTAGATTTCATTCCAGATTCAGAAATCGTGTTCAAATCAGAATGCAAATCTTGGCTTGTTCCCAAATTTGAATCTGAAGTAGCAAGGGATGGTTTGATTTGGTTGATGGTTGAGTTTGGCGGAACAGCATCTTGAGGGGAATAAGAGGTCTCACATGGCATTTGTGAGCCTTTGCTCTTTGGTCTACCCATTTTTACAATATCAGCCATAGCAACATGCTGTAAGGTGCTCCCAACCCAAGAAGACTGTGATCCGTAAGATGGTTGCATAGATGAATCAATCATATCACCTGTTCCTATTGATTGTCTCCTATAATCAGCATTAAAAGAATTGCTGCAGAAGAATATAATATGCTCAAAATGGAGGAGTAATCATTTCATCAAGTAGCAAAGCAAAACAAAGATGCATATATCACCACATCCATTAATTGAGGAATGCATAAAAAAGAAAGAAAAAAAAAGGATCAATAGATACCATACATCATACACGTGTACCAAGCACACATTAACACTATTTATAATGAACGAGAATTGGAAAGGTTATGCATACAAAAGTATCAATAAGCCAGAGCAATTTATATTCCATTAACACTAAAGAACCACACAAGGACATATGATAAGCAACAATTTTGCTTCATTATAGAACCAACCTTTGAGGGGAAGGTTGCTCATTCCAAGTTTGTCCCATTGCACATAATTTTGAAGAAGCAGAATATGGAATATAAGAAACTGAGACATTCTCTTTCTTGCATGCAGCTTTACCAAGCTCTGCCACAAAGAGCGGAATGTCATATTAAGAATACCAGAAAAACAAAGTTCAACACTAGTGTCACCAACGCATCCATGCTCGAAGGACCATACCACTGGAGATTAGCATTGATCTGCTCCGCCCAAAAGAATGTTCACTACCATCTCTAACACCACGACTAGATGCACGACTGTTGGCTCGAGTTTTTTGTTCTTGTGTCTCTTTCATCTGACATATCAAGAGAAAAAAAATTGTATTTCGAAGTGAATGAAAAAGGGATAAATCGCAAACTTACACATGAATTTCGATCCAACATGCAAACCGATACATAAACTTTGATTTGTTGCAATTGAATAAATGAAATTTTAATTTTAATCCAACTTTCACTTTCAGAAACCACAAACACCATTCTCAACAGGACACCATTTTACTTTTTTTACTTATTGCATATACAAACAACAATATTTATCCCACATGAAAATAAATAGATTTGTTTTATTTTTTTAATATGTACAATTGAATCAAATTGTGTGAACGAGTGCACCAAATCAAAGTTAAACTATCACATTGCACATTGAATCAAACTTGCAAGTAATTTGGAGATTCATCGCAATAAGAAAAAAAATGGAAAATGACCAAGCACATTTTAAAAAGAATAAATACCTCTTTTCTTCTCTCCCGTTTGCTTTTTACCTCATGAAAGGTATCTACAAAATTGAAAACTATTAATCTACTAAATATTTTGAAAACAGTGCCAATAGTTGTCAAAGCCTTGTTTGGCATTGTTCTTCCATTAAACTTGAAAAAGCGTGAATCACACAACTCATAGAATTTAAGGATTCACATGATTTCAGCTACAAAATTCTCAGTAGTTTGACTGCTAAGAATAATGAATCATGCATCATAAAGAAAACAAATAAACCTCTAGCCGTCAAAGAGCAACATGTTAAAAACATCCTAGCTTTTATTCCTAAGCAAATTTGAAGCTTTTCGAGTTAAAGAACTCAAAAAGCAAGAAATTAAGTTATCAACTATTATTTGGAGCAGAAATTAAAGAATAAATAAAACAAATATTGGGAGAGAAACGCAGGCAACAAACGAAAAATCAGGAACACAACTTCTAGAAGTTCTAAAATTGCTAAAAGAAAATTAAAAAATATTTTCCCCACAAGAAATTATAAGAAACATATTAGAGAAAAAAAAAATAACTTTTTTGCATTATATTTGCTTTCAGTTTTCTGAGCAAACAAACAAAGTAGCGGGGAAAAAAAGCAAAAACAGATAGAACAAATCTGTTCTCATCATTAAAAGAAAAGAACAAAAAGAGATAGGGAAAACCTTGAGAGAGGAGGCGTTGAACGGCGTCGCTAGGGTCCATATTACAGTCTCTAAGGACGGCGTAGATCTCCCAGTCCGTACAACTATTATTGACAATCTCTTTAAGGTTCTGCACCACTTTCTTCACCGATGCTGACATCTGTACTCCGCCATCGCCGCCGCCACGTCCATTGGTCTTGCTATCACTCCCCATCGCTCTCTCACTCTATCAACGGCTTATCAGATTAATAAAATAAACAAACAACCAAACAATTTTTTTGAGAAAGAGAGAGTTTCGTTTCCTTTTATATAGTCACGGAAAGTTGCAGTTTTTTTGGGGGGGAGGGTTGCGTTGTGGACTGAATTTGAGTGCTAAAGTGAAAAAAAGGTCTAATTTTGTTATTAGTCCCTATATTATATATCTATTCTCTAATTTGGTAATTTTAATTCATATATTTTTTTAATTCCGAGTAAATCAAATGATAACCGTTATAATTTTGTTTACAAAATTTTATGGGTAAATATCCCAAAAATACCAAAAAATCAAAATTACCGAAAGGATGTGTTTCAAAATATTGATCGGAAGGGCAATTTCCCAAAATCGCGTCACGTCGGTAGCGTTTTTTGGGGAAAGGCTAAAAGCGCGTCATGGGAAGCGCTTTAGGCCTTAGCAAAAACGCTCCCACGAGGCGCTTTTCTTGAGGTGGCCTAAAGCGCCCCCATGGACGCGCTTTTTTCGTCAAGAATCAAAAAAAATTGACCGTTGGACCCCAACGATCAAAAAAGCAACGGAAAAAAACCTATAAATACCCCCAACCCTTCATTTTTTCACACTTCAATCCTTTCTCATTTTTCTCTCAATTTTCTCTCAATTTGCTCTCAATTTTCTCTCAAGTTTCTCTCAAAGCCCTTGAAATTTACGCTTAAATCTCAAAATAGTCTTCTACCATTTACTTAAAAAGCCGTTTATAATTTTTTAATATATTTATTTTTTGGAAAATTTAAAATTCTTTATCTGAGTACAATGGTAGGGATTTACATCGCTGAGACAAAGAATCACATTGGCGTCCAAAGAATTGAAAATGGTAAGTTTGAATTTTAATTTTCAATATTATTAAATTTTTTAATTATGCAATTTTAATTAATTTTGAATTTTAATATTTTTAAACAATCAGAGATCGGTGTTGCAATGTTATATTCGCAACATGCCCGGTCCCCATCGCCATTGATCGAGAATTACTGCGGGAAGCGGGTTTTGGCACGTGTACGATAGGTCGGGGGTTCAAGTTGGACCCGTTTTGATCGGTAGCGTTGATAGAGGTGGAGACCGAGACGCACACTTTCCATCGCCATGCGAGAGTGTACCATCACCTTAGAAGATGTGCGATTCTGATTGGGATTACTGGGTGGGCCAGAGGTGATCACCGTCCGTAACATCTCTCGATTGGATGGTCAGTATGCTACGAGCTCCGGGTGCCATTCCGGATAAATTGCAAGGAGGTCGGATCGATATGGTTTGGTTACGAGACACATTCCCGCACCGAATGAAGATTCGATCAAGATGAAAGAATACGGTATGCAGCAGCATACATACTTGAGATAATTGGAGGCTATCGATGCTGGGACCTCTCTAGAAACCTTGTCCACGAGATGGCTCTCAAACTTGTTGATTTCAGAGCAAACGGTGAATTGAGTTGGGGTCCGTCGTGCTATCGAGGTTGTACCGGAGATGTCTTGGCGGCAGTGCGGATAAAGCAAAAATCGAGGTTGCCTATCACTACTGCAGATCATGGGCATGGTTTCGATTTCCATTTTACGTCCTCGACTCGACCGACCATATTCATTCCCATTGATAACGAGGTAAATTTAATATTATATTTTACAATTATGTCGTAGATTTATAGTATAATTGCATGCTAAAAGTTTATTTAATTAGGTGGAACCATCCGACAAGTCATGTTGGAATACCGACTCGCTTGAGGATATACTGCTCCTATTGGAACAACGGTCGAATCACAAGTAAGTGTCAATTTCGTTATTATAATTTAGTATTTATGTATATAACTAATATTTTGGAAATGTTAATATAGTTTCAATGGACACCGTACGAGGATCCCGAAATTCGGGCAGTAATTCCGGAGGAGTTCCTCCAAAATCCGAACAGTTGGCACGTTAAGGTCCCGCTAATCACCTACGTGACCGTGGAGATGCACCAGTCAGATCGAGTTATGCGGCAATTTGGATTCCGGCAATCGATTCTCGTGGCTCCTGAGGTGCTCGATGATGAGCACAGTGTGGACTTACGGCGGCAGCACACGGATTGGCCAATATTTTGGTCAGAACATATCGAGACGTGGGAGAACCGGTATGACTTCTTACCTAACCGGGAACCAATCGTAGTTCCCGAGTTAGCGTGTGTACCGGAGTACATGCCATGGTTTAGAATCCATGGCAAGCCGTATCTGTTGTCGGCTGAGGAGAGGCGACAACAAATTCAGCGAATGAAGGAACGTCGAGCCCATTTACATTCAAGGAGAAGGGTGATGAGACGGGCCCGACAATAATACCTACACATCCACCGGCCCATCAACGATGCCTTATACAATCACCGCCCATCATTCAAATTGACAACACCGACAACACAGCGTCCACGCTTTATGCCGGTGAGTACCACCCCTTACATGTATCCTCCTAACCCATATATGTTTCCTTTTCTAGTCCCCCAGTGTTGGAATGCATGGCGGGTTCGAGTCCGTTCGACAACTCCTTTTAGCCACCGATCGTGAGGCCGACATCGGGTGTGGGATTAGAGGAGGTGCTGTCGGGAGCGCTTCTTTCTACCGTGCTCCTTCACCGACGGATGCAATCACCCCGCCGTGGTTTATGCAAACACCTCCGGTCATTATTTTATCAATGTGGGTCATCATCGCAACACCTGAACTGCACCCCACTGCCGAGGGACCTGGATTCCCACCGAGGTTCCACGACCCTCGCCGGAAGCTAGAAGGAGGAGGAATCCAACGCGTAACCGTCGATCGCCCCTGTGTGGCACTGGTTCCCACCGGCATCCACACTAAACCCTAAACCCCCTAATTTGAGTAATTGTAAATTAATATATAATTTGAGTTTAATTTTTTTGTAATTAAGGTTTAATTTTTGTAATTAAGTTGTAATATATTTAATAAAATTTGAGTTTGTTTTTTTTTGTAATATAATTTTTTATTTATTTAATTTTAATAACTTTGACAAAATAGGTTGTAATTAATTATTTTTTTGTAATTAAGTTGTAATATATTTAATAAAAATTGAGTTTGTTTTTTTTGTAATATACTTTTTTAATTTATTTAATTTTAATAACTTTGACAAAATAGGTTGTAATTAATTTTTTTGTAATTAAGTTGTAATATATTTAATATAATTTGAGTTTGTTTTTTTTGTAATTTAATTTTTTAAATTATTTAATTTTAATAACTTTGACAAAATAGGTTTGGGTTTTTTTTTTGTAAGTAAGTTGTAATATATTTAATACAATTTGAGTTTGTTTTTTTTTAATTTAATTTTTTAATTTATTTAATTTTAATAACTTTGACAAAATAGGTTTGGTTTTTTTTTTTGTAATTAAGTTGTAATATATTTAATACAATTTGAGTTTGTTTTTTTTGTAATTTAATTTTTTAATGTATTTAATTTTTTAAATTTAATTTTTAATTTATTTAATTTTAATAACTTTGACAAAATAGGTTTGGTTTTTTTGTAATTAAGTTGTAATATATTTAATACAATTTGAGTTTGTTTTTTTTGTAATTAAGTTGTAATATATTTAATACAATTTGAGTTTGTTTTTTGTTTTTGTAATTTAATTTTTTAATTTATTTAATTTTAATAACTTTGACAAAATAGGTTTGGTTTTTTTTTAATTAAGTTGTAATATATTTAATACAATTTGAGTTTGTTTTTTTGTAATTTAATTTTATTTAATTTTAATAACTTTGACAAAATAGGTTTGGTTTTTTTTTTGTAATTAAGTTGTAATATATTTAATACAATTTGAGTTTGTTTTTTTCTAATTTAATTTTTTAATTTTTTAATTTTTAAAATTAATTTTTTATATAATAAAATTGAGTTTACTTTTATTTGTTTTGTATTTTAATTTTTTATTTTAATTTTAATATCTTTGATAAGATAGAAATGATTTAATTTCGTTTTCCTCCAAAAAATGTAAATTACATAGCCAAAGAGAGACAAACAAGCTAAGAACACGGTCAACTAGTCCGATTTGGACACGAGCGAGATGTATGGCCCGGGTTCCTACACCACCCGCACCGCCGTTGGTCGGTTCTCGGATATCCATATTGTTGCGTATTCTAGTTGAGGAAGGTTGACCTTTTGGTTTGCGTCTCAATTCTCTATCCCAATGACTTATATGGTGCAAGCGATACCGATGGCCACTTACGCTCATCTGGATCGGTGGGAATACGTGTCTCCACACGTTGTACATGTTTTCTAATTTGTAGACTTCGTCGACATAGCTCATGGGGTCAAGACGAAGATTATGACAAGCCGCAAGTACATGAGCACATGGGTAACGGCGCATCAAATATCCCACGTCGCATGTCCTATTTGTCAAGTGTACACGATAATGCCCGCCAACAATACCTTGGTTCGGTCTGTCAAACTCCGTGACACGAAACCATAGGCTGTCGCTGTCGCTGTCGCGGTCGTGACAAACTGTGTGCATCGTGTTCGCCCGTGCCTTCCCACGGTTAATTTCTTGCAACACCTTCGGGCTCCATACATGGCCTCCTTGCATCTGCCCTCGATAACTCGCTGCTCTCTTCGAAAATAGTGCCGCTAAACGAAAATATATCTCCCACAAAACCGCTGTAATCTGCAGATGACGGGTTCCTTTTAGCACAGAATTTATGCATTCGGCCGGTTTGTGGTCATATAACCATATTGTAGCATCATATGCTTGTGTCCACTGTTCAAAAGGAATATTGCATGTACTCTGCGCCTTGGCGTTATCTTCGCATAAATCGCCAACATCTCGTGAAAACGGTCTTTATTGATCTCGTACCCTGCCAATATACTTTGATATCGAATATTACATACCACTATTCAATTGCGAATAAATTGAAAATTTCAAAAGAAATTATATTAATAGAAATTTCATACCCATATCGGTCACTTGCCGCTTCGTCTTTTAGATCGGTGTTGCCCATAGTAGTTGGATGCCACATGCCTCAGGCAATATCGATGGTGTGTGCGATGCCACATGCTTCCCTGTCGTTCTATTGCCGCAAGTATTCCAGGCCCCGATCCGATATAACGCATATGTCGTTGAGGCGTACATGCCTCCTTAACCTAGATAGGAAGAAGTCCCATCATCACCGACTCCACGGTGTTATTGCGAACGCAATCGGAAGGATTCTCCCACGTACCGTCTTGTGCCACAACTAGCAATAGCCGATGCGTATATCTACCATACATGAAGGTACCGTCAATTTATACCAATGGCTTGCGGATGTAAAAGCATCTCGGCATTGCTTAAATGTCCGAGCAGCGCTTGAACACTCTGCGATCCACGGAAAGAGACGATCGTTGTAGTACGCCGGTTCCGTTTCAATGTCTGTTGTCTTTGCTGAGACATATCTCTCCAAAGACCAGTACACCATCGCCACACTTCATTATATGAAGCGTCCCACCGACCGTGCAACTTTTCCAACGCATATCGCTTGCTATCCAAGCCTTTAGAAGAGGGCGTGTACCCCATTTGCTACGAATATTGCCAATTAAGGCCAGACCGTAGTTTTGGGATCGACCTTCACCGTTGGGATTATTAAATCACCAACATGTCCGAATCCATCCTCGGATGATCTTGTGTTACACACACAACGAAGCACGTTAAATAATGCAACATTACATAATATTAGTGTTATTCGAAATCATTGAACACATAGTGGTACTGTACCGGTAAGACATGTATGCGGATCTTTGTACTTCTTCACCTCCCACATCCCCGTCCTTTTTCTCAATGACGCCATGATTTTCCATGCACATGTGTCGTCTTGCACAGCACACTTCGCCTCGCACCTATCGAGCTTTGATTTAACCATAGTGTAGTTAACCCGCCTCGATCTCAGTATTGTTTCAATGCACCAAGAAAAGTGTTCTTGTTGGAAAACGGTTACCAACTTCTAATTGGTCCGAATCCAACGAAGAATTTGTACGGTCACGCGTCCGGTGTGGTAGTTCAGAAACTCCAATGCATCATCTTGAGATAGATCGACATTATGCATGTGCTACCGGAGGCGAGTATGTCCCGAATAGCGGATCTTCTTCTTCTTCGTCGAACCGCCTCAACATCTTCAGTACAATTGGAACGGCTCCGGTTCGTAAAATAGTCCAACTTCGCACCGTCGTGCCCGGCTTCCGAGGTAGATCCACATCGGATTCATCGCTCGATCCTCCATAACTCGCAACAAACGAGGGCCCTCATTGGTGGATGCCGTCGGTAATACATCATCCTCCTTAAACATCTTTCGTAAGATTCCAATCGTATGTGGATTTTCATCCACTAGAAGTTGATGACGCCCCCAATACGTATTTACGCCATCCGACGCCGATTGACGAATATGCATGTCCCATCCACCAACCGAAAGTGTCGTGCGGGGTTATGTTTTCCATACTACCACCGCACACGGGCACTTCGTGTTTTGCCTCCCACTTACGTAGTGTCGACACGGGTCGTGTATTCCCTCGAACGATACTAGATGTTGAGCTAGCGACCGATCACTTGGAGATGAAAATTCTACATATAACTCGAGATAGGCGATCCACCGGCAAAATGAGTCTCCACCATTGCCTCAAGGCTCCGAGGACCTTTGATGTCGAATCGCCATATCTCACCGGATCAACCGGCGCAAAATCTATACTTAATAGATCGAACTTTCATTGGCGTTGTTCAATATTTTACGCCTAATTCTTTTGCGAGTTCTACCAAATCGACGCTTCGATTAAAACTCAATCGCTACTGTGTTCTCGATAAGAAAACAACACCATTTTCGGTGTCACGCACTTCACCATCGTAGTAAATAACACCATTAATACATTCACTCATTTTCAATTTTTTTTTTTTTTGCTTGAATGCTTTACGCTAACCGAGAATGCAATTTGGTGATGATAGCCTAATTTTGCGGACAAGATCAGCAAAAGTGCGCCCACGTGGGAGCGTTTTTCGATGCTCGGGTAATAGTGCACCTCACCGGAAGCATTTTTGGCCACTTGTTTGTTGAAACGTCTCCTCAAAATAATTTTGCGGAGACCATCAGAGCAAAAGCGCGTCCACGTGAGGCGTTTTACCACGGTTTGTTCTCAAACGTCTCCTCAAAATTATTTTGCGGAGACTCTTGTCCAAAAATTATTTCATTTTTCACATTGCAAGTGGACGGAAAGATTCCCAAAAATGCCTAAAGCGCGTCCATGGGGAGCACTTTCGGCCACCTCAAAGAAAAGCGCCCTCGTGGGGCGTTTTTCTTTGAGGTGGCCTAAAGCGCCCCATGGACGCTTTTAGGTCTTTCCCAAAAAACGCTACCGACGTGGACGCGATTTTTGGGGAAATTACCCTTTCCGGTCAATATTTTTGAAACCTGTCCTTTCCGGTAATTTTTGATTTTTTTTGGTATTTTTGGGATATTTGCCCAAATTTTTATAGGACAAATATATTATTACTTGTAATGTTTTGTCAATTTGATGTTTTTGCATAATACTTACAAAAATCATATAATTTTAATTAATAAATTTAGTAGTTATCGATTGACTCGATATTTAAATTTTAAAATTAAAGTATAAACAAATAATAAATGGATAATTTATGCTGTGGGAGATAATAACAAAATTTCACCCGAAGGGTGCTACTATAAAGGAATGAAATTCTAAAATTTAAAAGTATAAGAATTAAATATTTTATTTGACTAAATTAGAGTACATGTATTAAATCTTTATATTATGCACAATATGAGAACTAATAACAAAATTTACCTAAGATAAAATATTGGTTAAAAGGGTTGTTTTTAGAATTGGGCAAGTGATCGTACCGGTCATGCCATCGATTTTGATTCAATCGATTTAATTAATTTACTAATTAAAAAATTAAAGAAATATGAAAAATAGGTAAACGTAGAGAAAATAAAAAAAGTAAAAAATTTATAAACAAATAAATAACAGTAATGTAATAAACACCAATTATACACTCCCACTCTTTTTTCTCATTTTCCAAGAATTTGCGTGATTGAGCCAGATAGTTTAAGTTTTTGAGTTGGGCCAATTGGGTTTTTTTCTTCTGGTTGAGTCATTAATTTGGACTAAAAACATAAAAAAATTTTGATTCAATCAGTTCACAAGTCATGATTCAATTTTGGTTCTAAGTGGTTTGCTCTAAAATTGATTTATCCCTTTTGTCCGGATCAATACATCAACTAATTTGTGACTCGACTAATATAGTTTAAACTATATAGGTTAAAACTTAAAAATAAAGTGAAACACGTCAATTTTAGAATAGTTTATAGTATTACTCAATTAGAATTTTTTTACATTTATATTTAAATAAAACTTAGTTTAACTAAGTTCTATATAAAATTAAAATTTATTTAACTACAAGATAAAGAATTATTAAACTAAATACTTTACTACTATAAAGTTTATGTCTAACACCTATATTAAAAACACTTAGCGGACGAGAAAAATTGTAGAGGTGAGGGATATGGTGAAAAACATGTATGGAATACTATTTAAGGGAAGGGAAGAGATAATGGACACTATAGAGAGGTTCGTGGTTTATTAGGAAATTTATGTTGAACTTAAAAATCTGGGATGTCAGAAAGATGATTCATAAGTTAGATTTTTTTAAGGATAACTTTTTATATTTAGATTCACATGATTACGTTAGAGATGCAAAGAAGGATAAATGTTTTTAGGATTGGTGGTGTATGTATTGAGGAAGATTGTTTATACAAAGGATTTGCTAGGAAAAGAGGGTTAGGAAGGGGTTTTCTTAAAGTAAAGGTAGATATGGAGGTGCAAAACTCCTTAATGGCATGTTATTAGGTTCCTAAATCAAAAAGAGAAAAACTATGTGTAAAGATCAAATATGAAAGACTATCTAACCTTTATTACTCCTATGGTAGATTAGGGCAAGTTAATAGAAATTTAAGAAAAATAATGAAAGTGTGGTAGTGGATAGGATGCTTGTTAGGATTTGTGTCTTTAGTGTAGTATTTTCATCGTGGTTACTTGTAATTTTAGAATGATTGAATAAATATAAAATTATCATATGTTCATTTAATTAATCTTTGTATTTTTTTTTCAATGGTTTTTGCAAGAAAAGTAAAATGTATAAACAAATATAAGCTCATTGATTACCTAAAGTTTAACTAATATGAAGTTGTATTATATAGACGAATTATACTGTGAGAAGACAACTTACATTAGTAGCTAATCTAAAATTTTATAGTCTACAAAATCAGATTGAGTAAATGATTCAAATAATAAGGACTATTATGTCGTTTATAAGTTCAATTGGGGAGATAGTTTGTCTTGGTTATTGGAGAAAGATTGACTCCTACAAATAGAGACATAGATGTGATTGTCTAAATTAACAAAACATTGAACCAACTTAAGTTAAATATAAGGGTTTATTCACTTATGACGTTCATGGTATGACTTACCTTAATCATGGGTAAATATATGACTGACCATATACGAATTACTCATGTACTTTGATATATTAAAAACCTATGCTCTCATAGTAATTAGTTGAATGTTTGTATGTTTGTATGTGTTTGATTGCGAATTAGTGTAAAATGTGAGATTTGGACTAAATCGTAAAATGATGGTTATAATTGAACAAGAGACCTGTGTGAACTTAATAAATGTTAGGATATGATTGGCATGCCAATAGAGTTTTGTGCACGCTTGTACGAGATTGGTTACAGATATTACCAAGATCCAGCATTTGTTGCGGACTCAAAGATACATGTGACACAAGTTTAGCCTGGACTAGTAACCTAATGTCGTTCTAAAGGTTTAGCGTGGACAAGTAACCTAACATATATATATATTAAGCTTAGTGTCATTATAAAAGTTTAGACTAGACTAGTAACCTGACACAAATATATATTTAGCTCGAACAAGCAACTAGTGTGATGTAGTGACCTATGTATTCGAGTCTGTTTATTTAAGTTCATTGAGCTAAGTAGTCAATGCAAAATAAAAATTGAAATGACATTATATGATATGAGTTTGATGTTCAAATGGATAAATGTTAAATTGAGCATAAGCATGGAATTGAGATGTTGAATTTAAAATGAATTGGATTGATATATGGTTGAGATGTAATTTGGTTTGATTATATGTTAAACTCACCTTGTTGATATTGTGTTTTGCCATAACTAACTAACTGTGTCAAATTATGATAACATATTGTATTTTATTGTAAGATAAGGTAAGTTTTGTTTAATGCTTATGAACTTCCTATGCATTCTATATGCTTACCCTGTTTGTTTTCCCTTTTCCTTGTAGATCACCACCTTGCGTGTAACAGCCCGTTTTCAGTAAAATCAGAACAGTGGTTTTGGGACCACAAATTCGAGTCCGAAAAGAAATATTATTTCAATATTATTTCATGGTTTTAATTATAATAGAAACATCGTATGAAAATTTCGTTAGGAAAATTTTATCGATTACATGTTTAATTGATAAAAGGACCAAATTGCATGAAATGCAAAAGTTGAGTTCTAGTAGCTATAAGTATCAAATAGCTATGGAATTCAAAATTGGAGGTTCTTATATGGAAAATAGACGATTAAGAGGGTTAGTAGATAAGTATGATGATTCATCCATGGAAAATTAAATAAAGAAAATGACAAAATTGGAAAGATGAAAAATAAAGATGACAAATAATAAAATAAAAGAAAATATCATCATTTATATCATCTTTCCCAAAATTAAATACATGGAAACTCTAACTAAGAGAAGAGAACCCAAGCAAGCTTACTTGGCTTTATTGGGTAAGTAATATTGTTCCATTTTTATTAATTTTTATGTTTCAGAGATCGCAATAGCTTAATTTAACTATCTCGGGGATTAATTTGCAAAGTATTGAAGTTTTTCCATGGATGAATATGCATGAATTATGAAATTTATGGTAGAAAGTGAAAGGTTGTTGATAGATAAACAACTTTTGTAAAAGGGAATTTTGATGAAATTATGATTTAGGGACTAAATTGAAAATTTTTAAAATTCAAGGAAAAATTATGAATTTTATGAAATACATGGGCTGCTATTGTGATATGTAAAAATTGGCTAGGCTTGGAATAAGGATTAAATTGCATGAATTTCATTTTTCGATCCTAAGGACGAAATCAAAATTAATTAAAAGTATAGGGGCAAAATTATAATTTTTCCTAAGATGTGAATTGGATTGAATTGAATATTAATTGTATTAAATCGAGTTAAATTTACTCGTATAGATCCAAATAGACAAAATTTAAATTTACTCGTATAGATCCGAATAGACAAAATACGGAATTAGATCGAGGAAAAGAGAAAGTGTCGGATTAGTAGACAACAAATCAACGAACACTTGTCAAGGTAAGTTCATGTAAATAAGTTGTGTATATTTATATGTTTAAATTGAATGTTATGTATGTGTATGGTATAATTTACATGTACGAAAATCGGTCACATATTCGATAATGCTTGACAAAATATTAAATCCCGTTTGAATAAATGAAATTCGATGGATACAGGTTTCCCGTATTGGTTATGGTCCTACATATGTTGCGGACACTCCACAGCTCGAAAAAGCGTCCCGTTATTAGCCCTCTCAAGCTTCCCGTTATATGGTTTTTGCAAGCTTCCCGTTAATAGCTCTTCGGAGCATTCTGATCGGTCGTGATCCTGCATGTGTTGTGGGCACACCGCAGCTCTTATGAGCATCCTGTTATATGACTTTTCGTGAGCTTCCTGATTAAAGGCTTTTTGTGAGCTTTCTGATTAATGGCTCTTGGGAGCTACTCGTTATTGGCTCACATGAGCTTCCTGAATATGACTCTTATGAGCTTCCTGTTATACAGCCCGAAAAAGCTTCCCATTACATGGGTCACATGAGCTTCCTGTTATATGGCTCGAGAGAGGGCTTCCTGATTATGTGCTCTAATGAGCACCCCCAAATATGAATTGACGGATTTCAGTTTCATACACTTCATGTGTACTACCCTTGTATCCATCGATATTTTAAATGATTCAACGAGTAAAGTTCCGATATGAGATGAAATAAATTCAAGATGAATTCCTATGAAAATATTTGAAGTATAAAGATATGATATGTACATGTTCATGGATACTTGAAGTGATAAATACATGTATGTGGGAATTGAATATTGATGAGCTCATTCATGTTTCTTGGTATTTATGTGAATTACAACATGCTTGATGAGGATATGTGTTTAGGTAATTGATGATAAACCGTAAAAGTAACATATTTTAACCCCACATTTAGTATGCTTTTGGATGATTTAGCCCTCAATTTATGTAAAAAGGTGCTCTTAATCCTTTTTTTTCATGTCTTATACTCAGGAAAGCACCCGAGAACGAAAAGAATGAGAAACGGCCTTAAAATGGACCAAATTGGGCCAACCTAAGAAATTGGCACGGCCTGGACTTCAAGTCACACGGCCGTGCCTTGCCAATCATTCAAAGACACGCCCCAAGCACGATTTGCATGGCCGTGTTCCAATCGACAGACCTGAAGCACGGCCTGAATCCCGACTTGCACGGTCGTGCCACGGCCGTGCCTCAATCAACAAAATCGACACATGGCCTGAAGTCAACTTACACGGGCGTGTGCCATGGCCATGCCCCTGCTACGGGAATGAGAAATTTCACTTGGATTTGGATGCTTGAAGCCAAAGAAACATACTCCTAAGTCCACTTAAACACGTTAATAGTAATTCTACTTGAAGGAGGTACTTAGGAGCCAAGTAAAGCATCTAAGGAGCCTATATAAACAACCCAGGGCAGCGTTCTAAGGGGAGAGTTTTTTGGGCAGAGTTTTCTGCCAGAGCTTTTATTCAGGGAATTACTCGAAGATAGCCAGTTGATCCATCTCAAGAAGCCGGAGTTCTACTCAAGACAGAGGATCTCCTCTTCAATTCCTTCAGGGTGTTTTAGGGATTTCTTATGTTTTGTTTTATCTTTTCTCTTGAGATGTTTTCTTATTTTGTTATGAACTAAACCCTTCAGATACCTGAAGGAGATGAAACCTATGACGAATTTTTTTATTTGATTTCTAAATTGTATGATAAGTACTTAGTTTGTTCCTAATTGTGTTGCTTAATTTAATCTGATGTGCTTAGGTGGAGGAGGAATAGACCCTGCCTAAGAGTAGATCTAACATAATTAAGCGGAGTTGATCGAGCGTCTAGAGATAGGGTTACGAGATTTTGCCAGATTAGGGTAAAACCTAATATGGGAGTCCATTGATCGATTTATTGCTTCCTTAGGGGGTTATTGTAAGAGAGCGAGAGTTCCACTAATTAACCTAAGGTTAGACGTTATTCGCCTCGAGAGAGGGTTTAATATAGGTTAGGAAGTCTCACGGATCAAGCTAAGTAAATAAGTCATATGAATTAAAGTTAGATAACAAGAGAAGTCATAGGTGGATTCTTCCTGAGGGTATCGTCTAAAATCAACTGAGTTTTTCCACAGTCTTTTCCCAAAGTTTCATTCTTTTGTCTTTGCATCTAGTTTAGTTTTTAGATTAATAAACCAATCACTCCATATTTCAGGCTAAATAATAGAAAGAAAGTGAGTAGTAGTACTTTTAGGTTCCCTTGGGTTCGATAAGATACTCTTGCCTAAACTATACTACTGTTCGATAGGTGCAGTTGCCTCTATCGTTGTCATAGTTAGTCTACAGGTTCGATCATTCTTTTTATAAATATTAAAACTCGACTGTTTGACACGATCAAGTTTTTGGCGCTGTTGCCGGGGAACACTAAAATATTAAGAAAGCTCTATTTCTATTACTTTAGCCATTATTTTATAATTTTTTTCCGCAATTTACTTTTATTTTTAGTTTAAGTTAAATTTTATTTACACTGAATTTCTTTCTTTCTTCTCCTAGCAGGTACCTCTAGTTTATGACTAGAAGGAACCCAAGAGGACCTTTAGCGTACAAAAGTGACATTGAAGCTACCGCTCGCAGAAATCGCAGAGAAATTAGACGAGCTCTAAACTATCAAAGAGAAGAACAAGACAGATCCACTTCTACTGAAGGGATGGACGAAAATAATCCACCGTCAAATGTGCAAGAACAGAATGCTCCGCGTACTATGTATGATTATGCTAAACCTAATTTGACAGGAGCAGAATCTAGTATTGTCAGGCTTACTATAGCTGCTAACAATTTTGAATTAAAGCCTAATACAATACAAATGATTCAAAAGTTTGTTCAATTTGATGGTTTGCAGGACGAAGATCCAAATACTCATATAGCTAATTTCTTAGAGTTCTGTGATACCTTCAAAATAAATGGCGTTTTTGATGATACCATACGTCTTCGGTTATTTCCCTTTTCATTAAGGAATAAAGCAAAGCAGTGATTAAACTCGTTACCACGGGGGTCAATCACCATATGGGATCAAATGACCGAAAAATTTCTTTTAAAATACTTTTCACCAGCCAAAACGGCTAAATTTAGGAATGACATATCTTCTTTTGTGCAGAATGACGCAGAAACATTATATGATGCATGGGAAAGATATAAGGATCTCCTGAGAAGATGTCCACACCACGGATTACCTTTGTGGCTTCAAGTCCAAACTTTTTACAACGGTGTGAATTCTTCAACGAGGCAAATGATTTACTCATCAACCAGTGGAACTTTGAATAACAAAACTCCTGAAGCGGCTTACGATTTTATTGAGGAGATGTCATTGAACACTTATCAATGGCAAATTACAAGGGCCAAACCGACAAAATCAGTCGGAGTTTTTAACATAGACGCAGTAACAATGCTGTCAACATAGGTGGAGATGATGAATAAAAAGCTTGATAATCTATGTTTTTCACAGGTACACCCGGTAATGCAATACGAAGCAAGTGGGAATGTGGCGAATCCTGAGTACCCACCCTACCAACCAGGGGCAGAACATGAGCAGACAAACTATATAAGTAACAATTTCAGATCCAATAATAATCCTTATAGTAACACTTATAACGCAGGTTGGAGGAACCACCCAAATTTTTCATGGTGAGGACAAGGAAATCAATGAAATCAAAGGCAGCAACCTCCTCCAAATTATCAAAATCAACCATATCCACAGGAGAGGAAATCAAACCTCGAAGAGATGCTGACGAAATTCATGGCAGCCACAGATTCTCGTTTCCAAAAGACTGAAGCAACACTTGATGAACAACAAAAATCGATCAAAAGGATCGAGAATAAAGTTGGAGAACTTACTAAGTCAGTGGGACATCTCATGAAGCTGATTTCTAAACGTTAACAAGGACGTCTACCAAGCAACACAGAAATAAACCCAAAAAAATAGATCCAAGCCATCACAGCTCAAGAGGGTACAAAAGTAGACGAGCACACCACGTCACAAGAAACCAAGGAAGAAAAAGGTAAAATAGAGGTAGCACATGAAAAGCCAAAACCAATAATCAAAGAATACAAACCTCACTTACCTTATCCCGAAGCATTAAAAGGAGATGATTAAGAGGAATAGTTTGGTAAGTTTTTTAAACTTTTAAAGAAATTGCATATTAACTTACCCCTTCTTGAAGCTCTTTTCCAGATACTAGACTCGAGGAAATTTTTAAGACAACTCTTGACAAACAAATGCAAAATAGAAGAAGAGCACCACGTGGAACTAAACGCAACATGCTCGGCAATGTTACAAAATAGACTACTGCAGAAACAAAAAGATCCAGGGAGTTTTACAATTCCATGCTTAGTTGGTAGTTTAACTATTGATAATGTGTTAGCTGATCTAGGGGCAAGTATAAATGCCATGCCTTATGTATTGTTTAAAAGGCTAGGTCTAGGGAAGCCCAAAAAAAACTAGGATGAGTATTCAACTAGTTAATAAAATTGTTAGAATTCCTAGGGGCATTATTGAAGATGGGCTTGTAAAAATCGATAAATTTGTTTTCCTAGTAGATTTTGTTGTTTTAGACATGGATGAGGATAATTCAATCCCCTTAATTCTAGGAAGACCTTTTCTAGCAACTGCTAGAACTAAAATTGATGTTGCCACAGGTGAACTCATACTTCGCATAGGAGATGAATCGATTAAGCTTCAAGCCCTCGACTCGGCAAGAACAACAGATGATGAAGGTAAGAAAGTCACTTCAATAGATAATCAAATTGTTCAACTTTCATCACAGGAAACGCCACATAAAGACAACGCTGAGCCGACTCATAAGTCCCAAAACAACAAAAAAGAATCCTACAAGGGACAGGACCTTAGGCTTGACAAGTTTGAAAAGCAGAAGATACAAGTCAAAGAAAAGCCAGATCCACACGAAATAAAACCAAAGGAACAGCCAAAAGAGCTCGTAGGAACATCAAACCACTACAAAATAGGAGACCAGGTACTATTAGACAAAGCCGATCCTCACATCTCTTCAACAGACCTGAGAGCGAAGGGAGAAGTCCTGCTTAAGGTACACGATATCTCCCCGCACGGAACAGTCGAGGTAAGCAAATCAACATTCAGAACTTTTAAGGTAAAAGCTTCTCAACCTAAACTTTGTCAAGAAACTAAAACTATAAGCATGAGGGAAGATATTCAAACCTTTAAACCTCCCTAAAAATTTCAAATACGAGGAAAGTCTAGCTTAAGACTATAAATGAGCGCTTTCGGGAGGTAACCCGAATACTAACATTTTTTCAATTTTATTTTCAGTTTCTTTCCCTTTCTTCTTTCTTTCTTTTTTACTAAACTAAGAATGCAGAATTTCAAGGTCACACGGCCTTACACACGGCCGTGTCCGTGGCAGTGTGAACCACCGAAATCCTCGTACTGACATAGCAGAGTCCGTGCAAATTAGGCCAACCACCCTCCGACGTCACGGATCCAACCACCCTCCCCCACGGGCACCGACAAATTAGCACGACCGTGCCCCACAACCGTGCGAGGCTATTGACTTATCAAGCACAGGCACAACACGCTCGTGCGTCACACTCGTGCCCATATATTGACTTCACAAACACGGGCATGATGGGCTGAAACACGGGCGTGGACGAACGACACACTCCACAACACGACCGTGCGATGCGGCCTTGTAATTCAACACACCCTCGGCCCACGGGCGTGGGAATGAGCCAGATCTAAACACCTATTTAAACCCCACATCCCTCTCCTTTCCTACCAATTTCTTCTCTCATTCTTTCCTCCTTCGTCTTTCAAATTTCTCTTATTTCTTTAAGATAGTATCCAAACTCTTGAGCTACACTAAAATCATGTTGAAGAAGCGTAAGAAGGTAAGTATTGTCTCCTTAAAGGAGACCCCAACACATAAGTACATGCCAACAACTTCAGCTATTCGACACGCCAAGGGTCTCCGAAACCATTTCGGTTCTATTTTTCTTTTCTTTTCTCCTTTATTTTCCTTATCTATACTTCTCTTCTGCTTAATTTAATTCCCTTCATCCTAGTTTCTTGGTTTTAGGTTCTAAAGGCTGCTTGGGAATCACGCACCACAGCCTTAGAGGTCACACCCACCTCGCGAACCATCCAACAATAAGGACTCCTTAGTCCATTAGTTTTTTCTTTCAATTTTAGTTTTCTTCTTAGTCTCATTCTCTTTATTTCCTTTGTCTTTAATTATAATATTAGTATATTATTAATGTTTCTTTAGATTTCTTGGCTATATCTTTGCAGGCTACCCAATTTCTTTATCTAGCACAAAGATCATCAGTAGACACCCTACCAGACCGGCCCCTCCAACTTATATTTCTCTGCCATCCTCCCGAAAATCACCCAAAAATTCAGGAAGTGGCACTCTCTCCCTCTCTTTTGATCTTATATTAATTGCTATTACCTATCTTTGTACATTGAGGGCAATGTACATCTTAAGTGTGGGGGGATAAAAGTGCCTAACTTTTTGGATAATTCTCAAATTAATGCCTAATTTTTCATTGTTCTCAAAATCCTGAATTTTAAACTTGTTCAAAAGTATTTTTCTCATATTACTAATTAGGATGACATTTCTAATGATTTATGATTATTAGTGATATGTTTTAGAGTAAGTCATAGTTAATTGTGCATTGATGATTAAATTTGAAGAATACTAGAGAATCGAGCATGATAAGTCTACTTTCTAAAAATTAAAAATTAATAGGTCGTTGAACTGAATTTGAGTACTACCTTGAAATTTGGAATTTATAAGGATTGATGTCAAAAACACCCATAATTTTTGTGAGATTTTGAGCCTTATAGAGCATATATTCTTTTTTGTGCTCACCTTATTGATTATGAGTGTGTCAACTTTGAACTATTATTCTAGAACTTGCCTCGTTTATGCATGTCAAGACCACATTATTGATTTGATATACTGAGATGATAAAGGCACCTAGGTTTTAACCCGTTCACTCCACTAAAAAGCCTACCCATATAATTAACCCCTAGTAAACCCCGTTGAATCCTAACAACCTTTTTATTGACTCACCCACTAATATTAACCCAAAATCCCTTTGAATTTGTTATCACCATTCTTTTGACTACCCTTTAATCGAGGTTTGATTTGATTAAATTACCGAATTATATTAGTTCAGTTGTTACATTTATCATTTATGATGTAATATTTTAGTTTGTCCTAAAAAAACCTAAAGATATTCAATACTAGTAGTATAAAAGAGCTTAAAGCATTTAAACTCCAATTGTTGTAGAAAAAGCTCGTATTAAAGTATTATCAAATTTTAAGTGATGAAAATACTCTTTATTATAGAGTAATTATCAATAGTGGTATTATTAGTTTTCATTCGATGTAAATATTCATATTTAGTTCATTGTTTCTAGTTAGGTAATTTGTCAATTCGATCTCGATTCTAACCCTCTAATTCAGCTTGTATCCACACCCTTAACCTTAGCCCCGTTACAACCCTGATAAAGACCTTTTAATCTGTGTATCATCTCATATACAGTGGTGGAGATTTGATTTTCAGGCAAGCCTATGGGATTAACTTTTCAGGTTCGACTTAGAGTGCTTATTCTTGAACCTTAAACACTTCGAGTGATTTGAGTGAATCTTTTGTGAGGATGTCAATCCTTATCAGTTTTAAATTAAAGGTAATTACTTAGATAAGGGGAGACACCTATGTTTTCGTACTACAAATGTACGACTTATTATGATTGAATCTTTAGGATTCTTTGAGTTGAATTATCCATGTATGAATTATCTATGAATTATGATGAGACATTGTCGATAGGAATTATGAATTATGGAAAGTTTATTTTAATTGTAAGTTGAGAATTTTTCTTGAGGACAAGCAAAAGCTTAAGTGTGGGGTTATTTGATAAATCGTAAAAGTAACATATTTTAACCCCACATTTAGTATGCTTTTGGATGATTTAGCCCTCAATTTATGTAAAAAGGTGCTCTTAATCCTTTCTTTTTATGTCTTATACTCAGGAAAGCACCCGAGAATGAAAAGAATGAGAAACGGGCTTAAAACAGACCAAATTGGGCCAACCCAAGAAATTGGCACGGCCTGGACTTCAAGTCACACGGTCGTGCCTCGCCAATCATTCAAAGACACGCCCCAAGCACGATTTGCATGGCCGTGTCCCAATCGATAGACCTGAAGCACGGCCTGAATCCCGAATTGCACGGCCGTGCCTCAATCAACAGAATAGACACACGACCTGAAGTCGACTTACATGGGCGTGTGCCATGGTCGTGCCCCTGCTACGGGAATGAGCAATTTCACTCGGATTTGGATGCTTGAAACCAAAGAAACATACTCCTAAGTCCACTTAAATACCTTAATAGTAATTCTACTTGAAAGAGGTACTTATGAGCCAAGTAAAGCATCTAAGGAGCCTATATAAACAACCCAAGGCAGCCGTTCTAAGGGGAGAGTTTTTAAGGCGAGTTTTCGCGAGCTTTTATTCGTGGAATTACTCAAGATAGCCAGTTGATCCATCTCAAGAAGCTAGAGTTCTACTCAAGACGAGGATCTCCTCTTCAATTTCTTCGGGTTTTAGGGATTTCTTATGTTTTGTTTTATCTTTTCTCTTGAGATGTTTTCTTATTTTGTTATGAACTAAACCCTTGAGATACCTAAAGGGATGAAACCTATGACGGATTTTGTTATTTTATTTCTAAATTATATGATAAGTACTTAGTTTGTTCTTAATTATGTTCTTAATTTAATCTGATGTGCTTAGGTGGAGGAGGAATAAACCCTGCCTAAGAGTAGATCTAATATAATTAAGCGGAGTTGATCGAGCGCCTAGAGATAGGGTTACGAGATTTTGCCAAATTAGGTGAAACCTAATATGAGAGTCCATTGATCGATTCTTCGCTTCCTTAGGGGTTATTATAAGAGAACGAGAGTTCCACTAATTAACCTAAGGTTAGACGTTATTCGCCTCGAGAGAGGTTTAATATAGGTTAGGAGTCTCACGATCAAGCTAAGTAAAGAAGTCATATGAATTAAAAGTTAGATAACAAGAGAAGTCATAGGTGGATTCTTCTTGAGGGTATCGTCTAAAATCAACTGAGTTTTTCCATAGTCTTTTCCCAAAGTTTCATTCTTTTGTCTTTGCATTTAGTTTAGTTTTTAGATTAATAAACTAATCACTCCATATTTTAGGATAAATAATAGAAAGAAAGTAAGTAGTAGTACTTTTAGGTTCTCTTGGGTTCGATAAGATACTCTTGCCTAAACTATACTACTGTTCGATAGGTGCAGTTGCCTCTATCGTTGTCATAGTTAGTCTACAAGTTCGATCATTCTTTTTATAAATATTAAAACTCGACTGTTTGACACGATCAATTGGCCAAATTGGTTTGAGTATATTTAGTTAGCTTACCTTAAATGTGAAATAAATGGTAAGTTAATTTCTTGTTATACGAACTTACTAAGCATTAAATGTTTACTTTGTTTTATTTTTTATGTTTTATAGTAACTCGAAAGCTCGATAAGGTTGAAAGTTGGTCGGAGCCACATCACACTATCAATCACCCTTTTTCGGTATATTTACTAAATAAACTTTGGTATAATGGCATGTATAGGTTAATTTGGCCATTGATGGCATGTAAATGTTTTGTTGTGATTAGCCATTTGAATGACTTATGTTTGATACATTTCGATATATATAAGTATATGGCTTTATCATGGTTGATATGTGTTTTGGTATAATTGATTGTTGGTTAACTAATAGGCAAATTGTAACATGGGTTGAGTTAGTATAGTTGGTATAGATAGGAATATATATATATATATATATATATGTAAGTGATCAAATTGTTAAGCATGGATACTTGATTATATAAGATGATATGATATGTATAAGACTTGGTTATGGCTTGATTAAAATGTTTTATATTGGATTGGGAATGTGTTTAAGTGTTAATGTAGGTGGAAGACAAGTTTGGGTGAGAAATAAGGCTTGGAAATGGCCTTATTTTGTCCACATAGGTAGTGACACAGGCGTGTATATTAGCCGTGTGTGACACACGGCCTAGCACATGGGCATGTGTTTTGGCCGTAGTCCCCTGCATCTTTAAAATTTCAAAATAGAATGCTCAAAATTGATCACACAGCCTGGCACACGGGCATGTGGCTTGGCCGGGTGCCCCCTGCACCTACACACGGCCTAGTACATAGGCGTGTGACCCAAGTCAGAGAGTTACACGGGTATAGACACGGGCTGGGACACGACCGTGTGCCCCATTTCGAATGCCCACACGGCCTGAGACACAGGCATGTCTCCACGGCCTGACCACACGGGTGTGTATACCCTATACCTAGGAAAAATTTTGAAATTTCACGAAAAATTCTCTGAGTACCCGGTTTAGTCCCGACTTGTTTCTAATGTATGTTTTGGGCCTCGAGGGCTCATATAAGGGACTTTATGAATAATACTTGACATGAATGTTAAATAATTTGAAATGTCTGTATTTGATCTGTTTATTTTGGTAATGCTCCGTAACCCTGTTCCGGCGATAGATGCGGGTTAGGGGTGTTACATTGTGGGACACGTAAAGTCGAATCGTTTTGAAGCTCACACTATCCTATCAGTTAATTAGTAGATATTAGATCTTTTTGAGTCTTGGGATTGTAGCATCTATATAAGTGTTTTTGGTATATATCTTAATGTATAAAAGTCTTGATGAGTTTGGTAACTTTTGATGGATTTGGCATATAATGATTCTCATGTTGTTCATGGTAAATGAATTGGTTAATGCATGAATTAACAATGCTTGATGAATGCGGGAAGTTGAAACATGAATTTACTAAAGCTTGCTATGTAAGTTAGTAAGATGAGGTCAGTAGAATGGCCAAAATGATGATTAGTTGAAATAGTTGTTGGAAAATTTGGACATCGCATATATAATAATGATAATTACATGTTATTATTTACTATCATGATAGGTTAGCCCAAATTAAAAGTGATCTAATTTGGTTAAAACTTTATCGGGCTTTTAATTATTAAATAAAGTATAGGTCAAATATGTATAGATACTCTTCTAATCAAGTTCTAATTAATGATGGGCTACTTAGAATTTGATTAGAACTAATATGCCAAGGTTATAAATATTAGGGTTATGGTCCCCAAATTATATACAAGATATCTTTTCTAATATCCCAAATAAAGAGCATATATTCTCTAAATTTCTTGTGTGCTAATTTGGAAGATCAAATCCCCAAAATCCGGTAAAACTGCAAGGAATTCATGGATTCAGGTACGCTTTCGAATCTAGTTTTATTCTTCATTTATTCTTGATGATTTGACATGATAGATCCTAGTTTATTAAGTTTTATTTCAAATTTATTTCAAATTTATTTTACAAATCTAACAACAATAAGTTTGATTCATATGTTTAAGATATGTGTTGATTGATTTGGTTCAAGTTTAATACCCTTAAATCATTAAGGTATATAATGTTCACATGTATATAAAATGATAAGTTTTAATGCACTATAGCATATAGGTAAGATTGGTAAGGTATATAATGTTCACATGTATATAAAATGATAAGTTTTAATGCATTATAGCATAGGTAAGATTTGTAATTGAAGAGTTAAATTGATTTGTTTGAATGACATTTGATTGATTGTATAGAAATGCTTAGCTTGGTAATAAGCTGAACTTATATTGAATTGGTTTGATTTGAAATGATTAGATGACTTGTTTTGATATGTTCTTGGTATGTTTTGATTCAAATGAAATTGATATTTGATGCACAAATTGATAGGTTGGGTTGGAGATTATAAAATAAGTATCAAATTGTTCATTTTTACCAAAAACAAGAGCCACGTTGCGACCTTGAATTTTGGATGTCGCAGCATTGTCATTATAGTGAGTGACATCATAACAAGCTAAGGCTTGTCAACGCGAAGTGGCATACTGAAATGGCCACATCTTGAAGAGCACTAGATGAAGTCACGACATCGATCCATACATTTTAAAATTTTACAATTTAATAATATTTCGTACTCGAGTTGACTAAGAGCTTCCGTATGCTTGATTAAGGCTCAGAATTGTTTGTTTAACCTGAAATAAATGTGACAGTCAATGAATTGCATGTGTAAAAGATTAATTTTTGTGAATTTGTATGTAGTTACTTCGGTAATGAATATGGCATATTGTAGCTTGGATCTGACGACTAGGTCGGATGAAGAGTGTTCCATTCATACTTTAAAAGTAATGCACTAATCAAAAGGACCTAGGGAGGTAGGAACAAGCATTTTTTACGCATACAATGGTTCTTCAAGCTTCAGTGACAGTTGGGAAAATTATGCCAATGTTTGGCAATAATAAGAGAGAGAGAAATAGCTGGCTGGTACTTCATGCTTCCGTGGCAGTAGGGAAAAATATGACAACTTTGGTGGGAAAGGGTAAAATCTTTGATGAAGGTATTGGATATTTTAGTAAAGTTTGTGCCTTTCCGAAGAAACTAATTAATAACATCTCATTTAACAGATAAGTCAGTAAAAAAGGCATCTAAGTTACTATGATCCATGGCCTATGCAGAAGACCATGAACTAGATAGAACTATCATGTTTACAATTTAATTCAATCAAAACCCAAAAAGAAACAACCATCCATTCTCATCAGATCTCTTTCTACCGCTTTCAATTTGAGGTGTCATATTAGCCCCAGCCACTTGAATGTTCCTCGCATCTTACAAATACATCCACATTGTCAGGTTCTATATTTACACCAATTTTTTGTTGTTTATTCAATGTTAATCAAATCATGTTAATTCCGCAATGGCTATAGTAAACCTAACTTTGTAATTTACAAGCTCCAGAAGAAGTGAAAAAGACATCATGTAATCAACAAACAATTTGATGCAAAATTACAGTTGGTCATCTCATTGATAGTGACTGACAATGATGCTTCTATATTCTAAAGGAAAAAAAGGCAGTAACCATTTCTTGATTTGATTTTCGTATGGAGATTTGCTTGGTTACAAATCTCTTCATACAGTACAAAAGCAGAACCACAAGAATAAGCAAAGCGTAGCCGAGGCAAAATATAGGGCTATGGCTCAAGTTGTTTGTGAGCTTATTTGGCTACAGAAGGTATTGGACGAGTTGCAACTGTCAAGGAGGAAAATTATCCCTGTACTGTGATAATAAGGCTGCAATAAGCATAGCTCATAACACCAATCCAACATGATCGAACAAAACATATTGAGATAGATCGGCCCGTCATCAGAGAAAAATTGAACTCCAGTCTCTTAAACTTAGTTCATGTGGCGTTCGACGAGCAGTTAGTTGATGTATTCACTAAAGGATTAAGTAATAGAACCTTTCATAAACTAATTTGCATGTTGGGCATGTGTAGTATCTATGCACCAACTTGAGAGTGTTGACAGCCAAGATATTCTTCCTATCACTGTAAATTAGGGATTAGATATACTTGATATTAGGATTATATATTATTTCTTGCCTTAGTTTTTTGCCCTTTGTATAAATACCTATGTTACCATTTTTTAGTATGAGTGAAAAATTATTCAAATCCCTATAAAATTCATCTCTCAAACATCTAATTTCAACACATTTACTTCTATTTCATTTGTTACCCTTTGCTAATTCACAAAGACGTCTACCATCAATCGGTACTAGAGAAAGTATAAAATATATGTGAAGAAAAATTCAGAGAGTAGGTAAATTTGATTATAAATGCAACAATGCAATGGATTTATGCTATATAATTTAAGAGTTCATTCAGTTATTATATGTTATTGAAGTAATGATTTCACTAAAAAAATGCTTTCTTGCACATGCTACAGGTAACAAAATCCATATGCAGAGCATCAATAATATAAACCCAACATGCATGCTCAAAATCAGAAAGATGAAAGCAGCAGAAAGCCAGAACTCACCGACGGTTTTTTCTACTTATCCCAATTTTTATTTTATCATGATAATACTGGTAATCCATATAATGAAGAGTAGCCAGTGATAATTTCTCTCAATGTGTTGCAGTTTTAAGCAACTTCATGCTGATAGCCTCTGTCTTTCTCTAGAAACTGCAACTTTAACAGTCAAAGCAGGTGTCTGTAAATGAGATTGTCTAATTATAGAAAACAAAAAGTCAAAACATAATCAGAAAAAGAACGGTGACAATAGCTGAAACAAAATGGTAGATGAAATTGTGGAAACCAAATGGATCACTGGAGGCTTTCATTTATACTTCCATCATGATTCATCGAAGAAACCTAATCACCTTATACAAGAACATAATGTGAGAAGTTTATTGCATTATTTTTCTCTAAGCTAAGTTTCTGAAAGTTCTTGCAGCTTATAATATTTTGTTACTGTTACACGTAGTCTATTGATCACAGAGTATCCTATTAAGAAGCTCCTCCAAGAGCTCCAGTGTTATTCAGACACTTCCCTATGGGCAAAAACAAAGTAGAATTGAACCATCAGCTTGGTTACAAGTTTTTCCTTTTGAAAACTTTTACAGGAAAAACATGGATATGGTAAATACTGATCTCCGCAGAGCTTATTTCTTGTTTAAAAAATTAGTCAGCCTCAGTTTCTCACTGGTACTATACTCATTTCTTTTCTTTATGTTCAGATACAATTGTGTTCCCATTATGTTTTGCAAGGTAATTTTGAAATTTTAAGATGGTTTCTGAGTAGCAAACAGAATAATGTTATATTATTACAATTTATATCCTTTGTCTTTTAATTCTAATACCTGATTTGCCGTGAAAATGTTTTTGTTACTAAACTTATCATGAAATGGTTTTCCATATATTCAATCAAGAAATAATTAGTTAGTTACTTCAAAGTTTGCATGGAATTCAATTGAACAACAACTTAGTCACTCTAAAAAAGTCAAAATCTTTTGTTACTGATTTTTGGGGAAAAAAGCGTATGATTGTTACGTAAAAAGGAACTCCTAGCTTTGCTGTTTCCCATTCCCTATCAAACACGTAAATTTTATCATTGTCAAAGAACACCAAAACGATGGAAGGAAAAGTGTAAGTTTTGAGGATACCATAACTTACCTAGACAAGGTTATAAACTCAATAGCTTCTTTTGCAGTCAGCAATAACTATCATACAGCACATACATACATGCTAACTTGCAATGTAGGCTTTTTGCTTAACAAATCCAAATAGTTTCAGCTCAAACAATGCCCTTACCTGGTAGTAGGAACCTGACCAAGAAACAATGAAGCCTTAACTTATCTCAACCTTCATCTGCCTGATATTTGTAATTCTGTGAAGATACAAGCTTCAGAAACTTAATGATCTATGATATAAAATCTTTAAGCTCTTATTGTTGATTGTTTCAGAGCTGAGAAAAGCACAAAACGATCAAGTTTCATCAACTTTTAAATTAGTTAAGAAATTTACCTGTGTCTTAAATCAAGGATACTCTCAAGAAGTCCTGTCGTTTGCTGCACCTTCACATTTTTTGGTTTCTCATCATCAAGTAATAGTGTTGAAACATTTAATATCGTGAGAAGTTCTTGTTCAATTTGTTTGAGCTGTTGATCCAAATGTTCCAAGAAGTCCTCATAAGTCGATATTGCTGCCAAGCTGCTAGTTCTATTGTCTTCATTAAAAGCAAATGCTTTATGTTCCTCTAGCTCCTTGTTGGCAGGTTGCTCCACCAAATCATCAGTATCAAGCAACAACTTTTGATCTTCACCAACTGTTAAAGCATCAAGGCCAAAGTCCTTATTCTTATTTTTATTGTTTTCAGCTTGCTCCTTTGGAGATATGATCCGAACTGGACTGGAACCATCTTCTTCACCAATTTCAGAATCTGACACAATATTCCCAATTAGTTGATTTTCTTTGACGTTTATCACCTGAAACCAAGATGACTTGTTAAATATTCATATCAAACCATTTAGCTCTTCAATAAGATCCAAAAAAGGAAAGTCAAAATTTATAGTGAAATATTGTTAAAAGAAAAAGGATAGACTGGCTGCATTTATTGGGAGTCTAAATGAGAAAATCATAGCCTTAAGCAGCAATCAATAAAAGGTTGTTAGTGGGAAGTGCAGGTAGAAATAGAAATATAAAGTTTAAAGCAGATAGAACTAGGTATGTTAAATTGTTAATTTGTTACACTGAAAAGGTGAAGAATCCATCCAAAAGAAACCGTTGAGTTTAAACATATATATATGATATCTGTAAGTCATGCAAAAATGTAAAGCACATGGAACTAGGCATGCACAAAAGGACAGACCAGCAAAGAAGCAATAGATTATTAGAACCATCATTTGAACTCCACGAGCGTATTCAATATTCGCAATGAAACCTTGTTTCAGTGGCAAGGAGGAGGCTTTGGAACTTTTAGGTTTTAGGTTCAAGTCCCAACATATGTGGGTTTAGTCTAACTTTTCATTGGTTTGTTTGTTTAGTTGACTGATTGCTTCCATGGATGTACAATTTGATATTACTGACAATTATTTGATTGTGATTGTAGTTTCTAATTGTAATATTTAATCTCATCAACTGGAAAAGAAACAGCAGATTCAATATCCCATGTATCGGAAAAAGCTATCCATGATACAAATTTTATATTGTTTAGTCGCATGAAGTACATGACAATATCACCCTAAGTTTCCATTAATCACAAAATAGCACCATAATAATTTGAGAAGATAAAACTTCTAAAACTATAAACCACATTTAGGCTTTCAAGACACTGTGACATTTTATCATGCCAACTTAAAAAAGAAAAATTAAGGGTCATTGAATCCCTTCCAGTTAAACGAAGAAATTATGTTTGTTAAAATTAATGAATAAACAGATATTTCACGCACTTGTATAGAAATTAGGTAAAGAAAAGGCTTATTTTAATTTGTTTCACACCGAAACAATAATGCACTTATTACTAATACTGTCTAAACTCATAGCTTAATACTTCTTATCTGTTAAATGTTAATTCTACTTCTTTGATTCTACCTTTACATTAATAATAATATTATTAATCACAATCTTGTTTTACCTCATTAAGCTTCGTAGCAAGCTTATCCAATAACTCAATCCGACTCTTAGACTTTTCCAAAGCTTGCACAACCTTCTTTTTCTGAAAAAGCAGGTCCCTTGCCTCATTTTCCTTCCCCCTCCGAATACTAACAGCTGCCTGTCGTTGAAGCTTCTCTGCTGCCTCTGATAGCCGCAAAAACCTCAATCTAGCATTGTTAGCTGAATCAACAAAGACCCAATAACTTCAATTTTCTTAACATTCATTCATTCATTACAAATAAAATTAATCCCAACTAAAAACCAGCAACTAGTCAAAAGTCATCATCATGATTTAAACTGAAATGGGTATAGAGTATTAAATCAAAAAATGAAAAAGGGGAAATGGGTAATTGTGATTTTGGTGGAAAAATATGAAAAGGGAACAGAGAGGAGATATCAGTGGCTACCTTTGGCTCGGGTGGTCTCAGCTTCAGCATGAAGTTGGTCAAGCTGGTAACGAAGCTGCTCTGTGTTGATTTTGGGATTTGAAGCAAAGCATTTGGGGCTTAGGAAAGGCCTGTAACCTACGACAACCATTGCTGCACAATTCATTATCACCTTGGCTTCTTTTCTCAGCTTTCACTCCACTCCCTACCTATAAACTTCGAAACTGTATGTAAACACCCTACCTTCGATCGTCATTCATCATCCTTAAAATCTTTATTTAGTTCCACGTTCGTACTTATCCATTGAATTGTTCCATTTCGTTCCCTATAAAGTATTTTGTTCCTACTTTAATCCACTTTAGAATTGGCTGGATGGAAATATTAAAAAGAAGAGTAAATTACACCAAGGGGACTAAGTGGACTTTGACAATGCCTATTTTTGAGAAGTGTTTTTTAAAAATATTTTTGAGAAGTGTTTTGTAAAAATTTAAGTATTTGTATTGTTGTTAAAAAGTAATTTTGAGAAATAAAATATTTATTTTAAAATGATATTATAAAGTAATAAATATATATTTAAATAATGTTCAAATTAGTTAATATTATGATATTTTAGTAAAAATATAAAAATAATTTATTATAATTTATTGTTAATATTTTAATAAATAATATTAATTTTAAATATTTTAAGTAATTAATATTAATTATTAATTAAATTTAATTAGAATATATAAACTATATTTAAATATTTAAATATAATAATTAAATATTTGTAATTAATTATTGATACAATTGTATTATTTTAAAATGTATTTTTTATTTTTAATGCTTTTAACGTATTTGTAAAATTCATATTAGATATTAACATAACATAAAAAATATAAACGTATCAAATTAAAATATTACATATATTTGGATTAAAGTTTTAAAAGGGATAATATTTATATACCAAATATAAATACAAAAATTTTACAATAGCATTTATAATTTAAAGTGAATTCATTAAACTAGAAGTTATAGCATCTCTTGTTAATTCCATTTCAGAACCACTTAAATTGTTTGATTCACCGTCATCATCACCACCATCGTCGTCGTCGTCATCATCATCACTTTTTAGACCATGCGCATTTTCTGAATCAATAGTATTCTTATATGCCTAGTTAATATCTTCGTATTCCATAAAATTTACATCATTTCGACCGATATGTTTTCGGATAAAATTGTGTATCGTCATTGTAGCAACAACGATCATTGTTTGCTTTTCAAAACTATAACTTGGCATATCTCTTAAAATGACCCATTTTTTTTTTAAAACACCAAAAGTTCGTTCAATCATACTACGTAATGATGAATGTGAATGATTGAATATCTATTCTTTACCAGATACTGGTCTACCTCGACGAAAGTCAGGTAAATGATATCGCTGACCTCTATATTATCCAAGATAACCTTTCATTTGAGGATATCCAGAACCAACAAGATAATATTTTCCTACATGTCATAATATAACAAACAATTAGTTCAATATTTTTATAATAAAAATTATCAATTAAAGAGCTTATACTTTATTTTTTAAAAAATCACATATAAATAAAATATTTAACCATTTGGTGGGTGTAGAAATTTGTATTTTGGATCTCGAATTGCATCAAGAAATATTCTAGTGTCATGTGCCGATCCTTCCCATCCAGCCATGACAAAGGTGAAACACATATTAAAATCACATACTACCATAACATTTTGAGTAGGGATACATTTTCTTCCAAAATAGGGAATTTGTTCATTTGGTGGAAGAATAGCGACAATATGAGTACCATCAATTGCACCTATGCAATCCTGAACAAATTAATCATATTAGTCTCGTGCATATTTTTAGTCGACCAAAAATATTAAAAATATAATAAGATAAAATTAAATTTTAACCTTAAAATGCAGTATATATCTAGAATCATTACGTATTTGTTCGGGTATTGAGCTAAAAAAAGGATCTTTGGGTGCAATTAGATCAATGGCCATCCTTGAAACTTTCTCAAGCACAATTGCAAAGTGTCGACTTATTGTTGATCCAGACCTTTGAAATCTTTCTCGACATTGGGAAACTTTTCCACCGGTGCCCAAGATGTATAAAAAAATTCCCAACATTTCAGTAGAAGATATGTTTCTTGAAGTTTGCAAGTTGTATCTTGTCTCCAAAACTCTCAACAAACTGGTGAATACCATTTTAGACATCCTAAAATTAATCATACAACGTGATTCGTGACCGCTAAAGATCTCTCGGATCCATGTCTCACCTGACTGTTTTGAATTCATGCATGGTTGCTTCAATATATACTTCTCGTGATATAATTGCACGGAAGAAGATGCAACAACAAATAATCGGTTAAAACATTCCACGCGTTGTAAAATATCTTTCTTTTCCCGTTCATCATCACTTTCATCACCGCTGTAATTCTCAACTATACTCATCACCTGTGAAAAAAATTGAACATCCAAAATCATATATAAACAACTATTGATAAAACTAATTTAGTATAAATAAGTAGAACATAAATTCAATATCCAAAGACCAAATATAGACAACTATTAATAAAAGTAGATTACACATAAATAAGTAGAACATAAATTAAATATCCAAAACCAAACATAAACAAATCATTGATAAAACATAAATTCAATATCCAAAAACCAAACATAAAAAACTATTGATAAAACTAGTTTATCATTTTTTTTAGTCACATAATAGATATCTCTAAACAGTAGAAGATCGAAAAAATTTCAACTATTCTCCATTTCTGTTTTAAGCCACAAAGCTCTAATCTTGGGATTAATTGATAAAAACATAATTTGCTTGTCCTTATTTAGCAATAACCTAAGTGCGAAAAAGTATAGCGGACTAGCTTTTGGAACTTCTTTCGACATGCTGTCGAGCACTTTGACTGCTTCTGGAATACCATATGGATCCATAACAGGAGTCAAACTAGCTATGGCTTGACTCATATTGTCAGCTGCATTGCATAATTTTTCTATTTGATTGGACAATCTTGCAGCCCCTCCAATTTGCTTTGAGGATTTCTTTCTTCCAGGTTTAAAACGTGAACTTGATATCTCAGGGTTTTTTCTTTTTTGCCCATTTCCATCAATTTGAACATCATTTGAAATGTGAACATCATTCGAAATGTGAACATCATTTAAAATGCGAAAATTGTTTCTCACATTCTCTTCTTTATTCTCTTCAGGTATTTCATTATTAACATCCTCAAAAAATCAAGACTGAGTGTACGTAAGAAGGTGCCCATGCTTTATCACTGTTGCAACTATCCCCATGAACATTTGGTCCAACTTCCTTCAATTTAGGATCAATGCTCGATGTTTTAAATTTTGAGCTTCAGCACAACCTACATATAAAATGATAGTTTAATAACAAGAATTATCAATAACCTCATTGAAAAGAAAAGAAAACAAAAATATTTAGAATAATTAATGTACCTTTAGCCTACTCTCCCACCAATCATCCGATGCATCAACAGTTCTTTTTATAGGATTCCACCCTAGACCAGGATCTTCGCCTTTAAATTTTTCCAAGCTTTCCATTCTTTTTTAGGCGTCCCACCTATTTTAAGTTGTCTTTGTGAAAACCCTTGCCCGTTTCTTTCTCAAAGTTGGTCATTATTTTCAACCATCCATCTTTTGTGAAATGAGTACCGTGCCTATTGCCTTTCAATATCTCTTTAATACAAATATCACAAAATATTTCATCAATCTCTTATCCCACATTGCTTTAACTTTTTACCACTAACTTCAATCGTCAAGTACTCATCTATTGTGTATACAAATGATTCGTTTCAACAAGCAATCAAGAAAATCAAACGTCACACACGTATATTTGTTAATATGTGTATCAAAATATTTATATTCGTTTCACCCCCACTCAACAAAGGATCGCATTATTATTTTAGACACCATCCCAGTAGATGCTATATAAAATACCAAAATTCTCACAACCAAAAATGAGCTCATCAAGGGATCATAAAGTGACACGCATTGATTATGATCATAATACAAACATAATATTTTAATTAAAATTCAAGCAGGATGAAATATTTCCATCCAATAAAACTACTTTTTCCTATATTTCCATATCAATGGTTTTTCTTCTATATCATGATCACGATAGAGTTGCCAAGAAACAACATTGAGAAATGTTTGATAATCTTTCACAGTATGCAGTATTTAATGGCACATAGATATATGTAGTACCGCAGTGTACAAGAAAAAGCATGAATGAAGATATCAAATTCTTCTTTTTCTTTGCTCTGTTTTCTTCTATATTGGTATTTTGCTAAAGGTAACTTTTTGAACATAAATACTACAGAAAGTGTAAAATACTATCAATATTATTTGTGTTTCGGCATATTAGTTTTTCCTGCTATGTAACACTTATGACTCATCTAGAAGTTTTGACTAAATCGAAGGTGTTACATTTGATCAATGAAGTGATCCTATAATGCCATTTTTTTTACTTGAGTTGATTTGATTGAAAATCACTATTTTATTTTTAAGAAAATACTCATCAACCAGCTTGGGAAGGACATCCCCACCACAGCTTCAAGCTATCCATAGCTGTTCTATCTTAATATCAGTTTCTTATAAACAATTCAAATTGCTCAAGAAAAAAAAATTACCATGCAAATATCGGAACAGTATAACATAACCATTCACATCAATGATGGAAAAAGAACTTACAGCTATTGTAATTAGCTCATCCAGAAGTTCCTCCAAATGGCGCAGCGGCTATCTGCAGCAACAAGCAATGTGAGCACCCACCATCTATTTCTTATGCAAAAAATGTAATAGGCAAGCATAAAAGATTAAAAGGTAGCAATAAACAGCAAACATCACATACATCAAATTCAAAACATCATACCAAACAATTCCCTAGCTGCTAATCCACACACCCTCGACAACTTCAATACAGTTACATACAATATCTTTACCTGATTCAAATAACCAATCCAATAAAACTAATTTTTCCTATATTTCCATTTTCTCCTGCAGATTTAAGACCAAAAAGCTCTATAACTCCATGAAAAAATCTCGTTTATCTTTCCCAAATTTTGCTTGATAACTTTGAAAGTAAAACATGGAAGAAAGAATTAAATGACTAATGCAAAATGAAGGAGTAGATGAACTTGAAGAAGAAACCATATATGTTTGCTGGGTAACTAAGGTATAGAGAATATAATAACAAAGAAACCATATATGTTGATAAACACTGTTTCATCAACAATGACAATTCTTAGAATCCTGAACTGCCAAGTGCCAAAAAAGAAACAAGCTATAAATAAGAAAACCTTCCATTTCTAAATCTAACTACAAGCAACAGTGAAAAAAGATTCTTGATTCTGGAACAACTCAACCTTTAATAAATTGCCTAAAATAACATATTATTACTCTTAAAGCTTAAACTTGATTCTAGTGTTAAAAAAAAAAACTTATTAAATCACCATAACATAATCATAGAACCAAAAAAAAAAAAAAGAAAATCAAATCGTGCAAAAAACCAGATCACGGAATGAATACCAAATAAGTTTAAAAACATTTCCACAAATCAACCAAATTGAATTAAAACTCCATTGAAACAATCACAACAAAGAAAACACCCAAAAAAAAAAGGGTATGAAGAACAAGAGAGACAGATATAATTGTTAACATAAAGCAAAACCTACTCACTCTTAAACACATTTAGAAAGAATCTTTTCTGATGAAGGAACTAAATGAACATGAACACCATTAGAAATTTACATTGCTGAAAAATAAAATATAACCTTAAACATACATGTTTAACATAAAGGATAAGGAGAAAACAGAGCTGGGTTTTTAGTTTTTACCTGAGGATGGATGGTAGTCCTTGAGATAGCTAGCTTTAGTTAATATTTTCAGGAAAAAGAGCAAATGTAAAAGGCTTGGAACAAACCAGTGGTGGCTCTTAGGAACAAAACAGAGAAGAAAAGTAAAGTTCAGACAAGAAAATGGGAAAAAATTCTTCTAACGTCTAGAAAAAGTAGGGATAAAATGGTAAAATACCAGCCATAAACACTTTTGGCTGAGAAAAACCAGAAATTTCTCCATCTCGATTTGTGCAAAAACACTTTTCTTAAGCCAGAAATATCAGCCAAGAAGTTGTTTGTTCTTTATTACTTCTACAGCAAAAGTACTTTTTTAAGCAAAAGCTCATCAAAAACGAAATAACGAACGGGCCCTAAATTATTATTAACTTTACATTTTTGTTACTCAATTTTAAAAAATTATAAAATGATCGTTGAACTATTCAAAAGCATTTAACCAACCGACTATTTGAAATTTTTTTATTTAAGTAATTAGGTTGTTAATTTTTTTAAAAAGTTTAGCTAGTAAGCTCCAAGCGAAGACTTAATGATCGATATGGTAAATCAGTACCCATGACGAGGAGAAGAACATACCTTAGATCCAAATCAATCTGGCAATCAGTGCTAGAGATTGAAGAAGAAATCTGTTTGGATTTTGGTTTATAGAATCATAAAATTTAAAGTTATTTCATGAAAAAAAGCTTAATTAAAAAGAAGAAGAAAGAGAACAAAAACTTTTGATTGGTGTAAGCAGTGCGAATAGAGAATACCATACAACAACGATTTTAACAGCCGAATAACTTAAATGAAAACTTTTGACTAATTCAGTGATCATTTTGTAACTTTTTAAAATTAAATGACCAAAATATAAACTTATTAATAATTTAACAAAATTAGAAATAGTTTACATTAAAAAGAATAAAAGTGATTAGAAATTATTTTGGTGATAAAAAGCATAGGTATCAAGAAATTGATATTTTTAAATAAATTAGATAAATGTTGGTACTTCGCTTGTAACATCCCGAAATTGGGCCTAGTAGGATTGGGCCTTGAGCTTTAGGAAGCTAGAATAAACTTTAGTATGGCTTATTTAATAAAGTGGATTAAGTGAGCTTGACACTTAAGTTAATTTAAGTGTTCATTTAAAGCAAAAGAGGAGTAAGTGGCAAGTTGGTTAAGGAGCTTGAAAGGTGGCTTGAGGTTAGAGGTTCGAGTAGCATGTTTAGCATTTTGAAGGTTTATTTTTGAATCCTTGCATTGATGGACGGTCAAACCTTATTTATGATAGGTTGGACTATTTATTTTGGTATGTTGAATATATGTTTATGGAAAGCTTGATATTGGGGATAAGATTCTTAAGGTTATGGTATGATGAGGGGACAAAGGCATGGAGTACGGAGGATGTTTTGGAAAGTAAACCTAGGCTTTAGTGCATGTATGTGGACGGCATGGGTGTCTAGGTGGGTGGCCGAATTTTGTTAGGTGGTTTAGGGGGGGAATATTTGGCCAATTCCTCTTTTGTGCATCTTTTTGCATTTTGCTTTTCCTCTCCAAAAACTTTCTTTTGGCCGATTGTTATTGTGCACTTTTGTGCAAAATATGTTTGTGTTTTAGCCTTCATTTTGTTGAACCAAAAGTGCTATTCTCTTCCTTTCATTTTTCTCTTGAAACCGTAACAACATTGGATTTTTGTGAACTTTTCTTTTAGGCAAAAAGGTGTTGGCCGAATCTCATCTCTCTTTTCTTTTCTTTTTGACATTGGTTCATAAACATTTTGTTTTCACTCTCTTGGCCGAATATTTCTCCATCTCAAATACCATTTTCTTTTTCATTTGTTCAAAGATAAAACACCTACTTCTATTCTTATTTCTTCTTTTCTTTTTCAAATCAACCATAACCGAACCTTTTTCTTCTCTTATAGTCTTTGTTTTGGCCGAATATTCAAGGGTAGTTTTCTTTGATTTTTATACAATCGGTTTTGAAAGAGAGGCTCTTTGGGACTTTGGAAGCGATTGATTTAAGCCCTATATCTCTCTAGCAATCAAAGGTTGGTAAGTCAAAGGGTAAGGATTTTAGTTGATTCATCATTCGAAAAGACTAAAGTTTTTGGAATTAAAGTATTGTGGTTTGGCCGAATGGCCTTTGTTAATAATTTTAGTATTGGCGATTGTAGGACAAAGTGATCTAGTGCGATAGATCGGATTTTTGGAAGATAGTTCTTGCGTTGGTGAAAGGTGTGTATCTTACACACTTATAACTTGATTCATATTTGTATATATGTATGTTAAATAACTATTCATGTTGTTAAAGCCAAATGATGAGTTTTTGAGATGATACCATGATGGTATGAATGAGGATTCGGTAAGTCCGCTTTTGATATGTTGTTAATACATGAGGATTGAAATCATGATCTACGATTTATGAGATTTTGTTATATGATTCATATCAAGGTATATTGACATGATTTGTTTATATTATTGATTCATGTGGGATCAAATGAGTGGAGGCAAGTGATATTCGTGTCGATTTTAACACCAGTGTTTTGGTAACACATTGTAACTACTGGCCACCGAGGTTTGGTACCTCCGAGGTTTGGCACCTCATAGCGCCTCGTCCATGTGGCTTAGCACCACCGTGGGTTGGCCCCACTTTGAGATATGGGATTGACGCCATGATTTGGTATCACACGATGGGTTGGCCCCATCATTCAATTTGTGTCTTGGACGCCGAGATTTGGTATCTCCAAAGATTTGGTATCACATATGTGACTTTAAGTCACCGATGGTTTGGCACCACCAAGGGTTTGGTACCACACGGGTAGAAAAGGAGTTATGGATGGCTAGGTTGGGTGTATAATACATATATGTTGCTTGTTATAATTTGTGTAAGAATGTGGCATTTACTCTGGAGGGATTATGCATCGAGTCTTGGTGACTCACCTTCTCCTTTAAATTTTCAGGTGACTCGTAGATCGCGGATAAGGAGCCTAAGAACTCGAGGTGGCCATGCAAAGGAACATTTGGATTAAATGATTACGAACTACTTTTATTTTATTGTTGGTTATTTTGCTTAAATTGTAATAAGGCCTACTAGGATTATATTTTGGTTATTTTATCTGCTTTGGATAATTTGTTTAATAACTTAATGACTTGAAAATGGATACACATGTTTTCTCAAATTAATACAAAAAAAAATGTTTTATTGTGCCATCAAGTACACTTGAATCAGAATAACTCGACCTAATAAATTATTAAACCAAAACAATATCTTTTATCAAAATTTTAAACGGCTTAAAGGGATTTTTCAAAAAATGTTTTCTCTCAGAGCATACCAAATTCGGTCATAACGTTTGGGCGGGTTTGGGGTGTTACAAATTGGTATCGAGCCAGTTCAAAGCTTCTACTGTGGGCCCAAGGCCCAAAAATGTTTTTAGTAGCTATTTGAAATATTTTGGTTTTGAATAAGCATGGCACCGAGTCTCCAGCACCAATCCGCCTGTAAGTACCTCTAACTTTTGTATGGATTATTATTGTAGAAGGGTAGGTAGGAACGTAGTTAGTGTGATAGGTGTTGAACCTTAGGACTAGTCCACCCCAACAAAACTCATAAGACTTTAATGATTCTCGTATGTCAACATGAAAAGCGTGAATGAAGATATCAAATTCTTCTTTTCTCGCTCTGCTTTTCTTCTATATTGGTATTTTGCTAAAGGTAACTTTTTGAACATAAATACTACGAAGTGTAAAATACTATCAATATTATTTGTGTTTCAGATATTAGTTTTTCCGCTATGTAACACTTATGACTCATCTAGAAGTTTTGACTAAATCGAAGGTGTTACATTTGATCAATGAAGTGATCCTATAATGCCATTTTTTTACTTGAGTTGATTTGATTGAAAATCACTATTTTATTTTTAAGAAAATACTCATCACCACTTGGGAAGGACATCCCCGCCCACAGCCTTGTGAATATCGAACAAGATAACATAACCATTCACATCAATGATGGAAAAAGAACTTACAACTATTGTAATTAGCTCATCCGAAGTTCCTCCAAATGAGCTGCTTATCTCTGAGAACAAGCAATGTGAGCACCGCCATCTATTTCTTATGCAAAAATGTAATAGGCAAGCATAAAAGATTAAAAGGTAGCAATAAACAGCAAACATCACATACATCAAATTCAAAACATCATACCAAACAATTCCCTAGCTGCTAATCCACACACCCTCGACAGTTTCAATACAGTTACATACAATATCTTTACCTGATTCAAATAACCAATCCAATAAAACTACTTTTTCCTATATTTCCATTTTCTCCTGCAAATTTAAGACCAAAAAGCTCTATAACTCCATGAAAATGTCGTTTATCTTCCCTAAATTTTGCTTGATAACTTTGAAAGTAAAACATGGAAGAAAGAATTAAATGACTAATGCAAAATGAAGGAGTAGATGAACTTGAAGAAGAAACCCCGGATCTGGTATGTCAATGCGAAAACGTTTGAAAAGAATTTGACTTAAAGGTGAAAACGTATAAATTTATTGTCTTTGGAAAAACATTGTATAATTAAAAGCCCATAAAAAATTTAGTTGTTATAAAATATCCAATTTGAAAACTTTATTATATATTCTAAAGATGTATGTTGCCAAAAATAAGAACATTTTCAAATAATAATTTAAACGCCAATCCAACCAAGACATCGTAAAATCCTTAAATACTTTAGGAAGCCCTTATTACATCAAATAAATTCCCAAATCTTGATAATATAAAATTCAGAATCAATTAAATCATCTTTTGCATGGGCCACCTCGTATCCCTCCAACCCGGTCCAAGCTATATGCATCACCGCAATATTGGTAAAAATTTGGGTAAGTCACACAGACTCGGTGCAATTAGTCCATGAATTCCACCCACATGTCGATATTAACGCAACGTTATTCACATAATTTCACTTATTGGGCTTGGCCCATAACCATATCACATTTAACACAATCTCAAAGATTCTTCCTAGTAGCATGGGCCTTTGGCTTTAGCCAACAGAATAAACTTTAGTATGGCTTATTTAATAAAGTGGATTACTGAGCTTGACTTAAGTTAATTTAAGTGTTCATTTAAAGCATAAAGGAGTAAGTGGCAATTGACTTAAGCTTAAAGGTGGCTTCGAGGTTGGTGACGAGCATGTTTAGCATTTTGAAGGTTTATTTTAGAATCCTTGCATTGATGGACGGTCAAACCTTATTTATGATAGGTTGGACTATTTATTTTGGTATGTTAAATATATGTTTATGGAAAGCTTGATATGGATAAGATTCTTAAGGTTATGTATGAGGGACAAAGGCATGGAGTAGGAGGATGTTTTGGAAAGTAAACCTAGCTTTAGCCATTAGCTATCCTCATGTTTCACTCAAAGGTCAAACTTTTGTTAGGTGGTTTAGGGACATATTTGGCCAATTCTCTTAGTATCTTTGCATTTTGCTTTTCCTCTCAAAAACTCTTTTTGGTGATTGTTATTGTGCACTTTTTGCAAAATATGTTTGTGTTTTAGCCTTCATTTTGTTGAACCAAAAGTGCTATTCTCTTCCTTTCATTTTTCTCTTGAAACGAACATTGGATTTTAGTGAACTTTTCTTTTAGGCAAAAAGGTGTTGGCGAATCTCATCTCTCTTTTCTTTTCTTTTTGACATTGGTTCATAAACATTTTGTTTTCACTCTCTTGGCAATATTTCTCCATCTCAAATACCATTTTCTTTTCATTTGTTCAAAGATAAACACCTACTTCCATTCTTATTTCTTCTTTTCTTTTCAAATCAACCATAACCGAACCTTTTCTTCTCTTATAGTCTTTGTTTTGGCCGAATATTCAAGGGTAGTTTTCTTTGATTTTTATACAATCGGTTTTGAAAGAGAGGCTCTTTGGGACTTTGGAAGCGATTGATTTAAGCCCTATATCTCTAGCAATCAAAGGTTGGTAAGTCAAAGGGTAACTTATAATAGGGTAATTAACCACATGTTTCCACATACCGGCTTGGCCCATTACCACATTAATTCACATACACAATTATGCAATTATGAAACCCAACCCACCTAGGGTCCATCCTCTACACACCCCCGTATCCAACTTACCACACACAGGGGATTTTAAATCACCCTCTCCTTTTACTCCAATATGGCAACAAATGCCGTCACGCGAACTTAATCGCAATTAGTCCACAACGCGACCTCGGCCGGCGCCAATCCACGATGTAGCCGGCTATCATCAAAACCACGATGAGCACAAAGCCATCAATAACCACGATATGGCATATAGCCTATATCAATCACGATGAGGCATGAGCCATTCATCAAACCACGCACTCAAGTACACCCCGTCCTTCTTTCATATCCCACCCATGCACATGCAACATAAAATAGTGCCATGCATGTACATGTCATTTCGCATATTATCACATATTCATAACAATAGTAACATTTCATCGATTCGGTACTTACGGATTATCGACATACCCTCGAGGTATCCACATCACAATTTCCATTGCACTAGTTAGCACATTCAGAACACACATACGGATATCACATACAATCATAAACCCGAAAAATAGTAGGCTAACTACACACCTGCCTATTAGCGAAATCCCGAACCACTCGAATCTAACACAATCTCAAAACGTGATTCTTCCTTCTCCCTAAATGCCGATTTGGTCTCCTACCAAATCCCGAATCATACTCTGAGTTCCCTTTGCAATCGGCCACCCATTGGTACCTACAAATAATTAGCCTTCGTCTATTGAACAAATACTGAGTAGATCTAAACTTACTAAGTATCCTTCAAACGATCTAGAATCCCAAGCCTCTATTACCTCGTGATTAGCCCCTAAAATCATAATACATAATCGTTCACCACTTAAACCCATAATATGGCCTATGGTAGAATGTTATCAATCACTTACCTTGATGTTCCAAAACCCGATAGATCTCTTTTAAGGCTCTTTAGCGTCGGCTACACACAAAAGAACACATAATCATGGCTTAAAGAATATTCTACCATCCCTAGGCCTATCCTCATGATTTCGACACACTAGCAAAAAGAGCTCAAACCGAATGATAAAGAAAGAACTTACCACTACACGTTGAAGAGAATAAAAATCACAAGCACGTAGTCGATGACCCCTCCAATAAAGATTTGACTATGGTGTTTTGGCACTTTAATAATAGAAAATAGAGTAGAAAATGAGGCTATATGGTTCGGCTATGGCCCTTAAAAAAGGGTTGAAATATTCGCCACAAGAGAGCAAATGGGAGAAGAAGAATAGCCTTAAGTGTTTTCGGCATAGAGAAAATGAGATGGAAGGACCCAATTTTCGCACAAAGAAAATTAAAGAAGAAAAAAAGATAACAAAGATGATCACTCCCCCTATTTATACTACACAAAACTAAAATGGTCATCCAAGAAATCCCCTTAGCCATCCAACTCACATATTCATCACAAATCCCACAATTTCCTCTTTATTTCCTCCTAATCTTCCTCCTAATTCCTTCCAAAATAAATTCTACTAACTCCCCTAGTCCATGAAATCGTCCATGTTCATGGACAAAATGCCATAAAAAGTTTCCAAACCTCATCCCTTAATCCATGCCTTTTGTCCCTTATCATACCATATTTTCTTGATTCCATACCTTAACTAATAACTTGCCTTATTCCTTTAGTCTACTATCCATAAATGATAAAATCCAACCTTATCTTAATTAGAGTTGACCGACACATGCCATACACATGCAAAATAAAAGTCACCTCATTGCCATTCATAGGATTCGAACCTCTTCCCTCATGCAATTACTCATTCGCCAACACCACTTTACTACTAGCTCATTTATGCTAACATTAAACACTTAAATTAACTTAAGCATTATAATCACTTGATCCACTTTACTAAATTCTCCATACTAAAAATTATTCTAAACCAATTAATTCCAAGCCTTTTCAAGACTGTATTAGGCATACAACAAAATTATATCCGAGCTAACACAATCAACAAGATGATACTTAAATTTTTCCTAAAGCCCAAGGCCCAATCCTACTAGGCCCAATTTCGGGATATTACAAAATATAAACTTATTAATAATTTAACAAAATTAGATATAGTTTACATTAAAAAGAATAAAAGTGATTAGAAATTATTTTGGTGATAAAAAGCATAGGTATCAAGAAATTGATATTTTTAAATAAATTAGATAAATGTTGGTACTTCGTCATGGCTATATTATCTAATTTCAACCAATTTTTTTGACAATAGGTAGAGTTATTTGAATATGGTGAAGTATATATGGTAATTTTAAAGTACTATAAGCATAAAACGATGGATGGTGCATGTTAGACTAATGAGTAAAGTCAGTCAGTTAGCTGATAAGTCAGTTAGGGTTGTTAGTCAGTTATCTAACACTGTTACTGATAACTGTTGACTTACTATTTGTATAAATGCATTACTCAGTCATCCTTCTGAATAAGAGAAAATTATCATTTTCAGTATTCACTTCTTTGTTATGATACTTTAACATGGTATCAGATATCTTCTTCATCCTGGTACCTCTCGTAGGGTTTTATGGAGCTCTCGTATAGTCCTTCTGTTCATTCCGCTGCACTAGAAAATAGAGTCCAATATTGCTGATAGTGTCGATAGTAGGTTTCTTTCCACCAAGAAGATTAGTGTGTTCCTTGATGATACTAATTATCTCTTACGGCGGCAGCAGGTTATTCTTGCAATCAAAACATATAAGCTTCAGTCTTTCTTGGATTCTTGTACTATTCCCCCACCACAGTTCCTTCTAGACAGAGATGGCGCTCTTCAAGAAAATCTAGATTTCAGCCATTTTGAACAGCAAGATAGTGCATTGGCATCGTGGATTCTGTCTTTTGTAAGCCCCACTGTCCTTCCTCATCTCATAGGGTTGGACACAAGCGCTCAGATCTGGAATGCAATCACCACCTTGTATGGCAGTAAAACCACCTCTCGGTTAATGTTCTATCGACGAGCGTTGCACTCTCAACATAAGGGAGATCTGTCCATGAAAGATTTCTTAATGAAGATTAAAGGCTTTTGTGATAACCTTGCCAGTTGTGGAGAAGTTATAAGCCAGCATGAGCACGTGACAGCTATTCTAAATGGTCTACCACCTGAGTATGAATCGGTTGTAACGATCATCATAGCTAGTCAAATTCCTTACACTATTCAAGGAGTTTCAACTTTGCTGATTGATGCTAAAGCTCGTCAACAAGTCTCTATTTTTGAGGTAACTAGCTCGACCAATGCAATAACTCATTCCTCTGACAAGGATACAAGCTATTCTAAAACTCCTGCCTATCGCCCTTTTTCAACTCGAGGTCGTGGTCGTGGTAGATCATTCGGGGCTCGCATTCAATGTTAGCTCTGTGGAAAAATGGGTCATTTTGTTGACCGATCTTATCATAGGTTTGAAACCAATTATAAAAGCACTGGATATAGACCCCCAACGCCCAGGCAAATGTTTGCATGGTTGGACCAGGGACTGCTGCACCAACGTGGATGTCATCTACCATGCATTTATATCTATCGTCTACTCCTAACCCTCAAACAGGCTGGTATTTTCAACCTGGTTCAGTCCCCTCTTGGTTTAATCCATTTGCTGCTACTTCGCCATCACATGTTAGTACTTTAACTCCTAACGCTGCTCAACCTCAACTCTACTTTGCTACCCCAAAGACAATTTCAGATAATGCCTGGTATCCCAATTCAGGTGCCACTCATCATTTGACAAACTCGGCTGACTCCATGACTACTAGTTCCTCGACCAATGGTCCAGGTAAAGTAATTATTGCTAATGGTACTGCCCTACCTGTGTTGGCTACTGGTCAGTCTTCTTTACTCACTAGAACTCGACCATTGTATATACGCTCACTGTTGTATGTACCTGGTATAGCTAAAAATCTGTTATCAGTGTCCAAGTTTGCAAAAGATAATCAGGTGATATTTGAGTTTCTTCCTACACAGTGCTAAGTGCGTGATCTTCAAACCAGGGAGGTCCTTGCGTGGATACGTGCACCATAGATTTTACAAACTACATCTTCCAGATGCATCTAGGAGTGGTTTGGTTGAGTCATCAAAGTTGGCACACTGTTTTTTAGCTAACTCTTCTGTTCCCTTACATGTATGGCATTCTCGTCTAGGACATCCATGTAAAGATGTTCTAACTAAAGCTCTGCTTCACTGTAACATAGCATGTGATAAAAATAAAGCTCCTCTTAATTGTGTTGCCTATCATCTTGGCAAAGAACATAATCAACCTTTTGTTCAGCCACTACTAAGTATTTTGCTCCTCTTCAATTAGTCATGGCTGATGGCTGGGGACCAGCACTAGTTTCTTCAAATGGTTCTCGATTTTACGTGGCTTTTATAGATGCTTATACGAGGTATACATGGGTATATATTATGCGACAAAAGTCAGATGTGTGCAGTATTTTTGTTCAGTTTCATAAACAAGCAGAACGTTTGCTTGGTGCAAAACTTAAAACCCTACAAACAGATGAAGCGGGTGAGTTTCAGGTGCTAAAATCATACTTATCTCAACAAGGAATTGCGCAATGTCTTACATGTCCATACACTTCTGCTCAAAATGGGATTGTTGAACGAAAACACAGACAGATAATTGAAGTTGGTCTGTCCATGCTAACTCATGCTTCAATGCCTTTAAGTTTTTGGTCTGATGCATTTACCAGTGTCGTCTACCTTGTTAACCGACTACCTTCTTCATCCCTTGGTAATATTTCACCTTATGAAAAACTCTTCAAGCTTAAACCTCACTATCATTCCCTTAGAGTTTTTGGGTGCTTATGTTTTCCTAATCTTAGGCCCTACAATAGGCACAAACTTCAATTTTATTCCACTTCTTGTACCTTCTTGGGTTACTCCCCTCTCCAAAAAGGGTATAAATGTCTCACCTCTACTGGGAGATTATATGTCTCTCGACATGTCACTTTCCATGAGGATAGTTTTTCATTTAAAAATAAAAGCCCTCAAGTCAAACCTTCCTTACCAACAACAAAGTTTAGTAGCAGTCTCCTTGTCTTGTCCACCCCACCTCTATCTATCCTATCATCTGACACTAATACCAACTCCTCAGTCCAATCTTTATCTCCGCTCAATCATCTTAATCTACCTACTCCACTAAGCCTTTCACCTAGCAATTCTGTTTCCAGCCCTCATTGTCCCACCCTACCTATTCAACCTCACTCACAACCTTTATCTCTCATTAATGCCCATCCCATGGTTACGATAAGCAAGACGGGGGTTTTCAAACCTAAGACATATATGAGCTCAATCCCTCCTCCTCCTACTGATGTTCCTGTCATAATTCATGAAGTAATGCGCTATGAGTGTTGGCGAACTACAGTCCAGTGTGAATTGCAAGCACTTGTTCTCAACCATACATGGCACTTGTGTTCTCTTCCTGCCAATAGTCAAGCAATAGGGTGTAAGTGGTTATTCAAAGTGAAGAAGAAAGCTGATGGCTCCATCGACAGGTACAAAGCTCGGCTAGTAGCTAAGGGATTCTCTCAGCATGCTGGTCTTGATTTTCAGGACACTTTCAGTCCGGTAGTTCGCGCAGTCATTGTACGCATTATTCTTGCTATAGATGTCATACAAGGATGGAATTTGAGACAACTTGATGTCAACAATGCTTTTCTGAATGGCGAGTTGACGGAAGACATATATATGGAGCAGCCTCTTAAATTTGAGGTGGAGAGTCAAACAGGTTCAAGATTGGTTTGCAAGCTCAATAAAGCTCTCTACGGGCTTTGTCAAGCACCTAAAATATGGTTTCAAACTCTCAGACATTTTTTGGTCGACACACTTAGCTTCTTTGCTTCAAAAGCTGACTCTTCATTGTTCATTAGAAATACATCAAATTCCAGCATGTTTCTCATGGTATACGTGGATGACATTATACTCACTAGAAGCTCTGACAAGGATGTTGATGATGTAGTGACACAACTTCATAGTAGGTTTGCGCTTAAAGATTTGGGGTAACTCAATTTTTTCTTGGGCATTGAAGTTCAGCATTCAGCTCATGGTATTGTTCTTAATCAGAAGAGGTATGCCCAAGAACTTCTTCATAAAACTGGGATGTCGGGTGCTACATCTACTCCCACACCCATGGTTGGCTTACCCAAGCTTGCTCCATCGAATGATAGCCTGATTCTTGCTGATGGTCAATTATATCGAAGTGTTGTTGGCATGCTTCAATACCTGTGCATAACAAGACCTGACTTAGTTTTCAGTGTTAACAAGCTCAGTCAGTTCATGAACTCACCTACCGAGAATCATTGGAATGCAGTTAAAAGAGTGTTGCGATATCTTGTTGGGGCATTGGATCATGGTTTGTGTTTCTCTAGAGGATCGTTTAATCTAGTATGCTACTCCGATGCTGATTGGGCCTCTTCAGTTGAGGACAGAAGGTCGACTACAGGCTATGTGGTTTACTTAGGCCTAACCTGTTGCTTGGAGTTCTAAGAAACAAGCCGTCGTGTCACGTTCTTCAGTTGAAGCTGAATATCAGAGTTTAGCGGACTGTGTATCTGAGCTATTATAGGTTACGCAATTACTAGATGAAGTCGGTGTGGTGCAGGTTCAGGCAACAGTAGTATGGTGTGATAATACCTCCACAGTGTCAATGGTTGCAAACCCTACTCATCATGCACGTATCAAACATGTCGAGATAGACCAACATTTCGTTCGAGAGAAAGTTCTTGATGGCTCTCTTCAAGTAAACTTTGTTCCGTTAGCATCTCAAGTGGCTGATGTTCTTACAAAACCAATAACACCAAAACATTTTACTGCCTTCAGACATGCTCTTCAGGTTTTCAACAGTCATGATCAGTGTCAAAGTCAAAGAGAAAACAGGGAGAATGTTAGACTAATAAGTAAAGTCAGTTAGTTAGCTGATAAGTCAGTTAGGGTTGTTAGTCAGTTATCTAAGACTGTTACTGATAACTGTTGACTTACTGTTTGTATAAATGCATTACTCAGTCATCCTTCTGAATAAGAGAAAATTATCATTTTCAGTATTCACTTCTTTGTTATAATACTTTAACAGTGCGCATAGGCATGGTTGAACACGTCTAGTAAGCTGACATTAACATTAGTAAGGTTTACTTGTGGAATGCTCACTGCTTGAGCAATTGAAGGGGTGGAGAAGGACTTGAGCATATGATACTAGAGATTGATTTACAAGGCAAAAGGTTCAATAATGGTAGTGATATTGGTCGAAACAGGTGGTACGTTGAATGGTAAAACCATAAGTAAGGTGTCAAGTGAATAAAGGACTTGTGAGCTATAATAAGAAGTAAGAGCAAGGATTTGGCTAACACTAACGGAAGTAAACATTGTGGGTAAGGGGTTAAGTAAGCTAGGATTGGTGGATTTGGATAAGATGGGAATGACAATAGATGTGAAATTTTTTGTTTGACAAGGGTTTTCTACATTGTTAAGTGGGTTGATTTTAGTGTTTGAAAGGTTATTCATTGCTAATTGGAGTAGTTTGGATATCGATAGGGTTAGTCTTAACGATGAGATTCATGTCCTTTTGTTTAAATTTTCACAGACAGTACAAAATATTTATCCCCTTAAGAGGAAAATAGGTTGAACTATTTTTGTTACTAATAAAGGCTTCAGGTCAGCAAAAATAAAACGAAAAGTAAAAGAGCCTCAAAGCTTATGTTTTGAAATGTTCTTCGATGCTTAAGTTAGTGAAGGAAAGATAACCAAAGCTAAGAAAAACATTTTGGTAGAATGAGAATAACTTCTTAAGAACATACTTTGAGATTATTAGACCTAAATATTTATATCAAGGATACTTTTAGGTCTGCAAGATATTGATTGCATGAGATTGTGTGCATGATAAAACCATTCATTGCATCTAATTGGTTAGGGTACTTGGTGTCTTTATCCCAGCAAGATTGTGCCTTCATGCTTTTTGTTGATTCTATTCTCTAATTTATGGCTTGTAGTATTTACCGGATTGATGGTCACTAATATATGTTATCTGCCAACTAAGCTTTCTTATAAAACTTCAACTTTGGATTTTACTGATTTTAAGATGTGGGCTGAGGAGCCGGGCCAAAATTATATTGCCTTTAACTTTAAAAGATTCTTGTATCTTTTATTTGAAAATATTAGTTATTAATTAACAAAATTAGTTATCGTTTTTCTTAGTTAGATATAATAGTAAGGTACATTATATCATTAAGAAAAAAGATGTAGATTCGAATTTTGAAAAGAGTATTGTTGAGGGCAGTAATTACGAACCTTGAATATTAATCATAAAATGGATATAAAGAATACCAAAAAATAATTGAGCTACTAATTTACAGGTTTACGTGGACGAAATTGGGTTTGTACTAACTTAGCACCATATTCTTCTTCTATTTTTAAAATAATTTATTTTTATCAATATTTAGTAAAATATATTATTTATTAGGTTTCCGTGGGCTAAACTGGGTTTGTACTATAACCTAGCACCATATTCTTTTCCTATTTTTAAAATAATTTATTTTTATCAATATTTAGTAAATATATATAATTTATTAAATATCCATACATGGAAAACTTAACATACTTTCGATTATAAATTTGAAAAACAAGTTGGATTAGGTCTAAATCTTCAATATTTAAATTAAAACCTAACGTTTAAAACTAATATTTTTAACGAAATCCTTACGGAAAAAAAACCTTCAAGCATAAGTGATAAGTGATAACCCAATCTTTCGGTGACGTCTACTTGGAATATCAATGGAGAAAGACTAAAGAATGAAGCGATTTGGGAACCAAGCATTGGAATTGTGGTCACTTAAAATGGTGATCACAAAGAGAGAAAGAAAGAAACCCAAACATGGATACAAAACAAAAGTGTTGTATTCATAGAGACCCACCAAAAGCTTCTTTTCAGCACTTTCCACCTTATAAATCACACCTATACCTAATTCGAGCTTCAACCCTCAAAATGCTGCTGGCCTATTTATTTATTCCTTTCGATGCATGCATCTTCTTATATTTTTGTAGCAACAAGCTATCAAGATTTTGGCCCACATGTGAGAACCATCACATGATTTGATGCAGGAAGAGTATCTTTCATCCAATAAAACATCCGACTAGTTTGAATTTGTTTTTTCTCTCCTTTTACTCCTATACTTACAATTTTTTTCTTGAATGAAATAATTTTTTTTTCAAATTTGATTTGACAGAACATTAATAATTTAAAATAAAAGGAGGAGAATTTTTTTATACTATATCGGATGTCACTCTAAAATAATGTTGTTTTTATCTTGGTCATTTTAAATTTTTTTTGTCAATTTAATCACTGCAATTAAAAAGATTGATCAAAATGGTCACTCAATTGTTAAACCCTTAACGCATTATTCATTGGACCTAAAAAGAGGAAAATTGTTCTTTTAACCCCTTTAAAATTTACAAAAATTTTAAGTTAAACCCTTAAATTCCTATAAAAAAATCCATATCAAACACTGCAATGATGTCGATCTGATATCTTTGACAAAAATTTTGGGTTTTAATTTTAGTTTTTATAGGGATTTAAGGGATTAACTTTAAAAAATTATAATTTTTAAATGGTCTAAAAGAACAAATTTTCTTTTCTTTTTTGTTTTTGCAGGCCTAGTCAACAATTCATCGAGGGTTTAACGATTGTGTGATCATTTTGGTTAATTTTTCTAACGATAATGACTAAATTGACAAAAAATATTAGAGTGACCAAAATAGGAACGACCCAATTTTAGGATGACCTCTGGTGTAGTTTACCCTTTTTTTTCTTTGAGAAATAGGAATCATATTCATGGAGTGAATCAATTACATTTTGTTGGATGAATTCACCATATAGGAAGGAAAATGAAACAAACATTCATCAAAGCAGGCCCTAGGCACAATCGAGACCTCCCCGCTAGACAACAAATTTTTGTATCCTAGGCTCAATAAGACATTACATCAATTATCAAGACCTTTCAGATGTCAAAGCATGCTCTGAAGAGCACTTAGATCTGAGATAAACCCAATCATCACCTAAAGGTAGTGGTAGAGATTTGTTCAAAAAAGGCTAATCCTAATCCTAAAAAGAAAAAGATAAAAAAGAAAGGCCACACAAAATGGTTCCTCTAAAAGGAGCAATAGCCTCAAGACAATCAACACATCCCTTGGTCGGAGGTGCACCTAGGAGTTCAATCCAATGTATCATCCTTCCATTGAGTACATTTATTTCTCTACTTGTGGAGTCAACTACTTTGATAGCCAAGACTGGCCATCTCCCTAATTGGAACTGTAGACGACATAATAATTGTTCTGAGTATTGAATCAAATGCTCACTTTAATTCTTTTACTGGATTACGGACTTATTTAGACTACCTACTAAAGTAAGTTGTCTTTCTCGCAATGTAAACATTCTTACAGTGCCACTTATCATCCATTTGAACTTAGACAATGAATGAGCTAACATTTGTTTGTCACAATTTTTTCATGTATGCAAAACATGAAAGACAAAAACATAAAACATAGAATATTGAAATGTGAAATTAACTTTATTTATTTATTCATCATTCAAATACATAGAAAATAGTTACATGTTTACTACAATATGGGCACATTTCTCAACGGTCACACCCGTTGTCGGAGCAATTACGGACATATAAAATTTAAATCAAAACATAAATATTCAAACATAATCATTTCAATTCATAATCATGTTGTACAACTTTTCCTATGTTTTATATGAGCCTATATATGCTCTAAAGTTAACCTGGAATCGAATAAGGACCAATTTGAAATATTTTCAAAATTTCAGGTCGACATTGCGACGTGAGGGAGTGCTGTCTTGACGTGACATATGGACTTGGCTTGTTGTGATGACGGGGTTCCTCATCACGCCATTGCCTGAAATCTAGATCTCATCACGATGATCATCGCTTGACATCGCGACGTGGACTCTGTTTTTTGGCAGAAATTAGGCATGTTGGTACCTATTTCAAACCAACTAAACCATTTACACATTTGGTGCATATTTGCACACTTGTACCTGCATAAAATCAACCAAAATTCATACCAAACATTACATATAACCATTTCCAAAATCGACTAATCCAACATGCCTCAGTTTGGCACTAAATCATATTGAAACATACCAATTTCACCTATTTAAGTTCAAATTTACCAACATGCTTATAAGTCATTCAATATCATCCGTTTCTATACCATGTCATACTCAATTATGCAATTTTAATGACATTCACTCAATACAACCTATTACCAACTCGGATACCCAAATTGGTACAACTTTCACAACATTAACAATAACCAAATTCAAACCAAATCTATCAATCCAAAGTCATCACATAAATTACAGCTATGTACATGCCACATAACCGGGCATTAAAACAATCAAAAGACTACAGAATCAATAGCAGGATAGTGTAAGCTTCTCATAGATCCGATCGACATGTTTTGCAAGTTAGAGATCTATACGGAAAAGGAAAAACAATGGGGTAAGCATATTGAATGCTTAGTAAGTCCATAAGCATTAAACAACAACTTACCTTGTTTTACAATTTAATACAACATACTATTCAACTTAACAATTTTGCCTAAACATAACAATCACATATCAATAAGGTGAATTCATTATATAACCAATTCATATAGTGATTCAAACATTTAACATTTCGGTTCAATTCAATACCATTCACGTGGAATCAATAATTCAATACCATTTGCAAAATTCAATCAACATTTAACCATGTATAAATCGAACTCATATCATTCCATTGGCTTTTTTAATTTTCATTAACCATTTAGCTTGATAAACTCTAGTATAAGAGTCATAACATTTAATCATGTATAAACCAAACTCATGACATTTCAGTTCCTTTTTTGTTCGAACTCAGGCTTTTACTTGCATCAAAGTATAAAAGAAAGTATAAAAGCCGCGCATACATAGTCCATCATCCACTCAAGATTAAGTTATGCCAAACTATGAATGCCACAAGTAAATAAATCCATAAACGGATTCAAGATTTTTTCTGGAGGTCATCCGCTTCGATGCTCAACATAAAGTATCTCCCCAATTGAACTTGATAAACAACATATTAGTCTTTCAATTACTTTGCTCGTTATCGATTAGATGAAGGACATGTTTAGGGTTGTCTACTAATATAAGTTGTCTTTTCGCATTACAATTCGACTACGTAATAACGCTTAGTATTAGTTGAACATTAGACAACCTGTGAGCTAATATTTTCTTTCATTTTTCTTTGCATGAAAAAACCATTGAGGAAAATATATAAAGAGTATTAATGTAATTCATGAATAATTTTATTAAACTAATTAGTAAAAAAATTACAAGTATACAATCGAATATACTACACTTAGGGCATTAGATCCAACATAATATGCTAGCATAAGATTCTCCTAAAGAAAGGTTATAAGCTTACTATGGATGCTCAAAATCGATTGAATCTAGCAACAAAAGAAATTGTGCTAAAAGAGGTTAAAAAGTAGATAGATGCATGTATTATGTATGTTATTTTAAATGGTGAGTTGTTGAGTCCTACCTAATGTGTTTTGAAAAAGGGGCATGAAGGCTGTGAAAAATAAAAAGAACGAACTGATCCCCGCCACCTTGGTAACTAGATGGAGAGTTTCCATTGGTTATAAAAATTGAATGATACCACTTAAAAATTGAAGAGCGTGCTTTGTTCAAATTCTTTGCCAGGAGAGCTAGTTTTTCCTCCAATTATTTTAGTAAGGAAGTAGTGATGTTGGTGTTTTTAGTAGTGGCCCTCTCATTAAAAGCAACAGCATTTTCGGCTTGAACTTTCTCCCTTTTACTCACCTTTAGGTCATTTCAAAGGTGCAAAGCAATCAACTCACCCATCTCATAGAATCAACATATTTGGCTTCCTTAATGACAACCATTTGATTGCAAATATCTTTGGCAGAGACTTTAGAACTTCTTTCACTAGTTTGGCCTTAGAATATTTCTTGCCTAAAATAAAAGCTTTATTGACAATCAATCTGAGCAACAAAAATAAACATCAATAAAATTATTTTATATTTATTTTATGTTATTTCTTCTTGTATTTTGTGGTTTAAATGTCTAATTATTGGATTTTGGCTTATATTTTCATTTTTGTGGAATAGGTGAAAAAATTGAAATGAAATGAGTTTGGAGTTTATTTTTAGCATGACTTATGATTTAAAGAAGTTTAAAGCTTTCTAGTGAAGATAACAAATTAAGAAACCAGCTGTAAAGCTCAAATGAGAATAACAATGAGCTTTTTTTTATTTCTCTGGTGTACTAGGCTAGCACCATATAGTTGGAATGTGAGTCAAAAATTATCTTGGAGTGCAATGTAACACCCCTTATGTAACATCCTATGTTTTAATGGTGTCAGAAACAATGATTTTGAAACCACAATTCTGACTAATATGTCAGTGTTTTATTAACTATTTATTATTATAGAGTTATTACAAGGTCGTATTACAATTTGGTTAAGAATTTTTAATGTTTAGTTGGTTAAATAAGTAATGTAACACCCCAAACCCGGTCAATACGCCACGAATCGAATCGGTATGTCATTGAGGAAAATATTTTGAAGAAAAATGAGTTAACGATTAAATTTTGTGAAAACCCTTTGAAATTCTATATTTGTAGAAATCAAGTGTATAATAAGTTAAAACTAATAATTTACTTTGAAATTACGTAAAACTTTAAAATAAATGAATAAATCATAGGTTAGAAAACGTTTATATCATTTTAAGAAAACTCAAATTTAATACTTTGAAAACCATTTGCATTTGAATGTAGAAACTTAATATTTGAAAATCGTTTAAATTATCGAAAACACTCAAGTTGTTAAAATTATCAAATGATTTATGTTACCCGATGGTAACGCTTTTAAAACCATCGCGTTGTGTAGTTTAGAAAACTTTATGCTCAATTTATGCTCATAATCAAGAAATTTATAAACCATATTTTAAACATATTCAAAGCATAAATATAATCCAAAATCATAATTTAAGAGGCCTTATTACAACTTAAATAAATATAAAACCAAATTTAAATAAATTAAAGTTCTCAAACCAAAGTTCACGTAGAACCCAAATTTATTGCATGGCCTCCTCGAGTTCATCCAGCTCCATTTCCGCGATCTCACGAATCACCTGAAAATATAAGGGGAGAAGGTGAGTCACTAAGACTCAGATGCATATTCCTCTCCCGTAAATGCCACATACTTACACAATTTATAACAAAGCAATACATATGCATAATGCACCCAACCTAGCCATCCATAACTCCTTTTCTACCCCGTGTGGTACCAAACCACTGGTGGTGCCAAACCACTGGTGTCCAAAGACACAATTGTGTTACCAAAACACTGGTGACCGAAGTCACAAATCAAGTGATGGGGCCAACCCATCGTGTGATACCAAATCACCGCGCGATTTATCCCATATCTCAAAAGTGGGGCCAACCCACGGTGGAATTAACCACGGGGACAAGTCGCCATGAGGTGCCAAACCTCGGTGTCCAAGACACGAATGTGATACCAAATCACCGGTGGTTCCAAACCACCGTGTCCAAGACACAAATCGAATGATGGGGCCAACCCATCGTGTGATACCAAATCACCGGCGCAATCCGTATCTCAAAGTGGGGCCAACCCACGGTGGTGCTAAGCCACGGGGACGAGACGCTATGAGGTGCCAAACCTGGAGGTACCAAACCTCCGTGACCGTAGTCACAATGTGTTACCAAAATATCGTGTCCGCCGACACGAATATCAATCTTCCCTCCTCTCATCATACCCATGCAATATGACATAATAATTCGTGTATGCAGATGTTATGTATGCTAGACATATATCAAATAACGATGAAACGAATTACCATCATAATCGAATAATAATATACAAAATAATCAGTTAACCAACCTCTGAGGTATAATAAAGAATTTTACCTACCAAGGGTATTTTCGTAATTTACCTACCAAGGGTATTTTCATAATTTACCCACCAAGGGTATTTTCGTAATTTACCCACCAAGGGTATTTTGTAATTTACCCACCAAGGGTATTTTGTAATTTACCCACCAAGGGTATTTTCAGAATTTACCCACCAAGGGTATTTTCGTAATTTACCCACTAAGGGTATTTTCGTAACTTACCCACCAAAGGTATTTTCGTAATCTACCTACCAAGGGTATTTTCGTAATTTACCCACCAAGGGTATTTTCAGAATTTACCCACCAAGGGTATTTTCGTAATTTACCCACCAAGGGTATTTTCGTAATTTACCCACCAAGGTATTTTCAGAATTTACCCACCAAGGGTATTTTCGTAATTTTGTACATGGAATGGCCTTTCTAAAGGTGCAAGGTCGCCTTGAGCGACTAACCGCCATTTTCGATCTTCTTCGGACCGTGGGCCTAAAACCCGATTTCGACCCATTCGGGCCCACACGCCGTGTGGCCCACCTAACACAAATCTATCCACGATATAAGTTCCACCTAGTCTAGTTCACTATATACTATATCATCATACAATTTATTCCATTTGGGCTCACGCCCATTGGGCCCACTTCACCCCATCGCAGCCAAGCAATTTCAACCCACAAGAATACTCACGATGGCCTCAACTATCGCGTTGAAGCCCCACACGCGCGCCATGCACGCCGTGGTGGTTACTATTGCCGTGACTGCAAGACTTCTATTCTTTGCATTTACAACTAGTAGAGAGAGTTACACACCGACAGACTCGGTGCTAAATCACTGCGACCACTCCTGTGCCCAACGCCCACCAAGGTATGTTAACCCTTCTCCGGCATGCTCTTTATATAGCTAGCTCTTCACCTTCATTCCTTGTATCTTTCCGATGTGGGATCCTTCACAAGAGAGTTTAAATTCAACCAAACTCTTCCGTCCACTCAAGAAATAAATACTCCTCGCTTCTCATGAGATTCAACCTGTGCTCCTTTATAACATAATCCACACTGCTAGCCACTTTACCAACTAGCTCTTTGTGCCTCAAACCATGCGCAATTAAATATAACCCTCTGGCCAAGGTCTAAATTCATTTAATAAAAATAATCTAAAAGGAATGCAAACGCTACAACTAGAACCTTAGACCTCCTTCCTTCCTTGTGGTGTCACTTGCCACTACACTTCACACTCCACTTGCGTCATTTTCCTCCACATTTTATTCTTAAGGCCTACCCGCCAACCTCCAAGGTTTTTTTCACCTAAAACCAAAATTTTCCCAAAGCTAATATTTGATCCCGGGACTTCATAGAAGCCCCCTAACCTTCCAAAATCACTTATCTAAAAGGTCCAACTTGCACTTAAGCCGATCTCCTATTCTCTAAAAATTTTAAACGCTACTACGCCTAAGGCCCATTGGGCTCAATCCTACTAGGCCTAATTTCAGATGTTACAAATCTACCCTCCTTAAAGAAATTTCGTCCTCGAAATTTCCAACTAAATAACAATACACTTCCTAACCTACCACACTACGCTCACACAGACTCGATCTAATAACACTAATAAACCAAATCTCAAAACTTCTTTCTCATAACTTGATAACTAAACACAAAAGCAAATCGACATTTATACATACAATTTCTATATCCAAACCAGACACACAAAATAAATACCAAAATACAGTCATAACATTGTCTTAACAAACATAAAATAAGGGAACTTACTTGATTTGGGTGCCGGAGACTCAAGGTGCCATACTTCCAAACAACATGTATTTTCAAACAAACTTTTTGAACCCCATAACCCACAAATAAGTTTTTGAAACCTAGGCTCGATACCAATTTGTAACACCCCAAACCCGGTCAATACGCCACGGCCATCAACTGGTATGTCAATGAGGAAAATATTTTGAAGAAAATGAGTTAACGATTAAATTTTGTGAAAACCCTTTGAAATTCTATATTTGTAGAAATCAAGTGTATAATAAGTTAAAACTAATAATTTACTTTGAAATTACGTAAAACTTTAAAATAAATGAATAAATCATAGGTTAGAAAACGTTTATATCATTTTAAGAAAACTCAAATTTAATACTTTGAAAACCATTTGCATTTGAATGTAGAAACTTAATATTTGAAAATCGTTTAAATTATCGAAAACACTCAAGTTGTTAAAATTATCAAATGATTTATGTTACCCGATGGTAACGCTTTTAAAACCATCGCGTTGTGTAGTTTAGAAAACTTTATGCTCAATTTATGCTCATAATCAAGAAATTTATAAACCATATTTTAAACATATTCAAAGCATAAATATAATCCAAAATCATAATTTAAGAGGCCTTATTACAACTTAAATAAATATAAAACCAAATTTAAATAAATTAAAGTTCTCAAACCAAAGTTCACGTAGAACCCAAATTTATTGCATGGCCTCCTCGAGTTCATCCACTCCATTTCCGCGATCTCACGAATCACCGAAAATATAAGGGAGAAGGTGAGTCACCAAGACTCAGGCATATTCCTCTCCCTAAATGCCACATACTTACACAATTTATAACAAAGCAATACATATGCATAATGCACCCAACCTAGCCATCCATAACTCCTTTTCTACCCGTGTGGTACCAAACCATTGGTGGTGCCAAACCACCGTGTCCAAAGACACAATTGTGTTACTAAAACACTGGTGACCAAGTCACAAATCAAGTGATGGGGCCAACCCATCGTGTGATACCAAATCACCGCGATTTATCCCATATCTCAAAAGTGGGGCCAACCCACGGTGGAATTAACCACGTGGACAAGTCGCCATGAGGTGCCAAACCTCCGTGTCCAAGACACGAATGTGATACCAAATCACCGGTGGTTCCAAACCACCGTGTCCGAAGACACAAATCGAATGATGGGGCCAACCCATCGTGTGATACCAAATCACCGCGCCAATCCAGATCTCAAAGTGGGGCCAACCCACGGTGGTGCTAAGCCACGGGGACGAGACGCTATGAGGTGCCAAACCTCCGGAGGTACCAAACCTCCGGTGACCGTAGTCACAATGTGTTACCAAAATATCGTGTCCGCCGACACGAATATCAATCTTCCCTCCTCTCATCATACCCATGCAATATGACATAATAATTGTGTATGCGTTATGTTATGTATGCTAGACATATATCAAATAACGTATGAAACGAATTACCATCATAATCGAATAATAATATACAAAATAATCAAAGTTAACCAACCTCTAAGGGTATAACAAGAATTTTACCTACCAAGGGTATTTTCAGTAATTTACCTACCAAGGGTATTTTCATAATTTACCCACCAAGGGTATTTTCGTAATTTACCCACCAAGGGTATTTTGTAATTTACCCACCAAGGGTATTTTTGTAATTTACCCACCAAGGGTATTTTCGTAATTTACCCACCAAGGGTATTTTCGTAATTTACCCACTAAGGGTATTTTCGTAACTTACCCACCAAAGGTATTTTCGTAATCTACCTACCAAGGGTATTTTCGTAATTTACCCACCAAGGGTATTTTCGTAATTTACCCACCAAGGGTATTTTCGTAATTTACCCACCAAGGGTATTTTCGTAATTTACCCACCAAGGGTATTTTCGTAATTTACCCACCAAGGGTATTTTCGTAATTTTGTACATGGAATGGCCTTTCTAAAGGTGCAAGGTCGCTTGAAATAATTAACCGCCATTTTCGATCTTTCTTAGAATTTGTTGGGCCTAAACCCGATTTCGACCCATTCTGCCCACACGCCGTGTGGCCCACCTAACACAAATCTATCCACGTATATAAGTTCCACCTAGTCTAGTTCACTATATACTATATCATCATACAATTTATTCCATTTGGGCTTCACGGGCCCATCGGGCCCACTTCACCCATCGCATTTCAAAGCATTTCAACCCACAAGAATACTCTCGATGGCCTCAACTATCGCGTTGAAGCCCCACACGTCGCCGCTTGCCGCAGGTGGTTACTATTGCCGCGGATCAAGACTTCTAATTTTGCATTTACAACTAGAGTAGAGAGTTACACACCGACAGACTCGGTGCTAAATCACGCTGCGACCACTCCTGTGCCCAACGCCCACCAAGGTATGTTAACCCTTCTCCGGCATGCTCTTTATATAGCTAGCTCTTCACCTTCATTCCTTGTATCTTTCCGATGTGGGATCCTTTCACGAGAGAGTTTAAATTCAATGAAACTCTTACCGTCCACTCCGCAAAATAAATACTCCTCGCTTCTCATGAGATTCAACCAGTGCTCCTTTATAACATAATCCACATGCTAGCCACTTTACCAACTAGCTCTTTGTGCCTCAAACCATGCGAATTAAATATAACCCTCTGCCAAGGTCTAAATTCATTTAATAAAAATAATCTAAAAGGAATGCAAACGCTACAACTAGAACCTTAGACCTCCTTCCTTCCTTGTGGTGTCACTTGCCACTACACTTCACACTCCACTTGCGTCATTTTCCTCCACATTTTATTCTTAAGGCCTACCCGCCAACCTCCAAGGTTTTTTCACCTAAAACCAAAATTTTCCCAAAGCTAATATTTGATCCGGGACTTCATAAGCCCCTAACCTTCCAAAATCACTTATCTAAAAGGTCCAACTTGCACTTAAGCCGATCTCCTATTCTCTAAAAATTTTAAACGCTACTACGCCTAAGGCCCATTGGGCTCAATCCTACTAGGCCTAATTTCAGGATGTTACAAGTAAAAAGGTTCAAATTGCAAATGTTGTAAAAGCTACTATCTATTAGTTAAATGCGTTGAATGGCTATAGAAATGTGATTAATGGACTTAAAAGATAAATATGCCATACAGGTATATAGTGGACGACTATGGACATTAGTTTGATAGTTGTTATGTAAGTTTTTTTAAGGGTAAAAAAGTAATTAGATAAGTAAAACTAAAACAAATTAAACTAAAATGAAGTTATCATCTTCCTAAAGTCACTACTAAAATTTTAAAGGGAAAAACACCATTGAAGAAGCTTGGTTTTGGCTTGGTTAAATTCACTTGCATGGTATGTAAATTTTTACCCATTGCTAGTGATTTTATATTTTTGTGATTGTTTTAACTTAATCTAGTTAACCCGGGGATTAAATCGTAAAATTGTTAAATGTTTTAGATTATGCCATTGATTATTTTGAAGTGTTTTTGAATTTTGAGGATAGGTTATTAAGTTTGGTTGTTAAATAGGATTATTTTGTAAAGTAATTTTTAGTGATTTTAATGTTTAAGGATTTAATTGTTAAAGTTGTAAAATCTCATGAAAATATGGTGAAATTATGAATTATTGGATTTTTCAAGGACCACATGAATTTCGGCTAGCTTGGTTTAAGCTCAAATGTGTTCAATTTGATAGTTTCAGGTTTTGAGACTAAAATGCATAAAGAGTAAAATTTAGGGGTAAATTTGTAAAATATGATTAAAAGGACTTAAATGCATAAATTTGATTTTTATGTGGTTTGAATAGATTTAATTAAATTAAACTATACTTTAGAATCAAGAATCTCGACAATCGGAGGACGTTTGAGGAAAAGAAAAAATTGTCAATTAGTCCATCATAGTTAAATTACTTCAATAGGTAAGTTCATTCTACTTTCTGTAGTTACAATTTTTTATTAAATGTTGTTAATATATATAATGCTAAAATGGAAATCAGACTATATGGAAATAAATTGAGTTCTATGATAACTCCTATGGATTGAGTAAAAGTTTCATACACGAAATTTCTGAATGATTCCTGTTCTGGACTGAGCTTCAACATTTGTTGCGGACTCAGATATACATGTGACATGGATTTAGCCTGGACTGGTAATCCATTATTTTTTAAAGGTTTAGCATGGACTGGTAACCTTACCTGTATACATAGCCCTGGCTAGGCTATTTTTCTGTGTTGTCAATAGTTTAGCCTGGATGGGTAACCTGACACATGTATTTTTGTATCCGACTAGCTTGAACGAGCATTAAATGTTTCCCACACTTGTGTATTGTGTTCTATTACAAAGTTCCATCAGAAAATCAAAGGATATGCAGTGTATTATTAATGTGGACAAAATAAGAATTCTGACTATCTATATGATCATTATTTGCTAATCCCAAATTATTGAACTTCGTTATGATAGGGATAATAGTTTGAATAGCAATTTGCAATTATCTATTAAATGAATAAGGTAAGTTATTAAATTGAATTGTATAAGCTTACTAAGTATTTTATATACTTACTCTTGTTATTATGTTTTTATAGATTTTGGATAATCGGAGAGTGTCAATCGGATCAACGGAGCTTACATATATCATCTTTTGACATCGGTAGATTTTGAAGTCTTGAATTGTGGTTACTTGTGACATGTATATAGGATACTTATTTTGTAAATGTTGAACATGTTTTGATACTTAGTTGTAAGTGCACTTATATGCAAATGTGATGTATATATTGTATGTTTCACCCTTTGGTAATGTGTTGATAAAGGTCATGTTTGAATGGCATTTTGGATGACTATTTGGTAACAAGTTATAGATGTGAATATTGTTGGTTCATGATGCTAGAATGGATGGATTGAAGTAATTGGTTGTTGATTAACTATGAATTACATGTGGTGTCAATGAGGGCACATTGGTTAGTCATCTAGGTTGGATGATTTGGTATGATTTGGGCATGTTTTAATGTGTTTTGAATAAGTTAAAGTGATTGGATATGGGTTGGCTTGGTACTTAAGAAATGATTGATGTTTTGCCTTGTTTTGGAAGCCATTTAGGTGCAGATGATCTGGGGCACAGGCTGTCACACAGTCGTGTGCCACACACACAGTTACACCACATGGCCATGTGGCCTATTAAAGTTTTGGTGTAAGCTGCCCCACACGGTCACAGGTTGTTACACGTTCGTCTAACCCTATTTCAAATCACGCACGATTTGGCACACGATCTACGACATGGTCATATGACCCTATTTCGATTTGCACACAGTCTGGAGACACGGTCGTGTGACCCTATTTTCGAATTGTACATGATTTGGCCACATGGCCTAAGCTTTGTCACATGGCCTGGCCATACGGCCGTGTGACCCTTATTTTCTGTTTCTCCTACATTTTTCTGTTTTGTTTCCAATTAATCCCTGATTGTTTCTAAACTGATTTTTAGGTTCCATAAGCTCGATATAAGGCACGTAAATGTATACATGCTATGAATAATAATTGTTTTAGAATTTTTGATATTTAAATTAATAATTGAATGGTTTTATGGTGTTATTCATTTGATATGTATCGTAACATTCTATAAACCCTAATTCGACGATAGAGATGGGTTAAGGGTGTTACACCTTACTTGGAGTAAACCGATACCTCACGAGCAAATGATGTCACAAATTGAATACTAAAGCTACTCACCTCGTCCATAAATTTTAAAATTTTGTTTTAACATAACTTGACTCATTTGGAGTTATTCAAGTTATTTCGAGGCTTTCCCTAAAGTTTTGTTACAAATAGGGGCCAATCAGAGCTTATTCGGGTCAAAACAGGGTCAATGTCACGACACTAGAATGATGTCATGACACCGAGAACAATTTATTCCTATGACTCTAATTTCGCGACATTAAATTTTGGATGTCATGACACCAAAGATAGATTACTTTATTAACTCCAATGTCGCAACACTAGAGACAGATTGCCCAAAACATATCTAGAAACACTTAAAACCAAGTCTAAACAATCATAAGTCATTCCATATCACTTCTAAACATTATCAAACATGATTCTCCATCAAAACATCATTTAATTCAATATAGGACTCAATCATAATTTAGCTAAATTTGTGAGGCTAACAAAATGATCAAGTTTCTATCAAAAGTTTCCATTAGAATTCTTTCACATACACACTTGGTTTAAACCTATGTACATGCCATAAACTATAACCAAAAATCAAAACCATACTTTCTCCCAAGCTTCGGTATGTGATGAGATGAGTAGAGGTTGATCTTCACTCTAGAACTTCAAGTCTAATCTTCACCTACGCATTAGAAAAAATAATGCGTTAAGCTCGTGAAAGCTTAGTAAGTACATCAAGAATTAAACTTTTCAATTAAAAATTTAACCAATACAAATGTGTGAAAATAACTTATGAAATAAATACTATCATACATGAAATTAATTACAAGGTGACTGTCGAAACCATTTTTAAGTTTTTGTTATAAAAACGGGGGTCGACTTTAAAAACAAAAATTGAGTCGCCATCGATCTTTTTTCGAGGTGTGATCGGGTCACCTTGAGATTAATCATTTTAATACAACATTTTGATTTATTAAAATAATGATTTTAGTCTACAAAATTCAAGAAAATGGGCTCGGGGTCGATTACGCACGAGGAAGGATTAGCACCCTCATAACGCCCAAAGTTGGTGCCTAATTGATTAATTAATGTCCTAATGTCAAAATTTGAAAAGATTTTATAAGACAATTCTTTTGATTTTTAAAACTTATGTCCTTTAATTTTAAATGAACATTCAATTATTTGGATTTTAAAAGAAAAATCAAAACTCAGTAAGTTAGAGCATGATCTTCGAATTTTCCAAGCACCGAATATCCTTTGCTTTTTAGAAATCCACGCTCGAGATGACAAAACGTCAGATCTAGTGAGTTAGGACACCACATCTTAAATTCGAGATAGGTTTTTATTTGAAAATCATATATTTTAATTCCAAAAAGGTATTTGATCATTTAGACTTAATGAGAAAAATCGAAGCCCAAGAAGTTAGAGCACGATTCTATCAAAACTCCAAATGTCAAATATTGCCTTATTTTAAGAAATAAAGTTTTGGATAAAAAGTGACAATTAAAATAAATTTAAAATAATTAAAATAAATGAATAAATAATGATTAAGCAATTAAATGGATAAATAAAAAAAGTTAAAAACGCATAAGTCAACCTAACTCCCACAAAATGAGGATTCGACGAAATTTCTCCACCAAAAACTAACTCGAAGGGAAGCAACTAAAAAAGAAACGAAGATGAGCGAAGAATAAAATAAGAACAAGCCTGATCGTGTCAAACAGTCGAGTTTTAATATTTATAAAAGAATGATCGAACCTGTAGACTTACTATGACAACAATAGAGGCAAGTGCACCTATCGAACAGTAGTACAACTTAGGCAAGAATATCTTATCGAACCCAAGGGAACCTAAAAGTACTACTACTCACTTTCTTTCTATTATTTAGCCTGAAATATGGAGTGATTGGTTTATTAAACTAATGAAATCCTTAAACCAAAACGCAAAGACAAAAGAATGAATGGGAGAAAGACTTTAGGAAAACTCAATTGGTGAAGACGATACCCTCAGGAAGAATTAACCTATGACTTCACTTATTATTTATTCCCCAAACCATATGATTTCTTTACTTAGCTTGATCCGTGAGACTCCCTAACCTATATTAAACCCTCTCTCGAGGTGAATAACGTCCAACCTTAGGTTAATTAGTGGAACTCTCGTTCTCTTATAATAACCCCCTAAGGAAGCAGTAAATCGATCAATGGATTCCCATATTAGGTTTCACCCTAATCCGATAAAATCTCGTAACCCTATCTCTAGGCGCCCGATCAACTCCACTCAATTATGCTAGATCTACTCTTAGGCAGGGTCTATTCCTCCTCCACCTAAGCACATTAGATTAAATTAAGCAACATAATTAAGAACAAACTAAGTATTTATCATATAATTTAGAAATCAAATAACAAAATTCATCATAGGTGTCATCCCTTTCAGGTATCTGAAGGGTTTAGTTCATAACTAAACAAGAAAACATCTCAAGAGAAAATATAAAACAAAACATAAGAAATCCCTAAAACCCCCTGAAGGAATTGAAGGAGAGATCTTTCATCTTAAGTAAAACTCTGGCTTCTTGAGATGGATCAACTGGCTATCTTCAAGTGACTCCCTAAAAGATGAAAGCTTCGGCAAAAGCCTCTGCAAAAAAGCTGTCCCCTTTAATGTCTACCTTGGGTTGTTTATATAGACTTTGAGATGCTATACTTGGCTCCTAAGTACCTCTTTCAAGTAGAATTACTATTAGGGTGTCTAAGTAGACTTAGGAGTATGTTTCTTTGGCTTCAAGCATCCAATTCTGAGTGAAATTGCTCATTTTCACGGTAGGGGCACGGCCATGGCACACGCCCATGTAAATCGTGGTTGGTCTGTGCCTTGATTCTATCGTTTTGGGCACGGCCGTGTAAGTCGAGATTCAGGCCGTGCTTCAGGTATGTAGATTGGGACACGGCCATGTAGATCACCAGCACATTCGTGTGATAAATGGATGATGCACAGCCGTGTGTGATGGAGTTGAGGCCGTGCTCTAGGTAATCGGTGAGGCACGGTCGTATGGGCTTTGGGCCAGGCCATGTTATTTCTTGCTAAGGCCCAATCACTTCTTTTAAGCCCGTTTTGTGTTCTTTTTATCCTCGGGTGCCTTTCCTGAGTATAAACATGAAAAGAAAGGATTAAAAGCACCTTTTTACATAAATCAAGGGCTAAATCATCCAAAAGCATATTAAATATGGGGTTAAAATATGTTACTTTTACGGTTTATCAAATACCCTCACACTTAAGCTTTTGCTTGTCCTCAAGCAAAATTATCAACTTACAATTAAAACGAACTTTCCATAATTCATAATTGCTATCGACAATGTCTCATCATAATTCATAGATAATTTATACATGGATAATTCAACTCAAAGAACCCTAAAGATTCAATTACGATAAGTCATACCTTTGTAGTAATATGAAAACATAGGTGTCTCCCCTTATCTAAGTAATTACCTTTAATTCAAAATTGACAAGGACTGACATTCTCACTAAAGATTCACTCAAATCACTCAAAGGTGTTTAAGGTTCAAGAATAAGCACTCTAAGTCGAACCTGAAAAGTTAATCCCATAGGCTTGCCTGAAAATCAAATCTCCACCACTGTATATGAGATGATACACAGATGAAAAGGTCTTTATCAGGTTTGTAACGAGGCTAAGATTGAGGGTGTGGATATAGGCTGAATTAGAGGGTTAGAATCGAGACTAACTTGACAAATTACCTAACTAGAAACACTAAAGTAAATATGAATATGTACTTCGAATGAAAACTAATAATACCACTATTGATAATTACTATAAAGAATATTTTCCTCACTTAAGATTTGATAATACTTTAATACGAGCTTTTTCTTCAACAATTGGAATTTAAATGCTCTAAGCTCTTTGATATACTACTAATATTAAATAAACTTTTTTTTAAGAACAAACTAAAAAAAACTTAATAGAAGGAACTTTTATAATTGAAATAACCTAATTCGGCAATTGATCAAATCAATTCTCGATAGAAGGGTAGTCAAAGGAATGTTGATAACAAATACAAAGGGATTTTGGGTTAATATTAGTAGGTGAGTCAATAAAAAGGTTGTTAGGATTCAACGGGGTTCACTAGGGGTTATTTGTGAAGGTAGGCTTTTTAGTGGGGAAAGTGGGTTAAAACCTAGGTGCCTTTATCATCTCAGTATATGAAATCGGTCTCGACATTCATAAACAAGGCAAGTTCTAGAATAACAATTCAAAGTTGACACACTCATAATTAATTAAAGTGAGCACAAAAAAGGATATATGCTCTATAAGACTCAAGATCTCACAGAAATTATGGGTGTTTTGACATCAAACCTTATAAATTTTGAACTTCAAGGTGATACTCAAATTTGGTTCAACACCTATCAATTTTATTTTTTAGAAAGTAGACTTATCATGCTCGATTCTCTAGTATTCTTCAAATTTAATCATCAATGCACAATTAACTATGACTTACTCTAAAACATATCAATAAAAATTCTAAATCATTAGAAATCTCATCCCAATTATTAATATGAGAAAATTACTTAAAATCAAGACTAAATTCAGTGAAACACCCCAAACCCTACCAAAAGCCTAACCGGATTTGGTATGTTCCTCAGTAAAACTTTAGCGGAATATCGCTTTTGTTCAAGAAAACTTGATGATTTTAAGTAAAACGGATTAACTTAAAGATCGAGTTGGGCTTAGTTGAAAAATAGATTTGTATTTTCTTAAAACATATATAGATATATATTACCGACAAAAACCTTTTAAATTATTTAGCGAAAACCATTTAGTTATTTAATTGATAATTGTTCATGGCGTAATTTAAAATAAATCCAAACACAAAATCTAAAAGTAGTTTATAGTGGCCTTATTACAAAAATAGCAAACCCAAAATAAAGTCTAAGTAATAAAATTTAAATTAATAAGTTTAAGTTGGGAAATCTCCACAATACTTGATACAAGCGTTGGCCACCTCAAATCCTTGTCAATTCGATCCATTGCACTATGAATTATCTGAAAAGTTTATCCCACAAAAGGGTGAGTCATAAACTCAATGTATAACACATACATTAAAAAGTCCATTTTATCATATGCTTTAAGTCCAAAATTTCACATATGGCCATAGGCCCATTTAACTCATATTTAGCCCAAAGGCCCATTTAGCTCATATTTAGTCCAAAGGCCCATATCATAGCGAGATCAAATAATAATCATTCAATATTACATGGTTATGTACATGAAATGAAATGCAAGCCCGCCCACCTAAATATCCATCCGCTACACACCACCGTACCAACCAACACACCGTGGGGATTACTAAATCGACCTCCATCCGCTACACACCATCGAAGGCGCTTCTTTGCAGTCAACATGCACATCGCCTTATAATGTTGTGGCAAAGCCACCAAAACAGATGTGACCAAGTCACCGACCAAGTCCAATTTCAAATACGTGACCAAGTCACCAGATTCACATATGTGACCAAGTCACCGATTCAAATATGTGACCGAGGTCACCAGAGTCAAATATGTGACCGAAGTCACCGTAAATGTGGTAAAACCACCGAATACTTCCTCTTTTATCAACAATACCCATATGCCCATGCACATACATATCAAATCGATTTTCATGCTATTTACCCCACAAAACATAATATAATCATACTCATTTCATATTTATGCATATAGCAAAATAAACGAAATATTGGGGTAAACATACACAATTTTGTATACCAATGATTGGTATCCACAAACAAACATATTGTCATATAATCACTTTTTAAAATATGGATCTATGGAAATTTTAATGTAAGGTTACACACCTTGTGACAAAGGAGAACAATACCCTCTCGCTCGTCAACACCTAATTAATTAACACACTTGGTTAGTATACACTATTGTTAACAAAACTATACTTATTGACGAGAGATCTAATTCCTTACCCTCGATTCTCGAACACAGTTATTTGTGGTTTTTCTCCACTAGATGGATCAAAACCCGCCGATATTCCACCAACGTAAAGTGGTTCGGTTGTACGCACTATTTCAAATAACCGATCCTCGTTAGCAGAGGGTCCACAACCCGGTGGAAAGTCTCTAACCGTCGATACAGCCCTTCGTTTGAAGTTCGATGGTAAAGGAATACCTCCTCTCTTCCAAACACTCCGTACGGCTCTTTTCTTACCTATCTTATTGATCTTAAATCGCCCCTAAAAATACGATCGATTAGTAGTCTATCTAAATAAATCGATATGATCTAAATTAATAACCTTACCTTGATGATTTTGAATGGTCACTTAAAGGTTGTCTTCAACAAAGATCTTTGAAAAAAATCTTTTCAAATGATTCGGCCTAGGAGAGAAATTAAAAGATCATGATTCTAAATTTGCTAAAGTAAAAAGAATTGATAAAAATGATTGATAAAATCTTACTTTGAGTTCTTCAAGATTCAGCCTTGAATAAGAAGAAAAGAATATGATGATTCGGCCTTAACAAAAGAGAAGAGAAATGGTGGTTTCAATATGATGGTTTTGGTTTTGAGGAAAGAAGAAAGATAATGGAAATGATAGAAGAGAGAGAAAAAGAAAAGATGATGTTAAAGAAAAGAAAAGGGATAGGTTTAGAGACCTATGCACATTCGACCAAAGAGGTAAAAATTTGAAGAAAAATGGTTCTTGATCCTTTGTAGTTTCGACAAAGAGGAAAGAAAGAGAGAAATAAAATGAAAAGAAAAGAAAAGGAGAAATGATCAAAGAGAAAGGAGATTGGTTTTGGGGCTTAGATGCATTCGGTCAAGAGGGAGAAATGAAGAAGAAAAATGGTGCTTGAACCTTTTGGTACTTTCGGCAATGAGAGAAAAGGAAGAAAAGAAGAAAGGCTTTCCAACTTTTGAGGCTTTTGACAAGAATTTTGAGAGAGAGGAATTTTAACCAAATGGTCAAAATGTAAACCAAAACAAAGAGAAGTTTTGCCTAATTCCCAAAGCAAGATTTGGCTAAGAGAAGAATTTTTGGAGAAATGAGAAAAGATGGACAAATTTTGCTAGGATTTTTGGCCAACTAGCACCCTAATGGCTACACTAATTTTCGGTCAACCTATCCAACATCATTCCCCTTTTTCCTCCTTGTTTCTTCCCCATCATATCCAAAATTTGCTACACAATTAAACCACTCCCTTAACCCTTCATGTTGTCTAGGTTCATGGTCAAATGACCATGAACACACTCCCAAAACATTGCCCAAACTTATGCCTTTTGTCCCCTCATCTTATCATCAACTTATGATTCCATACCATAAGTTCTTAGCTTCCTTTTCACTTGGTCAAATAGCCAAAATTAAGAGAACACTCATCCACTCTAGAACATTCTTGGCCGACACTTATAGGGAAGAAAACAAAAAATAAAATCCTCCCTTATGCTAGCTAGGAGATTCAACTTCACTCCTCAAGCACACATCCATGCATCTTAACCACCTTGCCAATTACTCAATTCATGCTAAAACCTCTTATCATTAATTCTTAAGGCCTAACTTGCTTAGCTCCTCTAATTAATAGGAATTAAAAGTTTTACTAAGCATTCACTTAATTAATGAAGCTCAAATAACTTCCAAAAATACACTTAATAATAATTAAGCATGCAACATCATTCAATTAAGTAAGATGCATAACCCCTAATTATCGTGATGTTACGCTTCTACCCTTAAAATAATTTCGTCCTCGAAATTACCCGGCCGAATAAGTGAGGGTATTGTTGTCAGACGCTTCCTCCGGTTCCCACGAAGCTTCTTCGATCCATGATTACGCCATAATACCTTGACGAGAGGAACCGACTTTCTCCGTAAAACCTTTACATCTCGTTCTAGAATTTGAATTGGCTCCTCTTCATATGACAAGTCGATCTTAACTCCACCTCCTCGATCGGCACTACATGAGATGGATCGGACAGAAGCAGCAGTAACATTAAAACATGGAATACATCATGCATTTGCTTCAATTCCGAAGGCAAATCTAACTGATATGCTACAGATCCGACCCGCTTCACAATCCGATAAGGTCCAATGAACCTGGGACTTAGTTTCCCTTTGCGTCCAAATCTCATCACCTTTTTCCAAGGTGAAACCTTTAGAAAACTTGGTCTCCCATCAGATACTCTATTTCTTTCCGCTTTAGATCTGCGTCGATTTTTGTCATCGGATGCTTCCTTTAACCGAGCCGGATTATCTTAACCTTTTCTTCGGATTCACCACTAACTCTGGACCCAAAATCTGACGTTCCCTTAATTACCGCCCAACACGTAGGAGTGCGACACTTTCGTCCATATAGTGCTTCATATGGTGCCATCCGCATACTGGATTGGAAACTGTTGTTGTACGCAAATTTCGCCAACAGTAAGAATTCCTCCCAACTTCCCTTGAAATCTATCACACATCCCTTAACATATCTTCTAAGATTTGATTACTCTTTCGATCGACCGTCGACCGAGGATGAAATGCCGCATCAAGTCCAATCTGGTGCCCAAAGCTCGATGCAATGCTTTCCAAAATCGCGACGTAAATCTCGGATCTCGTCTCAAATTATCGAAACAACGACTCCATGCAATCTCACAATCTCACCACATATAACTTCGCCAATTTCGCAAAAGAGTAATCAACCCGAATGGATAAAATGTGCGATTTCATCAATCGATCCACTATCACCATACGAGTCTTTCTTAGTAGGCGTAAGAGGAAGCCCACTAACAAAGTCCATGGTGATTCTCTCCCACTTCCATCGGAATCTTTATCGGTTGAAGTAATCCCGATGGTACTTGATGTTCAAATTTGACTTGTCGACACGTCAAGCACTTTCCTACAAACTCCGTAACTTCTCGCTTAAGCCTGTGCCACCAAAATTGATCTCTAAATCTCGGTATAATTTACTTCCTCCAGATGCATAGCATAGGGCTACCATGCGATTCTCAAGTATCTTTGCCTCAACTCCTTCCTTTGGCATACGAGACTTTACCTTTGAAGCACAATACCCGTCCTTTATTAATACCAAAATCTTCCAATTTCCCACTCGCACTGTCAAGCTTTTCACTCAGATCTTTATCTACTAACCGCTTCTCTTTCACTTGACTTAACCATGCCTGGCTTAACTCAAGTTCGCCAAGAAGCTTTCGTCATCGCAAAGACTAAGGTGTGCAAACATCGCCTCAAATCTAACACCACTTTTTGACTTAGAGCGTCTGCCACCACATTCGCCTTGCCCGGGTGGTACTCGATGGAACACTCGTAGTCTTTCAATAACTCTATCCACCTTCGTTGCCTCAAATTCGCTTCTTTCTCGAGTCAAGAGATATTTCGACTCTTGTGGTCCGTATATCACCGACTTTTCCCCATATAAGTAATGTCTCCAAACCTTAAGAGCAAAGACTACAGCTGCCAACTCTAAGTCATGCGTCGGGTAATTAACCTCGTGCGGTCTCAACTGCCGAGACGCATACGCAACTACCTTTCCGCCTTGCATCAGAACACATCCTAATCCCGTGTGAGAAGCATCACAATACACGACGAAATCTTTTCCTGCCTCAGGCTGGATCAAAATCGGAGCTTCAGTCAAAACTTTCTTGAGCTTCTCAAAGCTCTCTTGCTGCTTATCAGCCCACACGAAAGGTACTTCCTTTCTCAACAATTTCGTTAAAGGTGCAGCTATCGATGAAAATCCTTCAACGAATCTTCTGTAGTATCCGGCTAAACCCAAGAAACTGCGAACCTCAGTTATGGACTTAGGTGGTTTCAATCTAATCTGACCTCGATCTTCCGAGGATCCACCTAATCCCTTCCGCAGATACCACATGACCTAAAATGCAACTTTTTAGCCAAAATTCACACTTCATCAATTTGGCGTGCATGCTTTCTCTCCTTAAGACTCGCAACACAATCCGGAGATGCTCATCATGTTCTACTTCGGACTTAGAATACACCAGATGTCGCCTATGAATACCACGATTTAACCGATCCAAATAGGCTGGAAAATTGGTCATCATATCCATGAACGCACTGGGCATTCGTCAATCCGAATGGCATTACCGTAAATTCATAATGCCCATATCTAGTTCGGAAGCCGCCTTATGGATATCCGCTTCTTTCACTTTAAGTCGATGATACCCGACCTTAGATCAATCTTTGAGAATACCGCAGCTCCCTTGTCGATCGAACAAGTCGTCGATTCTTGGCAAAGGATACTTGTTCTTGATGGTCACTTATTCAACTCGTAGTCTATACACATCCTCATCGATCCGTCCTTCTTCTTCACGAATAGTACCAGGTGCTCCCCATGGAGACACACTAGGTCGGATGAATCCACGATCAAGCAACTCCACGAATCGAGCCTTAAGCTCAACCAATTCCTTGGTGCCATTCTATATGGAGCAATAGAAACTAGCGCCGTTCGTGCAATAAATCTATCCCGAATTCTACCTCACGATCCGGAGGCAAACCTAGAAGTTCTTCTGGAAAAACATCTACAGATTCATTCACAGTCCTGACTTCATTAGCAGTTGCTTCCTTAGCCTCCAAAGCACTCACCAACATCGGAAGGCTTCATATCCCTTTCTAACCATCTTTTACGCTTTAAGAGCGGATACTACATTAGATAAGTAGTTCGTCTTTTCGCCCATTACTACAACTTCCTTGTCATCAAAAGTTCTTAAGGACATTCTCTTAGCAAAGACAATCCATATTTGCGGTACTTACAAGCCACCCATACCTAAGATTAGGTCAATTCTCGAATGGCAACTCCATTAGATCACCGAAATCTGTATCCCTTGAACTTCTAAAGGCACTTCCTTAAAAGTTTGTCTACAACTCACTGCATCCTAAAGGACTAAGTACACCATCTTCCTAGGTACAGCCGTGAAGTCACATGCAAAGTCCCGATACTTCACTAGCGATATAGGAATGAGTTGACCTATATCTATTAAAGCAATAAAGGCAACCCAAAATTAGAACGCATGCAGTGATAACATCAAAAGGCCATCGCTTTCTTCTGCGAATTTGCATACACCAAACACGGTTGTCTCGCCTCGAGCTACCACCGCCTCCTCGCTCAAGTTTCGCGTCCTCTACCGTAACCATTGCCCTTCCATTTGGGCCACGACCTCTTATCTCGCTGCTATCCACCTCATCGGCTGATTAGTACCGACTTGGCGGACGGTTCTTTTACGAGTTCATCGGGCAATCCTTAATCATATGGTCTTTAGATCCGCACTTGAAACATCTCGGTCTTTTTTCTAACATTTTTCGAGTGCATTTTCCCACATTGAGAACAAGTACGATTTTGTCCACCCATATTAGTCTCAGCGACCTCGCGGTCTATCATTTCTTGATTTCTTCCGAAAATTCGAGACGACCACGAGGACCCAAAACTTCTCTTATTCTTGCTCCGCCTCCGTCCCGGTTCTCTCTCTCACCGCTTAGCCTCTTGGTAATTCTTGCCCTTTCCACTAAGATTGCAAAATCTCTTTCACGGTGTGGAGCAATCATCACTCTTAGCTCATCTCTAAGTCCATCTTCAAATCGATACACGTTCATATTCCGTAGCCACTATCCCTCCGCATAACTGCTAAGTCGTAAAAATTCGCTTCATATTCACTATCGACTTGTTTCCTTGTACTAGATTCGAAATGTCTTCCTCAGGAGTCGATGTAGCTAGCTCAACATACTTTCCTTGAATTTCACTTTAAAATACCCCCAATCCATACGATCCACGGGGTACTCTCCTTGATAGTGAGCCACCACCTGTAGGCTTCATCACGAGAAGTGAAATAGTACCTTTCAATTTCTCTTCATCGGTCGCAGTCTATATCGTCCATGATCCTCTCGATGCCTCCAACCAATATTCACTACATTTGGAGCTACTCCAGATACTCCTCTAAAAACCTCGGCTCCATTCGATCTAAGTCTCTCACCATCGACTTTCGAGACCCATTTCGAACTAGCTTCGCTATTTGTTCCAAAACTCGCGGACAGACTTGTGATATCTGCGTCACCTCCTTCATTTTGTTCTTGAAAGTCCACCCCAACAAATGGTGTATGAGCTTCATTCTCGGAACCTTGACCAGATCGAATCGGTTTCAAACATCATCCTTCCTCTTCCACGTCCACGACGACCACGCCCCTAGAACTCATGTCTACTACGATCTTATCTGCTTTTACGAAAAGTCTTATGTATTAGAGTCTTTTCACTTCTTATTAAAGGAAAGTTTTATGAAACAGATATTCAAGAGTTTTTCAGTAGTAGCACACAAACACCTAAGGTCCATGTCTCTAAAGTATAGTTTAAGTTTAAACTATCATACATATCACATATCGATAAAGTACATACCGATGGATCCGGCCGAGAACTCGAAAGTGCCATGCTCTTATAAAAATCATTTAACTTAAGAAAACTTTCAAAAGTCATTTGGGCCAACTTTTGAAAACGCTAGGGCTTCAAAACCCAAGGCCGAGAGTTTAAAATTGGGCTCGATATAAGTGAAACACCCCAAACCCGCCCAAAAAGCCTAACCGGATTTGGTATGTTCCTCGAGTAAAACTTTAGCGGAATATCGCTTTGTTCAAGAAAACTTGATGATTTTAAGTAAAACGGATTAACTCAAAGATCGAGTTGGGCTTAGTTGAAAAATAGATTTGTATTTTCTTAAAACATATATATATATATATATTATCGACAAAAACCTTTTAAATTATTTAGCGAAAACCATTTAGTTATTTAATTGATAATTGTTCATGGCGAATTTAAAATAAATCCAAACACAAAATCTAAAAGTAGTTTATAGTGGCCTTATTACAAAAATAGCAAACCCAAAATAAAGTCTAAGTAATAAAATTTAAATTAATAAGTTTAAGTTGGAAATCTCCACAATACTTGATACTGACGTTGGCCACCTCGAAATCCTTATCGAATTCGATCCATCGCACTATGAATTATCTGAAAAGTTTAAACCACAAAGGGTGAGTCATAAACTCAATGTATAACACATACATTAAAAAGTCCATTTTATCATATGCTTTAAGTCCAAAATTTCACATATGGCCATAGGCCCATTTAACTCATATTTAGCCCAAAGGCCCATTTAGCTCATATTTAGCCCAAAGGCCCATATCATAGCAGATCAAATAATAATCATTCAATATTACATGGTTATGTACATGAAATGAAATGCAAGCCCGACCCACTTAAATATCCATCCGCTACACACCAATTGCACCAACCAACACACCCGTAGGGATTACTAAATCGACCTCCATCCGCTACACACCATCAAGGCGCTTGTTGCGGTCAACATGCACATCGCCTTATAATGTTGTGGCAAAGCCACCAAAAGCAGATGTGACCAAGTCACCGACCAAAGCCCAATTTCAAATACGTGACCGAAGTCACCAGATTCACATATGTGGCCAAGTCACCGGATTCAAATATGTGACCGAGGTCACCGGAGTCAATTATGTGACCGGTCACCAAAATGTGGTAAAACCACCGAATACTTCCTCCTTTATCAACAATACCCATATGCCCATGCACATACATATCAAATCGATTTTCATGCTATTTACCCCACAAAACATAATATAATCATACTCATTTCATATTTATGCATATAGCAAAAATAAACGGAATATTGGGGTAAACATACTCAATTTTGTATACCAATGATTGGTATCCACAAACAAACATATTGTCATATAATCACTTTTTAAAATATGGATCTATGGAAATTTTAATGTATGGTTACACACCTTGTGACAAGTGAGAACAATACCTCGGGTTGTGAAACGCCCAGTGCGTTCATAGATATGATGAATCGGGTTTTCCAACCCTACCGGATGGATTCGTTATTACGTTCATAGATGACATCTGGTGTATTCCAAGTCGAGGAGGAACATGATGAGCATCTTGGTGGTGTTGCAAGTGTTAAGGAAAAGAAGTTGTATGCCAAATTCAGCAAGTGTGAATTACGCCGAGGAGGTTGCTTTTACGGGTCATGTGGTGTCTGCGGAAGGGAAAGGGTAGATCCTGTGAAGATTGAGGCGGTGTTAGATTGGAAACCACCTAGGTCGGTGGCAAAGGTTCACGCTTTCTTAGGATTAGCAGGCTACTACAGGAGATTTGTAGAAGGGTTCTCGTCTATAGCAGTACCTTTGACAAAATTGTTGAGAAAGGAGGTACCTTTCGTGTGGACGGACAAGCAGCAGGGAAGTTTTGAGAGATTGAAGAAGGTTTTGACTGAAGCTCCAGTTTTAATTCAGCCTGAGGCAGGAAAGGACTTTGTGGTGTATTGTGATGCTTCTCACACGGAATTGGGATGCGTTCTGATGCAAGAAGGGAAGGTTGTTGTCTATGCGTCTCGGCAGTTAAGGCCTCATGAGGTTAATTACCCGACGCATGACCTGGAGTTGGCTGCTGTGGTTTTTGCGCTAAAGGTGTGGAGGCACTACTTATATGGAGAGAAGTCGGTGATCTATAAGGACCACAAGAGTCTTAAGTATCTGTTGACCCGTAAGGGCCGAATCTGAGGGCAATGAAGGTGGGTGGAGTTGTTGAAAGATTATGATTGTTCTATAGAGTATCACCCGGGCAAGACGAATGTGGTAGCAGATGCCCTAAGTCAGAAAGTAGTGTCGGATCTGAGGGCGATGTTTGCACATCTTTGAAACACCCTAAACTCGGCCCACTAGCCTTGACCGAATCTGGTATGTTCCCCGGTGTAAATCGTTTCAAATTCTTTTGTTACTTTGGAAAATCTGGGTTTTTGAAAGAACGATTATTTTTGGGTTGGGCTCGAGTTAAAAATAAGTTTATTTTATATTGGAAACCCCTTTAGGTTGGGCGACAAAAACACTTAGGAATTAATTTAAAATAAATTTATTTAGTCTTTAATTCATAGAAATTTTAGTAACATAATACTTTAAAAGTAAAATAAAATAAAATAGTTCACTATGGCCTTATTACATCAAATAAATCCAAATAATTGGAAGTACTTAATTGAAAATAAAAGTCCAAATCGAAAAATTTTTTCTTTGTGCATGGCCACCTTTAAGCTCCGTAGGCCGGTCCATTCTTGATCATCACTGAAAAATGTTCCCTAACGGGTGAGTCAAATAGACTCAATGTGTACACAAACACTATGTCCAAATAGATTCGGGCATATTATCACATCACATACATAATCATATAGCGATATAAAATAATGATGCAACCCAACCCAAACCTATATGCCATCCGCTACACATCACCCGTACCATCACGCACACCGCTGGGACTACTAAGTCAACCATCTATCCCTACACACCATCAAGGCGGTCATTGCGATCGTCGTGGTCTTAGGTCACCACATTCGATATCGTGGTCTTAGGTCACCACATTCGAGTTATCGTGGTCTTAGGTCACCACATTCAAATATCGTGGTCTTAGGTCACCACATTCACTTCCCTTTTCATATAACCCATATGCCCCATATCATACATATCATGCATTAACATGCCAAATTCTTATTTCACATTCTTATAATGTCATATGTGTGTAAAATGGATATTTAACATAATCCTAGTAGAAGTAGGAAACGTGCACAGTACTTTGTACCATAACATGGTACCTTAGCCATATTCACATTCTTATACACATACTTATATTAAACATTGCTATAAAACTTATTAAGAAATAGTGTGGGGTACACACCTGATTCGCTTTATCAAGTTCACTCCAAATCTCGAAAAGCTTGATCTAATGCCTTAGATCTTAAATCTCTACATTTGATCAATCACTTAGTACTTAGTAAAGAGCCATTCGGTCATAAAACCAAATCCCAGTAGGATTAGTACACTTAAATCCTTACCTTCTTTGCCGATTGATGTCTAATCAAATGCAGAAAACTTTGTATCCTTCTTTCTTGAAATCGACAATCACTAGATTACTTGAGTAGATTAGTTTGACTTTTAAATATTAATGAAACACATCTATTTACTCAAAATGGCCTTGGCAGAATGCTATAGATACTTACCTTGTGGATTTTAAATCCCAAACTCATCGAATAACTAGGGAACACGACCTATGGTGTACCTTCGGAAAAGAATTTCTCCTTCCTTGTAGTCGACACTTAGTAAATCCCGAAAGATCTCTTCAAAGTTTACGACAACAAGATATTAATGGGGTTAGTCCTAGATTTCGTAAATCTTAAAAGAAAAAGGATGAAACTGAATGAGATCTTACCCTTACTTTAGAAATCGACAATCCTTGCTTGAACCTTTAGCAATATTCGGCTATGTAGGCTAGAAGGATCTTGATTTCGGCTTTTGATTGGTATAAAAAAATCGGCTAATGATGGTATCTTGAGGAATTTATGGATTCGGTTTTAATGGAGATCACAAAAGCTATGAAGAATTTGGCTAGGCTTACTTTAGTTTTTGACTTTGGCTAACAAAAAGAAGAAGAAGAGATGGTCTAGGAAATTCAGCAGAGAGAAGAGTTGAAAGAAGATATGATGAATGGCTCTCTTTTCCTTTAGTAGCCGAAATTACTAACTTAAAATCCTTTACTTGGCCATCACTCCTATTTTGATAACTTTATCACTTTAATTATCACCCATTCAATTTAGTAAAACTTAATCCAATATTTATCTCTTATCTCTTAACAAAAATAATAATAATAGTCCATCATTATCTATCTATTTGCCGAATTTTAAAGAGAATTAAACTCTTCCCCAAGTGCCTTGGTGCCGTCCAACTCCCTTGCTCCTTGCAGCAAAATAAAACTCTTTTATTTGCTTCCCACGCGACTCGAACCTAGGCTTCTCCCCCCTTGATTGTGGCGTCACTGACTGGGCTTTAAGTGGTGCCTCCTAGCCACTACTCCAAGCCCATTCTTGTGTCAAATTTCTTCTATTAATTTTCTTAAGGCCACCTTGTTTTAGTTTCCTCTTTTAAACTTAACATTTCTTAAAACATTTCCTTACATTTCCAAGTTTCCAAAAATGTTCACTTTCCTCTTTTAAACTTAACATTTCCAAGTTTCCAAAAATGTTCACTTTCCTATTTTAAACTTAACATTTCCAAGTTTTCAAAAATGTTCACTTTCCTCTTTTAAACTTAACATTTCCAAGTTTCCAAAAATGTTCACTTTCCTCTTTTAAACTTAACATTCCAATATTTTTCTGATGCATTTTCCCCATCTCCTAAGGTTCTCCAAACCCCTTAAACACACTCACCCACACACTGAGCCTATTAATTCATGAATTATCGCCAAATGCATAACCCTTAATCGGGATATTACAATCTTAGCTTTGTATGATGACGGAAGTTTGCTAGCGAGTTACAAGTAAAGCAGACATGGTTGAGTCGGTGAAAGAAAGATGGTTGATCGACGATGATCTAAGTGCTAAGCTACGACAAGTGCGGGATGAGGAATTGGAAGGTTATGGTGTGAATAAAGGATGTGGTGTTGTGTTTCAAGGGTAAGGTCTCAGATCTTAAAGGATGAAGAGCTTAGGCGGAGGATTCTTCAGAATCGCATGGTAGCCCTTATGCTATGCATCCCGGAGGAAGCAAGTTATACTGAGATCTACGGATCGATTTGGTGGCTTTGGTCTTAAGCGGGAAGTTCTGAGTTTGTAGAGAAGTGCTTAACATGTCGACAAGTCAAGGTGAACAACAGTACCTTCGGGTTACTTGATCGGTAAAGATTTGCAAAGAGAAGTGGGAGAGAATCACCATGGACTTCGTTAGTGGGCTTCCCTTACGCCTACTATGAAAGACTTCGGTATGGGTGGTAGTAGATCGATTGACAAAGTTCCACATTTCATCCCAGTGTGGGTTGACTATTCTTTGCAGAAGTTGGAGAAGCTGTATATGGCAAAAATTGTGAGACTGCATAGATTGCCGGTGTCGATCATCTCGGATAGGGACCCGAGGTTTACGTCCCGATTTTGGAAGGCACTACATCAGGCATTAAGCACTAGGTTAGACTTCAGTACGGCATTTCATCCACAGTCGGACGGCCAGTCTAAGCGAGTAATCCAAGTATTAGAGGATATATTGAGGTGATGTGTGATAGATTTCAGAGAAAGCTGGGAGGAGTTTTTGCCTTTAGCAGAATTTGCATATAATAACAGCTATCAAACGAGTATTCGGATGGCACCGTATGAAGCACTGTATGGACGGAAGTGTCGCACACCTTCATGTTGGACAGAATTGAAGGAACGTCAAGTGTTGGGTCCGAAGATTGTAGCGAAATCCGAGAAAAGGTTAAGGTAATTAGACGCAGTTGAAGGAGGCATCGATAGGCAAAAGTCATCACGCAGATCTTAAGAGAAAAGAGATAGAGTTTGCGATGAGGTGACTATGTGTTTTTAAAGGTTTCACTGTGGAAGAAGGTAATGAGATTTGGTCGCAAGGGAAAGCTGAGTCCCAGGTTTATAGGGCCTTATCAGGTTTTGAAGTAGGTTGGACCAGTGGCATATCAATTGGAGTTGCCTTCGGAGTTAAAGCAGTTGCACGATGTATTTCATGTCTCGATGCTACGTCGTTACTGATCGGATCCATCTCACGTGGTTCCAGTTGAAGAAGTGGAGTTGAGACCAGACTTATCTTACGAGGAAGAACCAATTCAGATTTTGGAACGGGATGTGAAAGTCTTGTGTAGGAAATCAGTTCCTTTAGTCAAGGTGTTATGGCGTAACCATGGATCAGAGGAAGCTTCGTAGGAGCCAGAGGAAGCAATGTGGCAGCAATACCCTCACTTATTTTGATCAGGTAATTTCGAGGCCGAAATTATTTTTAAGGGGGGTAGAACTGTAATATTCGAGGTTCAGGGTTGTGTATATTTTAAATTGTATCTGTTTGTTAATATGCTCTGCATGTTGATTGGAAGTGTTTGGGGGTTTCGGGAAACCTTTGGCTTTGGTAGAGGTCATAGGAAAATTTTTGTTCTAACCTGAGTTAGGAGGAGCTAGGGGAGCTAAGCCTTAAGGACATTAGTGTGGGATTTATGACACAAGAAGTGAGGTGGTGGAGTGGCATGGGACGCTACCTAAGGTGCGAGGAGAGTTGCGTCAACAAAAGGTGTCAGGGGAAGAGGTTCGAGTCATGCAGACAACAAGGGAGTGATGTTTTATTTTGGTTTTTACGTCAAGAGGGGAAGGTGTTGGGCGGCATTTGGATTCTAGTTGGATGAGGTGTAGATTGGTCCGATACCTTGAAGATTCGGCTAAGTAGGAGGGAAACAATGGATAAGGGAGAGAGAGCAACAAGTGGCCGAATATGGGACTCTAAGGGGGGTGCATAATCAGTTTTGAAGTGTGGTAGGGGTGTGTGCCGAATTTAGTTCTCTCATTTTTCTCTAGTGCCGTTCATTCTTTTGTGCAAAAGTCACCTAGTTTCGGCTTTCATATTCTTTTGATCTAGTGACCGAAACTTCAAAGACCATTAAGGTCACTAGCGTTCTTTCTTCTTTTTCTCTATTTGCTTTCTTGGCCGAATCCATCTCTCTGTTCCAACTTCTTTCTTTTTCTTTTGATTAGCCGAAGCATCTCTCCTATTCTCCCCATTGCCAAAACTTTTTCAACCCCAACTCTCCTTTTCTTCTCTTCTTTTCTTTAAAGTCGAAAGTACCATAGGCTGGAATCTGCTCCAATCGATTTTCAATAATGGGTAAGAGATTTTAATCGTTTTTATCCTATCTCTCTTGATTGCCAGAAGTTAAGATCTAACTCCATTTCTCTGATATGGTCGAATCTATGTAGGGTGATTTCGGGAAATTGATCTTTAGAGGTAAGCAAGATACAACCTTAGGCCAAAGGCCATTCCTTTCATTAATGATTAGAGCTGATTCTAACATGGACAATACAGGGATTTTGACACTCTCAAAAGCAAGTGAGAGTATTCGGGTTTTGGTTAGTGATAGCGTCGATATTGAGAGCGTAATACTTCAGGTTATCAGGTGTGTAATTATTTCACAATTTCCCGAGTATGTATAAAATATTGTATATGTTATAAGTGTGATGATTAGTGCAGTGGCAATAATGAGATGGATACCCTTAATAGCTATGTCGATAAGCAATCGGTGTTAAATGACGATTAAACGTGGTTATTCTTTGTATATGTGTCAGTATGCTTGGTTAGCATGTTCATGCATTATTTCATCATATCACTATCGTATGTTGCATAATCATGGGGCGGGATTTGGATATTTGAAAGAAGGACAGGGTGTACATTTATGTACGTGGTATAGTGATGGCTACGAGCCTCACATGGATAAATGATCGGCTCAGTGCCTCATCATGGTTGGTTTCGGCTTTGTGCCATATCGTGGCTGGTGATGGCTATGTGCCTCATCGTGGATTGAAGTTGACTACGGTCCACGCTGTGGATTATATTGTGACTTGATCACGTGGACGATGGCTCAACCACTTGGTGGTTGGCATGACTTGTCAATTGGTGTGTAGAGGTTGGAGGGTCGATTTAGTAATCCCACGTGTGTGGTGGTTGGATACGGGGTGTGTAGAGGATGGACCCTAAGTCAAGGTTGGGTGCATATTGCATTACTCTCTCATTATGTGGATTGGTGTGGTTTTGGGCCAATCCCATACGTGGAAATCAGGACTAATTATACATCGAGTCTATTGACTCACCCAATTTTACCAAACCATGCGGTGATTCGTGATGTTGGACCGGGTTGGATGGGATTCGAGATGGCTATGCAGACGCAGTCTCCATATTTAGAGATATTACTTTTAATTTCAGTTTATTTGGGATGTTTTGATGTAATAAGGCCATTTAACTATTTTGGGTTTTCATTATGGTTTATGCTAGACTAGACATGGATTAGTAGTTGCAAACAAATTTCAAATAGTGACGTTTTTATTACTTAAAAGCTTATTTAAGGTTTTCTAACTGAGCTTCTTGTACTTACTCAGATTTTCTTAAAGGTTTCAAAAGGACCCGATTCCAATTAACCTTGAACTGCAAAGTGTTTTCCAAGTGAAAGGTCTTTCTAAGAAATTGAATCCTGTTTTAAAACCAAATCATTAGGAATTTAGTTAAGCACTGGTTTTCATGTCGACTTTAACACCGCTACATGCAAGTTTTATCATCACTTAGCCGTTTTTCAACCTAAGGTTTTCTGTAGCATTCAAATTCGATTGTAGTGTTTTGGACCGGGTTTGGGTTGTTACAGATAGATAATGACAATTAGATGCCAAATCAAAAAGATAAGTGGGGAAAGTAATACTCCCTAAAATTTGGATGATCCCTGGCGCCTTTGGTGGCGGTGATGGTGTTTTCTATGGGCCTGGTGATGTGGCTACCGAAAAGTAATTTGCTAGATGAAGAAATTGGGTAGCACAAGAAGATATAGCCAAGAGATCTAAAGAAATAATAATATACTAATAATATAATTAAAGATTAAGGAAATAAAAAGAAGGAGACTAAGAAGAAAACTGAAATTGAAAGAAAAGACTAATGGACTAAGGAGTCCTTATTGTTGGATGGTTCACGAGGTGGATGTGACCTCGAAGGCTGTGGTGCGTGATTCCCAAGCAGCCTTTAGAACCTAAAATCAAGAAACTAATATGAAATAAATTAAATTAAGTAGAAAAGAAGTATAGATAAGGAAAATAAATGAGAGGAGAAAAGAAAAATAGAACCGAAAAGGTTTTCGAGACCCTTGTCGTGTCAATTAGCTGAAGCTGCCGGCATGAACTCATGTTGTGGTCTCCTTTGAGGAGACGTTGCTTTTCTTCTTACATTTCTTCGACATGATTTTTGTGTTGCTCAAGAGTCTTGGACCTTTTCTATGAACAGAGAAAAATTTGAAAGGAAGAGAAGGAAGAGAGAAGATGGGAAAAAGGGAAAAGGCTGTGGGGATTTAAATAAGATTTCAAATCTAGCACGTTCCCACGCCCGTGTACCGAGGGTGTGTTGTTTCACACGGTCGCATCGCACGACCATGTTGTGGAGTGTGTTGTTCTTCCACGCCCATTTCTAGAAAGCCAGTATGTGAGCACGGTTAGAATGCACGGGCGTGGTCTGCCCGTGCTCAATAAGTCAGTATTTTAGCACGGTCGTGAGGCATCGCCAGCTTGCTTTTGTCGATGCGCCGTCTTTGTGGGTGGTTGGCTCCTGACGCTGGGGTGGTTGGACCGACTTGCACTGCTGCTCGCTGTTGGTGTGGTAGTTTTGATGGTCCACACGGCCACGGGCACGGCCGTGTGTAAGACCGTGTGGCCTGGAAACCTGTATTTTTGTGTTATTTTAAATGTGGAAAGGAGAGAGAAAGAAAAGAAAAAATAATCTTGAAAATAAAAAGTGTTAGTGCTCGGGTTGCCTCCCGAGAAGCGCTCGTTTATAGTCTTAAGCTAGACTGTCCTAGACTTTGAAAATCTTAGGGAGGTTTAAAGGTTTGAATATTTTCCCTCTTATTGACAGTTTTATTTTCGTGACAAAGTTTAGGTCAAGAAGTATTTACCTTGAAATTGCCGAATATTGGACTGCTTACCTCAACTATTTCGTGTGGGAAAACATCGTGTACCTGAATACCTAAAGAAGTATTTCTTTCTTTTTCTTCAGGTCTATTGAAGTGATGTGAGGATCGACTTTGTCTAACAGCACCTGGCCTCCTATTTTAAAGTGATTTGATGTCCCTATGACCTTTTCTGGTGGTTCCTTAGGTTTTACTTCGTGTGGATCCGGATTTTCTTTGGTGTGTATCTTTTGCTCTTCTAAATTGTCGATCTTTCGGTTTTGTTTCTGCTGTGATTCTTCTGTGACAGCTTCATCTTCTGTTGTTTTGGCTGAGTCGAGAGCTTGAAGATTGACTGATTCTTCTCCTACACGAAGTATGAGTTTAGTCTTGGCATTCGCAAGGAAAGGTCTTCCTAAAATTAAAGGGATTGAATTTTCCTCATCTGTTGTTCACCAAGTGTTGCTTCAGTCTTTTGGAGATGAGAATCTGTAGCTGCCATGAATTTTGTCAGCATCTCTTCAAGGTTTGATTTCTTTTCCTGTGGATAGGGCTGATTTGGGTAATTTGGAATAGGTTGCTGCCTTTAATTTCCTTGATTTCCTTGTCCTCCCCACAAAAAATTTAGGTGGTTCCTCCAACCTACATTATAAGTGTTACTATAAGGATTATTATTAGATCGGAAATTGTTACCTATATAGTTTGTTTGCTCGTTTTCTACTCCTGGTTGGTAAGGTGGGTACTCAGAATTCGCCAAATTTCCACTCGCTTCGCATTGCATGACTAGGTGTACCTGTGAAGAACATAAGTTATCAAGCTTTTATTGATTAACTCCACCTGTATTGACAGCATTGTCACTGCGTCTATGTTAAAAACTCTGACTGATTTTGTCGGTTTAGCTCTTGTAATTTGCCATTGATAGGTGTTCAACGACATCTCTTCAATAAAATCGTAAGCTACTTCAGGATTTTTGTTATTCAAAGTTCCACCGGCTGATGAATCAATCATTTGCCTAATTGGAGAATTCACACCATTGTAAAAAGTTTGGGCTTGAAGCCACAAAGATAATCCGTGGTGTGGGCATCTCCTTAGGAGATCATTGTATCTTTCCCATGCATCATATAATGTTTCTACGTCATTCTGAACAAAAGAAGATATGTCATTCCTAAATTTAGCCGTTTTGGTGGTGGAAAATATTTTAAAAGAAATTTTTCATCATTTGATCCTATGTGGTGATTGACCTCGTGGTAATGAAGTTCAACCAACGCTTTGCTTTATTCCTTAATAAAAAGGAAATAATCAAGACGTATAGCATCGCCGTAAACGCCATTTATCTTGAAGGTATCACGAATTCTAAAAAATTAGATATATGAGTGTTTGGATCCTTATCCTGCAAACCATCAAATTGAACAAACTGTTGAATCATTTGTATTGTGTTAGGATTTAATTCAAAATTATTAGCAGCTATAGCGGGCCTAACAATACTAGATTCTGCTCCTCTCAAATTTGGTTTAGCATAATCATACATAGTACGAGGAGCATTCTGTTCTTGTACATTTGGTAGTGGATTGTTTTCGTCCATCCCTTCAGTAGGATTGGATATTTCTTGTTGTTCTTCTCTTTGGTAGTCTAGAGCTCGTCTAATTTTTTTGTGATTTCTGCGAGCGGTAGCTTCAATATCACTTTCGTACGCTAATGGTCCTCTCGGGTTTCTTCTAGTCATAAACTAGAGGTACCTACTAGGAAAAGAAGGAAAGAAATTAAAAAACAAAGATATATATAGAAAAATAAGAAAAATTTAAAAATAAAAATAATGGCTAAAGTAATAGAAATAGAGCTTTCTTAATATTTTAGATGTTCTCCAGCAACGGCGCCAAAAACTTGATCGTGTCAAACAGTCGAGTATTAATATTTATAAAAGAATGATCGAACCTGTAGACTAACTATGACAACAATAGAGGCAAGTGCACCTATCAAACAGTAGTATAACTTAGGCAAGAATATCTTATCGAACCCAAGGGAACCTAAAAGTACTACTACTCACTTTCTTTCTATTCTTTAGGCTGAAATATGGAGTGATTGGTTTATTAAACTAATGAAATACTTAAGCTAAACGCAAAGACAAAAGAATGAATGGGAGAAAGACTTTAGGAAAACTCAGTTGATGAAGACGATACCCTCAGGAAGAATCCACCTATGACTTCACTTATTATTTATTCCCCAAACCATATGATTTCTTTACTTAGCTTGATCCGTGAGACTCCTTAACCTATATTAAACCCTCTCGAGGAGAATAACGCCTAACCTTAGGTTAATTAGTGGAACTCTCGTTCTCTTATAATAACCCCTAAGGAAGCGATAGAATCGATCAATGGATTCTCATATTAGGTTTCACCCTAATCCGCAAAATCTCGTAACCCTATCTCTAGGCGCCTAATCAACTCCGCCAATTATGCGGATCTACTCTTGGCGTGGTCTATTCCTCCTCCACCTAAGCACATCGATTAAATTAAGCAACATAATTAAGAACAAACTAAGTATTTATCATATAATTTAGAAATCAAATAACAAAATTCATCATAGGTTTCATCCCCTTCAGGTATCTAAAGGGTTTAGTTCATAACTAAACAAGAAAACATATCAAGAGAAAATATAAAACAAAACATAAGAAATCCCTAAAACCCCCTGAAGGAATTGAAGGAGAGATCCTCCGTCTTGAGTAGAACTCTGGCTTCTTGAGATGGATCAATTGGCTATCTTCAAGTGACTCCCTAAAAGATAAAAGCTTGAAAAAGCCTTTGCAAAAAAGCTGTCCCCTTTAATGTCTACCTTGGGTTGTTTATATAGGCTTTGAGATGCTATACTTGGCTCCTAAGTACCTCTTTCAAGTAGAATTACTATTAGGGTGTCTAAGTAGACTTAGGAGTATGTTTCTTTGGCTTCAAGCATCCAATTTTGAGTGAAATTGCTCATTCCCGTGGTAGGGGCACCGCCATGGCACATGCCTGTGTAAATCGTGGTTGGGCCGTGCCTTGATTCTGTCATTTTGGGCACGGTCGTGTAAGTCGAGATCCAGGCCTTGCTTCAGGTCTGTCGATTGGGACATTACCATGTAGATCACCAGGCACGTTCATGTGATAAATGGATGATGCACGGCCGTGTGTGATGGAGTTGAGGCCGTGCTCTAGGTAATCGGTGAGGTACGGTCGTGTGGGCTTTGGGCCAGGCTGTGTTGATTTCTTGCTAAGGCCCAATTACTCTGTTTTAAGCCCGTTTTGTGTTCTTTTTATCTTCGGGTGCCTTTCCTGAGTATAAACATGAAAAGAAAGGATTAAAAGCACCTTTTTACATAAATCAAGGGCCAAATCATCCAAAAGCATATTAAATATGGGGTTAAAATATGTTACTTTTATGGTTTATGAAAGCCACAGAAAATAAGAACGTAAAAGAGAGAAATTTGAGTGAATGCTCTCAAGAAATTTTATTACTCAAAACTCAAGTGTGTTTTTCAATGAAAGGAGAGACCTCTATTTATAGTTGAGCCTCCCCAAATCTAATGGTACAGATCAATTACATCAACGGATAAGATTAAAAGGTATTTACAAATTAAATATCTAATATTTAAAAATCATATCTTCTAAGATTGCATACCATATATTCTAAGATTGCATATTATATCTAAGATTTGCATATCATATCTAAGATTGCATACCATATATTCTAGGATTACATATCATATCTAAGATTTGCATATCATATCTAAGATTGCATATCCTTGAAGATTGTGTTCCCATATATGTCAAGCTTGTAGATGGACCTTCAATCTTTTAATGGGTCATTTCGATCGGGCCAAATGATAAATTTTGGATTGGACTTGTACTTTGTTTTTTATTTTGGGTTTATTATTTTTTTGCATGGGCTCGGGCTAAATTGGCCTATTACAGCTGCCCCTCTTTGCTCATTGTCGTGTAACGAGAATGGAGCAAAGACTATAAAAGGACCAATTTTGCGCGGTCTTGCGAGCCTTAACTTCTTGGTCCTCGTCTTCTTCAAGTAGTCTCTAACCCAACTGTAATCTCAGGGGTATTGGAACTGCAACTTTTAGAAGTATTGAACTATAAATCTGACGGCTTCAATTTGATTCGCTGCAACTTCAGGAAGGCAATATCCGCTATCTTTAGTATGCTCCACTGCAAACTCAGGCATGCCAGACGAGTATCTTCGATCTGCTTCTTGCAACTTCAGAAAGATAAGATCTACTGTCTTCATTTGCCCCACTACTATCTCAAGGGGACAAAATTTAAACTTTTCAGTCTACTTCATTGCTGTCTTAGGAAGACTTCAATCTTCAGTCTGCTTCACTACCATCTCGAGGGAACAAAATCTGAACTTTTCAATTTGCTTCCTTACTATCTCATGAAGACTTCAATCTTCAGTCTGCTCTACTACCATCTCGAGGGAACAAAATCTGAACTTTCCAATTTGCTTCCTTACTATCTCAGGAAGATTTCAATCTTCAGCTTGCTCCACTACCATCTCGATGGAACAAAATCTGAACTTTTCAATTTGCTTCCTTACTATCTCGGAAGACTTCAATCTTCACCGCTCCACTACCATCTCGAGGGAACAAAATCAACTTTCAAATTTGCTTCCTTACTATCTCGTGAAGACTTCAATCTTCAACCTACTCCACTATCATCTCGATAGAACAAAATCAACTTTTCAATTTGCTTCCTTACTATCTCGTGAAGACTTCAATCTTCATCGCTTCTACTACCATCTCGAGGAACAAAATCAACTTTCCAATTTGCTTCCTTACTATCTCGGAAGACTTCAATCTTCAGCCTACTCCACTACCATCTCGATGGAACAAAATTTGAACTTTTCAATTTGCTTCCTTACTATCTCAGGAAGACTTCAATCTTCAGTCTGCTCTACTACCATCTCGAAGGAGATAAGATTGATGGCTTAAATCTACTCCGCTGCTTCATGGAGATAAAATTTGCCGTTCGATATTGTTCTATTACTGCTTAGGGTGACAAGATCTATAATCTTCGACCTATTTCCCTGCTGGTTAGGGAGCTAGGACTGGTGAATTCATCGATGTTGCTACACCATCTTCTAGGGGACATGTCCTGTAGACTCGAATGTATTATGGACGACATTTGCATGAATGAAGAATGTCATAAGAATGATCCCATTTTTTAATGTATAATGATTAGGATGCAATGATCGGAACGAATCTAATGCTCCTAACTAAATGATATTAGAGATGACATTTGCATGAATATAGAATGTCATGAGAATGATCTCCTACTCTTTTTTTTTGTACAACAATTAGGACACAATGATCGAAATGAATCAAATGCTCTTAATTAGAAGTGTATGAATGATATTTACATAAATGCATGAGAATGATCCCTTTTTTTCTAATGTTTGGGGTTGTCACTGCTCATAGGTCATCAAGGTTCTATCACTAATGTGCTACCCTATCTGCTCAGCAAGCTTGCCTCGCTGTAATTTCAAAGTCCCTTCCCTTGAACCTTAGGAATCATAAAATTTGTACCTCCCACTACAACTTTAGGGGAATAAAATTTGGCTTCTTCCATCCATCCAGTTACCACTCAGAGGTATGGAATTTGTATGATCTTCAATCAAGTTGATTTGTTACACCACTGGGTATAATGACCAGATGTATGTGCCTGTAATTTGCATGAATGCAAGGTATCTTTTTCTTTTCCCAAGAATAATCTCCTTTTACACTTGGGTTAACATTGCACTTCATTTATTGAGATGGTATCACCGACGAAATGTCTTATCCAATAAAAATCTAAAGAGATAATCATCTTTCAATGTTTCCAACCCTTAGGCTTGGTGAGTTCTAAACAATAGTCCTGTTTTAGATTCACATATTATTTAGAAGCTCATAGAGTAATATGCGAAACTTCTTTTATGAAAGTATTATTAGTCCATTAATCGTTATTTCAATATAAAATGCTTGAAAAATATCATAATAGTGGACGTGAAAGAGATTAATCAGGAGCATAGCTCGAAACAAATAAGTTAATCAAAGATAACCAAAGCAATGAAAGAAAATTGATTGAGGTGTATCTTGAAAAGAATAAAGTAAGCAAAGATAGCCAAGTCTATAGAAGAAAATTAATTGGGGTGTATCTTTGAAAAGAAAAAAAAGTAATCAAAGATAGAAAATTTAAAATGGGTAAGGTAGAAGCTAGGTGCCCCAGATATCGCAGCCTAAGCATCTCTGTATAAACTTCTTGAGGACCATTTTGAGCTCAATACGTGTTTAAAGGATCTGGAGTACTTTGTCAATGCCCCAAGACGTAGCATACTTCCTTATTGTTAAATCAATCATAGCAAGACTATCACATGCCCTATCTTTGATCAAAATTTGAGCCGCCTTTTTGTGTTTTCGGCTCACAACCCCTTTGGCCTCAAAGCGCCCTTTGCGGGTTATCGCCTTGGCCTCTCCTTTTTCTTTTCTTTTTTTTTTTTGAATTTTTTTTAATGAATTTGAGCTCAAGGTGGCCTTTGCATGTTTTCACCTTGGCCCTTCTCTTTTCAGGTAAAATATTTCTTGAATGAACCTAAATTCACCGGATTAGGCAAGTCTTTGGCATCCATTTCGGTCAATATCAATGCTCCTCTAGAACAGGCCTTCTCTTCAACATAAGGTCCGTCCCAGTTTGGCATCTGCTTTTCTCTGAAATCCTTTTGAAAGATCAGGCTCCCTTCGTGGAATTCTCTAGGATAAACATCTTTGTCATAAGCTTGCATCATCTGACCATGATGGATAACTTTTAACCTTTTCTTCGATCAGGTTCAATTGGCAAAAATGCTTCCATTCCATACATCAATGGATAAGATTTGCTGATAAACCGTAAAAGTAGCATATTTTAATCCCATATCTAGCATACTTTTGGATGATTTATTCCCTAAATTGTGTAAAAAGGGTGCTCTTAATCCTTTTTTTTCATGTTTTATACTCAGGAAAGCACCTAGGGATGAAAAGAATTAGAAACGGGCCAAAAATGAACCAAATTGGGCCAAAGCAGAAATCGACACGGCCTGGGCCCAAGACCACACGGCCGTGCCTCCCTAAGTTACTCTAGCACGGCCTCGACCCCGAAACACACGGGCTTGTCTCTTCAGCAAACTCGACCACGGCCTAAAATCGATTCACACGGGCGTGTGCCATGGCCGTGTCCCTATCATGGCAAAGAGTAATTTCATTTGGAATAGGGTACTTAGAGGCAAAGAAACACATTCCAAAGCCTATTCAAACACCCTAGTAGGAATTCCATTCAGATTAGGATACTTAGGGGCCAAGTAAAGCATTCCAAGAGCCTATATAAACACCCTAAGCATAACCTTCAAAAGGGGCGCTAAGCTAGGCCAAGGAGCCGAGCCAGAAAGGTCAGATTTGTGGGAACACTCGAAGATAGCCAGTTAATCCATCTCAGGAAACCAGAATTCTACTCAAGACGGCAGATTTCTCATTCAATTCCTTCAGGGAGTTTTAGGGATTTCTTATGTTTTGTTTTAGCTTTTCTTCTGAGATGTTTTCTTTTATTGTTATGAACTAAACCCTTCAGATACCTGAAGGGAATGAAACCTAAGACGAATCTTGTTATTATTTTCTAAACTATATGATAAATACTTAATTTGTTCTTAATTATGTGTGCTTAATTCTTGTGTTAATATGGATATTGATTCAAGTTGAATGTGCTTAGGTGGTGGAGCAAAAGTCCCTGTCTAAGAGTAGATCGAGCATAATTAAGCGGAGTTGATCGTGCACCTAGAGATAGGGTGATGAGATTTTACCGGATTAGGGTAAAACCTAATATGGGAGTCTATAGATCGAGTTAATGCGATTCTAGGGGTTTTAATTAGAAAGAGATTTCAATTAATCAACCTAAGCTTAGACGTTATTCGCCTTGAGAGAGGTTTTAATATAAATTGGGGAATCTTAAGGATCAAGTCAAGTGAATAAATCGTCTGGTTTAGTGTTAGATAACAAGTCAAGTCTAGTTGGATTCTTCCTAAGGGTATCGTCTTAATCAATTGGGTTTTCCCAATAGTATTTCCCCAATTCTTTCTTTTTGTCTTTGCGTCTTTAGCTTAGTAGTTAGTTTTATATTAAACAACCAATAACTTAATATTTAGGCTAAATAATAGAAAGAAGGTTAGTATTAGTACTTTTAGTTCCTTTGGGTTCGATAATCTGGTCTTGCTGATAAACCGTAAAAGTAACATATTTTAATCCCATATTTAGTATGCTTTTGGATGAATTTATCCTCGATTTATGTAAAAAAGGTGCTCTTAATCCTTTCTTTTCATGTCTTATGCTCAGGAAAGCACCTAAGGATAAAAAGAATGTAAAACGGGTTTAAAACAGACCAAATTAGGCCAACCCAAGAAATCAACACGGCCTGGACTTCAAGCTATACAGCCGTGCCTTGCCATTCACTTCACACGGCCATGCCACGATTTATACGGCCATGCCCCAATTGACAGACTCGAAGCATGCCCTGTACCTTGACATGCACGGCCGTGCCACAGTCATGCCTAAATCAACAGAATAGAGACACGGGCTAGAAGACGACTTACACAGGCGTGCCATGAACGTTCCCTTGCCACGGGAAAGAGCAATTTTACTTGGATTAGGATGCTTGGAGCCCAAGAAACACAATCCTAAGTTTACTTAAACACCTAGGAATGAATTATGCTTGAATTATGAGTATTTAGGAGCCTAGTAAAGCATCCCAAAAGTATATATAAAAACCCCAAGGCGGCTATTCAAGGGCGTCAAGTTTTAGCAGAGTTTTCTGCCAGAGCTTTACTCATTTAGGGAATTACTCGAAGATAGCTAGTTGATCCATCTCGAAGAGCCAAAATTCTACTCAAGACAGAGGATCTCTCCTTCAATTCCTTCAGAGGGTTTTAGGGATTTCTAATGTTTTGTTTTATCTTTTCTCTTGAGATGTTTTCTTATTTAGTTGTGAACTAAACCCTTCAGATACCTGAAGGGGATGAAACCTATTATGGATTTTGTTATTGTTTTCTGAATTTATATGATAAATACTTAGTTTGTTCTTAAATATGTTGCTTAATTTAATCTGATGTGCTTAGGTGGAGGAGGAATAGACCTACACGAGAGTAGATCTAGCATAATTAAGCGGAGTTGATCGGCACCTAGAGATAGGGTTACGAGATTTTGCCGGATTAGGGTGAAACCTAATATGGGAATCCATTAACCGATTTCCTGTTTCCTTAGGGGGTTATTATAAGAGAACGAGAGTTCCACTAATTAACCTAAAGTTAGAAGTTATTCGCTTCAAGAGAAGGTTTAATGTAGGTTAGGGAGTCTCACGGATCAAGCTAAGTAAAGAAATCATATGGTTTAGGGATAAATAATAAGTGAAGTCATAGGTGGATTCTTTCTGAGGGTATCGTCTTTATCAACTGAGTTTTCCAAAGTCTTTTCCCAATTTATTCATTTATCTTTGCATTTTAGTTTAAAGTATTTCATTAGTTTTAGATAAATCAACCAATCACTCCATATTTTAGGCTAAATAATAGAAAGAAAGTGAGTAGTAGTACTTTTAGGTTCCTTGGGTTCGATAAGATATTCTTGCCTTAACTATACTCTTTGCTCGATAGGTGCACTTACCTCTATCATTGTCATAGTTAGTCTACAGGTTCTATCATTCTTTATAAATTTTAAAACTAGACTGTTTTGCAGCGATCAAGTTTTTGGCACCGTTGCTGGGGAACACTAAAATATTAAGAAAACTCTATTTCTATTACTTTAGCCAAATTTTTTTTATTTGCAATTTATTATTATATTATTCTTTATTATTATTTCTTTTTACTTTGCTAATTTTTTCCTCTATTTTGCTTTTGGCGTAAAATTTTAGTCTATGGAAAAGATGGCATTGAATAATTATCGAGGGCAAGGCATGGGGCAATTCCTACTAAAGCAACCAAAGTGTTTTCAACCTTGACGTGGTCACCAAAGTTATCTAATCGCTTAGAGATAATGAATAAAAGATTGATGATTGGTATAGTCCCTCACGGTACATCCAAAATACAATATGATTTAAATCTAAGAGGCGTGGCGAATCCTCGAGTACCCACCCTACTTGATATGGCATGGAAAATGAGCAAGCTCACTATACTGTAACTATTCTAGATATCAAAATAATTTTTATAGTGACACTTATAATGCAGGTTGGAAGTACCATCCCAATTTCTCGTGGGATGACCAAAATAGCCAAAGATCAGAATTTCCTCTAGATTTTCAACAACCAACTCACCAACGAGAAGAGGAGCCAAATCTTGAAGAGATACTGAAAAAATTCATGGCAAACACAAAAAATCGTCTCCAAGAAACTAAGAAAACAAGTAAAAGCAACGAGAAGATTCGGGGAACTTACTAAGTCAGTCAAGGCAGCCACTAATGCGGTCAAACAACTCGCAAAGTTGATGTCAGAACGACCACAAGGACGTCTACCTAGTAACACTGAGATCAATCCAAAGGAGCAAAATCAAGCTATCACAGCTCATACTAGTAAGGGGTTAGATGAACTCAATCCAATACAAAAAGCCAAGGTAGACGAAGGTAAGGTAGAGGTAACACAAGAAAAGTCGAAACCGGTAATCAAGGAGTACCAACCTCGAATACCTTATCCCGAAGCAATTAAAAAGACGATTCAAAGGAATAGTTCGGTAAGTTTCTTAAACTCTTAAAGAAATTACATATTAACTTACCTCTTCTTGAAGCTCTTTTTCAGAGGCCAGACTCGAGGAAATCTTTAAGAAAGCTCTTGACAAACAAACACAAATTAGACGAGGAGCACCACGTGGAATTAAACGCAAAGATGCTCAAAGAATGTTACGTAATGTACTACCACGTAGCAAAAAGACACAGGGAGTTTTACAATTCCATGTTTAGTTGGTAGTTTATCTATTGATAATGCGTTAGCTGATTTAGGGTCAAGTATCAACGTTATGCCTTATAAAATGTTTAAACAACGAGGTCTAGGGAAACCTGCACAAACTAGGATGAGCATTCGCTTAATCGATAAAACTATCGTAATTCCTAGGGTATAATAGAAAATGTTCTAATCAAAATTGATAAATTCGTATTCCCAGTAGACTTTGTTGTTTTAGACATGGATGAGGACAACACGATTTCTTTAATTTTAGGAAAACCCTTTCTAGCAACTGCCAGGACTAATATTGATGTTGGTACAAGAGAACTCATTCTTCGTGTAGGTGACGAATCAATCAGTCTACAAGCTTTTGACTCGGCCAAGACATCAAGTGATGAAAGTGAGAAAGTAAAGTCAGTTGATAATCAAATTGTTCAACTTTCACCACAAGAAACACCACAAGGCTACAAACTTGAGCCGAATCATGGGTGTAGCGACGTAAAATTTTCTCGGGTGCTAATTGAGAAAATTATTAAACATTTGAAAATCGAGTTTCGATTTTATTAAAAAAAGGGAGTCACCACCGATCTTTTTCTAGGTGTGATCGGACACCTAACACATCCTCCTTTTTTAAAAGAAAAATTATTTTTGGAATTTTCTTAAAAAAGGGTCAATTTTAGGTCTACGTCAAAATTTTAGAGAAAAATAAGGTTCGGGAGTTAGTTACGCGCGAGGAAGGTATTAGCACCCTCGCGACGCCCAAAATTGGTATCTCGTTAAACGCGTGTTGTCTTAATTTTCAAAAATACAAGTTCAATTTAATATTTAATCGTGATCTGATTGAAACACGAGAATTTTTTTAAAACACAAAAATTTTGAAATTGGAGAAATCTTTTTCAAACCCGAGAATTTTTAAAACGCGAAAAAATTTTTTGAAACACGAAAATTTTTGAAAACACGAGATTTTTTTGAAAACACTAAAATTTTGAAATACGAGAATTTTTAAAAACACGAAAATTTTTGAAAACACGAAATTTTTTTTATAAAACTCGAAAACTTTTTTTTAAAAACGCATATTGACGTATTATAATCTAAAAACAAAAATTTGATAATTTTTTAATAAACCCCTTATTACTATTACTTAAAAAAATTCTATTTTTCGAAAGGCATTTGTCACAAAATCAAAGATATCCACCCAACATAGCAGTGAGATCGATGATTTAATGTCAAATCAATTTGTTACTTAAAATATTAATTTATTAAAAATTAAAATTAATAAATAAAATCACACCATAATACTAATAATGATAATATTATTAATAAAGTAATATAACAAAATGGGCCAAATACCCAAAGTAAAAGGTTAAAATGTACCAAGATTAAAAATTGAAATTTCTTTGGGTCAAATTTAAAAATGGGCCTTTGTTGGGCTTCAACCTTTTCTTTTGCTTTTTTGGGCCTCCTCCTTTCTCTTCTTTTTTTTTTTCTTCTTTTTTTTCTCTTTGGCTCATGCCTTTGGGCTCGGGGTTTGGCTTCGCTAGACGCTGGTCGGCCATGCCAGTTGTGTCATGGTGGGTCTGGTCAATTCGACCTGATCGAGTTTGATTTTTTTTACTTTTACTTTTTTCTTTTTTCTTTCTTTTTCTTTCCTTTTTTTTTTTTTTCTTTCTTTTTCTTTTTCTTCTTCTTCTTTCTTCTTCCTTCTTCTTCTCCTTTCTTCTTCTTCTCCAACTGCCGCCGCTGCCGTTGTCGATTTCGACTCCCCCGTCGGTGGTGAGCCTTCTCTCCCTCTTCTCTTCTTCTTCTTCTTCCTTATTCTTTCCTCTTCTTTCCTCTCTTTTTCTCTTCTTTTCTTTCTTTTTTCTCCTTTTCGTGGGTCTTTTTTTGGATTATCCTTGGGGTTTATTTTTGGGGAAAAATCCCCTTTTATAGTGTTGTTCTTGCAGGTGTTAGGTGGCTAGGGGGAAGTGAGGCCATCCCTTAGGCCGATGGCCAAAAAATCGGGAGATGGGTGCGCGAAATCCGTCGAATTTTTGGAGATTTTCTGATAGAAGGACTGAACTGTAAATGCAGTAAAACTATTGGGGTCAAAGTGTAATTTTAAGAAAGATGAAGGGTCAAAATGTAATTTTGAAAAGTTTTGGGGTTAAAATGCAATTTTAGGAAAGTTTAAGGGTTAAAATGCAAAATTTTTTATTTTTTAATTTTTTTAAAAAAATTTGAAAATTAAACCCATAATTAAGTCGGGCAAAATTTAGTGCTTACAATCGCCTCTCTTGCTCATCGCTGTGAAATAGGGATAGAGCAAAGAATTAAAAGCATTAAATTTTGCTCGATTGCCCAATCCTTATTCTTTATTGAAAAACAGAAATCAAAAATAGCTTGGCATGCGACCCAAAGCTTAACTCACCTTTTGGATTATGAGTTGATCTTTGAAAAAGCAGAAATTGAAAATACCTCAGTGTGTGACCTGAGGCTCAACTCACCTCTCGCAATATGAGTTGATTTTTTTGAAAAACAGAAATTGAAAATACCTCAGCGTGTGACCCAAGGCTCAACTCACTTCTCGGATTATGAGTTGATCTTTGAAAAAAAACAGAAATTGAAAAATACCTCAGCATGTGACCCGAGGCTCAACTCACCTCTCGCATTATGAGTTGATTTTTTGAAAAATGAATTGAAAATACCTCAACAGACTGAGGCTCAACTCACCTCTCGCAATATGAGTTGATTTATTTTGAAAAATAGAAATTGAAATATACCTCCGCGTATGACCCGAGGCTCAACTCACCTCTCGCATTATGAGTTGATTTTTTTTTTTGAAAAACAGAAATTGAAAATACCTCAACGTGTAACCTGAGGCTCAACTCACTTCTCGCAATATGAGTTGATTTTTTTAAAAAATAGAAATTGAAAAATACCTCGGTGTGTGACCCGAGGCTCAACTCACCTCTCGCATTATGAGTTGATTTTTGAAAAGGAAATTTGAAAATACCTCGGTATGTGACCCGAGGCTCAACTCACCTCTTGCATTATGAGTTGATTTTTTTGAAAAGGAAATTAAAAAAAATACCTCAGCGGCATGTGACCCGAGGCTCAACTCACCTCTCGCAATATGAGTTGATTTTTTTGAAAAATAGAAATGAAATAATTTTAAAAAATATTAGAATTTCAAAACATATCATCTGGTGGAACTCGGATGTCTTATTTTTCCTTGATTTAGTACAACTATCATCAAAACCTCTTGCTCTACTGGAGTACTTGGATATGTCATGCGTGATGTTATCATGATATGCACATGTTTGTCTTAAATGCTTTCATGCCTACATGATTATGCCATGCGCCTTGGGCTTGTTTGTCATATATCCCTTTTCGTTACGATTTTTGAGATGGCCTGCACTCATTGCTTCGAATCTTGACTTTCCTTTCAGGTTTTGTACCTGTCCTCAAGCTTTACGAGTAATCTGCGTTTCTCGTATACCACCCTTTTGCCCCCTGTTGAACTTTATCCTTGCTTTGAGGCTCTTGTACTTACCAAATTCTCATCCAAGTAATGCTCAACTTTCTTTTTGTTTAGAATATGTCATTTCACTATTTATCATTTAAATGAACCAAACATGAGATGCATGAAAATGTCACAGTAGGTACGAAAGAAGCACCTCACATTCATATTTATTTCAAAAGCTACAAGCAAAGAAAATTGACAAGGAATAGTTCAATAAAGAAAACATTATAGAGAAAGGAAAGCATATTCAATTGTCATAAATGCTCTAGATATTCAACGCATGAACTTCTTCATGTTTCTTCATCCTGGATCTTTTCGAGCACGGTTTCTTGTGTAGAAGATTTCGAGCTTCCGAGAATGTTTCAAATATTGTAATCTCGCCACATGACTCCCTATTCAAATCGTCTTGCTCCTTATGTCCGAACCCCTTTCATTAGGATGCCCTTTCAGGTTTTCATCCTAATCATTTTTGTTTATCAAGAAGCCCTTTTCGGGTTTTCATCTTGATCTCATTCTTTTTTTTTTCAAGACGCCCTTTCGGGTTTTCATCTTGATCTCTTTTTTTATAATTGTTTTAAGATGCCCTTTTCAGGTTTTCATCTTGATCTCTTTTTTTCTTTTCTTTTTACTTTTTTAGGCATAATATTTCTTCACAAGATCTCGAGTTCACCGGATTTGGTACCTCTTTCCTATTCATCTCAAGGAGAATCAAAGCTCCACCCGAAGGCCTTCTTTCGACATATAGCCTTTCCCAATTTGGTGCCCATTTCCTCGAAAGTCTTTTTGTATTGGGAGAATCATTCTCAGTACGAGTTCTCCTTCGTGGAATTCTCTTGGTCGCACCTTCTTGTCATAGGCCGTGATCATTCTCTTCTGGTACATCTATCCATGACAGGTTGCCTTCAAGCATTTTTCTTCGATAAGATTTAGCTGGTCATATCGAGCTCGAACCCGTTCTGGTTCTTCTAGTTTCGACTCCATTAAGACTCGTAGAGAGGGGATCTCAACTTCAATGGGCAGCACAACTTCCATTCCATAGACCAGAGAGAAAGGAGTTGCTCCCGTAGATGTCTGCACAGATGTGCGATATGCATACAAAGCAAATGGTAGCTTCGCGTGCGGTCTTTATATGTCTCGACCATTTTCCCAATAATCCTCTTAATATTTTTGTTAGCGACTTCTCTTACTCCATTCATCTTTGGGCGATAGGGTGAGGAATTATGATGCTTTATTTGAAATTGCTTGCACACTTCTTTCATCATCTTGTTGTTCAGATTTAAAGCGTTATCTGAAATTATTCTCTCAGGCAAACCGTATCGACATATGATTTTTTTTCAAGAACCTGCAAACTGCAGTCTTTGTCACACTAGCAAACGAAGTGGCTTCTACCCATTTTGTGAAGTAATCTATAACCACAAAAATGAATTGATGTCCATTCAAAGCTTTTGGGAAAATTGGCCCTATAACATCCATGCCCCATATAGAAAAAGGCCACGGAGAAGTCATGACATGAAGGGCGAAAGGGTCGCATGAATCTTATCGCCAGAATTTGACATTTGTGGCACCTTCATGCGTAATTAATGCGCCGCTTTCCATCGTCACCAAGAATAATCGAGTCTCATAATCTACCTAGCCATAGTGAAACCATTGGCATGCGTCCCACAAATTCCTTCATGGAAATCTTCAAGTATTTTTCTGGCTTCAATAGAATCCACGCATCTCAGGAGCACTTGATCTTTTCCTCTTTTGTACAGGATATCCCCATCAAGGACAAATCCACCCCATTCTTCCGATTGTTCTTTTGTCATTCTCATTTGCTTGCTCAGGATACCTTTGATTCTTGATATATTCTAAGATATCATAGAACCATGGCAGTCCATCCGTCTCTTTTTCAATGCTAAAACAATGTGCAGGGACTTCATATATGCTCATTTGGAGAGGCATTATTTCGCTTTCTCTGCTTGCTTTGAACATTGAAGCCAAAGTGGCTGTGGCATCACCAATTGGTTTTCTTCTCGTGGAAGTAATTAAAAGTCACTTTTTGAATTCTTTAATCGGTTTAAGAACGAGATCGCGATATTTAACTAATTTCAATCCCTCACTTCTCAATCTCCACGGATTTGGTAAACCACCAACGCTGAGTCCCCGTACACCTCTGATAACACTCTAGAATGACAAGTTTTTATGTGCTAATTGTATATTAATTTTGAATGTGATTCTACTAATTTGGGCTATTTATGGACTTTTATCTCATAGGGACTAAATTGGAGACCAATGCAAAATTGAGGGCCAAAATCGTGAAATTAAAGATAAAATGGACCAATGTCCAATAAAGGGAAAAGATGGTGCCAAAAGTGCAAACATGGAGGGCGAGAGGGACCAAATGCAAAAAGAAGAGACTTTGCTTTATCAAATTCTATTTTAAATTATATTAGGATAATTAATATTAGGATAATTATCTTAGATTATTTAATTTCTTTATTTATCTCTATTTATCTTTAATTAAATTGTAATTATCTTTGGGAGTTTGAGTAGAATTAGACTATCTACCTTAAGCACTATAAATAGGGACTTGAGTAACTCATTTGGGGTGTTCATCTTTTTCTGCATACTCTTCTCCCATAAGTTTTGTGCTTCCTTTATTTTCTTTTCAATTCCCTTTTCCATATTTTTATATTTTATTTACTTTTCCACCACAAATATGAGCCACTAAATTCCATCTAGCCAAGGTTGTCAATTCCTAGAAAAATGTTCTTGAGGCTTAGAACCCGCTTAACTTCCTCACCTGTATTCATCGTTTCCCTCAGACACGGGTCGACGCCTGTCTGTGTCCCTTTAAAAGTAACCCTTTCAACTTATGCAAAGGCGACCGCTTTGTGTGTTTTGGAGGATTGCACCGTCGGTTCAGAAGCTTCTTTGCGTCGAGGTTAGCGAGCCTAAGAGACAAAATGGCGTGGATTCGCCATTGAGAAACGTTGATCTAGCATAAATGACTCCACAAGGGCAATAGTAAGCTAGAGTCGCTCCCAAATCTGTAAGTTTAAACTCTTGGAGTTGGTGGTCGAGGCGCCCTCTTCCACTATAACCGACTTACTTGGGCAGAGAAGTGTCATCCAAAAGTCAAGACTTGAGCCAAGGAGGAACGAGACAGTAGGAGGTGGAATCTCTCCACATAAGAAACTTTTCTCCAAACCCTTTCTTTTATTTTCCTCATTTTAATTCTCATAATTTATTATAGTGATTTCAATTCACCTTAAATTCATTATTATTATTATTTTTCCGATCGAAAATTATTAATTCTGTTTTTTTTATTTATTTTCAGAACGCAGTTTTCTTGGGCACGATTACGCCAGGATCTCGAGAAATGTATTTGTATAATCCGATCCTTGTGGATTCGACCCTACTTACCCTTTAATATTATTTTCGTTATTTTACTGTGAGTAGGACATATTTTGGTGCATTCAACGACGATCAAATTTTGGCGCCGTTCTCGGGATCCAGAACGATTAATCCTATTTTTTGTTTTCTATAACCAGATCTGCTCCAGCATTCTTGCATTTGATTCGAGATCGAAAAGATCATGCAAGCTAATCGACAAGAAACTAAGTTGAGGAAAAAACAGTCAGTGGTGGTAGTGACTCGAGCAATCCATCACCGTAAATTAGGACCGACGATTTAAGTGGAATCTAGGGTTAACGAAAACCCTACTCAAACGCTTGAAAGTAAAGCAGAAGAAGTCGATCCATTTGACGAAGTGTTCAATGCTAGGGTTGACAAAAACCCTAATTTGGTACAAGAACCAATGGCTCAAACGATTCGGCAACTAGTCGAAGCTCCAACAGAACAACCGCCCTTGTGTATTACGATCCTACTATGGATACCGATTTTGAAGCGAAATCGTGGTTAATCCAATTCTTTCGCCAACTTTTGAGGGTTACAAAATGAAAACCCTATAAAATTTGAAGGAATTTCATATGGTTTGTCCGAGTATGAAACCTCAAGGCGAATCGAGGATCGATTAAATTGCGCTTTCCCTTTTTCCTTAGCAGATTCACTAGGAATGGTTGTTTTATTTACCTCCGGATCTATAACTACATGGGCTGATCTTTCTCGCTTTGTTTCTCAATAGGTTTTTCCTGAATCTAGGCGGCTTGAGCTAAGAAGGAGATCGTGGGGATTAGGCGAAAGAACCGAAACTCTTTATGATTATTGGGAGTGGTTCAAGAAGTTGTGTGCAAGTGTCACAACACACGGATAATGAGCAATCTCTCCTCCAATACTTTTATGAAGGTTTAAAACCGATGGAGATAAATATGGTAGACGCTGCTAGTGGAGGAGCGTTGGTCAATATGACCCCCAACAAGCAAGGGACTTGATTTCCACAATGGCTATAAATTCTCGCTAGCTCGAGCCAATCTGAACCTCCCGTAAGGGTTCACCACTATGTAATTCTTCCATAGAAGATAGAATTGATAAACTTACTAATATGATGAATACTCTTCTTGCGTAAAAAACAAAGACAAATTCGGTTATGTGGAATATGTGCTGCACCTAAGCACACAACTGATGCATGTCCCAGTTTGTACGATGACTCTATGGCTCATTTAGGTGCAGTGGAAAATTTTCCTGGCCCACCACAGAGGCGATACGACCCTTACTCTAATACCTACAACCCAGGATGGAGGGATCACCCTAACTTAAGTTATGGGGCCAACCCACAATATAACCAGCCATACCAAAACTGAGTTCCACAGTAGCCACAAGATTCAGGTAATTCTCTAGAAACTTTGGTCAATAAATTAGCAGCTAATATGCTTGATTTTCAATAGAAAACCGAGGCATCTATAAGAGAATTGACCATATCAGTTGAGAAATTGAACTCTCAAGGGAAGCTGCCGCTACAAACAGAACCACACCCAAGGTAAAACGTAAATACAGTGACGCTGCGAAGTGGAAAGGTACTGGAATCAATTCCCGACAGAAATCATGCCCAAGAAATCACCCAGGAAAAGCCCAAAAAAGACGAACAGGTCCAAATGAAACCCCCATTGCCCATAATTCAACCTCCATTTCTAGAACGATTCCACCAGTGTCAAAAAGGTAAGTAGGATAAGGAAATCCTCGAAACATTTAAGAACGTCGAAATCAACATTCCACTGTTGGATGCCATCAAGCAAATACCCAGGTACGCTAAATTTCTTAAAGAGCTTTGCACCAACAAACGAAAGTTAACAGCTAATGAAAGGGTGAATGTTGGTGAAAATGTGTACTGCAGTGTTACAAATGAAAAATGTCGGCAAAATGTAAGGATAGGGGTATGTTTACAATACCATGCAAAATAGGACATTTGGGAATTAAAAAGGCTATGTGTGATCTAGGAGCCTCCATAAATGTAATGCCCTATTCTATTTATGAATCACTTAACGCAGTTTTTAACAAAAAGCAGTGTTAGCATTCAATTGGCGACAGTCCGTTGTGCATCCCAAGGAGTCCTCGAGGACATGTTGGTAAAAGTTAACGAACTTATTTTTCCCGCAGATTTCTACGTGATAAAATGGAGGAGGATAGTGCTCCGGATCTTCGAGATCTCTTGTTGGGATGACCATTCCTTTATGCAATTAGTACTAAAATTGACGTTCAAAGTGGAACTCTCACGATGGAGTTTGATGGGGAGATCGTGAAATTTAACGCTCACGATGCCATTAGCCACCCCAAAGAAATTTTGAGTGTGAATTGTGTCGATATAATCGACTCATTAGTGGAAGAAAATTTCAATCCATTTATGATTTTAAATTTGACTTTGATAAATTTGAATCTAATGAATTGTTATCCCTAGGTGCTAAGCTTTTACCTTCTGTTGTGCAGGAGCCAGATCCAAAATTAAAACCACCTCTCAAGCATCTCAAATTCACATTTTTGGAGGATGATGAGACCATTGCTGACTTAAAAGGGATTGACTCCTTGGAGGAAAATATGAAACCAATGAAAAAGGCGCAAAGACGATTAAACCCAAATATAGTGGATGTGATAAAAAAATAAGAATTTCCAAGCTTACATGATTAAAAAGATTTATTTTGAGCCACCGTAGAACCGTTTAAGTTGTCAAGCTAATGACGTTAAACAAGCGCTTGTTGGGAGGCAACCCAATCTTTATTTTATTTTATTTTGTTTATTTGTTTTTATTTTCATTTTCATTTTATTTCTTATTTATTATTTTCCTTTTTTTTATTAATAAGTTTCTCTTCTTCCATCTAGGTAAAACGGAGCGATTGAGGCTCGACTCGACACTTTTGGCCAAGAACTCACCGAACTTATTGCTATCCTCCGTAATCGATGAGCTACACATGGGAGTTTTTCTAAACTTTTCTTCTTATTTATTTATTTTATGGCCCACATTGAGGGCAATGTGTTTTAAGTAGGGGAGGTACTTTTCAGATTATTATCATCTCATTGTGATTTATGTTTACCGCTTGAGGCTCCATTTTGTCCATATTTTTTTCTAAGAATATTCGCCGCTTTTCATGCCCAAGAATTTGACCACAACTTGCCACCGCTTTGACCTACATGCATGATTCTTAGCTCTTGAGTTAATTATGATTCTCGCTTATTTGATTTTATCTCCACTGCTTTTATTTTTATTAGGCTAAAAATAATTATGATTAATAAGTTAATTCTATCTTGCTTTTCAGAATTTGATCAAGTTTAATTTAAAGTGGACAATTAATACATTTGCATGCCTAAATTATATTCGTGTCTATTAGGTGGTTACTAAAACTTATTTTCGACACTTGATTATTTCTCTTAAGTCCTCTTAGAATTAAAATTTTGTGTAAATTTTATTTAATAAATGTTTCAAGGTTATGAGTGCACTTTGAACGTGGTATCGAGTAACCGGTAGGGTGCTTGGGTTGTCATTCTACTTAGCGTCAAAGGGTTTTGTGACGTAATAGGTAAAACTCCACTAGCCAAGGTTATGAGTATGGCTCGAACGTGGTGATCGAGTAATCGGGTAGGGTGCTTGGGTTGTCATTCTACTTGGCGTCAAAAGGTTGTGTGACGAATGGGTAAAACTCGCTAACGTAAATAAATAATTTTAAGAGTATGTTGAAATGAGTAAATGCGGGTGGGGTGCTTGGGTTGTCATCTCTCTTCGTAAAAAGGTTCGATATATTCCTAAGTAAATAAATATCTCCATTTGTATTAAAAAAAAAAGAAAAAAAGAAAATAGTACTAATAAAATTTTAGCTAAGGACTAAAAGTGGGAATAAGTAGAGTGTCTCGGTAGGTTTGGTAAATCACCTAATTGACATGAAATAATTCAAGACGATTTTAATTTTTGTGTGTGTTAATTAGAATACTTTTTCTATTTTACTTAAAGCAAGCATAGAAGTTCTCTTTATTTTCATATGCATTTTTGATTAATCTTTATAAAACTTTGGAGTAGAATTTCTTTCAGATCTAATTTTCACGGTGGATAGGAACCATACTTGAGGGCAAGCATGGGCTAAGTAGGGATTTGATAACACTCTAGAATGACATGTTTTTATGTGCTAATTTTATATTAATTTTGAATGTGATTCTACTAATTTGGGCTATTTATGGACTTTTATCTCGTAGGGATTAAATTGGAGACCAATGCAAAATTGAGGGCCAAAATCGTGAAATTAAAGATAAAATGGACTAATGTGCAACAAAGGGAAAAGATGGTGCCAAAAGTGCAAACATGGAGGCGGAGGGATGAAATGCAAAAGAAGAGACTTTGCTTTATCAAATTCTATTTTAAATTATATTAGGATAATTAATATTAGGATAATTATCTTGGATTATTTAATTTCTTTATTTATCTCTATTTATCTTTAATTAAATTGTAATTATCTTTGGGAGTTTGAGTAGAATTAGACTATCTACCTTAAGCACCATAAATAGGGGATGGAGTAACTCATTTGGGGTGTTCATCTTTTTCTCTACACTCTTCTCCCATAAGTTTTTGTGCTTCCTTTATTTTCTTTTCAATTCCCTTTTCCATATTTTTATATTTTATTTACTTTTCCACCACAAATATGAGCCACTAAATTCCATCTAGCCAAGGTTGTCAATTCCCAGAAAAAGGTTCTTGAGGCTTAGAACCCAAGGCTTAACTTCCTCACCTGGTATTCATCGCTTTCCTCAGATTACGGGTGACGCTTCGTCTGTGTCCCTTTAAAAGTAACCCTTTCAACTTATGCAAAGGCGGCTTTGTGTGTTTTGGGAGGATTACACCGTCGGTTCGTGAGCTTATCACACGAGAGGTTAGCGAGCCTAAGAGACAAAATGGCGTGGGATTCGCCATTGAGAAACGTTGATCTAGCATAAATGACTCCACAAGGGCAATAGCAAGCTAGAGTCGCTCCCTAAACTGTAAGTTTAAACTCTTGGAGTTGGTGGTCGAGGCATCCTCTTCCACTATAATCCCGACTTACTTGGGCGTAGAAGGGTCATCCAAAAGCCGAAGACGGAGCCCAAGGAGGAACGAGACAACCGGAGGCTGGAATCTCTCCACATAAGAAACTTTTCTCTAAACCCTTTCTTTTTATTTTCCTCATTTTAATTCTCGTAATTTATTATCGTGATTTCAATTCGCCTTTAAATTCTATTTTATTATTATTTTTCCAGATCGAAAATTATTAATTCTATTTTTTTATTTATTTTTCAGGAACGCAGGTTTTCTTGGGCACGATTCTGCCCAAGATCTCGAGAAATAGGCATTTGTATAATCCGATCCCTGTGGATTCGACCCTACTTACCCTTTACTATTATTTTTGTTATTTTACAGGGAGTAGGACATATTTTGGTGCATTCAACGACGCATCAACCTCTAAGATTTTGATTTTTCATTCAATAGTCACACAAGTCCCATGATGCAAGCCTCATATTCCGCTACATTATTGGTACGAAGAAATTTAATCAGCGTTGAGTGGATAATGGTTCCCTTCTGGTGACACTAAGACTGCTCCAATCCCATGCCCCAATGCATTTGATGCACCATCAAAGCTCATTTTCCATGATTTCTCTTTTGACGACTCACACTCTTTTTCTGTAATGCACATCAAGTCTTCGTCTGGGAAATCAAATCTCAATGGCTCGTATTCCTTTGTTGTTCGAGTTGCTAAGAAGTTAGCTATGGCGCTCCCCTTTATTGACTTTTGACTCACATATAAGATGTCGTACTCCGATAGTAGGATCTGCCATCGTGCTATTCTTCCTGAGAGTGCAGGTGATTCCATCATGTATTTTATTGGGTCCAGCTTTGAAATTAACCACGCCGTATGATACAACATATATTGTCTGAGCCTTCAAACTACCCAGACCAAAGCATAATAGAATTTTTCAATTGACGGGTACTTTGCTTCATACTCTGTGAACTTCTTGCTGAGGTAGTAAATTGCCCTTTCTCTTTTCCCTCACTCATCATGTTGCCCCAGTACGCAACCCATTGAGTTTTCGAACACAGTTAGATACAATATTAACAATCTCACGGGAGTTGGCGATACTAGCACTGGAGGGCTAGACAAATACTGTTTTATCTTGTCAAAAGCCACTTGGCATTCCTCGTTCCATTCTCCCGGATTATGTTTTCGAAGGAGTCAAAAAATTGGGTCACACTGGTTGGTAAGTTGAGCAATGAATCGAGCGATGTAGTTCAACCTCCCTAGAAATCCTCTGACTTCTTTTTGTGTGCGCAGATATGGTAGTTCTTGTATGGCTTTTATCTTATCTGGATCAACCTCAATACCTCTCTTACTGACAATGAAGCCTAGTAATTTTCCCGATGTAGCCCCAAATGTACACTTGGCTGGATTAAGCTTCAGCTGGAACTTTCTTAGTCTTTCAAATAACTTTTTGAGGTTCCCAACATGCTCTTTTCCCCCCGAGATTTGGCAATCATATCATCGACATAGATTTCTATTTCTTTGTGCATCATGTCATGGAATAGCATCACCATGGCTCTCTGATATGTTGCCCCAACATTCTTTAATCCGAACGGCATCACCTTATAGCAGAACGTTCCCCACATTATTACGAAAGTAGTTTTCTCCATATCTTCGGGAGCCATCTTTATCTGACTATAAACTGAGAAACTATCCATGAAAGAAAATAGTGAATGCTTCACTGTGTTATCCACCAACGTATCAATGTGTGGCAAGGGAAATTATCTTTAGGACTTGCTCGATTCAGATCACGATAATCCACGCACATTCGCACCTTGCCGCCTTTCTTGATCTTTGGGACTATGTTAGCTACCCATTCGGTATTTGGAGACTTGTAGGAAGCCAAACATCAAATTGTTTCTTGACTTCTTATTTTATCTTTAACAGCATTTCAGGCCTCATTCGTCTTAGCTTCTGTTGGATGGGTTTGCATTCTGGTTTTAGTGGGAGTCTATGGACCACTACATCCTTGTTCAACCTTGGCATGTCCTGATACGACCATGCAAAAACATCTTTGTACTTACGAAGCAAGGCGATCAAATCATGTTTGGTATTCTCTGAAATGGAAGTCCTAATCTTCACTTCTTGTCTCTTTTCTTCATTTCCCAAATTTACTGTCTCAACAGATTCTTGATGGGGTAAAATCTGTTTATCTTCTTGTTCTACCATTCTTAGTAAGTTAGGAGACGATACATAATCTTGACATTTTCCTCGACTTGAATTCTCCTAAACAAATAGCTTTCTCAAAATCGATTTCAGGACTTGTAACGGGATCGTTCCTGTTGTTGGTATCTGAGCACCTGAAAGGTGAATGGAAAAGAAAACTATAGAGGAGCAACAAAGTATTGGAACCAAACGAACATAATGTTATGGCATGATATGAGGTACATTTAAGGATAGGTTGAGTGAGAGGAGAATAATTATAAAGTTAACAAGAATGAAAAACTATGACAAAATGCATCTCCATTAATGTTCATTTAAATGATAAAGAGCAAACATAAGCTCTTACAAAAGAATCCCACTATTACTTAGGGGCACACAAAAAAGAGTTAACATTGTGCATTACTCCGAGAGGACTTAGAAACTACAAGAAGATCCACAAGAATTCAATTGTTCAAAATGAATCCAAGAGGACAAGGCGATCATTGAAACATCTTCAATTGCATCATCCCTTTGTCAACAACATTTATATCGACGCTCAAGACCCCATTCAATCCTTAACATCGTGCTTTGTGGATTATCTCATACAGGTACATCATTCCTGCAGATGTAAATGTTTTTAACAAAGGAGGATATACTATGGGCTCCCATTCCAATTCGGACCGAGGCTCTTGTAATCCTCCTTTCTTGATCTTTCTCAGCGCTTTTCTTCTTTAGCCGATATCCACTTTGAATCCTAAACCTTATCGAGCCTTGTGATGTACTGGTTTTAATGCTTTAACTATCCCTTGTTGATTTCTTCCCAAACCTTTCTTCGTTCGGGCTCCCTTTCCCACAGTCAGCTTAATTCCCATCTTGGTATTCCTTGACAGCTTGGGTGTAGGAATGCTATTTCCTTCAGCAACAAATGTAGCATTGATAAATTCGAAGGAACGAAAGGAACATTCTACTGCATCTTTGTTTACTTCGATGTAGGGTGTGTCAGTAGAGATAGATGCAACAATGTCTTCTTTACCAGCGACCATGATCAAGCGGCTATTTATGATGAACTTTACTTTTTGATGGAGAGATGAAGGAACTGCCCCAGCAGAATGGATCTACGGCCTTCCTAAAAGGCAATTATACGATGGCGTGATGTCCATGACCTGGAACTCGATATCATATGTACATGGGCCCACTTCTTGAGGAATTTCAATCTTACCCATGACCTCTCGTCGTGTCCCATCAAATGCCCTTACTGTAAAGTGACAAGGCCTTAGATAAGACATATCAATTGGCATCCTAGAAAGCATGGCCAAAGGCATGACATTGAGTGCGAACCGCTGTCAATAAGCACATTCGGTATTATATAGCCTTTGCAACCGGTTGTGATGTGTAATGCTTTTCTGAGCCCCTACCGCTTGGTGGTATTTCGTCATCATCGAAAGAGATGAAATTATCCGCATTCAAGTTGTTCACCCACCTATCAAGCTTTTCAACAGATACGTTGCTCGTCACATACGCTTGATTTAACACTTTCAGCAAAGCATTCCGATGTGGTTCTGAATTCAACAATAGGGATAATACTGAGATTCGCGTCGGTTACTTGTTCAACTGCTCCACGATGTTATATTCACTGTGCTTGATGAACTTTAAGAATTCATGTGCTTCATCCTCATTCACTGGTCTTTTAATCTTTTGCTCAGACTGTATTTCAACATCAACCTCAGCATCATACATTGGTGCCTTTCCTTTCTGATTCGAGTCAACGGCTTTCTTCTTTGGTTCAACCACCTCAAGAGAATAACATCTCCCACTACAGGTAAAGTGTCCTACTACGCTAACACTTCCAGTCGTAGTTTTGGATTTTTCACCTTCGGGTATGATAATGTTGACATCATATTTCCATGGTACTGCCTTGTTGTCCTTGTAAGGGAAAGGAGATGGTACTTCAATTATTATCTTTGGTTTGACTTCCTTTTCTTGGCCTCATAATAAATCACCGAGGCCGATCGGACTATAAGGGATAACCGATGGTTGATTATCGAGGCGATATTTCTCCTTCATCTACCTCTTCCACTCATTAAAGATCTTGACCTCCTTATTGTCCATCATGCCTTGAAGTAATTTTTTGAATTCCTCACAAGACTGGATGTAATGACCTTCTATACCATAAAAAACACAAAAACTTTGATCTTTTGTACTTTCTTCCTTGAAACTTCTGTTGAGTGGACAGAACAAGCCCTTCTCAGCCATTATTTTCCATACCTTCCACAAAGGTGTCTTTATTTCAGAAACACAACTTTTGGCTCACCACCTGTCTTCCTTTATTACCGCGATCACGTTCCCTTCAGTATGGTTAGGGAGTGGACTTCCAGCCACATTACTAGCACCATCAAATCGTAAAATCCTCGCATCAATAAGACCTTGAACCCTTCTTTTAAAGGCTAGATAATTTTACGTAGAATGCCCACGGTTTCAAAGATGGTACATGCAACCAAAGATTAGGATCGTACTATTTTGGGTATGGAGGCTTCAAGGGTGCCATATAATGTGGGGATATTAATTGTTTTTCCAATAGTTTTGCGCAGAGCTCTCCGTATGACACGGGAATAGAGGTGAATTAAGGTTTTTCAGGATTAGGTCTTGTTGGTCTTTGTTCATTTTTGGGTTGGCTTTGAGTAGGCATGGTATTTGGTGGGAACATGACGAATGGTCTTTGGTTATTTGTGGCGTAAATAGGGTAAGGAAGAGGTGTTTGATATTAGGGGCTTTGGGGAGGGAAATAGAAGTTTAGAGGTGGGCTATATCGAGGTCGTGGTTGGGTTGGGTAAGGATTAGAAGTATAGTGGCTCTCAGTTCCCACCATATGGGTTTCTGCCTCTTTTTTCTTTATGGGTACTGCTCTTTTCGAACTCTCGGGGCCTTCCATCCTTCCACTTTTGATGGCATTCTCTATAAGCTCCCCGGATATTACAATATCTGCAAAATCTTTTGTGGCGCTTTCTACCAACTTATCATAAAATGACGCTTTCAAAGTGTTGATAAAGAGGACCGTTATCTCAGTTTTAGTTAATAGGGGTTCTACTTGGGCCGAGATATCTCTCCATCTTTGCACATATTGTCTAAAAGTCTCCGTCGGCTTCTTTTCCATCATCTGCACAGTTAGTCGATCAGACACCATGTCGGATACATGCTTGTACTGTTCACAAAATGCTGATGCTAATTCCTTCCATGATCGGATCCTTTCTCTACTGAGTTGATTATACCATCGAAGAGCCGATCTGACCAAGCTATCTTAGAAACTGTATATTAGTAATTTATCCTCATTTACATAACCAGTCATCTTTCGACAAAACATGATAAGATACGCCTTTGGACATCTCGTCCCATCATATTTTTCAAAATCTGGCACTTTAAATTTCGGAGGCAGAACCAGATCGGGCACTAAACTGAGCTCTTTGGCATTCAGTGCAGAGAAGACTTCTGTACCTTTTATCGCCTTGAGTCTTTCGTCCAGGCTCCTATACTTATCTTGGGCATTATGATCATCCATTTTCAACCTGGCTATTTCTACCGGATCATCCAAATCTGGAACAATTGGATCAGCAGGATTAGCTCTGGGGTTCAATACGAATTTACCTTGCCTCTCTTGAGCAGGTGCTATAGGTCGTTGCTCCAGGCCTGCAGGTTCCCCTTGAGAATATCCTCTTTGCATTGCATGGACGTGAGGTGGAGTGAATCTTGGGGGATAGAGCAGATCCTGATTAACTTTTGACTAGGGTTCTGTGATGCCAGGGCTCTGTATGGGTCCTTTTCCTTTGACTAAAGCTGTCATCATCTCCATCATTTTGGCCATTTGATCCCTTTGCTCGAGCGATTCCTCTCGAGATCTTACCATCATATCTCTTGCTTCCTGCTGTGACTTGGCCAACTACTCTTGTAACTCTCTTTGGATCCTTTCCATCCTTTCAATTCTTTCATTGAGTTCAGCATCCATAGTTCTAGCTCTTAGACGCGTCTTATAAGAATGACGTGATTCCAGATTTGTAGTGTCGCAACTGTGGATTATATGGTTTTAGCCTCAGTGAATGATTAGAGTGATATGCACATGTAATGAATGGGTGAATGAATAGATGACAAATGAATGTTAATCACGAATAAATATGCAAGAATTTGGTGTTGATTTCAAGATAGCCCCATACTTAGGCATTTCATTAAACAAAAGAGTCTATTACAAAACGTTTTGCCATCTCTCGATCTAATGATTACACAAATTTCTAGCCACATCGCCTTGTTTCTTCACTCGTTCTAGAAATTCGACATGCTTGACCTTGTCTCGGAGGAATTGGTAATTGATATCTTTTGCTTCATCTGATAATTGCACAATTTGCATGTACCGCCTTGTGAATTTCATTAATCAAACTGCCAAGATACATATCTTTTTCTTAGAGAGCTCTTTCGTAGGCACGAATGTCTCTGTCATGCTGGCCATTCTTTTCTTCTAAAGCTTTTAGGAGAGTATCCAAATGTTGCTGATGAGCTTGCAGCTTATTTTTTAAATCTTGTATTTTCCTTCTTAGCTCTTGACGCTCAGACTGACTAGTCATTAATTTTGCAGACACGGTTTCATATTCAACATTCTTCTTCCTTAACTCTATCATAGCACGCGCAGCTTTTTCCTCTTCCTTCTTCGCTTTCCCTCTCTAGAATTCCATCCCACCTTTGATGTTGCTTAGTTCCTCCTTCCATTCTGCCGATGATTTGCCCAGCCCACTATTCCTTATAGTGCCTTTTAATTTCTTATTTTCCAAATGAAGATCCTTTAAGTCATTTCTCATGATCTTAGCTTCTTTCTGGACTTTCTCAGTTTTGGATTCTTCAATTTGAACATCAATCTTCAGCTGGTAGTTTTCCTCTTAAAGAGAACTAATATCCTGTAATAGCTTGGCCTTTTCACGTTCAAATTCATGTCTTGCCATTTCCAACTCGGACTGTATTTCTTCTGAGAAAAGATTTTGGAAAGTGTAATCTGTCGGTGAGATTCATTGACTATTCACTCATCATTGTCTCCATATGTCATAATCTTGAGTGATAGTATCAGCATAGAGAGCTAAATCGATTAGGTAAATTTTTTTCCAAGACTTTGCAGTATCTCGGACCTTTTTCATGTAACCTTCACCTGTAAAAGTAAACTCAGACTGTACCAATCCCCCGGTAGCTGGTATGAATTGACGTGAGGCAAACTGCCTCTGAACCATTAATGGAGCATATCCAACTCCTCCCCATAATCTGAGTAAAGGCACCCAATATTAACTTCCGCATTTGTATAACAGAATCGAAGGACGGATCCATAGTGCTCTCCAAGTTATATCCTTGGCGCGGAGGTTTTGAAAAACTAAAACCCAGTGCTATTTGGTGACATCTTTTGGCCAATCTTTTCCAAGGATGGAGAGAATGTTTTTGAAAGCATGTGGAAAGGTGTGCACTCCACTTTCCAAAAGTGGCTCAAAATCCAAACATTAAGTAACTGCGACATCCGATAAAATGTCTTTCCCCTTTCCTCCTACAACTACTTAGAGATCTAAAAGTCTCGGCCAAGATAGTTGGGATGGGGTTGATTCCTTGCCTCAACTTTTCAAAGAAATCCACTACCGCAACTTCTATATGCCCAAGGACCTTTGGGAAGACGATTAATCCGTAAATGGCCAAAACAAATAGATCCACTCTCTTCACAATATCTGGATGGTTTTGAACTAAGTCTCGTAGAGAAAACCATGGAATACAACTGACTTCGTTCTTTTTCTTTATCTGTTTTTCAGCCCATGTATCAGCCATTCCTGTCAACTTCATTAGCTTTTCCTTAAAGGTCATTGGTTTGGGCTCTTTCATATATATCTTGCTGAACTGTGCATTGTCAACGCGAAGCAGGACGGCATACTCTTCTATGGTCGGAGTCATATCTTCTTGGTTGAAAGTAAAACATTGATAAACTGGGTCCCAGAATTGAACCATGGCTTAAATCAACTATTCATCTACGTTGACGGTGATTAAGTGAGCTATATCCCCGTACTTTTCAGTGAAGATGCCCCTAGTGTATGAGTCCCACTGTTTCTAGATCCTAGTCTTATTCCGACGAACATTCATAGTCACATGCTCGGGAAGATTGGATATACATCCTTCTTTTAAACTGTCTCCTTTTGCTTTCTGGGTTTTCAAAGACCAGTCTCGAATCACGATGTTTTTCTCGGTTACTTATGTAATTGACTCCTCCATCAGAAACCCGTTTTTGGCAACCAATCTCTAGTCAACACCTTCCTAATAAGATGCCTATCATGCATGATAAAATAAAAATAAAGACAAATAACCTTGGTTAATAATCACAACAAATATAAATAGATAAAAACTATGGCAAATCTAACATAAGCTATTTAATCGTGCATTTTAATGAAACCGACCTACTTTTTATTTCCGTTTTTTTTGTTTTTACCCCATCATACTTTACAAAATAAACTTACCCCACATGCTCATCAAATAATCTACCCGATCCAATTCTATTAAATGCACCCAATTCTCTTGCAAAAAATGTAAATGTTAAAGAAATAAAAGGTAAGATCGTTTCTCCCATGTACTTATTTTGGTGACTATTAACTGACGGAAGGTTCTGCATGGCTCTAGTCGGGTGGCTCATACGGTTCACTATATGCAATTTTAGTTCTAAAAAGGTACTCGAATTGTCCGTACTGTCACCTACTAAGGCTAGTACAGAGCCTCGGTTATCGCCCATCATAGGCTCGCGAGCTCAATTCGAGGGATTACATTTACTTATGCCTATGCGGAGGGACGAGTTAACTCACGAAAGCATATGTAACCCAGAAGTATTCACTAGCCTGTGTGGAGGGACGAGTTAACTCACGAAGGCATAGCGTTTGCTTCCACTTAAGCATTTGAGCCCGAGTAGAGAGCTCATGTTATGCAAAAATGCAAGTGCACGGTGTGGGGAGAAACTCACAAACCTTTTCGTTTTTATTTTAAAACTAAAAACTAAAACCGTAAAAACTTAGAGCTGAAAAACAAAAAGATAAAACAAGTTAGAAAAATATTTACAACATGATGCAAATGCATGACTTTTCAAAAAACGAAATTTAAGGATCACGACTAAGTATTAATTTAAACAAGAGTTTTGAAAATTTTGACAACACGCGTTTAATTCCAGACTTGACTCTCAAAAAATGTCCCCAGTGGAGTCGCCAGCTGTAGCAACGTAGAATTTGCTCGGGTGCTAATTGAGAAAATTATTAAACATTTGAAAACAGAGTTTCGATTTTATTAAAAAAGGGAGTCGCCACCGATCTTTTCTAGGTGTGATCGGACACCTAACGCATCCTCCTTTTTTAAAAGAAAAATTATTTTTGGAATTTTCTTAAAAAAGGGTCGATTTTAGGTCTACGTCAAAATTTTAGAGAAAAATAAGGTTCGGAGTCAGTTACGCGCAAGGAAGGTATTAGCACCCTCGCGACACCCAAAATTGGTATCTCTTTAAACGCATGTTGTCTTAATTTTCAAAAATACAAGTTCAATTTAATATTTAATCGTGATCTGATTGAAACACGAGAATTTTTTTTAAAACACAAAAATTTTAAAATTGGAGAAATCTTTTTCAAACCCGAGAATTTTTAAAAAGCGAAATTTTTTTTTGAAACACGAAAATTTTTGAAAACACGAGATTTTTTTGAAAACACTAAAATTTTGAAAACGAAATTTTAAAAACACGAAAATTTTTAAAAACACGAAATTTTTTATAAAACTCAAAACTTTTTTTAAAAATGCATATTGACGTATTATAATGTAAAAACAAAAAGTTGATAATTTTTAATAAACCTCAGACATTATTACTTAAAAAAATTCTATTTTGAAAGGCATTTGTCACAAAATCAAATATATCCACCCAACATAGCGGTGAGATCGATGATTTAATGTCAAATTGATTTGTTACTTAAAATATTAATTTATTAAAATTAAAATTAATAAATAAAATCACACCATAATACTAATAATGATAATATTATTAATAAAGTAATATAACAAAATGGGCCAAATACCCAAAGTAAAAGGTTAAAATGTACCAAGATTAAAAAATTGGGTTTCTTTGGAGTGGGTCATTTGAAAATGGGCCTTTGTTGGGCTTCTGAACCTTTTCTATTGCTTTTTTTTAGGCCTCTTCCTCCTTTTCTCTTCTTTTTCTTTTTTCTTCTTCTTTTTTTTCTCTTTTCTTTCTTGCCTTTAGGCTTAAATCGGCTTCTTTGGGCCTTGGTCGGTAGTCATGGGTTAATGGGTGTGGTGTCGGGTCGACCGACCGAGTTTGATTTTTTACTTTTTCTTTCTTTTTCTTTCCTTTTTTTCTTCTTTTTTTCTTTTTTCTTTTTTTCTTTTTCTTTTTTTCTTCTTTCTTCTTCTTCCTTCTTCTTCTCCTTTCTTCTTTTTCTCCAACTGCCGCCGCCACCATCATCGATTCCGACTCCCCCGTCGGTGGTGAGCCTTCTCTCCTTCTTCTCTTATTCTTCTTCTTCCTCTTCTTTCCTCTCTTTTCTCTTCTTTTCTTTCTTTTTTTTCTCCTTTTTGTGGGTCTTTTTTTGGATTATCCTTGGGGGTTTTATTTTTGGGGAGAAATCCCCTTTTATAGTGTTGTTCTTGCAGGTGTTAGGTGGCTAGGGGAAGGAGGCCATCCTTAGTGTTTTGGCCTGAAAATCGAGGGATGGTCGCCAAAATCCATGATTTTTGGAGATTTTCCGGAAGAATGACTGAATCAGTAAATGCAATAAAATTATTGGGGTCAAAGTGTAATTTTGAGAAAGATAAAGGGTCAAAATGTAATTTTGAAAAGTTTTGGGGCTAAAATGCAATTTTAAGAAAGTTTATGGGTCAAAATGCAAAATTTTTTAATTTTTTTAAAAAAAATTTGAAAATTAAACCCATAATTAAGCCGGGCAAAATTTAGTGCTTACAATGGGCTCCAAGCCATACAAGCTCATAACAGTGAATTGTTAGTGGAACCAAACCCAAGGGAAGAACCTGTGGTAAGAAAAGGTAAGGTTGACGTGTGCCATGATTTACCAAAATCGGCAATTCTGAGTACCAACCTCGTAGGCCATACCACGATGCAATAAAGAAAGACCACACGAGGAAGAATTCGGTGAACTCACACTTCGTTTGAGACGACGAAACAATCATTCTTCAAGCTCTTAACTCAATTAGGACATCGAGTAATAAAAGGTACTGACGTTAATTCTATTGATAATCATTTGGTTCAACTTTCTTTCTGGGAAGCATCACAAAATCACTTAGTGAGCTAGATCTTGACCTCGTGCCAACAAAGAAGAAATACATAAGGAACAAAGCCTTAGGTTGACAAACTAAAAGAGCAGAAACACCAATCAAAGAGGAGAGAACCGCATGCGAAGTGAAACAGAAGGAGCCACCAGACGAGCCGATAGGAACAACGAATCACTTCAAATTAGGAGATCAGGTATTGTTGAATTAGGAAGACCCTCGAATCACCAATTCAGACATCAAGACAAACGAAGAAATCACTTTTGAGGTACTAAATGTCTTCTTATACTAAGACAATCGAGGTTAGCAATCCTAAATTCGACACTTTTGAGGTAAACATTACTTGACTTAAACTATATATCCATAACCGAAATGATCGCATGAGAAAGGATTTTCACCTTCTCAAACCACCATGACCATACGAATAAGAGGTAAAGTCTAGCTAAGACTATAAACGAGCGCTTCTCGGGAGGCAACCCGAGCACTAACCCCATTTTTACATTTTTTTATTTTTATTTTTATTTTTCTTTTCTTTTCTTTTTAGCACCTAACCATAAACTAACCAAAGAGCGATTTCTAGGCCACACTACCTATACAGGCGTGCTGTGGTCGTGTGAAGCCAATGGATGAACCATGGGCGTGCGATGAGTCGTGCACGCGACATAGAAAAATTTCTTTTTCCAACACGGTGGCGATAATAGTCCACGCCGGTCTTGACACCGTGTGAGGTTCTTGACTTGTCAAGCACGGCGAAACACGCCCGTGCCTTTCAACCGTGCCAACATTACGACTTATCAAACACGGGAGGAGCATGCCCGTATTGAATGACTGTGTAAAGAAAGACACGGGCATGCCACGACACCCACGGCAATGCCCGAACACCCTGAATGCATTAAAAGTTCAAAATCCCAAAATACGTGCTACATCTCTATTTAAACCTCATTCCCCATCTTTCTAGTTGTCTTTCATTTTCTATTATTTATTTTGTTTTTATTTTATTTCATCATTATTTTTTACTTTATTTTATTTTATTTTCTTCTTCTTATTCTTTATGATATTTAGATTTAGCTTAGGATACAATAAAACCAAGCGGTTACTTGATTCAATTTCAAATGGTTTGAGGCGCTTCCCACGTTCACTTCCAATCTTATTCGGTTTCTTTTCATAGACTTCATCCAAAAATTCGGAAGTGTTACTTCTCCCTTCTCTTTTGATTTTATTATTACATAATTGTTTATCTATCTTTGTACATTGAGGGCAATGTACATCTTAAGTGTGGGGGTAAAAGTACCGACTTTTGCATTATTCTCAAAACTCTTGAATTTAGTCTTGTTTCGAAAGTATTTTTCTCATATTACTAATTAGGATGAAATTTACATTGATTTATGATTTGTATTGATATGTTTTAGAGTAAGTCATAGTTAATTGTGCATTGATGATTAAATTTGAAAGATACTAGAGAATCGAGCATGATAAGTCTACTTTCTAAAATTAAAATTAATAGGTCGTTGAACCTGAATTTGAGTATTACTTTGAAGTTTGAAATTCTGAGGATTGAGGTCAAAAACACCCATAATTTTGTGAGATTTTGAGCCTTGTAGAGCATATATATTCTTTTTTCGTGCTTGCTTTATTGATTATGAGTGTGTCAACTTTGAATTGTTATTCTAGAACTTGCCTCGTTTATACATGTCGAGACCACATTAATGATTTGATATACTGAGATGATAAAGGCACCTAAGTTGTAACATCCTGAAAAGGGCCTATGCATTTTGGCCTAATTGTACAAAAAGACATCTTTTATGTGTTTTGGAATAAATTTGGAATGATTTTTGGAAACCTAAGCAAATTAGGAAAGTGAACATTTTGGAAACCTAAGTAAATTAGGAAACCTGAACATTTTGGAAACCTGAACATTTTGGAAACCTGAGCATGTAAGAAAAATGGCAAGTTACAGAGCCGATCAAAATTTTAGGAAACTTAGAAATAAGGCGAATTGTCAAATCTTAAAGTCCAAAATAGGAAATAAGGGCAAGAGGGCCTTAAAAGTAAAAGTTGGTGATATTTGACACACAATCGGGTTTGGAAAAGTGGCTGAAGGTGTCACTTAAGACTTATGGAAATGGCACCATGTGTAAGAGAAAAGGGCTTGAGTTCGAGTCACAGGGAAGCAAATAATGAAGGTTTTTTGCTTCCCTAAGTAAGAGGGTGGACGGCACCTATTTTCTAGAAAGGAGGAGTTTTATTTTATTAAAACTTGATTATTAAGTGATAAATAAGGATTTTAATTTTGGATTATCTGAAGAGATAATTGATAGATTAAATGCTTTTATTTTTAGATAAAGGAGATAATATTATCTTAAGGGAGAGTGGTGGCCAAGTCAAGGACTCTTGACCTAGCAAATTCGACTATAAAAGGAGAACCCAAGGTCTTTTCTCTCATCTTTCCAAGTAGCCGAAAATCCCTTTTCTCTCCCCTCTTTTGAATTTCTCTTTAAGCAAAATCCATCTCTTCTTCTTCTATTTTCTTCTCCTCTCCTTTGCTATTGTCGAGCCAAAACACTCTTTGATCCCTGATTAAAACTCCACAGTAAAACTCGTGACTATAGGCAAGGAAGCAATCAATCAAAGCATTAAAGGTAAGGCTAAGCATTAATCAAGTCCTTTCTTTTTCTATTTGTTTGAAAGAGAAGGGTCTAATCCTATTTTTATCTTATGGCGAATCTATAAGGATCTCTCGGGTTCTTTTAAAATAGTTGAATACAAGGAGAAATCTTTAGGGAAATTCGAGGATCTAAGGTAAGATAAATACATTTGGTTAAAGGTTATGATTTATATGTTAAATTAAATTTAACATATGATGCTAGGGATAATAAACGGTCTATAAGGCAAGGAATCCTTTTGATTTGGAATTTGTAAGGTAGGTGATATTCGCCAAGGCTTGTTTTTTTATTTAGGATTATTTCCCATTATTTCAAAAGCCAAAAGCCGACATGGTTACATGGCTAGTGTTAGCCGATTTCAAGGAAAAGAAATACTAGCAATTTTGGGACTTGATTTACAAACATCCAAATTCGGCAAACAAGGTAAGTAATACAAATCCTACTTGGATTTGGTTTTAAGCCAAATAAGTTTGTTAATATATTTTAATGGTTGGTAGAATATAGGAGTAAAATCTAGATCGATGGATCGCTCTTGAGATTTCAAGGAATCTATTAAGCAAATCGGTGTGTACGCACACTAACTTTCGATATTTCATATGGCAATTATTTTATTATGTGATTATCGTAAGAATATGAATATGGCTAAGTACCCTAATGTGGTACAAAAGTACTCGCACGCGTTTCCTACTTGATAGGATTATGAAATATGTTATTTTATAACATGTGAATATATGTATATGATTATGAAATTAAGTATGTTATGCATGATATATATTTTTGGGGCATTGGGATTTATGTGAAAGGGAAGAAGGTGTTGACTTGGTCTCACCAACGTTATCTGGTGACTACGGTCACAAATATTTGAATTTGGTAACCGGTTACATTATTTGAATATGGTGTCTAATGACACAAATTATATAGGCGATAAACACGTCATTATGTATGATCGCCTTGATGGTGTGTAGCGGATGGAGGGTTGACTTAGTAGTCCCCATGGTGTGTCTGGCAGGTACGGGTGGTGTGTAGCGGATGGACCCTTAGGCTTGGGTTGGGTTGCATCATCGTTTTTATTTGAATATGAAATTGATATGAACATGTATGCCTGATTTGTTGAATGTTAGTACTGTGTGCACATTGAGTCTGTTGACTCACCCCGTTGTGGGAATTATTTTCAGGTGATGAACAGTGACGGACCGGGCCGGTAGACCTTGAGGTGGCCATGTCTCATTTGAAGATTCCGTTTAAATTTGGACTTTATTTCTGTTTAGTTCCTTTAATTTTATTTTTGGGTTTTACTTGATGCAATAAGGCCATAAGGCCCGATGGATTTTCTTTACTTTGCTTTACTTTTTACTATTATATTCTGAACTAAATATGACTAAAGTTAAAGTGATATATATATTTTTATAAACCCTAAAATTATTTTGTCACCTTAATAAAATTGGATTTACAAGATTAATTAAATGGGTTTCCAATCTAAGCCCAATTCACAACAACATTTTTCTAAATATTTTACAAATTTTCTCTAAGTAACGAAAATCTTTGAAATTGGTTTACTTTAGGAACATACGAGATCCGGTTTAGGCTCGTGGGTCGGGTGTGGGGTGTTTCAATTTGGTATCGAGCCAGTTTTAAACTCTCGGCTCGTGGGCTAAGGCCCAAAACATTTTGAATTGAGCCCAAATGATTTTCTTTGAAAATAAGCGAAGCTTGGCATGGCCCCTAAGTCTCAAACCATGATCCACCGGGTAAGTACCCCTAACTCTATGTGTGATTACATGATTTATATAAGGGTAGAAAAGGCATGGAACATAGAATAGAATGATAGGAGCTTGAACCACAGGATTAGACTACTCAAACACAAAACCACATAAGACTTAATGCCTTGAACCAACCTATGGCTTAGTCATTTGAGCTAGTGGTGTGGTAACCCTCAGACGCATGTCTAGGATTGGATCCGAAAGAGCTTACGTATTTAAGCGATCCTAGTGACTCACCTCCTCTTGAGAATCCTACCTAGTCGTAGCTTCGGTTCACCATAACTCGAGAGGGCTTAGTGGTGTGGCAACCTCTGTCATGCATGTCTAGGAATGGTTTGGTGGGAGCTTGGTATTTAAGCGATCGCGTGACTCACCTCCTCTCCACACGAATCCTGCCAGTGCGTAGCTTTGGTTCACCACGACCAAGAGGGCTCGGTCATAGGCTAAACATAATGACTAAAACCCGAAAGGAACTAGCCATGTTTAAAAAAAAAAGAAAAAAAAGAGAGAACAAAACAACAAACCTTAGTTCTTCAAAATTTTAAAACTTTCTTTTAAATCGAGAAAATTATTTTTACAACATTTTCGAAAAACTCTTTATTCTGAAAATTACAAAAATGCCCTTAGGGGTGAAATTACCAAAATGCCCTTGGTTTATAAAATGTTCAACTACTCAACAGCTTTACTAAAATTTTATTATTTTGTAAACATTCGAAAACCCTAATTTGTAAAATATTAAAATACCTTGATTTTGGAAAAACTACAAAATTGCCCCTAACTTACAAAATTACCAAAATGACCCTGAATTTCAAAATTTTTAGCAATCCCATTTTGAAGGAACAATTTTGAAAAGAACCCTCGAGTTTTACAACTTTTGAAATACCCCTGATTTATTAAATTTTACAAATTTACCCAGATTTGTGAAAAATTACCAAAATACCCCTGAGGTCAAAAATTACCAAAATACCCCCAGATTTTAAAATTTTTCCAAATTACCCCGAGACTTTGAAATTTTCAAATCAATTTTTGACAAAAACGTCAAGGAACATTTTTCTTACGAAAAATTACGAAAATGCCCTCGTAAGACAAAATTACGAAAATGCCACAGGTAGTGGAAAACAACAACAACAAAACTACAACATTTCTCTGAATGAGCGAAAGTTCATGCTTGTTTGATGGATGGATGAATGAATGGAAAAACGTGTGTTTGTATGAATACAAAAGAACCACTCTAAAATCCCTTTTCATAAAACACCTTATTTGGTAAATAAGTTGGAACAATGACTAATCCATAAAATTTCCTAATCGGATCTCGGCTAGAAAATGAGCTCTAGAGGGCGTGGTCGCGTGGTCGAGGTAGAGGAAGGATGACCGTGTCGAACCCGTTAGATCGGGTCAAGGGTCCCACAATGAAATGCCACCACCACCACCACCCCATTTGTTAATGTTGAGCGGCGAGGCTCGGGCGGGGGAAGATCTTGTGTCGCAGTCAGGCCTTGCGAGTTTTGGAATTAGTGGCAGTCTTGGAGGAAATTCAGGAAATCGAAAGTCGGTACCTGAACGGCTCCGAGCAAATAGAGCGGAAATGTTTCGAGGAGTATCTAATGTGGCACCCAAAGACAAATGAAAGTCTTGGTTGGAAGCAACTGAGCGTATCATGGATGAGCTCGATCGACTCAGAGGAAAAGTTGAAAGGGATGGTGGCGTTATTCTGCGATGAAGCGTATCGATGGTGGTTAACTGTTGAGGATGGTACCACGGTGAAAACTTGACTTGGGAATATGTTAAAGAGGCATTTCGGAAGAAGTATGTGGAACCGGTATCTGAGATGAACAAAGGAAGGCTTTTCTAGGGTTGGTACAAGGGAGTAAGTCCATCGCGAATATGAGGCGAAATTCTTGAGGTTGAGCCGCTATGCTCGAGGGTAGTGGTAATCGAGCATGAACGCAGCATGTCCATTTGAGGACGGACCGAGGAACAATCTGAGATCGTTGATAGCACCGCATCGAGCGGAATTCTACGCTTTGGTGGATAAGGCTAAAGTGGCGAGGGAATTAAGGATTCTATCAAGCGAACAACGATCGAAATAGGCCGAAAAGAAGTTTTGGATTGTTTGGATCATCGAGGAATTAGAGGCCTAGGCGATGGGCCAAAGGATCGCAAGTTGATACCGAGGCGATATCATCCTTGTGAGCATTGTGGAAAGAAGCATTTAGGTGAGTGTTGGAGAAAGATAGGAGCATGTCTTAAGTGTGGGTCCAAGGACCATATGTTCAAGGATCGCCAAAAATATCGATGACAAGCGACCAAAGAACTCGGCATGTTAATCAGTTTGGTAGGGAGAACAAGAACCTCAACGAGGTCGAGGTTCGAATAACGAGGTAATGGTTACGCCAAGGTCGTGGAGCACCAAGTGGAGGTGTTGAAGGTTCGAAGCAAGGAAGCCAAGGTTAGTTTATGCGATCGGCCGTCGCGAGGATAGTGACGCCAGCATTTGAGACAACGAGTAAGTTTCTTATTTATGGATTATACTTCATTACTCTACTCGCTATAAGATTAGTTCGATCTTATGTTGCTAATGAAGCATATGGAACCTTGATTGTGAACTTAGAGAATGTGCCTAGAAAGTATGATAGTTCTTTAAGATCGAGTCTTGTGACAATAGCGTAGTGTGGTGAGTTAGGCTGCATGATGAGCGATAGTAAGTAATTTCGAGGACGAAATTATTTTTAAGGGGTAGAAGCGTAACATCCCGAAAAGGGCCTATGTATTTTGGCCCAATTGTACAAAAAGACATCTTTTATGTGTTTTGGAATAAATTTGGAATGATTTTTTGAAACCTAAGCAAATTAGGAAAGTGAACATTTTGGAAACCTAAGTAAATTAGGAAACCTGAACATTTTGGAAACCTGAACATTTTGGAAACCTGAGCATGTAAGAAAAATGGCAAGTTACAGAGCCGATCAAAAATTTTAAGAAACTTAGAAATAAGGCCGAATTGTCAAATCTTAAAGTCCAAAATAGGAAATAAAGGCAAGAGGGCCTTAAAAGTAAAAGTTGGTGATATTTGACACACAATCGGGTTTGGAAAAGTGGCCTGAAGGTGTCACTTAAGACTTATGGAAATGGCACCATGTGTAAGAGAAAAGGGCTTGAGTTCGAGTCACCTGGGAAGCAAATAATGAAGGTTTATTTTTGCTTCCCTAAGTAAGAGGGTGGACGGCACCTATTTTCTAGAAAGGAGGAGTTTTATTTTTATTAAAACTTGATTATTAAGTGATAAATAAGGGATTTTAATTTTGGATTATCTGAGGAGATAATTGATAGATTAAATGCTTTTATTTTTAGATAAAGGAGATAATATTATCTTAAGGGAGAGTGGTGGCCAAGTCAAGGACTCTTGGCCTAGCAAATTCGGCTATAAAAGGAGAACCCAAGGTCTTTTTCTCTCATCTTTCCAAGTAGCCGAAAATCACCTTGCTCTCTCCCCCTCTTTGCCGAATTTCTCTTTAAGCAAAATCCATCTCTTCTTCTTCTATTTTCTTCTCCTCTCCTTTTCTATTGTCGAGCCAAAACACTCTTTGATCCCTGATTAAAACTCCATAGCCGAAACTCTGTGACTATAGGCAAGGAAGCAATCAATCAAAGCATTAAAGGTAAGGCTAAGCATTAATCAAGTCCTTTCTTTTTTCTATTTGTCGAAAGAGAAGGGTCTAATCCCTATTTTTGTCTTATGGCTGAATCTATAAGGATCTCTCAGGTTCTTTTACAATAGTTGAATACAAGGAGGAATCTTTAGGGAAATTCGAGGATCTAAGGTAAGATAAATACATTTGGTTAAAGGTTATGATTTATATGTTAAATTAAATTTAACATATGATGCTAGGGATGTCGACAGTCTTTATAAGGCAAGGAATCCTTTTGATTTGGAATTTGTAAGGTAGGTGATATTCGCCAAGGCTTGTTTTTTTATTTAGGATTATTTCCCATTATTTCAAAAGCCAAAATCGACATGGTTACATGGCTAGTGTTAGCCGATTTCAAGGAAAAGGAATACTAGCAATTTTGGGACTTGATTTACGAGACATCCAAATTCGACAAACAAGGTAAGTAATACAAATCCTACTTGGATTTGGTTTTAAGCCAAATAAGTTTGTTAATATATTTTAATGGTTGGTAGAATATAGGAGTAAAAATCTAGATCGGTAGATCGCTCTTGAGATTTCAAGGAATCTATTAAGCAAATCGGTGTGTACGCACACTAACTTTCGATATTTCATATGGCAATTATTTTATTATGTGATTATACGTACGAATATGAATATGGCTAAGTACCCTAATGTGGTACAAAAGTACTGATACGTTTCCTACTTGATTGGATTATGAAATATGTTATTTTATAACATGTGAATATATGTATATGATTATGAAATTAAGTATGTTATGCATGATATATATTTTGGGGCATTCGGATTTATGTGAAAGGGAAGAAGGTGTTGACTTTGGTCTCGCTAACGTTAGAAGGTGTTGACTTGGTCTCACTAGCGTTATATGGTGACTACGGTCACAAATATTTGAATTTGGTAACCGGTTACATTATTTGAATATGGTGTCTAATGACACAAATTATATGGGCGATGAAACACGTCATTGCAATGATCGCCTTGATGGTGTGTAGCGGATGGAGGGTTGACTTAGTAGTCCCCATGGTGTGACTGGCAGGTACGGGTGGTGTGTAGCGGATGGACCCTTAGGCTTGGGTTGGGTTGCATCATCGTTTTTATTTGAATATGAAATTGATATGAACATGTATGCCTGATTTGTTGAATGTTAGTACTGTGTGCACATTGAGTCTGTTGACTCACCCCGTTGTGGGAATTATTTTCAGGTGATGAACAAGGATTTGAATGGGCGATGAGACCTTGAGGTGGCCATGTCTCATTTGAAGATTCTGTTTAAATTTGGACTTTATTTACTTTTAGTTCCTTTAATTTTATTTTGGGTTTTACTTGATGTAATAAGGCCATAAGGCCCAAAGGATTTCCTTTACTTTGCTTTACTTTTTACTATTATATTACTGAACTAAATATGACTAAAGTTAAAGTGATATATATATTTTTTATAAACCCTAAAAATTATTTTGTCACCTTAATAAAATTAGATTTACAAGATTAATTAAATGGGTTTCAATCTAAGCCCAATTCACAACACATTTTTCTAAATATTTTACAAATTTTCTCTAAGTAACAAAAATCTTTGAAACCGGTTTACTTTAGGAACATACCAGATCCGGTTCAGGCTCGTGGGCCGGGTGTGGGGTGTTTCATAGGTTTTAACCCAATTCACTCTGCTAAAAAGCCTACCCATACAAATTAACCCCTAGTGAACCCCATTGAATCCTAACAACCTTTTTATTGAATCACCCAATAATATTAACCCAAAATCCCTTTGTATTTGTTATCAACATTCCTTTGACTACCCCTCTATCGAGAATTGATTTGATCAATTGACGAATTAGGTTATTTCAATTATCAAAATTCCTTCTATTATGTTTGTTTTAGTTTGTTCTTAAAAAAAAATCCAAGTTTATTCAATATTAGTAGTATACAAAAGAGCTTAGAGCATTTAAACTCCAATTGTTGAAAAAGCTCGTATTAAAGTATTATCAAAATACTCCTTATTATAGAGTAATTATCAATAGTGATATTATTAGTTTTCATTCGAAGTCAATATTCATATTTAGTTCAGTGTTTCTAGTTAGACAATTTGTGAAGTTAGACTCGATTCTAACCTTCTAATTCAGCCTTTATCCACACCTTTTAACCCAAGCCCCGTTCCAACCCTGATTAAAGACCTTTTGATTTGTGTATCATCTCATATACAGTGGTGGAGATTTGATTTTTAGGCAAGCCTATGAGATTAACTTTTCAGGTTCGATTTAGAGTGCTTATTCTTGAACCTTAAACACCTTTGAGTGATTTGAGTGAATCTTTAGTGAGGATGTCAGTCTTTGTCGATTTTGAATTAAAGGTAATTACTTAGATAAGGGGAGACACCTATGTTTTCGTACTACAAATGTATGACTTATCGTAATTGAATCTTTAGGACTCTTTGAGTTGAATTATCCATGTATAAATTATCTATGAATTATGATGAGACATTGTCAATAGGAATTATGAATTGTGGGAAGTTCGTTTTAATTACAAGTTGAGAATTTTGCTTGAGGACAAGAAAAAGCTTAAGGGTCGGGGTATTTGATAAACCGTAAAAGTAACATATTTTAATCCCACATTTAGTATGCTTTTGGATGAATTTATCCTCGATTTATGTAAAAAGGTGCTCTTAATCCTTTCTTTTCGTGTCTTATGCTTAGGAAAGCACCTAAGGATAAAAAGAACGTAAAACGGGCTTAAAATGGACCAAATTGGGCCAACCCAAGAAATCAACACGGCCTGGACTTCAAGCTACACGGTCGTGCCTTGCCATTCACTTCACACGGCCATGCCACAATTTACACGGCCATGCCCCAATTGACAGACTCGAAGCATGGCCTGTCCCTCGACGTGCACGGTTGTGCCACAACCATGCCTAAATCAATAGAATAGAGACACGGGCTAGAAGACGACTTACACGGGTGTGCCATGACCGTGCCTCTGCCGCAGGAAAGAGCAATTTCACTCGGATTAGGATGCTTGGAACCCAAGAAACGCAATCTTAAGTCTACTTAAACACCTAGGAACGAATTATGCTTGAATTATGAGTATTTAAGAGCCAAGTAAAGCATCCCAAAAGTATATATAAACACCCCAAGGTGGCTATTCAAGGGCGTCAAGTTTTAGCAGAGTTTTCTGCCAGAGCTTTACTAATTTAGGGAATTACTCGAAGATAGCCAGTTGATCCATCTCAAAGAGCCAAAATTTTACTCAAGACGGAGGATCTCTCCTTCAATTCCTTCAGGGGTTTTAGGGATTTCTAATGTTTTCTTTTATCTTTTCTCTTGAGATATTTTCTTATTTAGTTATGAACTAAACCCTTCAGATACCTGAAGGGGATGAAACCTATAATGGATTTTGTTATTGTTTTCTGAATTTATATGATAAATACTTAGTTTGTTCTTAATTATGTTGTTTAATTTAATCTGATGTGCTTAGGTGGAGAGGAATAGACCCTACCTGAGAGTAGATCTAGCATAATTAAGTGGAGTTGATTGGGTGCCTAGAGATAGGGTTACGAGATTTTGTTGGATTAGGGTGAAACCTAATATGGGAATCCATTGATCGATTCTTGCTTCCTTAGGGGTTATTATAAGAGAACGAGAGTTCCACTAATTAACCTAAGGTTAGATGTTATTAAACTTGAGAGAAGGTTTAATATAGGTTAGGGAGTCTCACGGATCAAGCTAAGTAAAGAAATCATATGGTTTAAGGATAAATAATGAGTGAAGTCATAGGTGGATTCTTCCTGAGGGTATTGTCTTTATCAACTGAGTTTTCCAAAGTCTTTTCCCAATTTATTCGTTTATCTTTGCATTTTAGTTTAAAGTATTTCATTAGTTTTTGATAAATCAACCAATCACTCCATAATTCGGGCTAAATAATAGAAAGAAAGTGAGTAGTAGTACTTTTAGGTTCCTTGGGTTCGATAAGATATTCTTACCTTAACTATACTACTGTTCGATAGGTGCACTTGCCTCTATCATTGTCATAGTTAGTCTACAGGTACGATCATTCTTTATAAATTTTAAAACTAGACTGTTTTGCAGCGATCACTTGCCTAAGCTATACTACTGGTCGATAGGTGCACTTGCCTTAAGTCATTGTTAGAGTTAGTTTCCAGGTTCAACCATTCTCTTTATAAATTTTAAAACTCGCCAAAACAACGATCAGTTGCCCCAAAAAAATTCTGGCCATCGTTCGATAATCATAGAAGATAAAAAGTAACTTCTTTATGCCAATCTTTACAAGTCTCGGTCATCGTTTCTACAATCCTTGTTTTGTTTTGTTTTTTTGGGCTGCCTTTGTTGCTTTATAATATGGCATCTGATATTTGAACAGGCTACAAACTTTTGACTTTGTCCTTTTTGGCATTCTTTGTCGGCGCCTATTTTGTTTTTTTTTTTTTTCGACCTTGTAACATTGGCATATGAAGCTACTTCCACCATCTTAGTGAAGTAAACGATGACGATGACGATGAATCAATATCGACTAGAAGATTTTGACGAGATTAGCCCCATAATATCCATGCCCCACATATAGAAAAGTCTGTGAAGAAAATGGAAGAGTTACAGAAATCTCGTCTTCTTCAATTCAGTATTTGCAGTATAACTGATGTAATCCCCTTCCATGGTAGACCAACAGTGCCCAATCCTCATGTTTAGCCTGGGTCTTAGTAGCCTAGGCATGTCCTGATATGATCGTGCGAAAACATATTTGAATTCTTGAAAATAACTCAATGATGTCTTGCCTTATTTCTGTGATGAGCTGGGCTTCGATCTTCACCCCTTTCCTAGGCTCATAATATCCACTGACCTTTTGTAGAGTAGGTTCTATTTTTCATCTTGTTCTACCATTCTTAACAAATCAGAAGATATGTTACAATCTCTGTCATCTTCAAAATCTTGAGATCCCTCTAGACACATATCTTACTCAAAAGGAGACTCTGAGTCAGTAGCAGTGTTGCTCACATCATTGATATCTGGAGACCTATTGTAGGTTCGAAGCAAGATTTCAAAGAATAAATAATTGAAAGGATGATCATTTGTATGGTCATAAATGGAGAATGAAAGAATACTTGAAACAAATTCCAAAGAACAAACAAAAGAAAAAAAACTAAGAGCAATTGTTTGTACAATATGAAATGAAAAAAATAAAATAAAAGAATATTTGATAAAAAATAAATTTTATTGAAATAAAAATTCCAGACCCAAGCCTATTTCACAAAAGGATTCTTATTGCCTCTAGGCTTAAGGCAACAAGCGTGTTTTGAATATTACTCTGATTAGCTCTAAAATACAAGGATCTCTTCCACAGTCACTTTGTTTCAAACACTCCCAAGTATGCAAGGGTTTGGAAACTTCGTTCCCCAGTTTTCTCTCTGCTATATCTAAATTAGGGATAACAGGATTAGCAGGGTTGTCTCCTGGGTTATATCCTGAGCCAACTTGGAAATTCATGGGTACACCAGTATCAGTTTGACCTTGTTGAGGCCTAATCATGATAGAGGGCCTTTGAGGATGCACCTTAGGTTGTTTCTGTACATGTGGTGAGGTGAAACCCGAAGGATAGTCTTCATTATCCTCTTCAGCATTAGTCATGGGGCCTTTTCCTTTGTCCATTGCCCCATTCAGTAGCAGAGTCATTTGAACCACCATATTCCTTTGGGCTTCCAACATTTGGTCTCTCATTTCTTGTTGGAGCTTTACCAATTGCTCTTGCATCTGGTCTTGCATGTATCTTTGGAATTGTTCAAGTCTTTGATCCATTTTCTTTGTCTTGGCACGTGTACCGTATTGATGTTCAGTTTCCAGATTTTCCTCTTCTCTCTATCTCTCTTTCTATGATAATTTCAACTAATTAGGCTCTCTCTATGGACTTAAATGCATATGATGTGATATAATGCAAATGCATGAAATGCAATGCAAAGGAATGAAATGCAAAAAGAGAGGTGTTGATTCTAAATTGAATTCCATTAAAAAAACTTTACTAGAAAATAAATTTCTTTACACAAAACGGATTACATATGCGGCTTTGTCCTCATAGTCCAAGTGAAAACATCAATCCCCTTCTTCGCAAATGATGTTTTGGTCATGTCCCATGAACTTTCCCAATATATTCCTCTTCTAGCTCCTTGTTACTTGATCCAGCCATGACTCTTCACTTACTTATTTCCATAAAGCTCGTTAGCCTCTTCAAGAAAGCCAAGACGTGGTGATTCTCGAATAGTCTTTGTCAGCTTGAATCCTTGGGCAATAAAATCTTATTTTCCTTCATGGACTATCAGTCTTCTCTCGTCGTGTTTACTTGGACCATATTTGGACGACCGTATTATAATCCACTTTATCAAGAAATCCATTTTCTCATGACCAACTCTTCTATTTAGAAATCGAATTTGAATCAACACCTCTTTTCTATGATGTGAATGCAATGCAATCAAAACAAAAGAAAACATGTTTGTACAAGAGAAATAAATAACAAAATAGGGTACCTATCTGGGTGACCACTAGGGTTCAATATAACTCTATCTAGGGTTGGCTCTTAAGGATCACTATATGTGGCTTAATTCTAAAGGGTGGGTACTTGAACCAGTAGATTCCTCAATCCTAACCCATTATAGGCTCATATGGATCAAGTTCAGTTCAGGGGAATACATTTCCCTATGGCCATGCGGAGGTGAAAACCTCGCGAAGACATAGGTACGGATGTATCCCGGAAGCAGTCCACTAGCCCATGCGGAGGTGAAAACCTCACAAAGGCATAGTTTCTTACTCCCACTTAAAAGGGTGTGACCACAACGGTCATGCAATGCAATGCAAAGATATTTTAAAAAATTAGAACAACATGCAATAAAAAAGATCATAGTTTTTTCAAATAAATTTGGACAAAAGGATAGGAAATAATCGATTTTACGGCTTGACTCTCTTATTAGTCCCTAGCGGAGTTGCCAAGCTGTCGAAACCATTTTTAAGTTTTTGTTGTAAAAAAGGGGGTCGACTTTAAAAACGAAAATAGAATCGCCACCAATCTTTTTTCGAGGTGTGATCGGGTCACCTTGAGATTAATCATTTTAATAAAACATTTTGATTTATTAAAATAATGATTTTAGTCTACAAAATTTGAGAAAATGGGCTCGGGAGTCGGTTACGCATGAGGAAGGATTAGCACCCTCGTAACGCCCAAAAATTGGTACCTAATTGATTAATTAATGTCCTAATGTCAAAATTTTGAAAAGATTTTAAAACACGATCCTTTTGATTTTTAAAACTTATGTCCTTTAATTTTAAATGGACATTCAATTATTTGGATTTTAAAAGAAAAATCGAAACTCGATAAGTTAAACACGATCTTTCGAATTTTCCAAACAAGAATATCCTTTGCTTTTTAGAAATCCTTGCTTGAGATGACAAAACATCGTATCCAGTGAGTTAGGACACCACATCTTAAATTCCCGAGATAGGTTTTTTATTTGAAATTCATATATTTTAATTCCAAAAAAGGTATTTGATCATTTAGACTTAATGAGAAAAATCGAAGCCCAGTAAGTTAGGGCACGATCCCATCAAAACTCCAAATGTCAAATATTGCCTTATTTTAAGAAATAAAGTTTTGGATAAAAAGTGGCAATTAAAATAAATTTAAAATAATTAAAATAAATGAATAAATAATGATTAAACAATTAAATGGATAAATAAAAAAAAGTTAAAAAACGCATAAGTCAACCTAACTCCTGCAATATGAGGATTCGACGAAATTCCTTCACCAAAAACTAACTAGAACGGAAGTAACTCTAAAAGAAATGAAGATGAGCGAAGAACAAAATAAGAACAAGCCACAGAAAATAAGAACGCAAAAGAGAGAAATTTGAGTGAATGCTCTCAAGAATTTTTATTACTCAAAACTCAAGTGTGTTTTTCAATGAAGGGAGAGGCATTTATAGTTGAGCCTCCCCAAATCCAACGGTATTGATCAATTACATCAATGGCTAAGATTAAAAGGTATCTACAAATTAAATCTCTAAGATTTCAAAATCATATCTTCTAAGATTGCATACCATATCTTCTAAGATTGCATATCATATCTAAGATTTGCATATCATATCTAAAATTGCATACCATATATTCTAGGATTGCATATCATATCTAAGATTTGCATATCATATCTAAGATTGCATATCCTTGAAGATTGTGTTCCCATATACGTCAAGCTTGTAGATAGACCTTCAATCTTTTAATGGGTCATTTCGATCGGGCCAAATTATATATTTTGGACTGGACTTGGACTTTGTTTTATTATTTTGGGTTTATTATTATTTTTGTATGGGCCCGGGCTAAATTGGCCTATTACAGCGACTACAATAGAATCTCAAGCTTACAATTTATAATTCACTTACCAATGTCATTGTTAAATTCACTCACAATTAAAATTACCAATCTCAAGTTTTAATTAGGTAAGTGAAAATTTTAAAGTACTTACAATCAAATACTTAGAATGAGTTCTTTTCTTCTTCCTTCAGTCTTTTTCCCATCCATCTAATCTAATCATTTCTTAACTTTAAATTTTCACACGTTTGCCCCAACACTTTTCAAAATTTTATAATTTAGTCAATACCTCAAATTAATTTCTCTCAATTCAAAAGCCTTTTTTTATTCCCTAAGGTATCCAACTACTTTCTCCACTAACATTAATAATCCCTATTTTATCAACTTAAAAAATTCTAACACGTGCAAGTTCCAAAATGACATTGTTCTCATCTCAGGGGTGTTAGATATGTTACATGCAATCTGTTTCTACTAGCATTTTGGGCCAGGGCCAGGGCACCCGAAACTTATGATTTTATGCTAAAATGAGACTTTTTAAGGGTTCTTTTGAGGTTTTTCACCCCTTATTCTATTTTTAACATACAAATAAACATTATTAAGATCAAACTTAAGTCTAGTTGCATATTGAATAAATTTTTTTCGTGTTTTTTTCTCAACATGTGTTGCTAAACTCTTCTAACTAAAGAGATTTCGAAGTTTTGATTCCACAAGCTTTTGAGATATAATTTATTCTTTATTCTTTGGTATTTACATATCTTACTTTAATTACAAATATTCAAGCTTGTTGAATATAGAATCAGATTGGATAACTTAAAATATTTTCTTTATCAATTAGAATTGTTAAATACTTAACTGTTTGATTATTCTAATACATGTGATGAATAACATAGTGTTTATGTTGGATTATACAATTTATGTTACGTGGATTTTTAATCTACTCTAAATTAATCTTACTTGCGAATGTGTAAGAACCCAATTTAGCCCGGGCCCACAAAAATAGGAAAAACAATAAAAAATAAAAATAAAACCCAAGGTTCAGTAAACAGTCCATTTACAGGCTTAAATAACACCCCAAACCCAAATAGCCCAATTCATTACAACACCAAAACAAGCCCAATACCCGTAGCCCAACTACACCCAAAATAGACCTAACCCACCTAAAAACCTAATTTGGCCCAATAACAGAATCGGGCCAAGTGGCCCAAGTAATTCGCGGACGCAGGAAACCCTAGGTTTCCACTGTGCCGCAAGTGCCTTGACAGCAGCCATTTCTTCACGCCAAAGCCACTGATCGCGTCGCAGTTAGCGCGAGTCGCGCCCAGTCACTGCTGAGATCTTCGCCTCTCACCTGCAAGAAGGAAAGAAATAGCAACAAAAATGGCAAACGAGACATAATTTTTGCATTTCCTTTTTTATTTTCTGGGTTATAAAACCCCAAAAGAATCTGTAACACAGATACACAGATACAAAAAAAATACACACAAAATTCACAAAATATACGAAATAAAAGCAAGAATCTTTGGAATGCAGAGGTGATTTTCGAACTATATTTTCAGTTTTTTTTCTTTCTTTATTTTGTTTTATTCTTGAATAAATACAACGTAGAATGGTTTTACCATTCGATCTAAGTTGAAGAGTGGGAATTTTTTACTTAGGCCATCGTGTATGGCGGCGTTTATGGTGGCACATGAGGCGCGTGAGGCGGTGGCACGGAGGTCCGATGTTCGAACCTAGACGAGAGGAGGAAGGAGTTTGAGAGCATTTCTGAATTTTTTTTTAAAAAACGGGGTCAAAATGATGTTTTTTTGCCTGAATTTTAACTTATATAAGCAAGAAGAAATCGACACCGTTTTTGCTTAAGTTAATAAGCATAAAACGAAGTCGTTCAAGGAGGATCCACGCGTTGACCCGAAAACCCGGGGCAGATCCGCATGCTTTTTGTTAAAAGGGCTAATTGCCTCTTTGATCCTTCTGCTATTTTAGTATTTTTAATTCAGTACAATTTGAATTTTTATTTGTTTTTATTAAATTAGCCTTTAAATTTATATTTTGTTTCAATTGAGTCCTCGAACTGCTTAAAGGCCAAAATCAGTACGACGTCATTTTGGAAAGAAGGCATAATTGCCCAATAAACCCCTATAGTGTGACGCGCATTTTGATTTAGTCCTTTTATATCTATTTTTATTGCTATTTAATCCTGTTTCTTTGTTTATTTTAAAACCTTTTATTTTATTTTATTTTGAATTATTTTAACATTGTAATAAATTATTTTATCATATATTAATTTATTAATAGTATAAAATTCAGTATATATATATGTATTATCCTTATATATATTAAATTATTATTATTTATTATTTTATTTGGTTTAATATTATTTTATGATTTATGTATTAGTTATTATATTGATAAACGTAAAAGTAACATATTTTAATCCCACATTTAGCATACTTTTGGATGATTTATTCCCTAAATTGTGTAAAGAGGTGCTCTTAATCCTTTCTTTTCATGTTTTATACTCAGGAAAGCACCTAGGGATGAAAAGAACGAGAAACGGGCCTAAAATGGAGCAAATTGGGCCAAAGAAGAAATCGGCACGACCTAGGCTCAAGACCACACGGTCGTGCCTCCCTAATTTACTTTAACACAGCCTGAACCCCGAAACACACGGGCGTGTCTCTTCAGCAGACTCGACCACGGCCTGAAATCGATTCACACGGGCGTGTGCCATGATCGTGTCCCTGTCGTGGCAAAGAGCAATTCTACTCGGATTTGGATACTTGAAGACAAAGAAACACATTCCAAAGCCTATTTAAACACCCTAGTAGGAATTCCACTCAGATTAGGATACTTAGGGGCCAAGTAAAGCATTCCCAGAGCCTATATAAACACCCTAAGCATAACCTTCAAGGGGGCTGTTAGCTAGGCTAAGGAGCCGAGCCAGAAAGGTCAGATTTGTGGGAATCACTCGAAGATAGCCAGTTGGTCCATCTCAAGAAGCTGGAATTCTACTCAAGACGACGGATCTCTTCTTTAATTCTTTCAGGGAGTTTTAGGGATTTCTTATGCTTTGTTTTATCTTTTCTTCTGAGATGTTTTCTTTTATTGTAATGAATTAAACCCTTCAGATACCTGAAGGGGATGAAACCTATTTCTGAACTATATGATAAATATTTGATTTGTTCTTAATTATGTGTGCTTAATTCATGTGTTAATATTTCTGGGATATTGATTCAAGTTGAATGTGCTTAGGTGGTGGAGCAAAAGCCCACATCTAAGAGTAGATCTAGCATAATTAAGCGGAGTTGATCGCGCCTAGAGATAGGGTGATGAGATTTTGCAGATTAGGGTGAAACCTAATATCGAGTCCATAGATCGAGTTAATGCGATTCTAGGGTTTTAATTAGAAAGAGATTTCAATTAATCAACCTAGGGTTAGACGTTATTCACCTCGAGAGAGTTTAATATAAATTAGGGAATCCTACGAGATCAAGTCAAGTGAATAAATAAATGCAGTTCGGTGTTAGATAACAAGTGAAGTCTAGGTGGATTCTTCCTAAGGGTATCGTCTTAGTCAACTGAGCTTTCCTAAAGTTATTTCTTCATTCATTCTTTTTGTCTTTGAATCTTAGCTTAGTAATCAGTTAGTTCTAGATTAAACAACCAATCATTTTAATATTTAGGCTAAATAATAGAAAGAAGGTTAGTATTAGTACTTTTAGTTCCTTTGGGTTCGACAATCCGGTCTTGCCTAAGCTATACTACTGTTTGATAGGTGCACTTGCCTTAAGTTGTTGTCAGAGTTAGTTTTCAGGTTCGATCATTCTCTTTATAAATTTTAAAGCTCGACAAAACAACGATCAAGTTTTTAGCGCTAATTCTTGGGAATTAAAATATTAAGAAAACTTAATTTTTATTACTTTAGCCATTATTTTATTTTTTGCAATTTATTGTTATTTTTATTTTTTTTTTTAGTTTTAACCTTGCTAATTTTCTTTCTTTCTTTTCCAACACAGGTACCTCTAGTTTATGACTAGAAGGAACCTGAAAGGACCACTAGTATACGATAGTGATATTGAAGATACCGCTCGCAGGAATCGTAGAGAAATTAGGTGAACCATAAATTACAGAGAAGAAAAACAACAAGGCGGATCCAATCCTACTGAAGGGATGGACAAGAATAACCCACCACCACAAGATGTGGCAGAAAACAATGCTTCACGTACTATGTATGATTATACTAAACCTCATTTCACAGGAGCAGAATCGAGTATTGTTAGGCCTACTATAGCTGCTAATAATTTTGAATTAAAGCCTAACACTATACAAATGATTCAACAATTTGTTCAATTTAATGGTTTGCAGGACAAAGACCCGAATACCCATATAGCTAATTTTTTAGAGTTCTATGATACCTTCAAAATAAATGGTGTTTCTGATGATGCCATACGTCTTCGGTTATTTCCCTTTTCATTAAGGAATAAAGCCAAGTAGTGGTTAAACTCGTTACCACGAGGGTCAATCACCAC